>WOXC01010048.1:0-600000 GCA_011680675.1 Gymnobelideus leadbeateri
CCAAAGAAGCACATTCATCAGATTGCTTGGCAAACAGCCCCTCCCTCCTTGCCTCCTTGTGCTTTGTGTTAAGACATCATGTTAAGGAACTTGCTCTCTTCTGCTAATGTCGTTAGCATGGAGCTCATGTCCCCAATAGCCATATTGCTTATCCCTGCTGGGATTGAAGGCAGGGTCAAGGAGTTCCGTGGAGTTGTGAGGCGGGAGGAATTCTGGGAGAGATTCTGAAGAATGCTGGGGCTCAGGGTTCCCGACATTAGGCTTGAATGGTCACCATCATCCATGATGGCGTCAAAATCGATCTGTGGAGGTTCCAGTAGCTGGGAGTCCACAGTGCTGGACACCTGGTTGGCCCCTGGGGAAGCCATGGCATGTGGCTTGATGCTGCTCAATGAACACTGCTGCTGCTGCTGCTGCTGCTGTTGCTGCTGCTGCATTACCCGGCAGTCCACATGGTTCTCAAAATTGCCATTCTGTTCATACATGTGGATCTGCCCATAGTAGTACATCATGCTGTTATCCCGGGGCCCATTGGTATTCTGTTGCTGCAGTTGCTGCTGCTGCTGCTGTGGCGGTGAAACCATGTCATTTATTGTTTTGGGAATAGCTTCCCCAGTCTCCTGGCCAGGCGTTCCAGTGACCATCGGGTATGCTGTGGCTCTCATGTAACCCAACTGTTGTGAAGAGCGTACCCCACGGTGTCTGTTGGCTGGGCTTGGCTCTGGGGGTGGACGTGGCTGTACCAGGCCTGGTCCAAAGTTCTGTCCCACTGACCCCATCATGTTCTGCTGAGGGTCAACAAAATTTGGTTGGTGGGAGGTCAGAAGAGATGGGGACTGATGGTAGCCTTCCTGGCTCATGGAGGGTGGCAGGTGATGGCTCTGCTGTGAGTAATTCTGTGGGGTCACCATGTGCATGGCTGGGTTGGGTAGTGCATGCTCTCTCCGATTGTTTACCATCAGGGAAGGGTCAGAGGCAACATCCATTTGCTGAGGGAGGCCCAGATGCCCTGTCTTGACTCCCATATTGCTACATGATGGGGAGAGCTGATTCATGTCCCCACCCATAGTGTTTGGGCTCAGCATGGGGTGAGACTGACTGTATCCTGCATCAGGGCTTAAGTCTGGGTTCATGTTGGGGCAGGGATTGGCCTGTAGCGGTTGCCGGACCTGCATATAATTGACCCTCGGTCCTGGAGCAACCCCATTTCTTGGAAGGAGGTTGGACTGAGTGCTATCGAGGTCACTGGGGCTTGTCTGCATGACCTGCTGACTGTAACTCTGGTACTGCCCAAAGGTCTGCTTCTGTTGTACCACAGCTAAGTTGCCCTGAGGAAATTGCTTGGCCTGCTGGTTGGAAAGGACATCCACAGAACCTGAGCTCACCTCGTTCCATTGCACAGGCATGTTGTTTTTGTTCAGGTTGTTGGGGGGCCCGTAGCCTAACTGACAATCAGCCAGCATCCCGTTAGAGTTGGATGCTGCCATCCTGCGTGGGCCATGGAGGCTTGGACTCGGCAATTTCAGGCTCCCAGGGAAACTTGGGGCTTCTCCGTGGTACGCCAGGGCATTGCTCTCTTCAGCGGCACCAGAACTCTGTGCTTTGATGTACTGTACTACATCGTCAGGCAACATGATGTCATCCTCCCCACTGGGACCGTCTGCCTCAACCACCATTGTCTCCATAGCAACATTCTCACTGATACTGGGAGGGCGGGGAGAATAGACATGGCGGGGTAAGGCTCCATCTGAGCGGGTGTAATTCTGGAGGCTGAAGTTCCTCCGCTCTGCACAGGGCGGCAGATGAGGTGGGTTCATGCTGTTGGTGCTATTGAAACGCTGCACCCGGGGAAGAGACAAAGGTTCGGCCGCCAGTCTCCTTACGGGGTCACTTGCTCGCCTTGTCCCGTTGCCTGTAACCTCATGGGGGAAGGTGGGGGCAGCACCATACCCATAGGATGGTCCGTCACTGCCACGCCTTGGTCCCAGAGGACGCGGGAAGGGGGGTGGCAGAGAGGACTCTGATGGATCAAGTAGAGACATCTTATTTTTCAGGCTCATCCTTTCCATGTTTGGGAGGGGAGTTGGCGGCGGACCACCAGTGGCTGCAGCGTACTTGGCTTTCAGGCTGTACTGCTGAGCGGGCGTGAGGTTCAGCAGGCCTGGTGCTCCACTGCACTGGCTGGCCTCGCTGGAGCGGCGGGAGGCATCAGTGGAAATGGGGTCGTAGGAGTCGGCAGAGCTCACATTGTTGGGACGGCTCCCGAAGGGAGAAGCCTCGCTGGATCGGCGGCTGGACAAGTACGGGGAGATGCCGGAGGAGCGGCGGCTGACGGTATAAGCTGAGCTTACAGTGCTGGTTGTGCTGTCCCTTCGCTCGTTCAGTTGGTTTAACATGGTCACCTCATTCACGGACAGCTCCATGATCCTCGGGTTGGGCAGGGGTGCTGTGGGGCCACTGAAGTTTTCCATGATAGAGCCTAGAGGAAAGAAAACAAAAAAACATGGAAATAGCTATTTACAAACAAGATATATAAAGCACAAATCAGAGGGAGGGCACAAAGATGAGAGGGGATTCAGGAAGGCTTCTTGTAGAAAGTGGGAAGTCAGCTAGTACTTAAAGGAAGCCAGGAGACGGCCATAAGGAGGGAGAATGTGCCAGGCAAGGTGGACAGTCAGTGAAAATACCCAGTCAGAAGGAGTACCTGATGCAAGCAACATCAAGGATTCCAGAGTATGTGAAGGGGAGTAAGGTAGTAGAAAGGTAGGATGTATTTATAAGTATATTAAAGGAACTTAGAGATGACCTGATACAATCCCTCATTTGAGGAATGAAGGAGGAAACTGAGTCCTCCATGAGGTGAGAAGCCCGGTGACAGAGCAGGATTAGAACTGAGGTTTCCTGATTCCTATTCCTGTGATCATTAGTCTCTACCATGATGTCCCTTCTACCAGGCTGGAAGGCATGCACGAGTTGGCAGCTTACCATTTCCCGGAATCGGAGGCAGCTTGGTGTTTCGGACTTGAGGAGCTGGGTTTGCCCATGAACAGGAATCCTTGACTGTCTTCAGCTTCTCCTTCTTGAGCTGTTCAAGCCTTTGCATGGTTGTCATGTGTTTTCGCAGCTGTAGGCTGACCGCTGATGTGCCAGAGGGGACGGTCGAGTCAGCGACAGGAGCGTTGTCATCCAGCGTCGTCAGGTCTCCCAGGCTGCCCCCGCTGTGCATGGTCATCTCTACTCCACTGTCATTGTTGTTGGCACTGCCTAAGGGTGAGGGCTCACTGCTACAGGATGACTGGCCCCCGGGGCTGGACTGATACAGCTGAGGGAGAACAGATCATAGAATTGTGAGCTAGTCAGTCAAGGACGAGTACTGGACTGCTAAAAACCGGAGGTGGACTCCCCCAGCAATGTGCAAACTAGCTAACACATATATACATGTTCACACTCATAGGGGAACTTGCTAGGGGAGGAGGAGTCAGGCTCAACCACTGCAATCTCTTCCTTTTAGCTCCTATAGCACTTACTATCTACATATAGTTTAGCTGTTGGCTGCATCTTGATTTGTACAAGGGTTTCATCTCTATTAGTCTTATCACTCCAGCCAAACCACAAGTTCCTTGAGGGCAGAGATGTGTCCTTTCCTTCTCATGTATCTAACACAGTGACTTGCATAGTCTGGGGCACACAGGAGGGACTAACTAAACACTTGGCTTTCAAGTTTAACCAGTGTTTGCTAAGAACCTCAGTACTTACTTATTACATCTCCCCAGCTGGCTAGTAGCTGTTATTGATCTCTTGTAACGCTTGTACCCCATCTGCTCCTGACTTCTCTGCTGTGATGTTGGTAGATAATGAATGGAGGGAATAAGCTGGATTATGATTTTAGGTCCTTCCTGGGCTTTGCTTTTGCTTTCTCTGCTGCCACAGAAGGGATTGCCATGATCACTGAGCAGGACCTGGCACTTTCTGTGGTAGGTGGCATCCTAGACCAGAAAGGCTAGCTCACTTATGTTCTGCCCATTTGGTTTCTTATTGCCCACCTCGTGCTAACAGGGCAAGACTTCTGAATCTGCTGAACAGACTACGGTAATTAGTTTGTATTAGCAGCATCTCTTAACACTTGTCTGAGAATCAGCAGTTAGGGATTCAGATCCTTGCTCTATCAATCTATCAACCAACAAAAATGAATTTATTAAGCACCACAATGTGCCAACATGCTAAATGCTGGGGATACAGAGTCAAAGGCCAACCATTCCCTGCCCTGAAGAGACTCATATACTATCAGGGATACACTCGGCATATAAATAGGTACACTGAAAATACATTAAAAAATAGATACAAGATGATTTTGGAAGGGAGAACTTTAATAGTTAGGGAGATCAGGAAGACTTCATGGAGAACAAAGCATTTAAACTAAGTCTGAAAGGAAATGAGGGGATCAGAGGCACAGGTGAGGAGGATAGGCATACCATGCATGTGGAGCAGGCAGGTTAAAGGTACGGAGACAGAGAATGAAGCACTGGGTATGAGAAACAGTAAGAAGGCTAGCTGGACTACTAGAACATGCTGTAGGTAAAGGGAAGTAATTCATGTTGTTATGGGGGAAGGTAAGTTCTCTTGAAGGAATACCCAAGTGAAAAGAATCAGAACTCTTATTTCCTTGTGTCCCTCTCTGTTGCCTCTAATTTCAAAGCCTCAAATGGGCTACTAAAATCATTCCTTTGAGATCACACACACACACACACACACACACACACACAAGAACGCACATACATGATACCAATTTCTAGTACATCACATCTAAATACAGACAGCACTTATACCATAGCCTAATACAAAGGGATACTCTGCTCACCTTAGTACCGACTATCCTTAGGGAAGTATAGTAAGGAAAAGAAGAGACAAAGAACAAGTGGTTAGAATTAAGGAGTCACGGCTGGAAGTTAATTAAGTACCAAATGGAAAAAGAGGAGATACAGAAATCCTAGGAAATTGAAAACCGTCTAAATATCATCACATGGGACATGGGGGAGGCACCTGCCTCTAGGTGTTTTGGCTCATCTCTCACTGTTACACCCATGTGGTCTTCTCGGCCTGGCCGGAAAACATAGCAGTCGGTTTTTTGTATTGTTTTTAAATTATTATTTGGGTCCTTTGTCTCAGAAGGAAATGATCAGCTGAGTTCTTATGTCTCAGGTTCATCATATGAAGATCTGTCAGTTGGTTTTATAAGTCAAGGTCACAAAAAGAGAAGAAATGGGGCTTGTTGGTGAGCATGGATCACAATATGGAACTGACCTGGGGTGATCTTTGATGGATCTTTAACGAAAGCTCACAGGTTTCAGAACAATCAATGGTAGCTGAGGACAGAACTTTCTTGAATTGTGTTGCTTAACTTGGTGATCTGGCCAGTCAGAGGGACAAACACATGGGCTTTGCGGGCATTAGGGTGAAAGGGCTACATTGACACTTACCACTGAGTTCTCTGTCTTGATGGCTTTGACATGCAGGCAGTCCTCCACTGCCTGGCTGGCACTATTTGCCTCGGCGGTCTCCTCCAGCCCTGCTCTGCCCTGTTTGGCACTGGCTTCGTTGTCACCATTTTCCTTGAGTGGAGGTGCCCGTGGGTGGACATCATTGCGCTGCTTCTTGGTGACGTGGGCATCAGGACCATGTACTGTCTTCACGTGTTTCCTGAGAGAGCTGGGGTCTGTGTATCGCTTTGTACAGCCAGGGATCTTGCAGATGTAGGGTTTCTGGGGGAAAGGGAGTCTGATGTTAATGCACAGGAGAGATCATTAAATCCTACTAGTGTTATTGAGGGGGGACTTTCCCATGTGCCATGCTTATTCCCCACAATAATTTCTTGGTTGTGTTGTTCTCCCCAACTGGAATATACTCCCCATGCCACCTTTTCCAAATTCAAGCCATTTTCCATAAGATGATCGTTAATGAATCTGGTTCACCCTCCCTTCTTGAAATTGCTGTAATAAAGTCCAAACCACACAATTATAATGTATACTTATTCAATGTCTTGTGTTGTTTTCCTAGCTGTTTCATGTGTATATCTCTTGTCATGCCAACTAGAGTGTTGGTTTCTCAATTACTGTATCTTCCACTTCTTTATTACTATATGTTCCCCTCTGCCCCAAGGATTTAGCACAGTGCTGAACACAAATAGCTGGACGGATGAAGGGAAGGAGTGTTTATTTTGGTGGTCATGAAATGTCCAGATATATTCCCATAACACACAGATGACCAGTATCTCAGTAACAATTGTGTATCTGTTCTCTAAATTTTACTATGCATGAGTGCAATCAATCAACAAGAATTAAGTACCTACTGTGTCCCAGGCATTGGGCCAGGAACTGGAGACACAGAGACGAGAACAAAATCTTCCTCATCCTCCACAAACCAGTCAACACCTAAGCCTCAAACCACCAGGGCCTATAACTTACCAGACTTGGTCATAATAGATGCCCAAGGGCAAAGCATGTATTCACTTTAATCCTACCAACCTAGGTTGCATGTATTCCTTGTGGGAAGAGGCTGTTTCATTCTTACCTTGAAATCTCCAGCACCTAGAACAGTACCTGGATCATTTTCCCCCTTACCTGGTTTCCTAATAAAGAGTCCCCAGAGAGGAATCTACCTGTACCAGGGTAGCTCAGTACCCTCTTGGCAACTCAGAATTTTAAAGAGTTGTCTGGGGGCAACTGGGAGGTTAAATAATTTGCTCATGGTCACACAGTCTGTACATGTCATAGGGAAGACTTGAATCTTAGTCTTCTTAGCTCTGAGGTCAGCTACATCTATTCACTGAAATATACTGTACATACAGTGGGCACTTAATGTTTGCTGAATTGAATGAATTCCTGACCCAGGCTTTCCTTGGGGGGGGAAAAGGACTTTTTTAAGGTCTACAGTAGGTTTCACATTATTATATCAACTGTTTTTCCTTATTATTTTCTCCAAACATAGCCTCTAGAGCTCCATGAACACACCAGGCATTATAATGAAGTCACAGGCCTTGAAGGACAGGTAGAATTAAGTCCAGCAGAGAATAAGGGAAAAAGCAATCTAGGGACAGAGAAAGGAATGATTAAAAAAGCAGATGTAGGAGTAAATATGGCATATTTGGGAAACCATGAACATTTTATCATCATTCTTTTGCTCTAAAACCTTGGCAGACACTATCAATTAGACCAACATGGCTGGAGTGGATGGTTAAGGGAGGGAACCAGGTGGAGATAAGGTTAGAAAATGCAGGTTGGGGAGTTAGTAATATGTGTAAGCAAGAAAGCAGGGGTTCTTGCTTGGTATGACCCAGAGAGAAAGAGGTGTCTGGGGCATGGTAAACATCAAGAGATATTTCATACTACATTTGGTCCGTAGAAGAAGGTGATAACTCACACAGGTATTTATGATGTGCGGGCGTTTTTTAGTTAATTGAGAAATTCCATTGCTCTTGCCAGATCCTTTCATTAAAGCCAAAATCCAGGTAATGAGCATATTGGAATGGCTTAGGGGAGTCATTAAAATATTCCAAGGGGGAAAATAGTGACCTGTGGATTCTCTGACAAGCAAGAAACATTTCTAGGACCAATCACTTCTCTGATCTCTAATTCCTGCTCAAGCTCTGGCTCGTCCTGGTAGGGGGTTGACTCAGACTGCTGGGCATAGCTCATGAAGTGACTTAAGTGTCTTGACATATTCACAGACAACTGAATGGAGTGTTTTAGACCCAAAACATGAGCACCCAGGATGAGCTCAGTAACATAATCCTTGAAAGTAAAGATCTCAGAGAAAACAACCAGTGTTAATGCCACATGGCCATCTGTGGCTGCCATTCCCTGCATCTATCTGCCAACTGCTTCCAGTTTCTTGGTCTTTCTCTTTTTGTTTTGCAGAAAAATAACAATGCCCTGGAGTTGTCTTAGCTTTTAAATTTTCCAAATGCATTATCTCCTTTGACTCTCACAATAACCCGATAAGGTAGGTAAGGTAAATATTACTATCCCCATTTGATAGATGACAAAACTAAGGCTCAAAGACAGGAAGGTATTTGCTTTAGTGTACTTAAATAGGTAGGGTATGGAAAGCTGGTCTCAGAACTAAGAAAGCCTGGGTTTAAGTACCTGCTCTAACAAACATTTAAAAAAATTAACATTTATATAGGGCTTACTATGTACCAGGCATTGCACTAAGCATTTTATAATTATTATCTCATATTTCCCTCACAACAACCCTGTGAATTGGGTGCTATTATCATCCCCATTTTACAGATGATAAAACTGAAGCAAATAACAGTTAAATGACTTGCCCAGGTTCATATGGCTTGTGCATGTCTGAGGTTGGTTTTGAATTCATTTCCCTGAGTATACTGTCTGTGTGACCTAGTGTGCTAGGCAAATCTCTGATCATAAGTGCAAAGAAGGTGCTGATATGCACTGGTAGAGGGAGATGCCGCATACTGGGATTCCCTATACTAATGACATTACGGGTCCAATCCCATTCCCCATGACTGTAAAACATAAATAAAACCTCTGTTAGATTTTACAAAGTGCTTTCCCAGCCATTATTGCAATACCTTACCTGACCTTCAGATTCTAAGTCCAGGCTCCCTTCCATTAATACTTCCTAAATGGATTTATATAATACACACACACCATCTTCCTACCGTGATGCCCCATCTCAGCATGGGAGTGAACCTCTGCTCTCAATGGTTAAGGCAGCAGAGGGATATCTATGACAAGCTCTGTAGACCAGGAAAACTTTGAAATGGACCCTAATACCTTGCTTCCAAGAATTAACTTACCTAAGAGCACCAAGGCTTTTCACAACAGGGCTGTCAACCAAGTGAAGCATTATTTTGCTCACCCAAATCATGAAGACTGGGTTCTCTTACTTGTCTTTATGACCACTGTTTCAGCACCCATAGCATACTCCCTCTAACTGTGGGCAGACCTCAGGACTCTGTCCTACACACTTTTCTCTCCTTTCTCCACCTTCTTTCACTTGTTCACCTCGTCAACTGCCATGGGTTTAATGATAATTTCTATGAAGATGCTACCCAGATATATCCATCCAGTCTTAATAATTCTCTTGAGCTCTAGTCCAATATCACAAACTACCTATTGGACATTCCATAGATATCACAAACTCGATGCATTCAACACAACTTAGTAATGTTCCCCATGACTCACCCCTCTTACAAACTTTCCCATTTCAGTTAAGGGCAGCACCATCATTTTAGTTGTCAAGGTGTGCAACCTTGGCATTAACATCACTTTCCTTCACCCCACACATAGAATGAGCTGTCACCTGTACCTCCACAACATCTCTTACATCTATCACCTTTTCTCTACTCACATGGCTCTCACCCTAATTCATCACCTCACTCCTAGACTATTGTAATAGATTACAAATTAACCTTCTTGCTTCATCTCTCCTCACTCTAATCCATCCCCTAACCAGCTGATAAAAATGATTTTCTTAAAGTATAGGTATAATCATGTAAATATCTATTTACAAAACCAACTTTCAATGACTCCTAATTGCCGCTATGATCAAATATAACTTCTGCCTGGCATTTAAGACCTTTTACAACCTGGCTCCAACCTAATAGTCCAGTCTTCTTATACAAGATAGTATACATTACTTCCCTTTCTGTACTCCATGGTCAAACAATATTTTACTCTTTGTGGTTCTTCATCTCCCATCTCCATGCATTTGTTCTGACCATCCCTCATATTAGGAATGCACTTCCCCCTCTTTACCTCTACCTGTTAGAATCCCTTGTTTCATTACAAACTCAGCTTAAGCTTCAGTTTTTTTCCACAAGGTCTTTCTTGGTCTTTCCAGCTGATGGTGCCTATACTCTTCCCTCTTCCATTCCCTTGTATTTAGTTTACATATTATATATGTACACATTGTCTACTTTGATATAAACTCCTTAAAAGTAAGCAGAGTTTCATTTTTGTGTTGTATCCCTAGGACCTAGAAGAGGCTCAGCACGTAGTAGGTGCTTAATAAATGCTCGTTGATTGATTGACTGTCCTCTAAGACTTGATTGGGTTTGCAATCTCTATTCAAAAAAAAGAGTTGACACAACAAGGAAATCATTGAAATATACACATCATACATAAGTAGCTATGTGACTCCACATTCATATGAATTTTAATTGCTCTAGTTTAAGTTTCTTTCTTGAATGATGAATACCTGTTATAAATTAGTCTTATAGCAAAATCTTTAAATGGTCAAAAACATTATTAAATACTAGAAGCTTTTCTTTTCTTTAGTCTGTTAGACTCATGGCACTATAAAATTCAACCCACAGGTATTTGCTTGTTGCAGCAGACCATCACGTGCAGTATAATAAACCCAATTTTCTGGATTCCCTAAGTACTGGTAGTGGGCTTAAATTAACTGGAGTTAACAAAGCATGTATCGTGCTTCATCAATTTACATCAAAAGGCCAAGGCATGATTTTCTTCTGTAGAACATCACTACCAGGTGCAGAAAGGTCCCACTGGGAAGTTCAAATTGCTTTCTTCCATGCAAAGTTAAGTCATCACAACAGTCATTTTCCTATGATGTAACAATTTGGATCACAGTTTCATTGGGTGAGCTGACAGTAGGTCTGGTGGTACTCAGAGTAACGGAATGCATCTGCAGAGTGCCTAATCATCTTTCTCTTTTCTGTAACCTTGTGAGGCAGGTTCTGTGAGCCCCATTTCACAGATACAGAAATTGAGAGTTTAAATAACTTATTTAGGGTCATATAGGAAGTCAGCAGTGAGAGGCTGACCATTATCTGAAGCCTGGGGATTCTAAGCAGAGTATTTTTTTCCCCATGAAGCCATAGTACTTCATTCACCTCATTAGTCTGAGTTTCTTCTGACCCTCCCCCTCTCTCCTTTCAGGAACAGACAACGGAGGTAAAGGCTCTTGGTTATAGAAACCTCCGGAGTCCATCTATAGAGGTTGCCTCAGTGTTGTCCCTTCTCTGACTCTACCCACCTTCCCAAGTTTGAGTCTTAAAAAAGTACCTCATTGGAATGAGTTCGGTTCTGGTGCTTGGCCCGGTCAGAAGCATTAGAGAAGGCCTTATTGCAGCCCTCGTGCTCACACACATAAGGCTTCTCGCCCGTGTGGGACCTCAGATGCGTCTTCAGGTTCTCCAGTCGGGAGTAGGCTTTTGAGCATCCTTCAAACTGAAATTGAAAAGAGAGAAATGAATGAGTGATGAATTAATCAATAAACCCCTAACATGAAGGTAAGTGTAAAAAAACAGGAGGTCCTGTCAGAAGTATTGGGTTTTAGTTCTGACTACATACTCTCTAGCTTGATCCTTGCATAAGTCTGTTTCTTCAGAGATAAGATGAGAGGGGCCAGACTAAATGGTCTGTAAGGTGCCTTACAGTGCCAATGTTCTAGGATTCTAACTAAGAAGGTGTTCCCTACCCCTTTCTCTAATAGTAATCTCTTTCAAACTTTTTAAGTTACATTGGGTTGCAAGTTGCCTTCAAAGCCTAAGACAAACCCTTCCTCCTTGAATCCTCCACTGATAACCTAGCCTACAGGGATCAATCTTTCTCTTATGAATGCCAATAATATATTTATAGCTCATTTGATAATTAAACCTTTTGTATATGTTAGTCTTCTAAAAATCTAATATTCTTTATTAGGAGAGAAAAATTCAACTTCTTCACTGTATCTATTTATCTCACTTTCCATAATAAACATGACTAAGAGGGTTGTTTATATATATACACATATGCATATATTAAACAATATATTCAAATTTAACATATATGTATCTAGGAATATCAATATCTGTATACAGTACTGATGGTATACAGATCACTGGGCTTGTTTCAGAGGTCAGATATGAAATTTAGATAAGTTAGGATCTCTTCCCTCTTTCTAGAAGGAGAACAACACACACATTTTATCTAAAATATGCCAGGGAACTACCACTTGAAGAAACTGTATGGTTAATTCTTTTGTAAAGTGAATTATCTTGACGATGTAAATAGAGCTTATCCTCCCCCCTCCCTCCCCATTTGGTCTATCTAGCAAATTTGGATTTTCATTTTTTGGATTATTCTTATCTCACATAACAGGCCCACCAATACCCTGAATCAATCAATCTATCTCTCTACGTGTGTGTGTGTGTGTGTGTGTGTGTGTGTGTGTGTGTGTGTGTGTGAGAGAGAGAGAGAGAGAGAGAGAGAGAGAGAGAGAGAAAGAGAGAGAGAGAGAGAGAGAGAGAGAGAGAGAGAGTTAATTTCACTTTAAAATGGAAGAAACTTTAGGAGAATTGTCTTCAACCACAATTTTGCAGCTTAATCAGGGTTCAAGGTAAGAATAGGTCAGAAGCATTAGAGAAGGCTTTATTGGAAAGACCCAAGATCAAATCTAGTCTCAGACACTTACTAGCCATGTGATCTAGGGCAAGTCACTTAACCTCTGTTTGCCTCAGTTTTCTGAACTATAAAATGGGGATAATGAGAGAACCTATCTCCCAGGATCATTTTGAGAATCAAATGAAATAATAACTGTAAATCACTTAGCACAATGCCTGGTACATATCAAGTGATATAAAATGTTAGTTATTATTATTACATTAAAAATAGGGATTCTCAGCCTATAATGTGCTTATCCTTTGGAGATGTGGCATGAGAAGCTTCCCAATGGGATAGGGAGAACATTTCATAAATATAGCATCTTATTGAATGAAATTAGTAAATACCTTTATTTTCTTTTTTATGAGCATTTGCACAGTAAACTCTAGAATTTATTTCTTTTCTTATTTAATGAGGGGCACAGAAAGGTTAACTAGAAGGCAAGAGGTACTGGGATGAAAAAAGTTGGGAACCCCTGCTTTAAAACACAATCTGTTCTATATGAGTCTGACACTAAGATTGCCTTTACCTATATAGAATCACAATATTTAACAACTGTGGGGACATTTTAAATATTTCATTTTTTTATTTTAATTTTAAATTAAAAAAAAAAACCTTTAAGGCTTGGGAGCCCCTTTTCCAACAGATTCTTCTCATCTGCTTGAAGTTTCAAAATTAAATATTTATTCCTTTTGTTTAATGTCTAGATGCCTAACTTTCCTACCTTCTCTGCAGAGGTGGGGGCTATGGGTGTGGAATACTGCATATCAGGCAAGGCTGATGTGTTGCTTAATTTTGCTGAAGTATTTTTTTCTTTCTTTTAAATTCTTTAAAAAAATTTTTTTTAAAGGTACGGCTCACTAGGTAAAGGAGAGAAGAAGGATGGCTTCATAAATTAAAGTGCTATAAGACCAAAAGATATCTATAAAATAAAACAACAACAGGAACAACAACTAAAGTTTCAGGAATTCCTCTTTTAAATTCCAGGAATCCTCTTTTAAAATAGAATCATTTTGAGGGGGGCGGAGCCAAGATGGCGGAGTAGAAACAGTTCATCCAAGCCACTCTGCCCCCACATTCCCCCCAAACGATGTAAAAGGGGACTCTGAACAACTTCTGGAGCCCCAGCACCCACAGAACGACACAGAGAAGCTAAACTCCCGCTGAGGACAGCCCAGCAGCCCTGCAGGAAGTACCAGCGCAGTGGTCTGGGACCTGGCAGCGTGCAGAGCGCAGAGCGCAGGAGCCGAGCTGAGTCGAGCCCAGGTCCGCATGAGCCGAGGTTTTAGCCCCAGGGCGGCAGGGCCAGCAGCCTGCTGGAGGAACCCCAGAATACCAGGAGCTGTGGCGACTCCAGAATTATCAACATAGACTTGCCTGGGACAAAGTAAGAGGTTAGTGTCCTATGGACTTTGGGACTGGTATTAGGGAATGCGTCGGCTCCCTCCCCTGCTAAAAGCCCATAACAAACACCATTTTTTAGTTCCAGACAGCTCCCGCCCCCAGCCTGCAAATTTGCAAGGAATCCAGCGATCAGTCGGGGGGTAACGCTCTTGCTTTAACCTCCCTGGATCTGGATTGTGATCTAGGGTGGAAGTCGTGGTGGGTTTACAGCTTGCCAAAAACGGAAGTTGCCCCCCCACACGTTCAGGACGAAAATTCCTCAATCTGGCCTTAAAGCCATAGTGTGGCAACAAGCCCAAAAGTCAAGCAATTAAGTGGCAACATGCCAAGGCAAAGGAAACAGAAAATACAACCCTAGACTCCTATTTTGGGGGCATAGAGCAGGAAAAGGACTGTGAGGTCAGAAGTCCTGCTCCAAAAGCCCCAGGGGAAAACACGAGCGGGTTGCAGGCCATAGGAGGACCTTAAGAAGGACTTTAAAAATCAAATAAGAGAAGTGGAGGAAAAATTGGAAAGAGAAATGAGAAGGATGGAGGAAAAGTATGAAATGAGGGTCAACAGCCTGACTGAGGAAAACAACACCTTAAAAAATAGACTAACTCAGATGGCAAAGGAGGCCCAAAAGGGCAATGAGGAGAAGAATGCCTTAAAAAGTCGAATTTGCCAGATGGAAAAAGAATCTCAAAGATTCACTGAGGAGATTCATTCCTTCAGAGTTAGACTGGAGCAAATGGAAGCTAATGACTTTATGAGAAATCAAGATGCTGTTAAGCAGATCCAAACAAATGAAAGATTAGAAGGCAATGTGAAATATCTCATGGGAAAAACCACTGACCTGGAAAATAGATCCAGGAGAGACAATTTAAAAATTATTGGACTACCTGAAAGCCATGATCAAAGAAAGAACCTAGAAATCACCCTTCAAGAAATTCTCAAGGAAAATTGCCCTGATGTTTTAGATCCAGAGGGCAAAATAGAGGTTGAAAGAATCCACAGATCACCTCCTGAAAAAGATCCCAAAAAGAAAACTCCCAGGAATATTATAGCCAGGTTCCAGAATCCCCAGATCAAGGAGAAAATACTACAAGCAGCCAGGAAGAAACAATTTCAATATTGTGGAAACACAATCAGAATAGCCCAGGACCTGGCAGCTTCTACACTGAGGGATCGAAGGGCATGGAATATGATATTCCAGAGGGCAAAAGACCTGGGAATGAACCCAAGGGTTACCTACCCAGCAAAACTGAGTATTTTGTTTCAGGGGAAAATATGGTCATTCAGTGGAATAGAGGACTTTCAAGCATTATTGAGGAAAAAACCAGAGTTGAATAGAAAATTTGACATCCAGACACAAGAAGTAAGAGATGCCTGAGAAGGTAATCAGGGAAAAGAAATCAAAAGGAACTTATCAAAGTTGAACTATTTACATTCCTATATGGAAAAGCAATATCTGTGACTGATGATATCTTTCTCACTATGAAAATAATGGAAGAAGGGGGTGTGGTCATATGAATACATATGTGAATGTGTGTGTATATGGTTACAGTTATATATGGATAGAGGGCATAGGTTGATTTTGTTGGGAAGGGAGAGTACTCAAGGGATGAAATTATGAGGTGAGAGAGGAAAGTGGCAAGAGGAGATGGGGAGAGACATGGTAGGGTAAACTATCTCATGTAGGGGAAGTGGGTGCAAAGGAGGGGGAGAATAAGGAAGGCTAAAAAGGCAAAACCACATTCACATTGAATTTGGTTCAGGGAGAAAATGACATACATACTAAATGGGATATCTCAACCTGCAGCAGGATAGGGGGAAGGGGGATGAGAGGAGGGATGATGGATGGGAGGGCATCCTTGGGGTGAGGGGAGGTTGGAAGTACCCACTATAGAAGAGGGACAGGATCATGTAGGGAATGGACCAGGTGGGGGGTGGGATGAGTGGGAGGGAATTATAAGCAGCCTTGTACAATATATCTACTATGATAATGTTTTGCATAGCTAGACATGTACAACATATACTGAATTACTTATCTCCCCAGAGGGAATGGGTGACAAGGGAGGAAGGAAATGGATCTGAAATTCGAGGTCGTAACATTAAATGTTTCAAATATATATAAATACTATTATTAATACTCTTTTGCTTGTAATAGGGAGATAAGATGTGCAGGCATTGGGACACAAGATTCATCTTCCTCCAATGGAAAAGTTGAAGGGGGTATGGGAGAAGGTATGGGAGAGAGCAGATTGGAGGAAGCGATATCTTGTGGGACTGCTATTCTGGGAGGTTGGGTAGGGGAATAATGGGGGGAAAATGATTGTAACTCAAAATCTGGCGGAAATGAATGATGTAAAACAGAAGTTAATAAAGTATTTGTTTAAAAAAAAAAAAAAAAGAAAACTCCCAGGAATATTATAGCCAGGTTCCAGAATCCCCAGATCAAGGAGAAAATACTACAAGCAGCCAGGAAGAAACAATTTCAATATTGTGGAAACACAATCAGAATAGCCCAGGACCTGGCAGCTTCTACACTGAGGGATCGAAGGGCATGGAATATGATATTCCAGAGGGCAAAAGAACTGGGAATGAACCCAAGGGTCACCTACCCAGCAAAACTGAGTATTTTGTTTCAGGGGAAAATATGGTCATTCAGTGGAATAGAGGACTTTCAAGCATTCTTGAGGAAAAAACCAGAGTTGAATAGAAAATTTGACATCCAGACACAAGAAGCAAGAGATGCCTGAGAAGGTAATCAGGGAAAAGAAATCAAGAGGAACTTATCAAAGTTGAACTATTTACATTCCTATATGGAAAAGCAATAACTGTGATTGATGATATCTTTCTCACTATGAAAATAATGGAAGAAGGGTGTGTGGTCATATGAATACATATGTGAATGTGTGTGTATATGGTTACAGTTATATATGGATAGAGGGCATAGGTTGAATTTGTTGGGAAGGGAGAATACTCAAGGGATGAAATTATGAGGTGAGAGAGGAAAGTGGCAAGAGGAGATGGGGAGAGACAGGGTAGTGTAAACTATCCCATGCAGAAGAAGCAAGGGGAAGTGGTTGCAAAAGAGGGGGAGAATAAGGAAGGCTAAAAAGGCAAAACCACATTCACATTGAATTTGGTTCAGGGAGAAAATGACATACATACTAAATGGGATATCTCAACCTGCAGCAGGATAGGGGGAAGGGGGATGAGAGGAGGGATGATGGATGGGAGGGCACCCTTGGGGTGAGGGGAGGTTGGAAGTACCCACTATAGAAGAGGGACAGGATCATGTAGGGAATGGACCAGGTGGGGGGTGGGATGAGTGGGAGGGAATTATAAGCAGCCTTGTACAATATATCTACTATGATAATGTTTTGCATAGCTAGAAATGTACAACATATACTGAATTACTTATCTCCCAAGAGGGAATGGGTGACAAAGGAGGAAGGAAATGGATCTGAAATTCGAGGTCTTAAGATTAAATGTTTCAAATATATATAAATACTATTATTAATACTCTTTTGCTTATAATAGGGAGATAAGATGTGCAGGCTTATTGGGATGCAAAGACTCACCTTCCTCTAATGGAAAAGTCGATGGGGGTATGGGAGAAGGTATTGGAGAGAGCAGATTGGAGGAAGCGATATCTTGTGGGATTACTGTTCTGGGAGGTTGGATAGGGGAATAATGGGGGGAAAATGATTGTAACTCAAAATCTGGCGGAAATGAATGATGTAAAACAGAAGTTAATAAAGCATTTGTTTAAAAAAAATAGAATCATTTTTCATTCTGCACAGTAACAGCAATGTTGTAATGATGATCAACTGTGAAAGACTTGGATACTTCTATCAATACAGTGATCCAAGACAATTCCAAAGGACTCATGATAAAAAAACGGCTACCCCCTCCAGAGAGAAAACGATGACCTCTGAGTGCAAATGGAAGCAGAATTTTCTCTTTACTTTTCTTGCTTTTATCTGGAAATAGGGCTAAGATGGCAATATGTTTTGCATGATTTCACATGTATAATTGATATCATATTACATGCCTTCTCAGTGGGTGGTGAGGGAGGAACTCAAAATTTAAAAAGAAAAGAATGCAAAAAAATAATTAAATAATAAATATAAAAATAACCATTTTTAGAGTGTGAACTCTTAAGCTGTTGTCACTCATTAAACCTCAGTGTGAATTAGTCTAGTCTATGGGGTACTTTCCCAGATGATAGCTAGGAGATCACAGCCCTGAGCAAGTAGAAATTTTTGATAGGGGGGAGAAGAAAGGTCAGTCTGGAACATGAGTCAGTCCCCAGAGGGGCAGGCCTTTGGCAGCTAGCAGGGAAGGGGGGTGATCTCTCTGGACAGACTGAGGGGCAGGAAAGCAAGAGGGGACTCAGCAAACTGGTGGTAGGGAAATGTGAGAAGGGAGAAGAGCACAGAGTGAAGAAGAGTGTCTGGGACAGACTGACAACCTCCTGCTTGCTTAGCTTCACTTCTACCTGTAAGGAGAGGGCTTTGGGGCTCTAAGGGCCACCAGCAACGTTTGAGAAGAAGGTAAAAATCAGGCCAAAAGTCTCTCACAAAAAGCTTTGGTCAATAGGCCTTGTTGACAATTCACATCCTGCCCCTTAGAGAGGGTGAAGGGCTACCCACAGAGCCCTAGTTAGGGATTTCCCCCCCTTATGGAAAAAACAATGAAGGGGAAAGAACTTCAGTGGAACAGACAGAAGAAGAGGCACTCCAGCCCTCCCCATCACCAGAATGGAGGGAATTTTGGAGGAATTCAAGCGTTCTGAGAGAACCTTGGGAAGATGGTCGTGTGGCAAGACAGTACTAGAGGAGTGAAGAGCGTTAGGTGAGATATGGGGTCGGGATATGTGGTGCTTATTATGGAAAGGAAGCATATCACACATGATGTCACTCCTTCTCTCTCCCCACCCCCCCCGCCAATATCATCACCCTGGAGTAAAGCCTTGTTTATCCCCAACTAGTTTCATTGGTTGTGTTGTCATTAGGGAGGCTAGAGATTCAGTCACTACTGATCTAAGGTATGATGTCTCCATATTCTTTTGGGGAGAGAACTCCAACTTGGAGATGCATACATACATACCCCCCCCCACACACACACATAATTTTCCTGGACCATATTTTTCTATAAGATAATGTGAAGTCCTCTTAAAAAGTGGAACAACCAGCCCAATCCCACAAGAAGCTGATGATGGCATTGAATAAGCAGCCATCCTCTAGTCTTCACTTATGCCATCTGCTTCCTCTTTCATTGTGTTTCTTTTTCTTCTTTTTTTTGTACTAGCTATGCCACATTTCCAGGAGAATGACATCTTTAAATATTGGGGTTTTGTGTCAGACAACAGTATGGGATCATTGAGAACACTGAATAATTTCTCCAATGAAATGCAATCTACTTTCTTGCTCCTTATTCAAATCTGCACCCATCTAGCATGCCTGTACAATAAATAGGTTCCAATGGACTTCCCCTCTATGTGCATGGTCTAGTCTGGGAAATAAATATTTTTCATCAATTTAGTTTTTTCTGTGTAGACAGTGAGTCTAATCTCAGAGTGGGTATTGATCTCATCGAGGAAGCCCCATCATATTCTAGGACTTGATGGGATCAGTACAATGTCATCTGCAAACAAGAAAATCTGGAATATCTCATCATCTTTGGGAAATCCCTCTTCACATTTGTTTTCTTTGCTAGACAGCCTCCCAGGTAGCAGTAAGCAGTTTTGGAAAGCATAGGTCTTCCTGCTTTATGCCTCACTTGATAATGATCATTTCTTTGTTAGCAGCTACTGGGGATTCTAGAATGACCTTTAACATATACATGGGATATACAGTGATGGAGAACTTTTAAAACTGTATTTTCTTCCAAAGGATGATATGCCACTCTCCCTCTCCCTCTCTCTCTTTCCCCACAATGGACAAACAATAAATACAGAGGGATCTCACATTTTCTACATCTTTCATTTTATTTCTATGTCTTTCATTTCATTCTTTCCCTCCCTCCTGCCCCTCTCCCACCCATTGAGAAGGGAAGCACTATGATGGGTCTAAATGTGCTGGTTTCACTGTCATGGGTTATGGGAAAGGTTGCTATAAAACCACTGGCAAATGTACGCCATTTTCCATATATTTATTGCACTGATACACAGTCCATTAGATATCCTTAAGAGATTAGGATGAGTAATATGTTCAGTGGGTTCATGGATTGTTGAACAGGAGAAAAAGGGAATGATTTGAGCAGCAGCAGGTGAAGACTTAACAGAAATGACTCAGGTGGCAAGAAGAATGGGGCAATCAGGGAAACTACAAGGGGCTTCCAAGAAAAAAGCCTAGAAAACAGAGATTTTCTCTTCAAAGTACAGAAGCATTCTTAATTTCTAATCAATTCTGTTTTAAAAACTCAAAACATTTTTTGTAGATAATTTCTGGTAACGTATTTAAAACATTCTAGTGAGGTAAGAGGCCTAAATAGTTTAAGATATCTTAGTTACACCATATGACAGTAAAAGGAAAAATCTGCCTCCTCGGCCCACCAACCATCTTACCGTGCATTTGTGAGGCTTCTCGCCAGTGTGCCTGCGCATGTGTACAACCAGCATGTACTGGGCCTTGAATGGCTTCTGCTCCCGGGTACAGTCCTGCCAGCGGCAGACAAATTCCTTTTTCTCCCCGTGAATGTGGTCGTTGTTAATGTGCTACAAGAAAGAAGGAAGATGATTAAGATGACTCAAATCCAGTTCAATCAAAAATTTTTTTGACAAGTTAGAATGATGGGTTGAATAATAAGATAGAAGTTTAATAGGGATACATTTCAGGTCCTATACTTGAATTTAAAACAACTCATTAGTTGCACTAGATAAATGCATCAGTTCATGGAGAAAAGATCTGAATATTTTAAAGTACTGTAAACTCAAGATGAATCAACAGGATAATATTACAGCTAAAAAAGGAACTATAGTATTTATCTTAAACACAATTACGAGCAGCATTACAAAAACCAAAACAAAACATACCCCAAAGAGGGCCAGCTAGGTGGCGCAGTGAATAGAGCCCTGGAGTCAGGAGGACCTGAGTTCAAATCCAATCTCACTTAACACTTACTAGCCACGTGACCTTGGGCTTAACCCCAATTGCCCTGCCTTCCCCCCTCCAAAAAAAAAAGCAACCCCCCACCAAAACCAAGCCATAACCAAAAGACAATAATTCTATAGTATGGCATTTAAAGAGTTTCGAGAGATGTGATTTCTGGGTAACTTAAGTCATTTTATTAATAACGCCAATATGTTTATTAATAAAAGGATGGTCATTTGTCTACCTGTCTTAGACCAAAGACCCCTCACAATGGTGAGCTCACAGTTTATATGCCCTTCAAAGACTAGGTGTTCCTTAGGGTGGCAGTCAACTCTGATTGGTTAACAATCTTAATGACAGAATGAATATTACGAGACAGTAGGTTATATTACAATGAAGGTCTTGGGGTATGTGAAACTGGGTCACCCAAATCTTGGCCAAAGAGACATCAATTTCTGTACTATCTGTCTGACAAAAGGGGGGATCACTGTTTCCCGGACCTGTTTGAGTAAACACAATGAGCAGGAATGCCCAAATTGGCCCAAACTTAGAATTTCTTTTACTGTCTTTTGATCTTAGCCATCCTGGCTAAGTAAGTGTTTTAGAAAGATTTCCCACACTGGATGAGGAAGTAAAAAAAGGGAAAAACCTTGATTCCAATACAATAATTAGTTATTAAATATAAGAGAAAAATAATTATTTCTCACAATTGTCTTCTCCTTTGGTGAGGCTACATATAAAGTACCTTATTCACTTCCAGGCACCACATTTAGGAAAGGCATTGATAAGCTGGTACAGGTCCAGGAGATGGTGACAAGGTCAGTTTGAGCACTTGAGATCATGTCACACAGAGTTTAATTTAAAGAACTGGGGATGTTTATAGCATGGAGAAGAAAACATTTAGGGAAATAATAGCTATCTTTATCAGAAGAGCTGTTATTTGTTAAAGCGATTGGACTTTTCCTGCTTGACTCCAGATTTCAGAAGAGAGAGCAGTGGGGAGAAGTTATTAGGAGACTGATTCAGGTTTGATCTAAGAGACAACACCCTAACAATAAAGGATACCCCAGAATGGGGGACTCCTTCTATAGGTAGTAAGTTCATTATCACTATTGATATTCAAGGGAAAACTACACTATTACTTCTTGAGGAGGTAAGGGGCCTCTGAAGTTCCCTTCAATTTGGATATTCCATAATTCACACTGACAAAAATAAAAACTTATTGAATAAGTTTATTAAGTTTTTACGATGGGCATGGCACCATTTGTACAGTTATCTCATCTGTACCAAGGTCCTTCTTTGTGGGGGAAAAGAAGCTCCTTCCCACTCACTATCTGGGGTATGGGTTAGGAAAGTATTATCCCCACCATGACCTCCTCTACTTGCTGATGCACAATTGTCACTCTTGGAACTTTCATTGTTTTAAGTCTTTTATCCGTTTTCAAATACATTCATTTCATTTCTCTGAGATTCAGTTCCTTCATCTATAAAATGGGGGAGTTGGACCAGAAAACCCTAAGTCCTAGCTCTAACATGTCATGATTCAACAGTCATTTCAAAGTCAAGACTCCCTTAACAGGAAAACCATAAAACACATGAGTATGTACCCGTGTTCCTTTTTTTCACTTCCTTTTTTTTTTCACTGTGTGGTGAAAGGAAAACTAGACTGGAATTAAGAATACTTGGGTTCTTGGGGCAGCTAGGTGGTCCAGTGAGTAAAAGTGCCAGCCTCGGAGTTGGGATGACCCGGGATCGAAACTGGCCTCAGAAAATGAGCACCCACACATAAATAATGACTAGCCATGTAACCTTGAGCAAGTTACTTAACCCCAATTGCTTTAAAAAAAAAAGAATACTTGGGTTCTCATCCTAGTTCTGGTATTCACTCTCTGTGTGACTCACATAAATTCTCTGATATGTTGTTTTTCAGTCGTGTCCAATTCTTTGTGATGCCATTTGGGGTTTTCTTGGTAAAGATACGGAACTGGTTTACATTTCTTTCTGCAGCTGATTTTATAGATGAGGAAACTGAGACAAACAGGGTTAAGTGACTTGGCCAGGTTCACACAACTGTGTGAAGTGTCTGAGGCCAGATTTAAACTGAGAAAGATGAGTCTTCCTAACTCCATGTCCAGCACTCTATCCACTGCACCATCTAGCTGCCCTTAAATTCTGAGTTTGAATTTAAACATCAGTAAAATGAAAGAGGAGGACTTGATTTCCTGAGTGCCTTCTAGCTCTAAATCCTAGGTCCTGGGATCTCTCTTTTGCTGTATATTATTCAGCATGTCCTCTTATAACATGTGCAAGAGGGTCTTGAAGTTGTGGCTAAAGTCTACCAATGGCAGGGAGGTGAGAAAATTGATGATGTGCTAATCCTTCTTCCTTTAATCTAATGATCTGTTTATTTAAGGGGTGGCTGCTGTCTTCAATACATGGAGTGTTGTTATCACATTAAAGCTTAATGTTTAGTTCTCCAAGTATAACTGCCATAGCTTTAGAAAACACTATCTTTCTGTCCTCCCAACAGCTACAGAGGATGCCCAATGAATAGACCATCACGCTAAGAAAAGAGGTGATAGTTGTACATAACCTAAACAACATCCAAGTTAGAGAATGGATGAAGGAATCATTCATTTTGGTCAGCATTTGACCCCCAAATTATGAGGCAAGTTAAGTCTGACTTTAGCATGAGAAAGAGTAGGGTATTGAAAAGAAGTTGAGGTTTTGTCTCCACAAGTGACTAGCTATATGATCTTAAACCATTCAATTCACTTTCATGGACCTCAGTTTCCTCATATGTCCAACAGGGATAATCACACCTGACTTGTCTACAAGTAAGAGGATGACAGTAAGGAGATCAAATGAGATTTGTGAAAGCAATCTGCAAAGAGTAAAGCACAAAGTTAAAGTTAGACAAAGTTAAAGCATTATTATGCACTCTTCCTCTCCCCTCCCCCCATCAGCTTCTTCCTCTTCTTTCTCCTCTTCCTCTTCCTCCTTCTTCATGTAATTTTAGGGAACCCTGGTCCATGTTGTTCTCCCTCTAAAAAAAAAACCCTTCCTAATCTTTTGAGATTCTGCCTTTCTAGAGTTATTTTTTTTTTGTTTCCAACTCAAATATAAATCCCACTGGAAGGTCTATTGCTCAGGAGTGGTTAGTGTGGATGAATTTGTCAAATCCTTTGATCAGAACAAGTAGGGGGAAGGATGGGAGAAAGGGAGGAAGAAGAGGGCATGAGGAAGGCCCTGAAGGCCTTGGGTGGACTACTTTGAGGTGGTGGTAGAGGGAAGGGTTAGGAAGCAGAATAGGGAAAATGGGACACTGAAAACAGACTCAGGCAGCTTCATAACTCTGCCACAGACTTACACAACTGAGAAGATGTAAGAAAAGAGAAAAGCTTGCTGACATTGTTGTACCTCTTGCAGCAACATTCAGTGATTTTTCTTCCTTGGTGGTGAGAGTGGTACCATTACCACACCAAATTCCTTTTCCTATTCCTTTTCTCACCCAGACTTCAATATACACATCTGTATCATCAGGAGTTTCACTTTGAAAGTTTATCCTTCTACCTGATAAATAATTTTTCTTCTTTCTCATTTTGAATTAATAATTTATTCCTTTAGTATAATAATTCTGGAAAGCAATTTGGAATTATGCAAATAAAGTGATTAAATATCAATGCCCTTTGACTCAGAGATTCTATGGCTAGGTATATACCCCAAAGAGATTGTTGATTAAAAGAAAGACCTAATATACCAAAATATTTATTACGGCATTTTTTGTGACATCAAATAACTGAAAACAAAGCATATATACATTCACTGGAAATGAATGGCTAAACTGAAGTATGTGAATGTGATGGTACATTGTTCTATAAGAAATGACAAATATGAATACAGAGAGAGAAGTAAGGAGAGGTACAAACTGATGCAAAGTGCATTAAGCAGAGCCAAGGGAACAACACACCCAAGAACTGCAACAATGTATATGGAAGGAACAGCCATCGCAAACAATAAAAAGGAATGTTGCAAAAGTACAAAGAACAAGCTTTGTCCCAAATAAAACTATCAGAAGTCATCTCTCCCTGCTCCTTTGCTGAGGTTGGGGGTGAGGGGTCCACAGAACTGGAATACTGCATATGTTGTCAGATTTTTTTGATGTATTGATTTGTTTTGTTGTTTGTTTTTTCCTTTTTCTCTTAAAAATTATTTGTATATGAGTTGGCTCACTGGTAATGGCAGGGGGAAGGTTTTGTGGGAAATTTAGGCAATTTGAAAACAAAAGATATTAAAAATTTATATTTAAAAAGGGAGTTCATTCCTTCACTAAGATGAGGCTTTAGTTGTCAACTAGATAATGCCTGGATAATAATACTAATAACTAACATTTATATAGTGCTTTAAGGCTTGCAAAGTGCTTTATACATATTACCTAATTATATTGGCTTGAAATTAAGGAACACTGAATTACTGGCTTTCTAAAGTCCCCTTTCCCTCATTCTTCTTTCTCCCACCCCCCCTTTTCTTAGTTTCTTCTGTCTGTCCCTTGTGGGCCCCCTCCCCCACTTTTTCTCCCTTCTTTTTCTTTCTTCTTTCAGCATCCCATCCTCTCCCTTCTCTTATGAAGCCCCCCCCCCCCCACACACACACACAACTTCTATAACTTTGCAACCCAGAGGATGAATGGAAGGCCTGCCCACACTCAGAGCTCCATTATTACCCAACTGAAAGCATAGAAGTTGAAAAGCATTATGGCCTCAGTGAAGAGAAAAAAAAAGGAATGAAAAGCAGCCTTGCTTTCTATGGTATAGGACTGAACTTCATGAATATGAATATGGGCATCCCTGGCAAGTGAAATCTACAACACTTTGAACTATGGCAGATAATCTCATCATATTAGCCCCACTTTCCATTTTTAAAGCCTTTCAAATGATAAAAATGCTTCTTGACAACTTTAAACATTTTTTTCTTATTGGTTTACTTAGCAACAAATTGTTAATAATCTGCCCAGCGCCCATGCTTGTGTGCCATGTTCCCACTCTGAGCTAAATCATCATCCATTTTTGGAAGCAAAGAAAAATGTAGCTTTGCAAATGGGCCACCATGTTATCATAAGAAGGGCAATGCCTGACCATTAGGAAGCTCTAGAGAATTCTGGAGGTCTTGTCAAGTATCAGGAAAGATGACTCTCCCTGCCTTTTCCTCTCTATTGCCATTTAAAGGGTGTCTGGTGGAGAATTTCTCATATGGGAAGCTAAGCCTCTAATTCTGACATCTAAGAATTTCTACTATCTCATTCTACCCTATGCCTTCACCTTCATCAATACATCAACAAACACTTATTAGGCACCTACTATGTGTCAGACATTTGTCTACTCTAGACACTAGGATTATACAGAGAAAAGCAACCTCTTTTCCTGTAGTCAGACGGATTTAAACATCCTTCCAATTCACCTTGCATTTTCTTACAACTATATCTTGCCTGTTTGATCACATGGAATTAATTTCTGCTGGCTTCCTCTGTTTATCCAAATCTGCCCATTTTTTAAAATTGGCTAAAATTTCTACCTTTTCTATAAAGCCCTTTCCAACCATCCCAGTCAATAGTGTTCTCTGTTCCCCTTTATTTTCTACTGGGTACTTACAGTATTCTGTCTCTTACTGTTAATCACCTTCTCACATACCTGATCTCTCCAACTACATTTAAAGCAACCTGAGGGAAGAGACAGTATTTTTTACTTCTCCCTGTTCCCAACAGTATTGGATACACTGCCTTATACAGGGCAGGAACTCATGTAATATTTTTAAAAATGTTAACCAACTCTGTTCTCTGTTCTCCCCATAGATGAACCCATTTCTGAAATGTTGAAAGGTACCTTTGAAGGGTAACAACACTAAGCTGAGGGGGAGAAAACCTAGAGTTCAAACATTTTAAAACCTCAGATTATTTCCCACATCCTCCTGGGTCATTTCCTTGGGAGTCTGTCCCTTAGTCAGATTTTTCTGCTGACTTTAATAATTTCAAAAGATTCCTTATTTCATCATTCTGGGTACTTTCTCCACCAAATGCAGATTGCATCCCTTCCACACCTCAGGAGATAGTACTGTAGGAATTGCTATGGTCCAAGAAAATCATTCGCTAATGGCCAACCCTATAAGGATGAGCCTCTTCCAATCTGGTTAGGCTGATCTGTGAATGATAGTGGGTCTCTCCTCAAATAAACATGACTTTGCCAACTAAACACAAAACATTCTATGGTCAGATGTGATGCCTTTAGGAGAACTTTAAGCCCAGATCTCTGGGTTTCAAGCCCAGACAGAGAAGGCAAGTAAGCTCTAGAAAGAAGAGATTGAAAGCTGGGGAATGGGGAACAACTTTTGAGAACATATTTTAGGGCGAAGAATAGGAAGTCTTACTTTATACAGTGGATAGGAGATCCATTATACAAAAGTGTGGGATAAATCCAAAATGCATTTGGTTTTCAGAACTTTAGATATAATCCATAAGTGTAGGATCCATAATTAGTTAACCTTTCCTATACCTCCCTGGGACGCAAAAGATGTCTTTACTGAGAAGTTCTGGTCTTCTCGGGCAAGGTTTTAGGGATGAAGACTTTGTAAAGAAGTCTAGAGTTTTCATAAGAAAATAAAGGAGAAAAAGCAACAGGAATGAATAACTATGAAGTTAGGAGAAGTTTGGAAAATTAGCTATCTAACAACTTTAAATTAATAGAATTGAGAGAATATTAAGTCTTCTGAAAGTGGTCTGGAGAGAAGAGGAACAGCCTAGTTTCTTCTAAGTGATAACAGAAAACTTCTGAGGGAGTATTTCATTCAGTAAGGGAGTCACTTTAGCCTGGCGTTCTTCAAAGCCACATCTGCCTAATAATCATGATCAGTTTCATTTCAAGTGACTTATTGTGCTGTCAATGTTGGGGGGCAGTGATGCTGAACAAGGTACCAGATGGACTTCTATTCAGGAGAGCACCATTTCTGCAGTATCTCATCGGACTGGAAAACCAAAGAGGAAGGGGAAACCATTTGGTTTCCATCTAAAATCCATCCCCACAGCACCCCTATGGAGAAGGTAGGACCATCAAATAGGAGGCCAGCTTCCCTCATCCTGTGGCCATCCATGGAGGCTCAGCAGTGTCAGGTGACTCAAATCTGTCATCTTCTAAAGGCAGGTCCTTTCCTGGGGGTAGGGCAGCCTCTCCCCTGTTCCAATTATGATAGAGACATTCATACATGTGTGTACATGTACGTGAAGGTAGTTCTGGCCCAGCCTGTCACTGAAAATGCTGCTAACAGCATGAAATATGAATGTATCAATGTCTCCCCTCTGCAGACAAGTTCATCCCTGCCATGTCATATTGCCTCCATGACATAATTCTTTTTTGCATATTTTGAAGTCCTGGGCCCAGACTGGTGCTGTCTGGAGCCTTGTGACAAAAGGCTGGCCGACTGTGGCCATGCTGATTTATGCCGAGGGCCGCTCCTCGCCATCACTTACATGGACAAGTTGCTCCTGGGTGTCGTATTCCTTGGCGCAGCCTTCCCAGTGACAGTTAGTCTCATAAATAACCTCAGGCTCTTGTTTGCATTCATCTTTATCCAAATCCTCTTTGAGGTCTGTCAGATGTTCCTGGGGGAGGAGGGTAAAGAACACATAAGTGAGCTTGTTTCACCTGGAGACATTAATAATGTTTACAGAGATGAGTTCATCAGGACTAGCTGGTTGCCTGTGGTCTACAGCAGGAAAAGAAGCTGACCTGACCGCCCCACACCAACTCCAATCTGGCATGTGAAGGTGGGTGGGTAGGAGGACAGGGGAGGTAGGGAGTCACTGAGCTGCAGACAAGCCTCTCTGCTCTCTCTGATACTTATTCCCATGTTCACTTCGGAGCATTTTTGTACATTAACACAAAAAGACAAGCAAACTATTAGAGTAGCTATGGAGCTGGTCTTGTAAGTCAGCAATATCTGGGCTAAGTCAGGCCTCTCTGACTTAGGCTCTCTGTGTGGGCTATCTCACCCCTCAGTGTCCCTGGCCATTGTATTACAGGGGTAATATAGTTACCCCTTGTAGTTAAGAAAACTAAACTAAGCTAATTCGGCGGTCTATGAACTTGTTTTTGTTTTCTAAACTGCAATTGCATTTCAGTACAATTAGTTTCCTTTGCAATCCTATGTATTTAAAAATATTATTCTCCAAAGGGATCTGTATTCTTTACTAGACTGCCAAAAGGGGCCAGGACCAGAAGGAAAAAGAAAAATTAAGAACTCCTCATTTAAGACTGTAAGTTATTGATCATAAGTCACTATAAGTTACTGATTATAAGTTGCTTTAAGTTATACTCTGCATTGGTGTAACGAAAATGCAAATTTAAAGATCTTCCCTGCCCATAGGCCCTTTGATTGGCTTAAGTGATTCTGAGAACCTTCCTTAATTTGAAAATATACTCTGCCCCCTAATAGGCTGAATGTGGTCACATGGAGCCTGTGGCAGGAGGTTTGGTTTTCAGGAATGCCCACACCTTGATGTTGTGTGATTGGGCAGTGGGTCAAGAGGGTGGTCACATTCTCTGACCCAGGAAAAGGCTATATAATCCCTGATGTGAGGCTTTGCTTTGGGGCTCACTTTGAGAATTGTTGTGTGATTTGACTAGATGAGACTCTGGGCAGCTGTTGAGAGCTCCCCTGCTTTGAAAACCCAGATGTTGATGCTTCCTTCTCTAGTAACTGTGATTTGGTATTGATAATGGTTGGACAGTTTGGAAGCCTGTCTGCTTGATCTGTTTTTTTCTCTGTCTTGTAAGTTCTGTCTGTATACTTTGAAGTTTGGGGTGCTGACCTTTTCCCCCTGAACTAGGTAAATGATATATGTTTGATTGATTAAAGAAAGCTTGTTAACCGATTTTGAGTTGCTTTCCTTTAGAAAAGCAGATCTAAGAACCTGTGTTGACAGCCACCCTGGGGATGTTGGGGTGCTTGCTGCTACAATTGGTAGAGGAAGTTCTCATATTGAAAGTTCCTAATACTGACCAAGTAATAGGTCTGCCCTCCATCAAAGTATAATATAACCTATACCTACACAAACCTTTGTCTCACCTGTCTGCCTATACAAATGCATGGAAATACCAATCACACATGTATTATTCTGAGGACCCTGAAACACTAAAAAGATCTAGCATGGTAAAGATCTGTATGCCTGCCCTGGCAAAGGTTCATTTAAATGATGCAAAAACAAGAGTCACCATAAACTAACAGTTTTTACCTTCTGGTTAGAGATGTTATAATGTTATCATTCTTTTTAGCCATTTATAAGTTAGGAAATCTGGGAAAGGAAAAAAAAAACTAAGAAATTCTGGGCTAACTTCAAATGCTTTTGGCAGTCATAATACTAAAACCCACCTGGGATTCCATACATAACCTAGTACATTAGGAAGCTTGGTGGTGCAGTGGGTAAAGTCCAGGACCAGGGCTCAGGAAGGCATGGGTTCAAATATCACCTCAGACTCTTACTGTGTGAATCTGGGGTTAGTCAACTTCTTTTGGCCTCAGTTTCTTCATTTATAAAATACTGAATAATATTAACGCCTACGTTCCATGACTGTCATGAGAGTCAAATGAGATAGTATTTGTAAAGTACCTAGCAAACCTTAAATGCCATTATTCACCACCAACTTAGATGGAAGAGACCTCCAAGGCCCTATGTTCCAACCCCCTCATTATCAGGAAATACATACCCATTAGGGTTATGAGCTTATTATCTAGAGTTGTCTAGAGTCTAGGTAAATATCAAGTTTCATTTAGCCTGTATAAGGACAAGTTTGGTTGAGATTAGGGAATTCAGTTTTGTTTCTACCTAGTCACAGAAGTAAGAAATGTAGCAGCTTAAATGTAGCTTGGCATCATCCTCTCTTTGGTTAAATCCTGTGGTACTAGCAGGTACCCATGGTTTTGGATTATGAACAGGCACAGAGAAGCCAAGACACTTGCCTAAAGTCATTGAGTAAGTTGAAATGAAGAGTTTTTCTTATCATAGATGACAAATTTTACTTTTCTTTATTTAGGAAAGAAGGGGAGCATAAGATTGGCAAGGATGCATGGTGGACTGTGTTCTTTAAAACTCTTTAAAAACTATTATGTCATTGGTAAAACAGGGGAATTTATTTATTGAGAAAGTATAGTGAGAAATAGGTTTTATATGACTCTTCATGTATAATGGGTATCATCTATTGCTTACAGGTGTAATGGGTGGTGGAAGGAGGAAGAGAATTTGGAACTCAAAAATTTTAAAAGGGCATGTCAAAAAAATTAATGAATAAATAAAAAAAGAGAAAGAATGGTAGATACTGGGAAAGAAAGGGGCCCATTTAGTCAACTGAACATAAATCAGACCATAGGACCATACAATTAGAGCTAGAAGAGACCTTAGTTTTTATGTAGTGAATTTTACACCTGGGGAAACTGAAGCCCAAAGATATGAAATCCCTTGCTCAAGGTCAAGCACAGTTGGTGATTGGAACATCCATCTTCTGATTCCAAATCAGTGTTCTTTCTTTGCTGTCTCTGTAAGATGGCAGCTATGATAGCCTTTATGTTAATGAGTAAATGAAAACTCTAAATTGATGAATAAAATAGCATGACATACAGGTGCTTGGAATTTAGACAAGGGCATGGACAGGCAAGGTAGCTGACTTTCTGCAAATGGTGAACCTTAGCTGTTCAATCTGATGGCCAAAGGCAATACAGGGTTCTAGTTAAGGAGGCCACCCCTTGGGATAGCTATATGTGGGGTTGGACTACATATAACACCTTCCATCTCAAAGTCTGTGGTTAATCTAGTGCAATGCAATTTGCTAAGTGCTTTATAAATATATTTGATTCTTATAACAAACCTGGGAGATAGGTGCTAGTATTATCCCCATTTTATAGTTGAGGAAACCGAGGCAAACAGAAGGTAAGGATTATAGGCACACACTGGGGCAATAAGTCTCAAGGAAATTTTGAATGCTTGGGGGAATTGGGTGGTCTGAGGGGCAAAGAAGGCACTTTTCCAGAAATAAGAGAGAAATGGTCATGGTCATTCAATGAAGAACAAAGGGAAAATTGTGAGGAGATCAAAAGATGGTGGTAGAAAAGGAAATGTGTCCCTGAGCTTCTTCCCACCCCCAAATTATGCTAACCTAATAGTAACAATACACTATTATAATCAATTGTGTCTGACCCTTCCATTTCAATTGTATAGAAAGTTCCAGTAAGGGCACTTCTCCCCGTATTAATTGTCACCTGCTCTGCAGTGTCTAATCCCAGATGGCTGCTTAGGGCACTTAGAGTTTAAGTTATTGACAAGAGGTTACAAGGGCAATATGTGTCAGAGGCAGGATTGGAATCCAGCTCTTTCAGACTCTTTATTCACTACACCACATTGACTCTCATGTAAGAATTAATATTACTTTCCAAGTCCCTAAGTAACATTAAGAAATGAGTTTTTAAAAAATAAAAGGTGTATATTTTCCCCTTTCCTACTCCCTTCACTGCCCTTCCCCAGATTTAAAGAAGTAAAAGGCCTGGTTTTTCTGATGCAAATACAGAAGACAAAGTGTTGCCATTCTCTTTTTAGAGTGGAGAAAAGCTTATGATATACCATCTAATGAAAATTCACTCACCGGATGAATTCAAATTGGCTGACATATGACAGCTGAAAGACTATAATAAGCGGGGAGTAATAATCGATGATGACAAGAGGTGTCTACTGTGGTGACCCAAGGGTTGGGGGATAGGACTGCTCTCTCTTATCCTTCTAATTTATGCTGTGTGGATTGGGGTCAGGTGGAAGGTTGCAAATAATATGTTAATGAAATCTGCGGATGATGCAAGGCTGACTGATGTAGAAAAGGACTGACAAAAGCAATCCACTGGACCTCAGGAGGGCAGGGCCCACAGATGGGAGGAAAAGGCCCTTAGAAAAGGCCAGGGCCCAGAGCAAAGGAGACTCTATTGGGTGTTGGGACAATGGAAAAGTTCAGTGGAAACCAAACTAAAAGGGATGATGAGAAGCAAATTAAATGCAAAGGTGAAAATGTGTGTGTACGTGTGGGAAATCTAGAGGCCTGCAAAGGAATAGAAATCAATAATTCCCCTCTCTGTGGTCTGGGTCTGCTTGCTTGTCACCGATAGATAATAGGTTAACCATAAAAGAGCTGTCTGAAAAGAAATGGAAGAGCTGAAGGGAATAAAACCGGTCAAGCCATCCCAGGCCACAGCTCCAGGGAAGGAAGCAAGGACCTTGGGGGAGTTTATTTATTTGTTTATTTTTATTTTTTTAAAGTAGAATCCAATGAGACCAAATATTTCTGTAGAATGAGAGGCAGTGCAGTGAATAGGGCACCGGCCCTGGAGTCAGGAGGACCTGAGTTCAAATCTGGCCTCACACTTATTAGCTATGTGACTTTGGGCAAGTCACTTAACCCCAATTGCCCTCCAAAGAGCAAAAAAAAAAAAAAAAGAATGAGAGGCAGAGAAGGCAGAAGAAAGGAAATTGTTGGAGAAAGAAGTCAATTTGTGGCGGCTAGGTAGTATAGTGAATAGAGCACTGGCCCTAGAGTCAGGAGGACCTGAGTTGAAATCTGGCCTCACACTTAGCACTTGCTAGCCACGTGACCTTGGGCAAGTCACTTAACCCCAATTGCCCTGCCTCTCTCTTCTAAAAACAAAACAAAACAAAACAACCAAAGTCAATTATGGGCTTTGGTATCTAACCTGTTCACTTTTGCTGATGCTATCCTTCCCTCCTAAAATGTTACCTCCAACTTATCTTTGCTTAGCCAAGTCCTCCAAGGCCTCTTTCAAGTGTCACCTTTTCCAGGTAGCCTTCCTTAACCACTTCAGCCTACACTGATATCTTGCATTGCTATTTGGTCCTCTTACTATCTGTACCATTGCATTTGGTAATTATTGCATTTAGTAATATAGTGCTTCATACTGCTACTCTTCCAAATAGATTGGTTAAGCAAACTCTTCCAGGCCAGAGGCTGTGTCTTACATTCATTTTACAATTTGTCATAGAAAATACCTTCAGGACTTCTAACACAGTGGGTGCTCAATATCTGATCATTTAACTTAAAGAGAACAGAGAGCCATGAATTTGCTTTTTTTTTTCCTCCAGTAATACCAATAATCAATGGCATGGAGTGCTTTAAGATTTACACAAAACTTTATATTATGTCACTTAATCATTGTGATTATACTTGGAAATGAGCTACAGAGTGCCTTGCTGTCTTTTCTTTTATTTACCCATCCATCCATCCACCCATCTATCCCCTTCTGTGCCATTCTTCTTCCACTAATGGGTCTTCCCTCTGGGTAAAGTTTGAAAGCAAAGACATTGGATATCCTTTATGGCAGACTTACTGAGTCATATGGTCATGGTTCCTGTCAGTCAACTGTAAGTTATAGGCATATGTCTAGTTGCCATCATCAAAGCATCTTTGAAGATGAACTTTGTTCACTTGCTTGAATAAATAGCCATTAAATGAAGAAGGCATCTATGTTAATTTGACTATTTGTGTTTCCCCCTATGGTCTCTGGTTACTAATGTGATTTTGGATTTATTTGAAATGCTAAAGCTGTGTTCTGGGTTTTCTTGCTGGCCATGAGGATGACAAAACAAAAATAATGCCAAACTTTTTACCTCGTTTCAGAAAAGCTATTATTAATACTGCTATCAGTGCCTTTCACCAAAGACAGCCTGACCCTTACAACACAGGCAGGGTAGACAGCAGTATGGGGGGGTAGGGAGTTAATCTTTTGAAGTTATCTAATCCAATCCATTCCTAAACAAGAATCTCTTTTTACAAAACACCCAACAAGTGGCCGTCCGATCTTTGAAAACCTCAAGTTAAGAGACGGAGTGGAAGGCACACAGGAAAAAGAAAGAGTTCTTACCACCTAATGAATTCTCTATCCTTGTCAAGGCAGTATTCTGACTTCAGGACCACACAAACCAAGTGCCTCCTTATAAGTGACAGGAAACCTCCCTGTTTTATCCAGGCATGTATAAGGTATTGTATCTGCCCTTTAGGGCCTTGGTAAAGGGAATCAAGGAGATGCATTGCAGGAGAGAGGGATGCCATGTAGGAGACCCGTTTAGCCATATCTATCTGGGAACAGGAAAAACCCAGCAAGTCCATTTGTTAGATTAGATGGAGAGGGGTCATCACTGATAGCAATCAGTCGCAATGCTAAAGAAGGTCCTTCTCAGCACAATCTCTCTGTCCTGATACCTTGACCACTTACTCACGGATGTCCTAAATTTTTTTTTTAGAGGGGGTAAAATCTTTAATTCCACATTCATAGAAGAGCCAAATGGGAAGAAAGGTGATCTAGTCCAATTACCTTTTTAGGCAGATAGGGTATAGATAGTGGCATATCAGGTTTGGTGTCTAGGAGATTTGGGTTCTAATCCTGCTCTGCCACTAATTTGTCATGTAATCATAAATTAAGTTGTTAATCTCTTTGGGCCTCATCCTCTCTTCTGAAAAATGATGGGCTTGGCCTATGATCTCTAAGGTTCTTCCTAAGGTTCTATTGTTCTATAATAATTAGAAAGGATGCTCAAGATTCAAATACCCTATAATACTCTTGGGAGAGGAAACAGAGAGACTTCAAATTTATTCTCAAATGTAATGTTGGAAACTCTCCTAGGCACATGTTTTGATGAGGAGAAGGGGAAGAGGACTTAATACCACTGAGCGGCTGAAGGTGGGAAGAGAAGGGGAATACAAATCACAGAATGTAGAAAAAGGCAGCTCTCCAGAGGGCTGGGCCTGCTTCTTTACTCTAGCCAAGTGTGCTAGCTAGTCTCTGTCCAGAGTACAGCAAGGAACTACCTCCTGCTCTCCAGGGACAGATGTTTTAAAAGCTCATATTAAATTTAAAATCATCTTAAGATGACAACCATAAAATGTTTTGCTTTTGGAATATCCTCCTGGGAGAAGCGTTTATTTGAGTTTTAAGAGGACAACTCCCAAATGATATTAAGTCCATAACTCCCACTGATTCCACTGGGGCCGACAATGGCAGTTGAAGGCAGGATCTGACCACCCAGGATCTTATTTTTCCAAAATGCATTGGTTCACTTTTAATGTTAAGTTTCTACCTCCAATTGGAAAGGATATTGGAATTAAGGTCTCTTAGTGAGTGTTGATTTTAAGTAGGGTAATAGAGAAAACCAGATCTTCTGAGATGTATTCGCCTGTTTTAGTTGATTCATTCTTTCTAAAGTGTCATTCTAAAGACAAAATGCCTATATGTTACAAAAAGTTAAAACAGAAAAACTCCCCAGGAAGTGGAAAGCACTGGGGCACTATTAAACAGAAGGACTGGTGAGAGGGAAAAGTTCTCAGAGCGTCTTGTCCCAAGGTCTTTAGAAGTGGGATCAATGCCCATCTGTTTAGGCTGACTTAAGTACATGACGACTGAGAGATGGACAAGATGATCTCTCAAGGTCCTCAATGGACTTAGCTTTATGGGTATCTAAAAAAAGTGTAAATAACTTTAATTAATTTCTTTTTTAATTTGGAAAGGATATAAAGCAGTTTATAGATTATAGTTTCAGGAAAGGATGAGGCCATCTAAAGATAGCAGGAGAATAGATGCACCCAGGCATATGTGTTAAGTTTCCTTAATGCCTCAGTATTAAAATTGGTCCACGGTTTTGTTTTTTTGTTTGTTTTTGTTAGCTAAGAGAAAGAAAAAAGAAGATTTTCTTTTACTTTCTTTTTCTCTTTAAGCAAAAAGAACAAGCATTTTTCTTTAGAAGCAAAATTTTACCTGGAACTAAGCTCAAGTAAGAATTTCTCAAATGGGTTATTGACAAATGCCTTAAAATTAAAAGTGGCCATTCCTTCTGAGTCTGAGCACTGAGGAGGTTAGGTGACAGAACAGGCTAGGGTTCAGGTGTCATTTTGATTGTATTTGGCCGGAAGGGTCTGGGAGTGGTAAAGGTGGGGCCCCCAGATGGTTGCATGAGTTTATCAGGTTGTATGGTTTCTGATGTGCTTTGAGACTCTTCCCTCAGGAGACCTGCCTCCTTCCCCTAATCGTGCTGACTTCAGCGTGTTTATCTTTCACTGATACACTATCTTCATCAATTCTACCAGCCCCTCAATGATGGCCAGCCTCACCGCACCCATGCATCATGCTGAGACCCACTTTAGATTCCGTGCGGGAAGAGGAATTTGTCATAAACACCTCTGTTCGCCTGACAATAACACAGCCCAATATTTCATGAAAATGAAGAGCCCAGAGCATGCCTGATAGTTTACAGTTGTGATAAAGGATGGTCCGATGGATGCAATTGGCAGCAGGGCAGCTCTCTGTGGTAAAGTAGGAGAAAGAAAGCAGAGGCCTGAGGGGCCTTCTTGGTGTCAGATGTTGTGTCCTTACCGCAAAGGATGATGTGACAAACAATCTGGGAAGGAGTCCTGACTAAGAGCTTGGGACCCATGCTTCCTTCCCTTCATGATCTATGTCTGTTCAGAGACACAAGGACTGCTAGCTTTGCAGTCTTGGAAAGTCAAGTCAAGTAGTATAATTTCTGAGGTTACCCACATAAATGTCCCATCCCTCTTCATTCCTGGGCCACACATCAGGCATCCAAATTCCCAAAGAAATAGCATTTCATTTAATGGATGGAAGTGGGTAAGAGCCTTTGCCCAGCGTGCTTGTATGTAATTCCCACTGGGAACTGGGGCTCTCTTGAAAATCGATATGAAATCAACACACCAAGAAGAGAGGGGCAGTGTATATGGGGTGTGGGAGCCCTGTTATGGGCAAAATCTCTCTCACTCTGCTGCAAACTCAGGAACCTTTGTGTGTGAGGGAGAGGGAGGCAGAGAAAGGGCACTGTAGCCTGGGAAGAAGGGGTTACCTGTGTCAGTGGGGATGCTGGTCTCAGCCCCTCAGTTTCAGTCTTGACCTTGCTGCGCTTGTTAATTACAGGATTGACGGTGCTGCTCACTGCTGACTCACTGCTCTGCTTGTTCTGGAGAGATCAGAGGAGAACCCATGTCAGGGTCAAGCTCTGGAAAGTCCAGGAAATGCAACCAGCTGCAAGAGGTGACTGTCAGCAGTGGATAGAGGTGGGAGGAAGGGACAGGGTGGGTTTGTGGACAGGTCAAGTTGATGGGGAGGGAGGAATCATCATCATTGTTTCTGAATAGGACTTTCAGGGTTACGATGTACTTTCTTCAAAACAACTCCATGTAATAGGAAGTACATATATTATCATCATTCCCATTTTTCAGATGAATAAGCTAGACTCAGACTGGAGAACTGGCTTGCTTAGGGTCACAGAGCTGATAAGTATCAGAGATAAGACCAGAGATAATCCATGTCTGACTCTGAGACTCAGACTCTGGCCTCTATGCCATGAAATTGAGGGAAGGGCCCTTTGAACTCCTAGGTAGGACTCTGGAATTGTCCTTTTGATAATCAAGCGTGTGCGCATGTGTTGTGTGCGTGCGTGTGTGTGTGTGTGTGTGTGTCTATGTTTGTACAAGTATTCCCATGAGAGAAAGAAGAGAGGAAAAGGAGAGAAAGTATAGAGATACTAGTAAATTAGGGGACAGGTGACAAAAAGCCATTCTATTTTTAACTGATATACTTCCTTGGCCTAGAAAGTTAGCACTATAAGGGACCTCAGAGGTCCTCTAGACCACCCTAGATATGAACAGAAATCTCCATGAAATGGTTATCCAGTGTTTGTTTAAAGATGTCAGATGAGTGGGGCCCCTCCACCTCTCAGGGCAGCCCAGTCTGCCTCTGGACAGTTCTGATTCTTAGGAAGTTGTTTTCTGTTTTTAAATTAAATCAAGGTTAAATTAAATTAAATCAAGCCCTTTAGATATCTGAAGACAGTGACCATGTTCCGGGACCTCATTCTTATCTTCCCTAGGTTAGCATCCCTAGTTCTTTAAAACCAATTCTCACATTATGGTGTCCAGATATCTCATCATTCATCACCTTCCCTCCAACGAAGGGAGAGAATTCACCTCAGTTTATAATGGAGAAAATTAAGGCAAATCTCTCCCACCTTCCATCTCTATTCCCAAGTTTTTTCTCTCTATGACCATGGAGATTAAAATTATTAGCTAAAGGGTAAGTTGTGGAGGGGTGATAATGAGCATCTTTCCACACATCTTGGCAATTTCGCAGAGTTCCTAGAACAACCTCGAAAGCAAGTGGATAATCCATCCTGGTATTCTTTACTCAATGCTATCATTTCTTGCTAGAATCATGGCATTGGTCATGGCTGAGATAGCTTGGCTAGGATTGATCAAGGGCCCACCTATTTCTCCCCATATGGCATTCAAAACCATGATGCATCCCAGATATTGATAGAAAGACACACAAGAGGGGCAGTCTATTTCTCTTTTGAGTTTCATATGGATGTGCGGAGGGAGAAAGCCTGTATCAGAATGATGGTAAGGAAAGTTCTTGGTTAGGGTGGGGCCTGAACTGAGGAGGTAAACAAAATTTTCCTTGTTGACTTAAATCCCATTAATTTTTAGTGAGAACAAATTCTACTTTGTTGTTGTTTAGCTGTTTCAGTCATGTCTGGACTCTTTGTGACCCCATATTAAGTTTCTTTGGCAAAGATATTGAAGTGGTTTGCTATTTCTTTCTCCAGCTCATATTTTGCATATGAGGAAACTGATGTAAATAGGGTTGACTTGCCCAGAGTCACACAGCTAGTAAATGTCTGAGTCCAGATTTGAACTCATAAGGTTCCTGATTCCAGACCAAGCATGCTAATGTATCACCTAGCTGCCCCTCAGATCCCACAGGCCCCCATTATTCAAAAGATCCCACACCAGTCCATTGCCAAGTTTTACTAGGTTGATCCTACAATCAGAAGATACAGGATCATAAATTTAGAGCTGGGAGTGACTTCAGAGACTACCGAGTCATATTCTCCAATTTTACAGAGAAGGAAACTGAGGCTGAGAGGGACAAAATAAGTTATTTATTAAGCACATATATGGTGCCAGCTACTATGTTTAGTGCTTTATAAATATCTCATTTGAGAATGAGTTTAAGTGACTTGATCAGGGTCACACAACTAGCAAATGTCTGAGGTGGGATTTGAACTCATATATTCTTGGCTCATTCAGATTGCCCCCTAGCTGCTCTTTCAAAGCCCCTCTCCTGCTACCTCCACACTTTTCTTCCAGTCAATAACTCTACTGCCTCAATGATGAAGTCACAGTACTCCCCTGCTTCCTCTCCTCCCCACATTGATTTGAAATGTCAAAATATCTTTCTTCATCTATTTCCTTCTCCACAAATAACAGAATTTTAGAACTGGGAAGGACATTAGGTGTTATGAGTTGAATAGAATTTAGAGACCTGGAAAGATACATCAACCAGACCTACTCATTTTATAAATAGGGAAACTGGGGCTGAGAGAGAGGGGAAGTGTGAGTTGGCCAAAGCAAAATTAACAAAAGGGCTGGTACTAGAGCCCTTTCAGGCCTAATACCCTTCTCCTTCTCTATGTTGTTAATACTGCATTCTTACCCTTCTGTCCTCCCAAGCATCTTAATATTTTCTGGGGGAGGGGGAGGGAGAGAGGGGAAACAATGATAAATAAATAAACATTAATTAATTAATTAATTAATTTTTAAAAAAGTACAGCCTCTCCAGGAAATATCCTGGGGATTCTTCCTTTCAACTCGGTGGATCTGATTTTCCTTTAGGTCAGGTCCTGTGTGGTTGATCACAAAGCTGTGGGCAACTTTTGGTCTGAACTGAGGAGAATGGGAGTAAATCCATGGAGGGTTATCAGACCCTAAGGGCAAGTGGATCTTGAAGGGTTAGGAATTTCCCCCTAAAATGTATACAAAGATGATGTGACTGTTTTAGGGCAGGCTGGCTTATAAATTGGTGGATATAATTTAGAACATATAAAGCCCTTTCCGGCTCTCATAATAATTCTTTACAATTGTATACAGCGTGTGCTTTATGTGTTCCAAAGTGTTTTTTCACAGTAGTAATTTTATTTCATCCCTACAACTATACTGCAAATTAGGCAAGGTAGAAATTATTTTATTGCTGTTTCATAGATGAGGAAACTCAGTTCCAAAGATGTTACATGACTTCCCTAGGAGAACCAGGACTAGAATTCAGTCTTCCTGATTCTAGGCTAGTGCTCTTTCCATAATTTAAGCCTACACAAGTCAACCATACCAGGAAATTCTAAATAACTGACATAGAAAGAAAAGGTAAAAAATAAAGTTGGATTCTTCAATACTTCATTTTATAAGGCTCCTTCTCCTACAGATAAGAAAAAAAAAGAAGACAAAGCATCCTTTTTTGGATTTTAGCCATGTGTGCCTTCTCCCTTCCCAAGCTCCTACCTGGTTTGAGTCAGCTATGCAGTTGTTGCTGTTGCTGAGTTGCGTTGGTGTGGGGTTGACTGAGATGACCGCCATATGCTGCCTGCTAGGAAAGGTGGGAGAGGGCTGGATTAAGGGTGGGGTGTGTCCAAAGGCTGAGCTCAGGCCCCTTTGCTGACTCAGGATCTGCTGATAGGCCACTGGATTGATGGGGTGGGGGAAAGTGAAGGCTGGGCTGCAACAAAAAAAAACAAAACAGGAAATCAATCAAGCAGTTGCTAAATCAATCAATCAAGCATCAGGTTCCTACTATTAGCCAGGTATACAAAATAAGAAATGGTTCAAGGCTCATACGTTCTATCAAGGGAGACAACATATACATATCTAAGTATATTCAAAATGAACATATAAATACAAGATAATTTTGGAGGAGAAAGGCAGTAGCAGCTGGGAACCTTCAGAAAGGTCTCATGCTTAAGCTGAGCTTTGAAAAAACTAGGGATTTTAAGATTACGTGGTAAGGAAGAAATGCCTCTTAGAAGTTATCATTTTAGAACAAAGGAGAAAATCTATAGATGATCTCGTAGTAGCCAGGTTGAGACAGAGATATTTCCCTAATGGAAATTATCCTAGGGCCCTATGAAATGAATTGAAATAAATCCTACTAAAAACCTGTTTTCATTAGGTCACTTCCCAGATCAAGGACCCACAATAGCTCCTTATTGTCCATTAAATCAAGCTCCAGCTCCTTTGTTTGACTTTCAGGGCACTCTAAAGACTGTTGCTGACCCTACCCATTGCCCTTCCTTTCCTGTCTTTCCCCACTGCTCCTGCAATTGGTTTCCACATTGTGGCCTGCATATGCCATCATACCTTTGTGCTTTTTGCTCTTGTGTTCCTCATCTGGATTAGCCTATCTCCTACCATCTTATTTATATCCTCTTTTTTAAAGGCTTAGCTCAAGTCCTATTTACTCCATTAAGCCTCCCCCTCTCCTATTGGCTCTAACCCATAACTGATCTCTTCCTTTTCTGAAATCTCATTTTTAAAAGTTCAGTGCTTTTTGCTAGACAACTGTTTCCTAAATGTGGATTTCATCTCTCTTCTATAATATTAATGCCTTGAAAACATGGGATGATAGTATCATAGATTAAGAGTTGAAAAGGACCTTAGAAACATAATTTAAATGCTGTCATTTTACAGATAAGGAAGCCAAAGCCCAAAGTTACAGAGATCGTAAGTTACATTCTTTACACCACTTTGATGATACCACATGCTGGACACACGGTCCATGAAAAATAAATACTTGTCGGTTGGCTGACTGACTCATGATGAAGATACAATTAGTCTCTATAGTGATCAGGCAGCACACTGTTGACATACCAAATTATAAAAATCACAATGTAAACAGAGACTTTCATTTGTCCAGGGATTGAAGGGATCCTTTTTTTGTGAAATGTTACGGATAACAGGGTTACCCTATGTATTATATATGGGTCACTGAGTTTCAGAGAATTATGATGAAAAAAATAAACACAATCTTAAAATCATCCTGATCATAACTTGATCTTTCTTTGATGAGGCACATCAGCTGTCTTAGAGGCATCATTGTGGATATCTGTTATCACTGTATGATACTGCAGAAATAGAATGGCAGAAGATCGTACTGGGTTTGTATTGACCCTGACAGTCCCTAAAAGTAGATTGTCTATATGAACCTTTAATATCAGTTAATTTACATGTTGTGTTCTTTTAAAGAAAAGTCCAGGATTAATAACATAAGCAAGATCATAACTTCAGGGCTGGAAAGGTCCTTAGAGACCATATAGTCCAGCCTCCTTGTTTTACAGATGAGGAAACTGAGACCCAGAGAGGTTAAGCAAATTGCACAACATTGTATGCTTGTACAAATTTTTTAAATAAAATCCTTAAACATTTGGTTATTTGATTTTTTAACTGCTTGGATGCCAGACAAAGGGTAGTTCCCCATGCCTGGCTTTAAATTGTTGGTACTAGAGGTGGATGTAAGCATGGAGCTTACCTCACACTCTAATTAAAAAGAACAAAACAGACAAACAATAACAACAAAAAGACCTCTCCAGGTCTTTGCACATGTTTTGCCCAGTCTGTAAAATCTGCATGGACTCACTAACCCTTCTCATTTACCTTCTACCCACAAGCCACATAACTTCTTCCTTTAGTTTTAGGCCTCTGGGCTAAGGGTACTCAAAGGCATGCTAATATCAAGTAGGCAAAGTTTCCCCTTAGATGCAAATTTTCACAGTCAAACAAAAAGAGAATAAGGAAGGAAGAGATGACTTACTAAATTTATTTTAGCCTTCCCTACCTGGTTTGATTTAAGGGTCACTGCCTAATTTTCCTTAGGATCTGCAATCTGATTTTCTTTTTTCCTGGATCATAGGGACCAGAGCTGGGTAGAAGGATGTGAAGGTATGGGGACAGAGAACCCAATTTCTATCAGTTCCCACCTCTGAGCTCTCACTAATGTGCCTTCCCTTCCTCCACACCCCATGTATGGGAAGCTGAGGTATCCTCCTCTGTTTCTCTTCTAAATCATTAGGTGAGGTCAACAAACGGATGTTCAGTGCATGAGAACAGGAGTGACCTCCAACCATTTAACGACTAACATCTAGTTTCCCATATTGTGGAGACTCTTGCCTACAACACAACCTCAGGTACCATTTATAACAGCTGAGCTGGACACCCCAAGAATAACTGGTGATGGATAATAAACAATTTTACCCTCAGGTCAAAGGGTAGAAACCCATTTAAAGTTCCCAACATTTTTTTTTTTACTGTCTGGATTCTTCAGATTCCGAAGAATAAGTTGACTTTTTTTCCATCTAATGTGTTAATGGAGTGAATTCCTTAATCAGAGAATGGCCAAGGACTGCCCAGGAAAGGAGGAAGAAAGGCGGGTTCTTAAAACGATTTTGTCAACAGGATTTGGACAGGTAGTTTGCTATATAATACAATGGGATATTTGTTATTGGGATAGAGAATTCCTTAGTGTAAATGCTATGGTTATGGTCCAACAGACAACCTGGAAGTTTAATGACCCAGTTAATATTTATTGGAAATTAAAACACCCACCTGGGGTGTGTCCCTGAGCTCATGATTGGCTCTCTCCTCATAGACCTGGACAATTTCATCATTCACAGTGGAAGGGAGAGGTATAGCTTCAAAGGTAGATTCGAGCCCCACCCACCCCACCCCCCTCCCAGCAGAACTGAGGATGAATCCCACAGAAGGCCACTTGGACTCTTTATCGTTAGTCTTTAAGAAACACACAGTATTAATGGGAAAAATTACTTTTATGCTGATCCACAAAAGCATTTGCTGCCCATCTCCCACAGTTCAAAGGACCAATTAACTACCACTCCCACCAAAATTCCCCCAGACCAAAGCTTCTGATCTCTGAGGTACAGCAGTTAGCCTTACTGAATGAGACTGGCCCCTGACCTGGGAGAGTCCCAAGCTCAAGGGGGCCTCGTAGCCAATCCTTATAACCCAAGGTCAAACATGAGCCATTCTCTTTTTTTTTTTTACCTGATTGCCCCTGCCGACAGATGCCCGTAGGAACCACTAGCTGCCGAACTGCTTCGGGAGTTGTTAATATAAGCCACCAGAGAATTTGGAGAAGTCCTAATCATCGTCTGCAGATCAATGCTGGCATCTGAAAGTGGGGAGATCGACAGGGCCCGCTTGCGACTTAACCTTGGGGTCACCCGGGGACTGGAAAATCGGGACACTGCAGAAGAAACAGCACAGGCAGAACTAGTTAGTTTGAAATGCTTTCTGTAGGGATGAAAGAAGAACCTTTAAAACAAACCTCCCAGTCAATTAAGCTAAATTCAACAAACATTAAGTGCTTGTTACATGCCAAGCACTGTGTTCAGTGCAGGGTATATGAGGACAAAAATAAAGTAGTCCCTGACCTGACGGAACTAACCTTACACAAGAAGGCATAAGACTCAGTCCCTGCCAAGCACCACAGACACTACTAAGAGAATACATAGTTATAGCTAGCATTTATTTTGTGCTTGAAGGTTTGCAAAGCATTTTGTGAATATTATCTCATTTGAGACTCAGAACAACCCTGGGGGGAGGGGGAAGGTGCTATGATCATCCCCATTTTACAGATGAGGAAACTGAGGCAAACAGGATTAAATGACTTGCCTAGGGTCACACAGCTCTTAAGTGTCTGAGGCTGGATTTGAACTCAAGTCTTCCTGACTCTAGGTACAGTGCTTTAGGCACTGCTTCACTCATCTGAAGGTGTGCTGGATCATGCATGAGCTTGAAACTTACTAACTTTTCATAATATTCAGTATAATAATAGCCTCTATTTCCATAGTGTTTAAGGTTTACAAAATGCTTTTCTTTCTCACAGTAGCCCTCAGAGGTAGGTACAATTATGCATAGGAAACTGGGAGCCTCAGAGTTTAAACCACTTGCTTATAGTCACAGAGATGTTAAATGGTGGAGTAAGGATTCAGATCCAAGTATATAGCCTGCCAATGCTGAGGTCTTTCCATTACTCTAAGCTCAAGCCTGTCTATATTCATCTCTGGCCCCTAGAAGCTAGCAGCATCCTTTGTGTTTCCTCTAAATCATCACTGATTCTTGAGAATCCAAAACTGTTCTTAGGCTCTGTTCCCTTTTCATTTTAGCAAATGAGGGGTACTATCTAAGTACAACACCATATAAACATATGTAAAATATCATGGCTAATATCCAATGACAGGATATTTGTACAATATACTAATGATGCTTATGCTTCCAACTAAAAAGCTCACTTTTATAAGTTACAGGTTTGCTTTTTTTTTTTTTTTTTTTTTTGCTTTTTGGAGGGCAATTGGGGTTAAGTAACTTGCCCAAGGTCACACGGCTAGGTTTTTGTTTGTGTGTGTTAAATGTCTGAGGCCGGATCCAAACTCAGGTCCTTCTGACTCCAGGGCCAGCACTCTACTCACTGTGCCACCTAGCTGCCCCATGCTTTTTTTTTTTTTTTTAATAAGTCACAGATTTATAGAGCTGGAAGAGACCGGGGGATCTTTTAGTCCAACTTCCTCTGCTCCTCCCATTTTGCAGGTGAAAAAATTGAGACCTAGGCCTCCTTTATAATCCAACTAAAATTTCATCTTCTACCAGAAAACTTTCCCAATCCCTCTTAATTCTGGTGCCTTTATTCTGTTAATTTTTCCTATTTATCTTGTCTGTAGCTTGCTTTATATTGAATTTTTTTTGCATGTTGTCTCCCCCATTAGGTTGTGGGCAGGGATTATCTTTGCCTCTTTTTGTAGCCCCGGGGCTTAACAGGGTGCCTGATACAGAGTAGGCACTGGGTGACTCACTGACTAACTAGAAAGATCAAGTGACTTCTCCAAGGCTACATAGCAAGGTAATAGAAAAGTGTGGACTAGAACTTGGGTCTCCTAAGTCTCCATCAAGTATGTTTCCCTTTACAACACAATTCCTTCTAATGGCTTCTCTAGTTAATAAGGGCAGAAAACACAGAGTGTTAACATAAGCAAAGTGAAATGTTTCCATTTTTTTCCTATTAGAATTTTCCCAGCTAGTGGTTAGAGTGCTAGGACTGGAGTCAGGAAGATCTGACTTTAAATGCAACCTCAGACACTTACTAGTTGAATGACTATGGGCAAAATCATTTAATCTCTGCTGACTCAACTTTTTCATCTGTAAAATAAGGATGACAAGAATATCTACCCCCCCAGGCTTGTGAGGACAAAATGAAATAATATTTGTAAATTGCTTTCCCAATCTTAAAATACTAAATAAGTACTAAAATCATCATCATCCATCATGAAAACATTTGGAGGATAAGGCCTATAACTAATGCCGACCTTTCTGACCCACCACAACGCCCAGCATACACATTATTGATACTCACTAAATGCTTGTCAATTGATAAATCATGCTTGCCAATTGCTTTATGTTTGCTAGTCTAACTGCTTTTATAAATATGCTCTTATGTGTAAAAAGCCCTAATTGGCAGAGACTTTATCATATTACTAAGTACTTTGGAACTTTCTCAATAACTTGAATACTTTTTCCCTGTATTAACACTGGGAATTTAATCATGATTTTATTGATGCTATTTTGGAAAAGCAGAAACAACATGGTTTAGCAAAAAGACTCCTGAAAATAGGAATCAGGTGACCTTGGTTCCTTTCCCAGTTCTATGTATTGCTATTGGCAAGTTAATTTACCTCATATATAAAATAAAGGGGTTAGTCTCTTCTGGGTCTAACATTTTATTTATTATGGACTCATTTAACTGAGGTTTTTGCCTCCTATGGATTTCACCCAGACAGAGGGGAACATGATATGTTAACAGCCACTGGTGCTATAAATGTTTGATTTTACCTTATAAGAGTCTGGGTGAAGCTAGCAACCTATTCCAGGAAATGCAGGATGTGATAAAAATGGAAGGAATCAGCTGGCTGGTGAAATTGAAGTTTGCTAGTAGGTGAAGCTACAGGCCCCAAAACAATTTGCATGGAAGGAGATCAGATAACAGGGAGCCAGTAGGCTGATGCAGGCATTCATTGGTAGGCAAATAGCCAGTAGGTGGAATTAGGAGTAGGGCAACTAGGAAACAGAGGTGCTGGAAGAAGGAACATGTGGATTCAAGATGGCGATAACCACATAAGAAATCAAGACCAGGAATTCCAAATTTAGAAAGGGAAAGTAAGACTAAAATGGTGGGGGAACAGAAAACTGGGCAGTGGCACTGGGTGGGAAAGCTGCACCAGTCTCTCTCGGCTATCAGCTGAGGCTTTCTGAAGTGATACTGAGGATTGCTTTTCCCCCAGGGGCAAGATGACTTGGGGACAATAGCATAGCATGGAGTCAGATGGAAGGAGAAGTCTATCCCTATGTCTGGTTCCTTTCCTTGTAACACTGCCATGAATGTTACCAATTTGATGGACTGACTGAGTTCTTAGTGAAATTCTTGACATCCAAACCCTAGAGGGGTTAAGGACCGGGGGTGGGAGAGGAAGAAAAGAACAGTGTAAAAATCTTCAGAAACAGATCAGGGACAATGTAAGGCAATGTAGTGTCACTCTCACAGAATGGGGGAGAGGATACTGACTGTACTAACCACTATGCTAAGGATTTTAGAAATATTATCTTGTCTGATCTTCACAAAAACTCTAAGAGGTAGGTGCTGTTATCACCCCCATTTTACAGTTGAGGAAACTGAGGTAAAGAGAAGTAAAGGATCTTCCCAGGGTCACAGAGCGAGTCTGAGCTCTGGTATTCCTAACTGTAGGCCTAGCACTCTGTACCACCTAGCTGCTTCTAGACAGATGCTAACAAGAATTCCCACACAATGGATAGGCTTTAGATGGTCACAGCACTTCGGCCCCCAAGTGACTTGGTTACTTGGAGAAATCAGTTCCTCAGTAGAAATAAAGTGCTTTGCTATAGGTTCACCAGGAAATGGTCAACCTCAAACGTGACCAGTGTAAAATAAACAGTAACCCTGGGAACTGTTTCATATAGAGAAAAGGCTTGTTTGCATGGAATCAGAAAAAGGGGATACAAATAGTTAGAATTTGTCAGGATTAATCCATCACTGTGCCTAAGAGAGAATATATGCCATAGAGCCCACTGACAAATACAGAGATCTGCTTAGCAGGTCTATCTTTACAGAGGAAAAGACAGGCTTACCAAGTCACTATCATGTCCTTATATTATCCACCTCTCCTTGTTCTGACTTCATGGCTCCTAAGCCACCTTCTGATCTTCATTTAATTTGCCCAGGCAGGCTTCTCTCTTTATATAAGAAACTTACAGATACAGAAGTCAAAGGATGCTTGGAGAACATCAAGTCTAACTCCCTTCTTATTTAAGAAGAAAGGGAGGTGACTTGCCCAAGGGTCACATAAGTAATAAGAGTCAGAGGCAGGATCTGAACCCAGGTCTTCTCACTCCACTGTATGACTGCCCCTGGGAGATGGCAGGCTGACTCAAGGATTCCATTACTCATGGAAGCAGCACCATTTTTCCCTAGTTAATTAATAAACTGCCATTCTGGTTTATAAATCCATCTCATGTGAATATAGTTAGTGTGAATCAACTTCCCAGAGCCTAATTACCCTTAAATGAACTAATAAAATTTGGTTTCTAAATAGGCTCTTTACTCATAATGACCTTATGAGGTACAGTTACTCCAGAAACATAAACCCCTTAAACAGCCAGACCTAACACTTTGTTCTTCTCTTTGGCTGGCTGTCACCCATGCCGGGAATGCTCTCTCTCTTCATCTCTGCCTCCTGGCTTCCTTCAAGACTCAGCTAAAATCCCATTTAGATCAGAAGCTTTTCCTAGTCCCCCTTAATACTTTCCCCCTGATACAACCCCCAGTTTATCCTGCACATATTTTTACATAGTTGTTCATAAGTTGTCTCCCCCTTTAGAATGTGAGCTCCTTGAGAACAGGGGTTCTTTTTTGCCTTTTCTTTGTGTCCTTGTGCTTTATACAGTATGTGGTATACAGTAGATGCTTAATAAATACTCATTGACTCGTTTTGACTTTTGCTCTTATTATATCTTATGGGGGGGTCTTATGATTGTGTATAGTTAATTATAATATGTTTGTAGGTTAAATGTAGGCTCATAGAAGTTAAAGCAAGTAGGAATTTTTGAAAGCATTCTGTTGTGGAACCCCTTATTTTACAGATAAAGACATTTAAGCCCAGAGAGCAAAAGTTTTACACAAGGTTATGCAGGAAGTATCACAACTGATACATCTAGGTTTTAAGATTTAAAACTTAGCCCTTTTTCCCACCACACAAAGTTTCTGGCCATGTTCTGTGCTCCAGTGCTAGATAATGAGCTCTATGAAGACAGGTATATTCTAAGGATCTTTGTAATGCCCCCTGGGCACGTAGCAGAGGGCTTTGCTCCCAACAGGGCACTTAAATCATTCCTTAGTGAAGGAATGTTCTGGCCACTTGAATCAGTCAGTCTAGGATTATCCTGTGGAGAGAGGGCTTTTCCTTAGCCTGTTGCTCCCACCTCCAGAAATAAAAGTGGAGATGCAGGGCACCCAGGGACAGCAGATGTCACATGGCTCTTAGCATGGGTTCCATTGTTAAAAGCACCCGCTAACCAAGAGCCTTGGCTGGCCTCCCGTTGCTCTTGGCCTGCAGATTGGGTGAATGGTTGGGTTTTTTAGCCTCTAAACTGTCGGCCCTTTTAGTGATGCAGAGAGAACTTAGAAGGACAACAAAAGGCCTTTCCATTGATTATGAATGAGAGGTTGGGAAAGGAAGCCAGCTTACATGGGGTGCATTTGGGACTTGCAGGAGGCTTGCATGAGCCTGTGTGGGAGGAATAGAAGGGGAAGGAAGTACTTACACTGTGCTGAGCAGTCAATTCATGAGAATGATGAGACACTGGGAACTTGGAAGTAAAAGTATATTTAAACACACACACACACACACACACACACACACACGAACACACACAATCTGACAGCTCAGAGTTCAAGCTCTCATCTCTCACCAGCTGCAGTCTGTGGCTTATTAACAACAGCTACACAGTCCAAAGAGACTACCAATCCTGCCTGGTTTTGTTCATACCATCCCCTGGCTCTGCTGTGACTCCCATCATGTCATTGTTTTAGTCCTTTTAACATCTCCTTTTCTTCATGAGGGCTAGGTCCTATTCCTGCTACTCTCATCTGGGCAACTAAGAAGACTTGAAATAATTTTTCTTTTTTTTTTAAAGCAATTGGGTTTAAATAACTTGTTCAAGGTTACATGGATAGTTATTTATGTGTAGGTGCTAAGTACTGAGGCTAGAACCGATCCTGGGTCCTCCCGACTCCAGGGCCAGTGCTCTTACTCACTGTGCCACCTAGCCGCCCCTCGAAATAATTTTTAAGAATGATCCTCACCTCCCCAAAGTTCCATCTGGCCCACTGGATTTTCTTTGTTCTTCTCCCCTCCTCCCTCTCTCCGTCACTAACCTCCTAAGCCTTTACCTTCTTCCCCACAGTTTCCTGTCTACTTTTCATCTCTTTCTGTTTCTCAGGCTCCCAGGAAAAGTCTCTGCCTCCCACTAGCTGTATATCCCACTGAATCCCTGAATACATACTCCACTCCCATAAGAATAAGATCCTTACTTTCTCTTCCCACCTTTGCACCACTGAAACTGATAAAATCCCTCCAAGTGTGCGAGCACCCGTGTGTGTGTGACAGCACACACACACACACACACACACACACACACAGACCCTCCAGAGTAGGAAACCTCCTTCCTCTTGACCCAGTGAAATACCCCCCACCCTCCCAAGCCCTTCTCAAGCCCTGTAATGCTTCAGGGAGATCTTCCTTGACTAACACAGTTCACACTTATTCCTCCCTCCTTTCAACACTTACAATACTGTGTTACCTTTACTATTCTTTGGGTACTAACACATTACTATTTTCATTCCTGGGACTGTTACTAAATCCTTCCACTGTCTTGCCTTCTCAAATACCCTGTAAACTCCTGGGGGACATGAACTTTTTAGGAGGCAGTTAGATGGTTCAGCAGATAGAATACTGGGTCTGGAGCCAGGAGGATCTGAGTTCAGATATGACCTCAGACATTTACCTAGCTGTGTAACCCTGGACAAGTCACTTAATCTGTTTGTCTCAGTTTCATTTATAAAATAGAGAAGAATAATGATAGCATCTCCCTCTCAGGGTTGTTGGGAAAATCAAATGAGATCATATTTGCAAACCAAAGCATTATAAAAATGATACCTATTTTCCTTTTTTCTACATCTTTCACTGAACCTATAACAGTACTTTTTACACACATGTTCCCATTAATTATACCTTATCATAACCCTCATATTTTACAGCTAAAGTTCAGAGGTGGTTAACTAATCTGCCCAGGGTCACATGGAGAGTTAGTGTCCGAGGTGGGCAAAACTCAAACCTCGGTCTTCCTGACACTAACCACACGCTTTATCCATTTGGCCACGTTGCTTCCCTAGGATTACAGGCCTAGAACTAGAGAAGGATTTAGAGATTATCAAGACTAGCCTCCTCATTTCACAGAGGAGGACAATGAGGCTCAGAGAGATTTTATTTGCCCAAGTACATATAATTAGTAAGCGGCAGAGACAGGAATCAAGGCCAAACCTTCTGAAATCTTAAACCTAGTGCTTTTTGAACTATGCCTCGTTATTGAATAATAACATAAACTGTCACAAATAGTAATCACAAAGCCTTGTATGCAGGGGGCACTTAGTCATGCAACAAGCATTTATTAAGTGCTTACTGTGTGTCAGGCACTGTTCGAGGTACTAGGGATACAAAGAAAGGCAAAAACACTGCCTTTGCCATCACAGAGGTCACACTCTAGATGAGGAGAACACATGCAGATAGCTGGATGTAAAGACATACACAACGTAGATAGAGAGTATTCTTTTTGGAGGGAGGAGGGTAGGGCAATTGGGGTTAAGTGACTTGCCCAAGGTCACACAGCTAGTTTTTGTGTTAAGTGTCTGAGGCTGGATTTGAACTCAGGTCCTCCTGACTCCAAGGCTGTTGCTCTACTCACTGTGCTACCTAGCTGCCCCCAATGGAAGCTATTCTTAGAAAGAAGGCTGAGTCTTAAAGGAAGCTAGGGAAGCCAAGGGGCAGAGGTGATGAGGAAGAGCATTCCAGGCATTGGGGACAACCAGTGACAAGGCCCAGAGGTGGGGTGAGAAAGAGCAAGAAGGCTATCTCAGGATTTCGGAGCTTGTGAAAGGTAGTAAAGTATAAGCGTGGGAAGGAAGGGAGAGTCCTAAATGCTCAACAGAGGATTTTAGAGTTGATCCCAGAGGTGACCGGGAGCCAGTAGAGTTTATTGAGGAGCCAGTGACATAGACATACTTTAGGAAAATCATTCTGGCAGCTGAGTGGAGGATGAATTGTAGAGGGGGAGCCTTGAGGCAAGGAGACCAATCAGCCAGCTATGGATATATTGCAGGCAGAGCTGAGGGTGTGCAGAAGGGTGGTGGCAGCATTAGAGGACAGAAGGAAACACAGAGGAGAGATGTTGTGAAGGGAGAAATGACAAGAACTGGCAATGGTTTGGAAACATGGGGTTGAGTGCCAGTGAAGAGTTGAGAAGTGAGCTTAGGAGAGATTTATTAAGTGTTTGTTGTACCAAGTTGGATTAAACAAAGAAAGGGGAGAGGGCTCTCTGTGTGGCTCTCATCATGCTAACTGCTCTTTTTCTTTCAGATAGACCCTGGACCCAGCACTGTTTCATGCACAAGTTACTGAAGTTGGTCCTCCAAAATTAAGAGCCAAGTCAGGTTCCTGACTTGTGACTGAACTTTCCAATGCACAGAAAAATACAAAGTCACCACAGAATATACAAAAGTCAGCATCCACAGTGAGATGCTTGCCCAGGTGAGGCTTCTTCAGCTAAATGAATGGGTTGGTCAGAGGTCTCAACTGGCAGGTCAATAGGAATAAGGAGAAAAACAGAGTCTGCTGACTCCTCTCACAAACATCTCGCCTTTGCATGAGGTGCTTTCTTTGACCCACAGCCTAACAAGAGTGACTCAACACGGTCATCTCCAGCTATGAGAGAGGGAGAAACAGGAGTGAAGGAGTTCCTTTAAGGTTGTGTGGAAAGGGGATGAGAAGCCACAGTAATCTTCCTGCTGGAGTGGATTTTGGAAATGGTGCTGTCCAGCCCCTCTCATTTCTGAGACAAGGAAACTAAGCAACGGAAAGATGAAGTGAATTTGTTGAGGGTCACATAGGTAAATCAGCAAAGGACCAGAATCAGAGCCCAGGTTTTCTGATTCTCACTTCAGTTTCCTTGTTTTTTTCATGCTCAGAAAGGCCTTGATAAATTAAAACTTAATAACCAGAACTATTCATTTCTCCTTATCTCCTTTCCCTTTCCCCTGTTTTGAGGCAGTTAAATTCCAAGAAAACAAATTAGCACTAGGGATTAAAAAATAAATCAACCTTAAGTACATAGAGGGGCAGTGGGGCAGTGAAAGGAGCACTGCAGTTGAAGTCAGAGGTTCCGGATTCCAATTCTGCCTCTGAATTCCTGTCTATAGGACTTTGGAAAAACCACTTAAACTTTTTGGTGTCTAGACTTCCGTATTTGTAAAATAAGGGTGTTGGATTAAATGATATCTGACATCTCTTCTGGCTTTCAATCCATGATCCCAAGGTCTCTGCACATTCCTCTCCCTCTCCCTTCTTCAACTTGTCTCAGACAATAAGAAGGGGTGTTTACAGAGGCTTCACAATATTCTGAAGCATCAGATAATAGCAGCTTACCCTTATGTAGCTTCCTATGCATTGCCTCCTCGAGTCCTCACAACAGCTCTGTGGGGTGAGGGGCTGCTGCTTTTCCCATTCTACAGATGAGGCAGATGAGGTTTGTCCTGGCCACATAGCTAAGAAGAGTCAGAGGAAGGGCTTGACGCCAGATCTTCCCGTCTCCAAGCTTAGCACTCTGTCCCCTATACCACCCTGCAGCTTACAAGAATGAGGTAGGAAAAGGACATCAATAGGTCTTGGGAAGGTTTTCAGAAAGAAATAAACGATCAATTAACCAAAATATTCAGTTAAGCAGGATATGAATGAATGAACCAATCAAATATTTGTTAAGGGTCGACCATTTGCTGCTCAATGGAGCCACATATGCAAAAGCAGGCCAAGGCTTCATATTCTGCTGTTATGGAAACTTGAAACAGTCTGGTTTGAGATTTTAGCATGACTGTCTTATTTCTCCTCCTGGACTCTAAGGTCCTTAAGGGTGGGAACTATTTTTTTATTTACTTTTTTCCTCTTTTCCAAATAATTGAACTTTGTGTTGGGCTTGAGGTCAGAATCCCATAAGAACTTAGGGGATGAAGAGCCCATGAAGCAGCACCAAAGGATTCATACCTGAAAGGTGCCTTAAAGATCAAGTATTCTTTTTTTTTTTTTTAAGCAATTGGGGTTAAGTAACTTGCTCAAGGTTACACGGCTAGTCATTTGATTTATGCGTGGGTGCTCATTTTCTGAGGCCGGATCTGATCTCAGGTCATCCAAACTCCGAGGCCGGCGCTCTTACTCACTGCGCCACCTAGCCGCCCCTTTAGGGCAATTGGGGTTAAGTAACTTGCCCAAGGTTACACGGCTAGGTTTTTGTTTGTGCGGATTAAGTGTCGGAGGCCGGCTCCGAACTCAGGTCCTTCTGATTCCAGGGCCGGCGCTCTATTCACTGCGCCAGCTAGCCGCCCCTAAGATCAAGTATTCTTAAACACCTCATCTCACAGGTCAAGAAATTTAGGGAATGGGGCAGCTAGGTGGCACAGTGAATAGAGCACCAGCCCTGGAGTCAGGAGGACCTGAGTTCAAATTGGGCCTCAGACACTTGACACTTAACTAACTGTGTGACTTTGGGCAAATCACTTAACCTCTGAAAAAAAAACCTCCCCAAAACAAACAAAAGGAACTAAGAGAATTAGAGTGATTTGCCACAAATCCCATCATTCTCAAGTCATTGAGCCCTAATTTGAACCCACTAAATGCAGAGTTCTTTCTAATATACTACCAGGTTTTCCTTGAAGAAAAATAGACTTGTTACTTATGACTGAATTGATGGGACTCAGATGGACCACGCAGTCTTTTCATATGTCAGTCAGAAGTGCATAACTGTACAGAAAGATTTTGTAAAGGTGAATAATCTGTTCATTGATAATCAACTATAAAAAGTGTTTTTGCCCGACATATGTCTGGAAGCAATAGGAGATAGAGGAAAAATACTGAACATGGTCCTTGCCCTGGAGAAGCTTGCTATGTGGACAGTCAAAACTTGCACATATAAGAGTATTTGCCAATCCAAGGCAGTGAATGGTAAGAGCTTGGAGGATGTTACAGAGTACAGAGCACTGGATTTGGGGTCAGAAGATGTGGTTCCAAGCCTAGTTCAGCTACTTTATACCTATTCCCTGGGCTTGAATTTCTTCACCTGTGAAAGGAGGGGGTTGGGCTAGATGTTCCCTAAGATTCTTTCTCACTCTGAACCAATGAACCTATGAGCCTTAAACAATAAGCATTACAGACCTTCAGAGGGTTAAGAACTCATTTCTGGCTGGCAGACACCATGAGGGCTTCATGGAGAAGGCTGGGCTTCAGCTTGACTTGCATTCAGATTTGATAACTCATATTTGTGCATCATTTGACAGGTAACAAAATGAGCCCTGGAAGGTTGGTAGTTTGGTATTCTGATCCTCATTTTTAAGTGTGAAAAAACTCATTTTGGGAAAGTTTTGATGATATGCCCCCGGTAAGTTACTAAGCAGAAAAGTTAGGGGCTGAGATCTTAACTTCAGACTCCAAGGTACTCTTTTTTTTATCATATATATATATCAGGGTTAATTAACTTGCCCAGGGTCACACAGCCAATAAGTGTCTGAGGCCACATTTGAACTCAGGTCCCCCTGAATCCAGGGGGGTGCTCTATCCATTATGCCACCTCTCTTCCCCCCCCACATATTTTCTATGCTCACACAGTCACCACCTTTGTGCAGGTCCTCATTACCTCATCCCTGGACTATTGCCATAGCCTTCTGTCTGGTCTTCTTGCCTCAAGTCTCTCCCTATTCTAGTCCATCTTCCAGTCAGCTGCCAAAGTGATCTTCCCAAAGTGCAAGTCTGACCTTGTCATTCTCCTACTTGGTAAACTATAGCAGTTCTCTGTCACCACCAGGATCAAACAGAAAATCCTGTTTTGAGGCCCTGGGAGTAGTTCTGTTATGTATGATCATCATAAAAGAGGAATAGAAAGGGAGAGGAAAAGGGATACACTAAGACTGGGATTGGGAATTTGTGGACTTGAGGCCACATGTGGTCCTCTGGGTCCTCAAGTGCAGCCCTTTGACTGATTTTTATTAAGGAGATTTATTTTGTGAAGTTTGGATTCAGTCAAAGGGCCACATTTGAGGACCTAGAGGGCCACATGTGGCCTTGATGTCACAGGTTCCCAACCCCTACACTAGGGGGAAGGGAGGAAGAATGGGGAAAATCATCTCACATAATTGGTGTGCACAAGTGGAAGTCTATACAAACAAGGAGGAAGGAATGAGGGGAATGTGTGACACTTGAACCTCACTCTCATCTGAACTGGTCAAGGGAGGGAGTAACACACACATACACACAGTTAGGTACAGAAATAAATTTCATTCGACTTGGAAATAGGAGGGAAAAGGTTAAAAAAAGAAAGAAAGGGGCGGCTAGGTGGCGCAGTGAATAGAGCGCCGGCCCTGGAATCAGAAGGACCTGAGTTCGGAGCCGGCCTCCGACACTTAATCCATACAAACAAAAACCTAGCCGTGTAACCTTGGGCAAGTTACTTAACCCCAATTGCTTAAAAAAAAAAAAAGAAAGAAAGAAAGTGAGGGTAGATTAAAGGAGAAATTAATCCTAAGCAAGGCAAAACTCTAAGGATGCATGAAAATATTTATAGTAGCTCTTCCTCTTACGCCAAAAAATAGGATTCCAAGGGTTGATCCACCAACTGGGGAAGGGCTCAGTAAGTTATAGTAGATAAGTGTAATGGAATACTTTGGTGCTGTAAGAAATGATGGAGGGAAAATGATTTCAGAGAAACCTAAGAAGATTTGCATGAAGTGATGCAGAGAGAAATGAGCAGAACCAGAAGAACAATAACAACACCATTATAAAGACAAGCAAACTTTGAAAGACTTGGGAACTCTGATCAGCACAATGATAAATGATCATTCCAGAGGTATCATGACAAGATATGTAACCCACATCCAGCAAGAGGTGTGATACACTGAGTGCAGATTGACATAAATATTTTTGGAGATGGCTAGTATGGGAATTTGTTCTGCTGTACTATATGAGTTTGTAACAGAAGTTTTGTTTTTCTTTCCTAATTGGGTGAGGGAACGTGGGGGAGGGGGGAGAAGAATTTTGTTGATAGAGAAAAAATTAATAAAAAAAGGAAATCTTCTGTTTTGCTTTTAAAGCTCTTTACAACCCAGCCCCTCTCTACCTTTATAGTCTTTTATACTTTCCTTACCTCAACATACTCCACACACACACACACATACACACAATACATATATATATATATATATACATATATGTGTACACACACACATGTAGTGTTGTTTGCAGGTTATCTCCTCCATTAGAAAGTGAACTTGAGAGCAGGGATGGTGTTTTGCTTTTCTTTGTATTACTAAATCTTAACACAGTGCCTGGCATGTAGTCAACACTTAATAAATGCTTGCTGAGTGACTGACTACCATATGGACCAGAGAGTAGCAGGGAGGTCAGTCTTTGATATGCTATACACACAGAGCAGTGGAAAAAGCACGAAGCAGGTGGAGGGATGTATGGTATGTTCGGGGCACTATAAATAGACAGCCTTGGCTAGAGTGGAGAATCCAGGTTAGGGAGCAATAGGAGATAAGACTGGGCAGATAGGCGGTATGAGACCAGACTGTTTACTGATTCATTCATCCATTCATTCAGCAAATATGAGTGTAAGATAACCTATAGTCATCGAGCAATTTCTAAAATGTTATGAGAAAAAAAAACTCTGATGACTTCTATTGATCTTTAATTACCAATTTGCTGAGAGATAAATATAGAAAAGAAGAAAGACTGATGTGCCATTCTCCCATTCCATGGCTAGGCACAGTAAGGAAATAAGCACATTTTAAAATCAAAAACTATTTAAGATTTTCTTCCTTGTGTTTGGATTCCCACAGTCTCATGCTTCTTTAACTGGAGGAAACAGGCCAGATCTGACAGTGATATTTATCTCTGTTACTCCCACACCTCAAGGGAAATATGTTTATTAATGTGCCACTTCCCTTGATAAATTACTAAATAGAAAGAAAAGCCTTGTACTCATTTCTCGCTGCTTCTCTCATGATTTATGTCTCCAGGGCTGGCTCAGCCATTGGTCCCTATTAATTTGTGGAGGGAAACCATTTCTAATACCCAACAGCAGCCTGGGTTTTATTGGCGCAACCCCACAGTCCCTTTTCTCCACTTGGTCCTGGGGTGGAAGCTACTGGACTCCCTGAACATATTGAATAATGTAAATTTTTCTAGCATCCCAGTTCAATTATGGATCTTCAGCTTATACGGATATACTCTTTAAGCTTTATCACATACTTTTCTCACAAAAAACCCTGTGAGATGGGTAGTGTATTTTTATTTGACAGTCGAGAGAACTGAGGCTGAAAGAGATGAAGTGTCTTATTCCAGAGTCATGTTCCTTTAACTGGGGAAAAGAGTCTATGGAAACAGGGTCAGGATTTGATAGAGCCAGAATTCCAACCCAGGCCTCTGGACTCCAAGCTTGTGCTCTCTTAATCACAGCACTGTTAAGTATGTAGAGAACAATTTGGGAAGTTGGTTCCTGACCTCAACTGGTTAATAAATACTCCCTGAATGCCTGCTATGTACAAAGAAGGCCCCAACTTGGCAGTGTAAGGTACACAAAGAAGAATAAGCCCTTGTTCCTGCCCGTAGGGATCATATAAGAAACTCTGCCTCAGTTTCTCCATCTAGTTGATGAGACAGGATGAATATACATGAAAAGTTGATGAACAAAGTGCCATAGTCTGTGCTGTAGGAGTTCAGAGGAAGAAGAGGTCACTGCAGGTGGGCAAAATGGGCAGAGAGGCAGGGAGAGGTCATTATAAGTGAAGCTCAAGCACGTCAGAGACTCAGTTCCTGAGACCTTTTTCACAGACAACAAAACCAGAGGAAACTGGGCTTTTGAGGAAACTCAAAAGGAAGCACTTAGCAGGAGGCCTTGATGCTGGCTGCCAGGGGGAAGAAGACATCCCTCCAGCTGGGATGATTTGTAATATGATCTGTCTGGAGGTAGGGCACTATGATACACGACCAATGAGACCTTTCCAGTCTATGATTCTGACATTGTCCTTTTGTATTTGAAGATGGTTCTCATGATTTAACCTCCTGAGTATAAGTCTTGATCACATTTACATTCTATATAGTAGGGTCTTGTAATTATTTCCTATTTATCGTGCATACAGCTTTGCAAGGATATGGGAGTGGTTTGCCAAGTATACATATACTTGCCCAGGGTCTAGGCAAATCACTTAACCCTGTCTGCCTCAGTTTCTCCATCTGTAAAAAGAGCTGGAGAAGAAAATACTGAACCACTCCAGTATTTTTGCCAAGAAAACCCCAAATGTGGTCATGAAGAGTCAGACACCACTGAAATAACTGAACAACAAAAATATAAATATAAAATGACCATAAGAAAGGTTCAGGATATGGAGCTAGGCTATCCCTTTAGCTAACCTTCTGGGCTCTAATGCAGGTAGTGCTTGTAGGCATTCTGCCAAGCTGGCACCTGAGTTGCTTTTAAATACATGATACCAACTTACTTTCTTGACATTTTCTTTTCCCCAAAAAGATGGTAACAACAAAACGCTAGTCAATTGAGCATCCTGATTAGTCGGGCTCTGGTTAATCACAGCTACATAGATTCAGTCATTCAACAAATATTTATTTGTTAGCTGCTTTCTGCTTTCCAGGAGGTGTGATAAATGTTGGAGATAAAGAAGCAAAAGTCTGCCCCTGCCCTCAAAGAGTTCACATTCCAATTGAGAAACGACATGCAAATAACTGTATATACATGTTATCCACAGAGTAAATGGAAGGTTATTTCCAGAGGAAGCCATGATTGCCAGAAGCGTGGAAGGAACTTTAGATATCTTCTAGTTTAAACTCTGTCATTTCACCAATGAGGAAACTGACTTGTCTAACATCACACAGCTAGTCAACTACAGCAATTTCTTTCTACTGATCAACTTACTCTCCCCCTGCTAAGTATTTTCCCAGCCACATACTGCAGACTCACCCTGGGGACCTGGTCTGAAAAATCTGTAACTCACATTATCTGAATTGGGCTTAATACCACATTTAGTATCCCAATGCCTGTATTGTGAATAACCCCTCTATCTTATAGCTCTCCCATCCGTGTACTGAGTTAACAGAACACAGCAAAGATGCTCAGTATGTTCCCCAGCACATTGATTCGTGACCAAGCAGGGAAGAGGAAAACAGTGAAACTGATTGGTGAACGATGGCACAGAGTAATGAATTTGGATTGAAAGGGTGTGAGTTCAAATCTTGCTCTGTATTGACTACTTCTAGATCTCAGCTTCTTCTATAAAATGAGATAGACTAGATAATCTTCCTGAAGACCCTTGCAACTTATTCTATTCTTTTTTGAGATCTGAAACCTAATTTCCTTTAGATCTGACTTAAAATGACAGAATCATAGGAAACCATATCAGGATGTAACTTTAGAATTCATCGAATCCCATCCTTTTATTAATGAAGAAATTGAGGATTAAGAAATTCAGGTGACTTGCCCAGGTTACCAAGGTAGCCTTGCTTCTTTTCAGCCAGGACTGTAACTGGAATTACCTGGCTGAACTGGGAGACATGGGTAGCCACTTTCTCTGGCTGTGCAATGCCTCTCTCTACAGCATGATCAATGTAATTGGTTTCTGAAAAATCCCCTGGAACAGCATGCCAAATAAAGAACGGTATTAGTATTGATGTGACATCCTGAGTCGAATTAGTGTCAATATGACAATGAAATATACGACTTGGAGGAAATATGGGATGTAAACAGACAACATTTCAAACGGAAACATTTCAATCTTATGGATTGGTGGGGGTGGTGAAGTGCTGCTGTGGTTATTAAAACACCAATATTCAACAGCATAATATAAGGAAATTCCATTTTAGGGCCCCGATGACAAACTGCAAATACTCTGTTCTCCAGAGAACCACTCAGTGGAATTATCACCTTGGATTACCTGTCTGATTATCTATTACCCTTATAATGTAGCTTTACTCCCTATTCTTCTTACCATAAATCATGACCTTTTACGGACTGGAGAACATTTGCCTTATCCAACTACCAAAAGACTAGAGGAACTGGTAGAAAGGTTAGTTTTCAATGAAGTTATTATAAATAACCTTTATTATTACCTAACTCAAAATCACGGCACAACTAAAATCCTGCCTTCTGTGCACTGAGGTGGACTTGGAGGTTTTTATGTCATTTTACATCAAACTTTTTACCTGGTCTCCCCACCATCCCACATTCCCCCCAAATCAGGTTTTCTCTAGGTCAAACAGAATCTTAAGAATCAGCAATGACTCTCTATTGCTCATCAGAAAAAAGTCCAAATTCTGCAGAATCAAGGTCTTTCATAATTGAGGTTCAGTTTTCACACCTAACATGATTTCACACTAATCATCAATAAATCAACAAGCATTTAATAAGCATTTACTATGGGTCAGGCCCTGAAAAGACAAATTAAATAGATCCTGCTCTCAAGGAACTTCCATTCTGTTGGGGAAACAACATTTACAGATGTAGTTTACACATAAAAATGCAGAGTAAATCTGAGGTAGATCAGGGAGGCTGAGCATTAGCAACTGAGGGGATCAAGCATGACTAACAATACCTAGCGCTTTAAGATTTTGTCAAACATTTTTCACAATGCTTTTGTGAGTTAAGCAGTTGTTCAGTCGTTCTTAGTTTTGTTCAACTCTTCATGATCCCTTTTCAGTTTTCTTAGCAGAGATACTAGAGTGGTTTGCCATTTCCTTTTCCAGCTCATTTTGCAGATGAGGAAACTGATGCAAATCGGGTTAAGTGACTTGCCCAGGGTCACACAGCTAGGAAGTGTCTGAGGCTGTATTTGAACTCAGGAAGATGAGTCTTACTGACTCTAGGTCAGGCACTCTATCCACTATCCACCATTTTACACTAAGGCTCCCTGAACTTAAATAGCTTGCCCCTAACCACAAAAGTAGGAAGTATGTGATTCCAGGTTTGAACTGAGATTTCATAAGATCTTTATATTTAGGTCTAAAAGGGTTATTTTGTTTTATTTTATTTTATTTTATTTTTTGCTTTTTAGAGGGCAATTGGGGTTAAGTGACTTGCCCAAAGTCACATGGCCAGTAAGTGTGTCAAGTATCTAAGGCCAAATTTGAACTCAGGTCCTCCTGACTCCAGGGCTGGTGCTTTATTCAATGCATCACCTAGCCGCCCCTAAAAGGGTTATTGGAAGGCAATTGTTCCAAAATATTCATTTTACAAGTTAAGAAACTGAGGCCCAAAGAGTGAATTGCCCAAGGTTACATAAATTATAAATGACAGAGACAGGATTTGATGTTCACTCCTCTAACTCCACTTATAATCTCCTTCCATTATAACCTGGCTGCTTTCTCCAAGGCCCAGTGCTCTGTCCACTCTACCATCCTGCCTCTCAGTACCATACTCCTATGGTATGTTCTCCTATAGTAAGGTCTGACCAATAAGCCCTGCCTAGCTTTCAAAACCATTTCAAGCCCCTCTTCCTCCATGCTGGCTTCCCTAACTATCCCAGATCACTCTAAGTTTTCCCTTTCTTCCTCATAATTTTAACACTTGTATGTAGCACAGTGTAAATCACTGGACCTGGAGTTAAGAGGCCTGAGTTCAAGAGCTGGCTCTAATGATCACAGGCAACTCATTTTTACCCTTCTGGCTCTCAGTTTCTTCATCTGTAAAAGCAGAATTATAATCCTAGCACTTCCTACCTCATAGGGGTATTATGAGGAAAGTATTTATGCTACACAAATATGAATTATCCTTAATAGTGTTCTTATAGGCTCTTAGCATCTGGAGCTAGAAGATATCTTAGATATTATCTAGTCTTAAGTTCTTAAGTTTTTCTGTGTCATGGGTTCCTCAATGTTTTTTAAATACATAAAACATATAAGAAACCAATTCTATTAAAATAGTTACCAAAATAGTTTCTAAAACCAAGTTCATGGGCCCCAGGTTAAGAACCCCTAATTTAGTCTAATCTCCTTAAGTTACAGATTTGGAGACTGTAGGCCAGAGATGCTAAATGATTTGTTCAGTGTCACAGCCAGGAAGTGTCAGACCTGAGGACCTAAGCACCCATCTTCCCTTACAGATCAGGAACCACGTCTTATAGTTTCTATAGTGAATAGCACAGGGCTGGGCATACATTCAGTGCTTAAGAAAAACCTGCTGAATTTCCCCAAACTTGGTTTCTCATCCCACATACGAGAATCTTATAGCTCTGTGCGTTTCTTCATGTTGCTCACCCAAATACTTTTCCATATCACGTCCCCGTGACAGCTTATATTATTTTCACTTTGTAAGGTCTCAGGAAAAATTGACTCAGTGGAAAAACCAGTTCATTTCCTTCAAGGAAGCAGGAGTAAAATTTCCAAGGAGAGAACACCCACAGAGCGGTACAGTGGTGACCAGCAAATAGGACTGAGGAGTATAGGATTGCAAAACACTTAGAGATGGATTCTAAATTCTCCAGATTACCTAATCTAAGTCCTTCGATTTAAAGATGAGGAAAATGAGCCCCAGAGAAGATGGTATATGAAGAGCTACCTTCTGAGAAGGTCTGAGACAACCAGTACAGCTCCAGAGGACAAAATGGATCCCAATTCACACTTAGAAGTTATGGAAAGGGAGAAGCAGACTCAGAATACACAAGGCTATTCTAGCAGTTAGACATGTTCAAACTGGAGATGTCTGTATTGTGTGGGGATGAGTTCCCTGTCAATAGAAATATCCAAGCAAAGTTGGCTAGTGATAGAGGGGATTCCTATATAGAGTATGAGCTTGGATTAGATTACCTCATGTTCTTTTTCCAATTTGAAGATTTCAGAATTAAAACTCAGGATAAAGTGACTTGTCTAACAATTAGAAGATGAATAGAATTAGAATCCAAAATCTCTTGTTTCCCAAGCTATTGCTTTGTCTCCTCTTGCCTACATATTGGGTTTGGTTTGGTGTTTTTTTCCCTGCATATATTCATGAATAATATATAAATATACAAATAAAACCAAAAAGAAAATGTATCATTTACATGTTTAAAGTCAAAGAAAATGTCTTGATCATAATTACAATTAAAAAAAAATTATGTTCTCATTAGTACAGGTGTGTCTGTGTCTTATTTTTTTGACTTGCAACAAACTGGAAATAAAGAAAAAGATTTTGCTTATGAACAATGAAATGGTTAAAAAAAGTCAATGAAATGTTTAGGAAAAAGAGCCGATTTCTGAATCTTTGCAAATATGTAACAGGCCAATACTGAAATTTAGTGAGGTTTCATAGTAATTCGATGAACTGATCTGATAGTAGCATGGGAGGTGAGGGGTGGGGAAGGGGGTGCAAGGCTAAAGCAAACAAGAGGGACATTGAGAAACAACATGGCAGAGAGCTGGACTTGAGGCTACAAAGACCCGAATTCAAGTCCTATCTCTGACACATACTTTGTGACCCGGAGCAAGTCAGGGCTCTAGGCAACTCCAAGACTCTTAAGTTACAAAGAAGGTACCAACTTGCATTGGCAGAGGTAATTTATCAGGGAGTTCCCTCTGCCTCTGAAAATGCAGGCTTAGCCTCTCTCCCTATTTCTTAACTGAGAGAGGAAGACTGCCTATAATTGGGTAATAAGCAAGAGAGTAAGCAATTGCCAGCGTTGCCCAGAATTCCAAAGCCCTTGGGCTGATCAAGTTGCTTACTGTATCTCCTCTCTCGGAAGCAGTAACATTGACAAAAGCATCTCTACTGTTGCCTAGAAAGTCTCTGAATCACCACTAGACCCACTCCAGCCCCATCCCAAGCTGGCATCTTTTTTCTTCTTCTTTTTCAAGTACAATTTTCTCCCTCATTTTCACCACTGCAGGCATCCTCTTCACGGACTTTTTGTCTTATGACTGTCTTTTAGCACATCCTCACTACATACAGGATGCACTGCTAGCTTCTTAGTATCATTGGGTTTGTCTTCCACTTCTCCCTTATAAGTGAGACAGGAAGCAGGAAGGGATGTAAAAATCCAAATAGCTGGGTTTGGGTCCTGGCTCTGATATCTTGGCAGCTGTGTGACTCTGGGCCAGGCCCTCATCTGCAAAGTGAGAATAGTGACATTGGTGACACCTACCTCATAGGGTCACTGTGAAGAAAGTGTGTTGTAGACCTAAATGTCCTAATAATGCAAACAGCAGTTGTTACTACATGCACCTTATTCTCTAGCCATTCTGAATGCCACTTGTGAAGTCCTGCCTTTTTCTCTCAGGTTTCCCTCTCCACCCCCACCCCATCCCCCTTAGAATACCCTTCCAGCCTTCAGTCTTTTCATCTAATTTTTTTTCTTTTGGCAAGGCAATTGGGGATAAGTGACTTGCCTAGGGTCACACAATAGTAAGTGTCTGAGGCTGGATTTGAACTCAACAAAAGTGAAAGTGACTGCTTCAGGGGTGGGATGAAGTAGGGGGAGGGTGGTTTACCAGCAGAGGTTGGGTGACTACCTGGATTCTTTTTCAGGTATAGCCAGCTGACCTCTGAAGTCCCTTCCAACTCTGTGAATCTTTTTATTCTATCATCTAGTTAAATACCAGAATACAAGGTTAGCTGAATAAAGGTTTATATATGAGGGCAGTGGGAATGGTCAGAAAACATATAAGGCTCAGAGTTAGGAGACATGTGTTTGAGCTCTGGCTCTGGTATTTATTATTAGTTTGTGGCCATAGGCAAATCACTTATTCTTTGTGAGTTCAAGTTTCCTCATCTGTAAAATGGGGATAATATAATTTGTTCTTGTCCTGCCTGCTTCATAGAGTTTTCATAGGGAAAGTGATCTGTAACCTTGTGCTACAACAGCAATGTATTTTTTTATAATGAGTTATTATGGGGATGTTAGGAATGGGTTCATCCTCAGCATAGCAATCAGAGACAGGCTTGGTATGAGGAAGACCTGGGTAAGGTCCAGGTCTCCCGCTGCATCCAGGTCTGTCTCCAGTAGTCCTGACCAGTCTTGCCACTGGTCTCCGATGGCTCTGCAGGAGAGAGTGAAACTGATGACTTTATATAGCTAAGCCTCACTTAAAGCCAATTCAATTGCAAGTCAAGACATCACCCTCCTGATGTCATTGGTCTTCTTCTAGAACAAAGAACAAACAACAACAATAAATAATCCCACCACTAATGGGTACTCATTGAGGGCTGCTAACCTTAGGGAAAAATTAGTGCTACATAAAAAAATATTTTGACATGTGAAAGCAAGAGCAAGTCACTTTAATTCTTGGGCCCTTAGTTTCCTCATCTGTAAAATGAAGGGGCTGAATTAGGTGGCCTCCAGTATTAAATCTGTGATCACCCCTTACCATTCTACCTGCCAGGGATGCCACATCACAAACAATGTGACATACCACCAACTCAGTAGTACCAAAGCTCACATGACAGGATGCTATAGGAGTATTGCATTTAGAATCAGAGGACCTCAGTTCAAGCTGACTCTGTCACTAACTCTTAACCTTGAGCAAGTCATTTCCATCAGTCAATCCATCAGCCATTCATTAAGGACCTACTGTGCACTAGGTACTGCATAGGAGCTGCAGATAGGAATACAAAAGTGAGACAGTCCCTGCATTCTGGAGAAGGATACACACCCAAGGAGAAGTATACAGAAGATATAGCCAAGATAACTGCCAAATCATTAAGTGATGGTGGTGATGCTAACAACTGGGGATGCAGAAAAGGACTCACTTTGAACCTCAGTATTCTCATTTGTGAAATGGAGTTAATACACTATCTACATCCTAAGGCTTCATGTGGCTAGTCTGAAAACACTATACAAATGTCAGTATGATGATATTATAGAACTGAAATAATAATACCAATTACTCCCTCTATATAGTGCTTTAAGATTCTCTTCAAAAACTAAGGATGAACAATACAAATTGTCTCATTTTAATCTTTGGACATCTGAGTGTATAGAAATTGTGTTTATTAAATAAAGTTTTATGTTTTATATTCTAAATTTTAAAACTGGGTGATTTGAACATTTTATTTGTTTGATGCAGGAGCATACAAACACACATATGCAATGAGAAGATGGGACTCATTGGAAAAGACCTTGGTGCTGGGAAAGACTGAAGGCAAAAGGAAAAGGGGATGGCAGAGGATGAGATGGATAGACAGTGTCATGGAAGCAAAGAACATGAGGTTGAACAGACTTCAAGATATAGTGGAGGATAGAAGGGCCTGGAATACTGTGGTCCATGGGGTCACAACTGAATGACTGAGCAACAATAACACATATTCACATAAATAAATACATATATCAAATCACTTTTTGTATATAGCACTGACTTTTCCCTAGGATCAGCAATCCTCAATAAGATAAAGGCTTTCCATTTCTTTTCTAAATCTTTTAAAAAATTTTAATCTAATTTTTATTTTTAAAATTTATGAAATAAAAACAAATATTTCCATAACATTATATTAAAAAAGATGATTGCACATGAAACTGAAAATCGAGTACGTATAACTTTCTATGCCTTTTAAACATGTGATAAAGTTATCATACAGCCTTTTCTAAATCTTGAACCAAACTCAGATCTTTAGAATCTTCAGTTCCTTAGGACCTTGTGCTGACACACCAGCTCCTGGTTCCCAAGATGAAGGGCTCATTTACCTTCCTGGCAAGTGTCACAAAGGTATAGCCCCCAGTATCAGAGGAGCCACAAAAACCAAATGGTAACCAAAAGAGGTTCTTTAATGAATTTAATATCACAAAGAGCAATCAAAGGATTTGATTTCCCGGGAATTTGTGCAGGGTTTTAAGTGCTAAGGAAAACAAATACTTGATTGGACCTGGCCAACACCCAATCTCTCCTGTGAGGGATTTGTATCACTGTCTGTGCAGGATCAGAAACCAGAGCAACATTGCTAATAAATTTTCTTATTTTCTTTCAGGGGAATCAAGGAGTTTTAATTCTTTAGCCTGAGATCAGAGACAATATAGTCCAGCTGAAAAACAAACCTGGGGGAATCAATGAAGAGGCTGCTGAGTACAAATCTCTTTGATCTGTGAACAATATCCTCCAGGCACGGTAAAAGTAGGCGCTATGTGTACAAAACCAATTAGGAAGGAAACTTCAGTAGGTCCCGATCTAAGCAACTAGAATTCAACTTGTTAATAATAGGATAATTTGTGGGGGAAAGCACATGGATTTATATTACAGAATCCTGAAGCTAGATGGCACCTAAAAGGTCCATTTGGTCAGGTTCAAGCCTCTGGCTTTCAGTAGAAGGACTATATTTAAACCATTTCAGATCAAGTTCTACTTTATCCTAAGTGTCATTGACCTTTTTTTGGTGGCCTAATTCTAGTGTTTGACTCCTAGGAATTTCTTATGGATGTCTAACTTGAACCCTTTATCATTTTCCCATCATTCCAAACTATATCATTAACTGACTCTATTTCTGTGAACCCTGGAGAGGTGGGGAGTTCTTAAAATTGGTCTATAACAGGATTATGGTATCTCATCTCCAATTTCCATTTTAGAGTTGTTAATGTTTTAGGCTAAAACCCAAGGAGATTGGAAATTGTCAATAAGTCAATAAACATTTACTAAGAACCTACTATGTGCCAGTACCATGCTAAGTGCTGAGAACACAAAGAAACAAACATGCTCTTGCTGGGAGGATTAGATGATATATCTTCTAATAAATGACTCCTCAAGATAAAACAACAGCACCAAAAAAGGAAAACATCTTATTTCCTCATACATTGTGTATTATGATAGTGATCGTAAAGCTTCAGCTCAAATCTGATTCCTTTCCCAAGGGACCCCAGTCTCCAGAGCTCTCTCTCTTCTAGAAATTCTATTGGCACTTAATGGTCCTATACTTTTGAATGAATATGTAAATAATATTCTATGAAAAGATAATCAAGAAATATTTACTAAGCACCTATAGCTTAATTATTTCATCTCCCACCACCATGCCTTTGCAGAAGTTGTCTGTCTCCCAGGCCTCAGTTCTTCTTATTAGAATTGCCAGCTTCCTTTAAGGCTCAACTTAGATGCCACCTCCTACTGGAAGTCTCTCCTGATTTCCCCAATTGTTAGCGCTATCTTCTCCCCCGTGAAATCACACATTTACTTATCTGACTATATGCCCATATCCCCCAGTAAAATGTGTAAGCTCCTTCGGGGTTGGAATTGATTTGTTTTTATCTCTGTAATGCCCAGTACCTAGCACATTGCACTTAAGTGTTTGTAGAATTGTTTCAGTGTCCAGAACTGGAAAGGACCTCAGAGGTCATTGAGTCCAGATTATTTATTTTATTACTGAGGAAAATGAGGTTCAGGGAGAAGTGACCTTCCTGTGGTCAGATAGCAGTCAATAAGTATTTCTTAAATGCCTACTACATGCTGCTCATTGTACTAAGTGTTGGAGATATAAATACAGAGAAAAACAAACCCATTCCCTGTTCTCAAGGAGCTTACACTCTAGTGCTTACAGAAAAAGCTAATTAGTGGGAGAGCTGGGATCAGAACTCTGGCCCTAGTTCCTAGTCAATGGTTCTTTCCTCTACACCACATAACTCAACTTGTCCTGGACTATTACTTTACTATTTTACATGTATATGTCATGAATAAATGAATTAAAGACAAAGCATTTTCTAAGCTCTTAACCTTAATCCATAGGACAAGGAAATGGCAAAGCACTTCACTATCTTTGTCAAAAAACAAAAGCAAACCCATATGGAGTCAAGGAAGAGTCAGACAGGACTAACAAAAGCTCTTACTATGTGCCAGGCACATACTAAGTGCTAGAGATACCAACAGAAGCAAAAAGATAGTCTTGCCCTCACCAAGCTTACATTCTAATAGGAAAAGACAAACATATAAAGGTGAGTTCAAAGGGATGGAGGGAGAGGAAATACACACTAGAATGGTTTGGAAATGACCAGAAGTGCCACTGAGGCTTGGTTCTGATAAGGTGAAAGGTCACCTCTCCTTGTCCAGTGGCCCCAATTAGAAGGAACACTCTTAGAAGGAGTAGGCTCTGCCCCACAGTATCCTTAAAGTACATAGTCTGCTGCTGTGTACCTGGTAAATGATGGATCAATTTACTATGCTAAACAAATGAGCCAATGCCACTGATGTAGATGATGGGGCTTCCCAGTGAAACAGAAATTCCATCAGACTGTGTATTAAGTGAAACCACAAATGTGACAGAGGAAAACATTCTACACAACTGTTGATCCATATCTCATCACAGATGCAACCAGATGCAAAGAGAGACCTGAGGTTCTCATTTTCTTGCTCTCCGTTAGATAAGAGACGAGTCTGGGATGGTCAGAATGCCATCACTGAGCTAATACAGCATTCCCAGAAATATGTTACACACATGAAGGATGCCAGAAAATATTCAAACAATTCTGACCCTGACCTTTATGTTTCTGTACAGTATATTTGGGAGGATAGATCTCAAACCCCGCCTTCTGCCAGAGGCTTTTCTCACTCCCTCTAGCTGCACCAGCCTTCTCTTCTAAGTTTACCTTTCACCTTCTCTGCATGTATCTTACATGGACCTATATGTATACAATGTTTCCTCCCCCCTTAGAAAGTAAACTAGGCAGGGGCTGTTTTTATCTTTCTTTGTAGCTGTAGCACTTAGCACAATGCCTGGCTCATTGGAAGCACTTAATAATTCAGAGGTCTTTTACCTGGTGTACATAAACTTATTCTTGTAATATTTCAATTATTCTATTTCAATAGAATTTCTTTTCCTTGTAATCCTTTGGCATTTTATTTTATGTATTTTAAAACATTATTCTAAGGAGGAGTTCATGGGTTTCTCCAGATAGTCACAGGTGTCCATGACACCAAAAAAGTAAAGAGCCTCTGTAATATTAAGGCACTTGTAAAATGATTGACTGATAATCAGAGAGCATCATAATGTAGTGTACAAGAAAGTAGATTGCATGGTGCAGACTACAAATGCCATAAAAAATCAGGAAAGGGGGATATCAGTGAGAGCTGGAGGGAGAAGGCAGTCTAGGTTCAGAGAAAGAACAAAGGCAGGGAAAGAGGGAGAGACAAGGCATGTGTAGGGGGTTCAGTGAGTATAGCAGTCAGGCCACCACAAAGAGATCATATAAGGCTTGATAGCCCATAAATCCCTTGGCCAGGACCTCCTGCTATGGCCCTGGCTCTTGACCTGGTCACTGGCTCAGAAACATGTGCACGGTATGGAGGAAGCCAAGATTCCCCTGCGAGATTTGTTTCACTGCCAGTAGCAACATCTGCTCCCATTGTAGTACCAGGCAGGGAACTCAGGTATTCCTGGGTCTGACAGCAGGTTGGATCTGACAGAAAAGTCAGTGCATTTTGCATTGACCTTCTTTTGTACTGCTTCAGAGAGGCTGACTGGGTGTCAGGATGATAGTAGGTTCTTAGTAATGGCGGACCATTTTACCATTCTTACCACTAGGGATATCACCCTCCCAGAGTCTGTAGATAGAGAGGGATGAAAAATTCCACTATGAGGGCAGGGTGTGCCAAAACAGTGTGCAATGGGAAGAAAGCAAAAGATTCTGTGTTTAAGCACCAACTTCATTACTCCCTGGTGGAGGCTGGTAGGCGGAGCAGCATTTTTCAACTCTAAAATGTGTGGAATGTAAAGCCAGTCATGATTTCTTCTTTGAAGCCTCTGTTTCTCTTTAGCTCACCTCACACTGCCATGCTGTATGATCTGAAGGCTCAAACAATTAGCCAGCAGCAAAGCTTATGAGTGTAGCCAAAAGATCAAAACTAAGAAAGATTTAGCAAAATAAAAAAATACAATACACTGTAGATAATGTTAATTTGTTGTTTTCTAAGTCAATATGCCCACAGGCATCCATTTTTGTTTGAGTTTGGTATCACTGGACCACCAGATGTTCAAGCTGGCTGCTTCCTTCTCGCACAGTTAGCTCCCTGAGTTACTTCTGCTCACCTAGGAGGAGCAGAGGTCTCACAAAGTATAGGGTCAGAAGTTTGCCATAACCACAGCAGCTCTGCATAAAAAGTTTTCCTTTTCCTTATCTGGAATTCTTATGTATGGAAGCTGAGCAAAGTTCTGTCATCATAATTGAAAAAAGAAGAGGGGCATAGTAGATTTGCTACTCCAAGGAAAAAATTTGGGGGGGATGCAGCTAGGTGTCATTGTGGATAGAGTACTTGCCCTGAAGTCAGGGACACCTGAGTTCAAATCCAGCCTCAGACACTTAGTAGTTGTGTGACCCTGGGCAAGCCTCAGTTTCCTCATCTGTAAAATGAGCTAGAGAAAGAAATAACAAACCACTCCAGTATCTTTTCCAAGAGAACTCCCAAATGGGGTCACAAAGAGTAAGATGGACTGAAACAACTGAACAACACTGAAGGGAGGTGGCTGTAATGATGCAGATTTTCAATCCGAGGACCTGAGTTCAAGTCCCACTTTGCCACTTATTAGTTATGTGACATTGGATAAATAGCTTCATCTCTTGAAGTCTCAGGTTTTTGCAGCAGTAAAATGGGTATAGTAATACTTATATTATCTACCTCATTTGGTTGTGAGGTTCAAATGAAATAATAGATATAAAGCATCACATGAAAGTCAGATATTACTATTAGGCACCAGATAATGCAAGTTATCTCAGGGATTCTCTCCAGCAGAAATAGGAAATTGGAAGAATTTCTGATCATGTTCCCATATTTGCAGGGTTAAATATTTCTTACTGCTTTTGCTTCATTATTGATACTCGATGTATTCCCTTCATCCCCTTAAAAAACAACTCCACAATAACATGAGTAGTGAGATCTCAAAGATCTAAAGCCTGGCCTGAATATCAGAAGTGACCAGTGATGACCAGAAATACTAGATCCTGTATTGCATGACTAATAGAAGGACCTCTCCTGGCCTTATTTTCTTCATCTGTGAAATGGAAAGAATGTTTTGAGCCCCTAGTCCACGTGACAGGGCAATGAAAATGGAAACATTGGATGTGGTCAGTGATCTCTGCTCTGCTCCACGCTCTGAGATCTAACTTGAGGTACTGAGCCTGATCCAATTAGTAGACACTCAGTAGGAGTTGCCTTTTATGGATTGTTTACAAGGGGCTTACACAATTTATTAATAGCCTTAATGTTTACATCTCCCCATTGGCTGATCTATTGGTTCTCTTAACAACAAGGAAAAAATGTTTCTTTTTTTTCCTTCTAAGGAAAACCAAAGCAGTAACTAAAGGCACATGAAGTTGTTCTTAAGGAATAACTGATCAGAACCAGCCCAGATTCCCCTCCACACAATTATGTTTGGGGGTTGAAGAATAAGGCAAAAAGTCTAGGCTCTCATTTCTAACTGAATATGCATGCAAGTCGCTTAAAAATCTTTGGGTTTTGGTTTCCTTACTTATAAATTACCTAATCTAACACCCATATTTTACAGATGAGAACAATGAAGCGAGAGTTGTTGAGTGACTAACCTAAGATCCCTTTGCTAGCTTGGGGACAGAGTCACCACCAAATGATTCTTAAAGACCCTTCCATTTCTAATATTTGATAATTTAATGGGTTCATAGAAATCAACTGAAAATTTATAGTCTCTGAATCAGCACAGAATAGTCAGGATAAAGGAAATTTCAGAACTCTAAATTCTCATAAGATTCATTCCCCAGATTATGGGCATGGCACAATAATGCTGGGAAGGCAACCAGGTTTAACTAATCAAGTACTCAACAACTAAGGCTCTGTAGTCATATAGCCAAGGTCTACATTAGGCAATAACTCCTTCCTGGATGGTTTAGACATTCCCCTCCTGGAAGCAGGGGACAAGGGGGTTGGACTGAATGATCTCCAGAGTTACTGTCCAACTCTAGCATCCTGTGAGTTGGGTCCAAGAAGTCCCTCATGTGGGCTCTTTTCATCAGCAAGTGAGTCCCCAGTGTTAAACTGAACTATTCATTAATGTCTGTGGGAGGGTCCCTAAAGACCATCCTCTCTAAGTTGGGAAAAGGGGGCCAAACTCAATCAAATATTATAAACAACAGTATTAGTTTCCCAGGGCAGATAATGCTCTGCATCTTAAGTTTTCTTCTTGAATATGGACATAAATAAGCTCCCACTTCATAAGGATGCCGTGGGTAACTAACCAAGTTTATCTCATAACCATTGGCAAGTTTTAGTTAAAAAAAAAAGCAGATGAGGCTTTATTTTTTTAAATCAATAAAAATGATCTTGAAACTTGAATCAAGAATGATAATTATGCTTCAGCCCCTTTTCTGGCATAACCATTACAAGACAACATCCTTGCCACCCTCTCCACATCTAGGATATTGTCCTGGACTCAGTACTTACCATCCACTGGGTTGAGGTAGTCATGGAGGTGGGGGGCACCCGTAGCTCCTCCGCCTTGCATCAAGAGGTCCCCATAAGGGCCTGGGTGGCTCGCCATGAGTGTCATCTGATGGTAATAATCTGAAGGGTTTGCCCCTGGAGGGGGAAGGCCAAAGAGGCCTCTCTCTTTAAGGTGCTCGTGGGCCACTGTGGGAAGGGAGAAGAGAGCAACAAGAGAGAAAATTAATCAAACATCAACCTTATTTTTTCTCCTTGAATAGGAAAAAAAATGTCCATAGGGACACAGTAGTTTTTATTGAATTCCCTTCTTGTCCTCTCCCTCCCCTTGAACTCCTCCAGCACCTTCCTCCCCCTCTCAAGCATCTAATTCAGTGCTCTGCTGACGTTCCATATGGGGTGTGTTTCTGTTGATAAAGGAGACCAGGCCTGGGCCTCCACATTCCTCCATTTCCTCAAATTCATAAACAGTCTCTTGTTTGCCCCCTATTTCCCCCACCCTCAGCAAACCAGGACTCCTGTAGAAACTGGGAGCTAGAGGACTGTCAGCATCAACATCACAGCTGATTTGGTTTTTAAAGAAAGAAGAAGAAGAAAAAGAAGGCGCCATGGAAGCCAGACGATTGTAGCCTGGTCAACGATAGCTATGTCTGAAAATTCAAGTAGAGACCTAATGCTGAGCGCTCGTTAAGTTCCTTGGCTAGATAAAACCCTTTGCCTGCCAAAACTCATTATGGCCTCTTTCTTCACAGCTGAAGTTTTTCAACCCTGCTTTCCCTAGATCCTACAGTCCATGGCTGACAAGGGATCAGGAGAAAAGGGCAAAGCTCCGTTTATCAAGGCAGAATGGTGGAATTCATGTAAAAAATATGGAGCCAACATGCAAGGATCCCACCTACCATTCTTAACCTTTTCTTTTACTCCTCCCCTAACCAATCCACCATTCCAGTCAAGCTTACTATCCCCAGGGCACATCTTACACTAGATTTATCATCTTCTTCCCCCTCTTCATTATTGATAACATCAGCATCAAAAAGCATTTATTAAATATTCACTATAAGTGCTAAACACCAAGAGATGCAAAGAAGGGGAAGAAACATGATCCTTGCCCTCAAGGAGCTTCCATTCTAATGGAGGAGGGCAGCATGCCAAAGACTGCGTGAGCCAGAGTAAATGGAAGGCTGTCTCACAGGGAAAGTACCAGCAGTGAAGGGTCACTAGGAAAGGCTTCCTGTAGAAGGTGGCATTTGAGCTCAGACTTGAAGGAAGTAAAAAGCAAGAGAATTCTAGGGGTTGGAACCAGACAGTGAGAATGCCTAGAGTCAAAGGACTGTAAGGAATAGCAAGGGAACCAGTTCCAGGGTGTTGAAAGATGAAAGAGGTTTTATCATGGTACTGGAAGGTAAATGCAAAAGACATTTAGGGGGATGGAATTAACAGCTGCATGGGGGACCAGGAAAGGCATGGTGCAGAAAGTGGTACGTAGGCTTGATCTTAAAAGGAAGATAGGGATTCTAAGCAACAGAAGTGAGGAGGGACAACATTCCACAGAGATGGGAGATGGCATGTTACCTGGAAAGGTAGGATAGGGTTAGTCTTTAAATGACTTTAAATGTCAGTGCTTCCTCCTAGCTACTGCAGCTTCTTGAGTAGGAGAGCGAGATTATCAGACATGTATCTGTGTGAAGGATGGACTAGAGGGAGGAGAAGATGGAGCCAAGAAGTTCAAAGAGGAGGCTACCATAAAAGTCTGGGTGAAGGGCAAGGAAGGAGTGAATGAAAGTGGAGTGGAAAGAAAGGAATGGTTGTGAGAAATACTGCAGGGACAGAATTGAAAGATTTGGCTACGGACTGAATTTAGGCAATGAACATCTAGCTATGTCTAGATAGGGATAAAGACAGGGATAGGAACTTGTGCTTTCAGTGATGCAAGGCACCCCCAGATTAGGACACTCCTAGATTATAACTAATAATCTAGCTAGTCCAGAAAATATATAAAAGAGAGTAAATAAGAGGATACAGGACAGAACCTTGCACAAGGGAGAGATATGGATGAAGATCCATCAAAGGAGACTGAGAAGGAAGAACCAGGCAGGTATGAGCGGAACCAGGAGAAAGAAGTGCCATGAAATCCCAGGGAAAAGAGACTGTGCAGAAGAGGCTGGTCAGTAGAATCAAATGCAGTAGAGGTCAAGAAAAATAAAGACTGAGGTGGCTAGGTGGCGCAGTGAGTAGAGCGCTGGTCCTGGAGTCAGAAGGACCTGAGTTCGGATCCAGCCTCAGACACTTAATCCACACAAACAAAAACCTAGCCGTGTGACCTTGAGCAAATTACTTAACCCCAATTACCCTCCAAAAAGCAAAAAAATAAAGACTGTGGAGACAAAAGCCTTCAGGTTTAACAAGAAAGAGATCTTTGGTGAGAGTAGTTTAGTTAAATGATGAGACTGGATTCCCCACACTGGAAAAGGTTGAGAAGAGAGTGAAAGCAAAGAAGACTGAGGTGACAATTTTAGATAATTTCTTCTAGGAGTCAGGCAGAGAAAGAAAGAAGTGACTTGAGGGGACAGCAGACTGCTGGAATAGACAACAATATGCCCTAGAAAACAGGCTAGATTTTGGAGTCAGAGAACCTTGGATGGAATCCCAATGAATCAATCAATGAACCAATAAGAATTTATTAAATGCCTACTATATGCTAATCCTAGCTCTTGTGACCTTGGGCAAAACAATTAATATTTCAAGACTTCAGTTCCTATAGCTGTAAAATAAAGGGGTTGAACAAAAGGTTCTCTAAGGCAAATACCCTTTCTTCATGGCCAGAAGACAAGTCAGTCTAGGTCTCATCTATGTCTAAACTGACCATGGATTGTTAATTAGGGAGCAAACTGTTCATTGTCATTTCAAGAGGAAAAAAATGCTACGACTAATATTCTTCCCCAGAAAGAAATTAATATGATTCAATGTTTGCAGTGACCACCCCACATCTCCCACAATTTAGCCCACTACTCACCCTCAGCTGGGCTGAGGCCTCGTGCTGCTGAAATCATAGATAGGGTAGGGCTGCTGTGCATGGAGCGGAGGTAGTGTTCCATGTGAGGGTTCACGTAGGGGTGAGGGGGGTTGAAGGGTGACTCTCCAGGACCTGCAGGGTGTGGTGAAAGCCGGATGAGGGAGATGTCAGAAATAACAGGGCTGCCGCTCAGAGTAGGAGGCCTGTAGGAAGACAAAAGGAAATGTGTAAGAAAGTATTGTCTCTATGTATTGGATGGGAAGGGGGCTGAGGAAGAGAGGTAGGAGTCCTCTCACTGTGAGAAGACTTGAGGCAGAACCATCCAATGTCACAAAACTTGTAATTGAAAGGCCAATTATTTTCACTACAAAGGGATCATGGGATCATAGATTTGGAGCTGAAAGGGAACTTGAAAGTCATTGAAAACTTACACAAACTGATGCAAAATAAAGCGAGCAGAACCAGGAGAACATTGTACACAATAACAGTGATTTTGTATGATGATCAACTGTGAAAGACTTAGCTATTCTTAGCATAGGGCAGTTAGGTGGCAAATTGGCCTCATACATGACCTAGCTGTGTGACTCTGGGAAAGTCACTTAATTTTGCCTCAGTTTCTTCATCTGTCAAATAAGCTGGAGAAGGAAATGGCAAACCATTCAAGTATCTTTGCCAAGAAAGCCCCCAAATGAGGTCACAAAGAGTCAGACATGACTGAAACAACTCAACAAAACAATTCTCAGCCATACAATGATCTGAGACAATTTTAAAGGATTACAATGAAAAGTGCTATCCATCTCCAGAGAAAGAACTGATGGAGTCTAAATGCAGATTGAAGCATACTTTTTTTTAAACTTTATTTATTATTCTTGGTGTTTTTTGATCTGCATTTTCTTTTACAACATGGCTAACATGGAAATGTTTTGCATGGCTACATGTTTATAATCTAAATCAAATTGTTTACCTTCTCAAGAAGGGAGGAAAAAAAGGAGAGAATTTGGAACACAAATTTTAAAAAGAATGTTAAAAATTGTTTCCATATAACTGAGAAAAATAAAAATTAAACGTAATATATATTTAAAAAAACCATTGACACCAAACATCTTAGTTTACAAATGGGATAGCTGAGGCCTAGAGACATTAAGTTACTCATATAGAGTCACATAATTAGTAGGTATCTGAGACAAAATCCATTTTTGGTCTTCCTTATTCCATCTAGCACTCTCTCTACTACAACGTGCTGCCTTTCAATATACTCCATGTTTCTCCCTGGTTCTGAACATGAGAATGAGCAAACATGATAGCCACTGTAGTGCTTTACACAACAATTTTGTTAAAGAGTTCCAGTAAATAATCATGATCCTTTCCTTCACCTCTATCCACTGTTATACCCTAGGCCCAGGGAGTTGGTTCTCCAGTGGAAGGGATAATCCTCCACATTTGCTTGTCAGTTCTTTTCATGGGTTTGTCTTGGAGACAACCAGCAAGATGGGACATTCCAGTCTCTGATTATTCAAGTGTGGAAGTCTCAACCATGACATCCTTTGTATCAAGTGCTTATAAGCTGTAACTCTCTTAGTGTTTTCATGTATTAGTTTTCATTAATAGATAGATATTAAGACCAGAAGATGGAGAAGCTTCAAGATTAAAATGTTAGGAACCCCTATCTACTAAAGTTCAATAAAAAAGGAAATGAAATACCTTTGAAATGATAATGTGAAGACAATGAGAAAACTTTTTTTTTGATTTTCAAAAATTCCACTTACATATACATCTTCAGGAATAAACTTCTCTTATTAAAAAAATAGCCCAGTAGGCTAGATTGCTTAATTAATAATAATGATTATTATAACCATAACAGCATACATTTATATCATCCCTTGAGATTGCAAAGTACTCTGCAAATATTTTATCCTCATAACACCCCTGGGAAAGGGGTCCCTATTTTACAAATGAGGAAACTGAGGCAAAGAGAGATTTAATGGCTTGCCCAGGATTACATTGTCAAGTGTCTGTAGCCAAATTTGAACTCAGGTCTTCCTGACTAGGTGCCACCTAGCTGCTTCTAATTCATGTCATATTACACACACACACACACACACACACACACAGAATATTAGTGAAAAGAGTAATGACTTCAAGTCAGGAGTGTCTTGAGTTTGAATACCTGGTTCTGACATTACTAGTTGTGGATTCTTGTCAAGTCATTCAACTCTTTAAGTCTCAAGGGTGGTAATGGTGGGATATCTGCTTCCCAAGGGCAGATGAAAGAAAGTGCTCAGCAAACCTTAAGGGGATTTATGTAAATATTTATGTAAATATGAGTTATCACTATTATTCTGTAAGTCTTATGTGCCACAAGCATTTATAAAAAGTTTTTTCCCTAAATTATGGCATTATATTATATTATATGACTGCATATTTTAAGTATGAAATATACTATGATAAGGGGGAAGGAGGGAGGGCCTAGAGACTAGAGATGGGGGTAAGCAATGATAATGCTAACTGGTTTAAGTCATAACATTAAGCAGTTATCATTTAAATTCAATACTGAACAAACTAGGCTTGTCATTCATTGAAGATCAGTACCCCAGGGAAAGATATGCAGATGTGAAATCCCTTGATTCATATAAAATTCCTACTCATGAATGCTATAATATATGGATGGTCTCAGTGACTAGACTACACTGATGAGTTCTTTCATAGTGTATACAAAGATGTTGGCCTTGCAAGTAGGTGAGATAAGGGGCGACAGGAAAGGGTGATCCACCCAAAGTCTTGCTTGCAATCTATCAAGCTGCCTGATATTTAACCATTAGACATTCATTCCTTTGGAGTCCTCCCCCACACCTCTCCTCATTACCCCCTGAAAATGGAGCCAATATATTCTCTGCTTCCCATGCCTCTTCCAAACCCTATTCTACCACCATAACTAAACAACTCCCCTTATCCCTGTCATTTGCAAACCTCCTCATCACTCTCCCAGTTCTTTCCTTGATTTTTTTTGCACTGGGTTTAACATTTTATTATACAATCTTTACCCTATAATTATCCTCAGAGACATCAATATCCACATAGATGATGCTTCTAATATCATATCATATCATTCTATTGTCTTGAATTCTTCAACTTCTATGACCTCCACCTCCACTCAGCTTTTAGCTGCTGACCAGGAAGGTCCCACCCCAGATGTCTTCTCTTGAAACTTTTTTTCCTCCAAGATCCCAAACTCTAAATTCCCTTCTCCTCAGAGCTTTAGTTCATGTTTCTAAGTACCTGAGGAACACTTCTACCTAGATGGAATTCTTCCATCTAGACAGCAAATTAATATATCCAAAACTGAACTCATCTTCTTTCCCAGTTTCCTCTCTATTCATATTTCTCTCTTTGTTAATTTCACCACTATCCTCCCCATCTCCTAGGCTTCTAACATTGGAGTTCTATTTGACTGGGTACCTGAGGAAGAAAGGGAGGGTCATGAAAGGGAAATGGGAATTGTGAAAAACAAAACGATATAAATTTTTGCTGAAGGTGGCACCCTCTTTCTATAATTTGTTGCAAAGGATGATATTAGCACTAATCAGCAGGGCATTTATTTTGAGAAGACTTAAAGGGGAGATATAATGGCTACCTTCAAACATCTGAAAGGCTTTCTTGTAGACAGTAAAGTCAATGGATTGAGATGGTTTACAGCCCACTATAAAGAGGGATAAAGATAAGGCCAGGAATTGGACCTATTGCTTCATTGAAACTGGCAATTCCTGAGTGAGAAATCTTCCTCTGCTAATGTAGATTGGCACCTTATCTGTAATTTCTCACCTTAGGAAGCTGCCTAAAGCAGAGGTGTCAAACATATCTACAAGTGGCCCACAACATTCCTGAGAGTAGCCTGAAAGAGATGAAAATGTAGTTTCTATCTGGTTTTAATGGGTTGATATATTAATAAAAAAGAAATGTATAAACATGTGTAGTTTTCTAATTCAATATGTGACCTACAGGGATCCTTATGTATAGTTAGTATCTCTGTCTCCCCCTTTTCTGTTTGAGTTTGACATGACTGACCTTAAGAGATTAAGAGACTTGCTCAGGGCCACACAGTCAGTCAGAGATGGGACATGAACCCAAGTCTTCCTGGCTTAAAGGCCTCTATATACCACACTCCCTCTCCTAATATAACAAATTAGGACTGTCAAAGATGAGGCTGTACTACTTCATGAGATAATAAATTCCCCATCACTAGAAGTATTCAAGTAAGGTTAGTTGACCAGAGGGGTTATAAAAGAGATTCCTGAAGGGGACAGGAGTTTGGAGTAGATAACCTTCAGACGCTATGAATCAATGAGTTCTTTCTCCAGTAATGGGGGAGGGTTTCCACTAATCAATTCCCAATCTCCTGGTTTCCCTTGCGACCATAGCTCTGTGTTTGTGAGACATTTGGCTAGGATCTGGGGTGCAATCTGTGGCTATGGAACAGAGCAGAACTAAGTGGCCCACACAAGAATCAAACCCATGAATCTTGGCCTCCTTAGCCCAGGGCTCTAACCAATAGCACTCAACAACCACAGAAGAGCTTTCGCATGACAAGCTGATGATTACATGGTGATTTAAAGCCACCTAACCTCAGTCTGTGTTACTCTAAAGCCCTGGAATTTCATAGATGACTCAGGCCCTTCCCAGATGACCCATTTTTAAATGGGGTGGCCTGGAATGAAGTGAGTTCATGGCACCACCCTGGCTGCAGTTAGGATCCCAGGAATGGGGCCTGCCACTGACAGCAGAACCAGAGACCAGACTTCCTGAAGCTGTTTGCCTCTGGGCTTCTGATGAGGTTGTATGAAAAGCCATCAATTCATGAGGCCTAAGGGGAAGGGGGAGGATAGAAAGAGAGAGGGAGGGAGTCAGAGTCTAGATTATAGATTGGCTGGGGATTTTGTTTCTGCATCAACACAACTCCATGTGGAAAAAATGAAGTTGGCCCTTTTCTCTTCCTCTTGCCTCCTCTCCAATGTTGTCATTAAGAAAACAGTTAGCTAATTTTTCTTCTAATGAAGACTTTGTAGAAATGCTTTTCTTTCATGCAGCTCCTTAGTCTCAATCTTGCTTGGCCTAAGGAGTCTGTTGTCAGATCTGGCCTTATGCCTAGAATCACAAAATCACAGCATCTCAGAACTGAGGTCATCTACCCAAAACATGAATGTGTCGTCGTCTATAGAGGGTGGGATTTGGAAATCAGAAAAATTTGAAGCTGAATCCCATTGCAGACATTTACTTGCTTTAGGACCCTGAGCAAGTGACTTAAACTCTCTAAGATTCAGCTTCCTTTTCTGTAAAATAGGGATAATGATAGCACCTATCTTATAGGGTTGTTATAAGGATCAAATGACATAAAGTAGTTTTCAAAGTTCTTTGCCTCCCTTAAAGTGCTACATAAAGGCAAGCTATTTTTATAGCATCCTCAATAAGTGACTGGGGCAGCCAGGTGGCACAGTGGTTGGAGTGCTGGAAGTTGCATTTCTTTCTCCATCTCATTTTATAGATGAGAAAACTAAGGCAAACAGGGTTAAGTGACTTACCCAGTCTCACACAGTTATTAAGTATCTGAGGTCAGATTTAAAGTCACAAAGATGAGTCTTCTTGACCCTAGGCCTGGAGCTCTATCCACTGTTATCCCTGGCCTTACTATGGGCTAAGCATTGGACTAAACACTGGGAATACAAATATAATCAGAAAGAAAGTCAATCTTTGCCCACAAAGGACATTATTGTAAGAGAAAACGTTAACACAAGTTGAAAAAGGCTTGGGGAAGATGAGAACTGTGGGGTATAGTGGAGAAAACCCAGAGAGTCAGGAGTATAGTCTGAAAAGGAATGGCAATAACTTGCTTTGAAATCAGTCCCCAGGGGCAACAAAGTGGATAGAGCACTGGCTGTGGAGTCAGGACTCAGATACTTACTAGCTATGGGACCCTTGGCAATTCAATTAACCCCATAAACATAGAAAGTGTTAAAATGAAAATGCCTCTGAAAAGAAAGGAAGGAAGGGAGAAACGAAGGAAGGGAGGAACAAAGGAAGGGAGGAAGGAAGGAAGGAAGGAAGAAGGGAGGAATGAAGAAGGGAAGGAATGAAGGAAGGAAGGGAAGAAGGGAGGGAGGGAGGAAGGAAGAGAAGAAAGGAAAGGAAAGAAAGGAAGGGAGGGAGGGAGAAATGGAGGGAGGGAGGGGAGGGGATGGAAGGGAAGGAAATCAACCTGTAGCTATAGACAGACCACATGCAAGTGTCTAAGGTGAACTGGAGGTACAGAAAATAAGGCCAGGCAACTTGAAGAGACAGAAAATTGAAAAGATGCAGAATTAATAGTTTCAACATCCTTATTAAATAAGTATTTCCCTTTAACTAGAATTATTAACAATGGATAAAACAGACTGATGCTCAAGTCTATCTCAAAAGGCATTTCTTCAGTACCAACTCTATATGTCCAGCACTATGTTAGAAGGACACAAAATCACATAAAACATAACCGTTGCCTTCACAGGCCTTATCGTTTAGTTTTAGAGACAGGAAAAATACCTTCTCATATGTTTCTGAAAGCTGCAAGTAACAAATAAGAACTTTGTAGACACAAGAAATAAGTTGATCTCCAGTCTAGAGAAATACACACACACACACACACACACACACACACACACACACACACACATATGTAGGTCACAGAATCATAGGGTTGGAAGGGACCTCAAAGGTCATCCAGTCCAGCCCATTCCTGAGTAGGAAGTTCTAGGTTGGAGCATCTCCAACAAGGTGGCCATGCAGATTCTGCTTGGACATCTCCAATGACAGAAAGCTCCCTGCTTACTAAAGCAGTTCATTCCTTTGTGGAATGGTTCTGTTAGGGTACTTTTTTCAGATTTTGGACCCCAATCTACTTTCCTTACCATCCACCTACTGGTACTAGTTCTGTCCTCTGAGGTCAAGCAGCTAGGTCTAACACAAACCATACAAATATTAGTCATTACTATTGCCCAAGAACACAATTTACTCTCTAAGTTAATAATGGACAATGAAATGTTATTTGAAAGAACGGGAGAAGTACTCTGACAAAGAAACAAAGAAGAAAGGAAATATGAAAGAGCAGAAGGGAATTCTAACCTTGTTCTAGGAGGTTGGAAGTCAGGAAAAGATGACATAAGTCAAGGAAGAGAATAAAGAAGATGGAGGCATTGAACAATTATAGGTGAGTAATGGGTATAAACAACAGGTAGATGGTCACTTACTCGCTGTGGGACCTTGGGTAAGTCACTTAAATTCTCCAAGTCTCAGTTTCTCCACCTGTAGAATGAGAGGGGATGGGTACCTTCTTTACCCTTGAAATTCCTTTAAGCTCTCAATCTATGTTTCTATGAAGTGTTAAAATTAAAATATGTGGTCAGACTATACGTGTCATGGATGGTGTGGGAGGAGGTGTTACTATTGACTAATGTTTCAAAGATGGTTTCTTGGAGGTAATAGGGCTTGAGGTGGTTCTTTAAGGATGGGTAAGTTATTTGCAGGGAGAGAAAAGGCGAAGTACATGTACTAATTAACATAAGTAGTCAGGAATGATTATAGCTCTGTGTGTGTGTGTGTGTGTGTGTGTGTGTGTGTGCGTGTGTGTTCGTGTTTTGGGAGGGGAAGGCAGAAATGACAACCAAGAGATAGTCCAGCTAGAGTTCAAGTACATGTAGCTTTAGGTCTCTTCTCCCTTTCTGATGAATATGCCATCATCAAATGAAATGATCAAAATGGTAGAATGGAATAGTAAAGTGGGGAGCGGGCAAAAAAATAAAAGGTCTATAGAACTCCCAATTTTGGTAACTGGCTATAGAATAAACAAGCATTGGCTACAGAGGATGACCAGGTTTAAGAAGAAGCTGCTTTATACCATGAGAGCTTTGGAGATGGAATTAAGTGGTTACAGTTAGGGGTTAGGGTTCATTTGCCTAAGATTCCACAGTGATTTAGTGGCAATACTGGAATGAGAACCCAAGTCTAGAGAATCCCAGCCCAGTGTTTCTCCTACTAAGCCACAGGTGGGTTTTCTCTCCTGAACTTCTAAAGCACTTATTGCCTATATTACTTATTACTTATTATCTATATTACTATATTACTTTTTACTTATTGCCTATATTGCATATATTTACTATTTTGTATTTTTTCTTTCATTTAATGGGGATATGTCTGTATTATCCTCCCAACCAGACTGTGAGCTTCTCAAGGGCAGAGAATCTATACTGTATCTCACACTGTACTTATCAGGGTTCTTTTATTAACTGAATTCTTGATCTGTGGGATCTAAGAAGGTTAGGTAGCTATGATGGGATGCTTGAGCACAGAATAGTAGGAATCAGGAAACAGGAGTCCCATTAGAGTCTATGCTAAGCTCTAGTATAAAAATTTCAGAAAATGCTTACTTCCCTTTAATTAAGAATCAACAAAGAAATCCTCATATGTAAGTAAGGGTTTCCTGAACTAGTTCTGAAAATGGTGGTTGTGTTAACTACTAATCAATCAATCCATAGACTAGAGCAATCAGGGATGTGGGACTAGACATTCATGGGTAGGATGATGTGGAAGAGTAAAGGCAAAGGCAGAGATTGTGAGAATCAGCATGACATGCTTGGGTCAGTGAGAAGACTTGGCTTAGCTGGAGTGGAATTAAGCTATTCATAGTTTCATAGAATTTTAGAGTTGGAAGGGACCTTACAGGTCATCAACTCTGACCTCTAACTGGCTTGTGCATATGGTTTATTCACTTGGAGGAAACTGTTTGATTCTGGGAGATTTTTCTTAGGAGACAGACAAGAGGAAGGAAAAATGGCAAGGTCCTTCTATCAGCTCCATGCTGGAACTGCCTGGTATTCTATTCTGCTTCCCAGTGGAAGAACAATACTGTACTTGACTTGCCTCTCAACAGATTCCAGGAGACTCCAGAAAAATACAATATGGCTGGGACACCCATATCTTTGGCAATTCACACATTCCAGGAAAACCTCAGTGATTCTCTCATTCTCTTTTCTGCAGACTCCTTTGGAATCAGTTGGTATGTCTGAGATCTCATTTCTGGTACAATTGATCCCTGAGTCAACATGGTTTGGACCAGGAGGTCCATAGTTCATATGTGGCTTTGGTGATGGTAGACCATCATTGATCTGTAGTCACTCCCAAAACTTGACAACCCAGCAACACAAGTAAAATGAGCCTCAAAGGAATTGAGTAGCACCACAACTCTTTGTCAATTGTCCTTTCCTCTTGAGGGCAATATTAAACTGCAATGCAATGTGGTGAATTGAACTGGGAGTCAGAAAACCTCATTTCCAGCTAGTCCTGGCTCTGCCTCTGACTGGCTGTGTCACCTTGGGAAAGATACTTCCCTTTACCAAGGCTCACTTTTCTCATCTGTAAAATTAATTCTGTAAAAAAAATATGTAAAATTAATAATGGAACCAAGGTCTTGTCATAGAAATTAGGGAGTGTCCAAAAGTCTGAAGGCTGAATTCTAGCACAGATGGTTTCAGTGGAAATTTGGAGGATGTGAGGAGAGGTGAGGTGGAGGAGGGGGAAAGAGTAACAGAACACTTTTCTTGGAAAAGCCAGCCTTTTTCCCTGTGGATCTTTCTTTCTGTGACGTTCTGGACTAGCTCTTACAACATCTCTCAAATGTGTCTATTTCCACTGCCACTGTTCTAGAACACAACCTTATTATCATGGATTTCATTTCCCATGTCTGAAACCTACGGAGCATTATTCTCTAGTAAACAACATCAGCAAACCCTCCAGAACACCATGTCCCCAAAAAATATACTCCTGGAGCAGAGTGGTTGTGTTATGAAGTGAGGAATCTAACTGCAGGGAGATTGCAGCGAGGAAGTTTATAAGGGTAAAGGATTTGGCAGCAAAGTTAGAGAGAGAAAAATCAGGGATAAGACTGAAGAAGGGAGAGAGACGAAGAAAAATGGACATGGAGTGTACCTGCCTTGTCACAGCCATCACCAGAAGGCCTGGAGCAATCCTGACCACTCCAGAGCTCATGTGGAAAACCATCTACAGAGTACCAATGACCAGAGCTGGAATAAGGAATGCCCATCCCCTGAGAGAGTGCCTTATATCTCCATGAGGCAGACAGAACTGAAACCCATGTTTGTTATGCTGGGTACTTGAATCTCAAAGGTGGCTGTGTCCATCCCTTAATACACTGTGGTATTAATGAGAACTTAAAAAGATTAAATTAGAATCTCTTTGGAGATAGTAGTGAATGGAATAGGATAGAGAACCATCCTACTTCCCAGTTATTTCCTCTTGTTACTTACCGCAATTAAATGCTTTACTACAGGATCCATGGTTCCTTCCTGCTTCACAAATATAATATATACTAGTATGAGGAGTGTGTGAGCTATAAATCTGGATAGTAAAGATTACTGTAAATACCTCACACTGACATGGTGGGATAGGTGGGATAGTGAGCATCCAGAGCTGATGGAGACTCTTGTTACAACTGTAGTTACAATAAGGCCTATTGGCACTTCCCCAAATTAAGGCAAAGGCCTTATCTCCCTCCTCACATACTCTCCTTTAAAGTCTGTGTCTGATGTTCATCTTAGTTTTATAAGAGAGAGGGAGAGAGGGAAAGGAGGAGGAGCAGGAGCGAGAGGGAGAGGGGGAAGAAGGAGGGGAGAGGGAGAGAGAGAGAGAGAGAGAGAGAGAGAGAGAGAGAGAGAGAGAGAAAGAGAGAAGGAGGGAGGGAGAGTGAGAGAGAGGAGAGAGAGGGGAAGGAGGGAGGTAAAAGGAGAGAGAGAGGGAGAGGGAGAGACAGAGAGAGACAGAGACAGAGAGACAGAGACAGAGAGAGACAGAGACAGAGAGAGAGAGAGATATCAAAGCCCTATGAGGTATGGCCCAAATTCCTGCTTCTGTGTTTCTGACAAGATAGCTCTAATTTTAGCTTCCTAGGACATCCATTTATATAGTGTTCCATGTTTGAAACCTTTTTTGTTATATCTGTTATTCTTTCATCTCCCTCTAGAACACATCATTACTACTGCTTTCCTTATCTATTAAGACTGGTTCCTCTCAGGTCTTCCTAACTAGACTTTCTCCTCCCTCTTTTCTTCCCCTAGCCTTTATACTGTTGCCAAACTTGTCATTCCTATGCACGGATCTCCTATAACTCTTTTTCCTGAAAAAGTTTCTAGGGTTCCTTCCAGCCTATCAAGTAAAGAGTAAAGTTGAGATCGATCGATCGATCTCTCTGTCTCTGTCTCTGTCTCTGTCTCTCTCTGTCTCTGTCTCTGTCTCTGTCTCTCTCTCTGTCTCTGTCTCTCTGTCTCTCTCTCTCTCTGACATTCAATGCTTTGCCAAGTTTGGTGCAGCCCCTGCCTTTTCAAACTTGCTCCAGCCTCCTTCCCTTCGTGCCCTCCATGCTCTAGCCAGAATGCATTACTCACTGTCTCCTGATCATAACCTGGGCTTTCCTACTTCTGTGTCTTTGCTTGCACAGTGTCTTCCTTCTTTCCTTCTTCTTACTGGGTTAGCAAACAGACAGCATCCTTTAAGGTCCAGCTCAGACACTTTACTGAGTATTCCCTGATCTCCTAAGCATCCTGCCTTTCTCCCCTGACCCTCACACAGGACCCTGTTTCACAACTCTCTATTTATTTAGTATTATTAGTTATTATAGTTTTTGTGAGTTTCTTATCTCCTCATGACCATAAAGCTCCAAGAATACAGGTACTACGTATCTTATCTAAACTTTATATGTCTCTCGGCTCTTGCTGAAGTTCATTGAATAGAGTGAGTGTGTAACACAAGTTTTTGGAACTGAACTGTACTGACCTTTGCAACTGTACCTTTGCAACCTTTCCCTCACCTGAGTTGGAAAAGGGGGAGGGGGGCATAAAGGAGTAGGGAAGCAAGCATTTACTAAGAGCTTACTATGTATTAGCTAATTTGTGGCAGGTAGGTGGTACAGTGAATAGAGCATTGGGCCTGGAGTCAGGAAGATCTGAGTTCAAATTTGGGCTTTTGGTTATCTGTGTGACTTAACCCCTATTTGCCTGAGTTCCTCACCTGTAAAATGGGGATATATTGAAGAAGGAAATGGTAAACCACTCCAGTATCTTTGCCAAGAAGACCCCATGAACGAAGTCCATGTGCTAAGTTCTTTACAAATATTATCTCATTTGATCTAGGGGCAGGGGACACAGCTGTGTGACTGCAAAGACTGAGTCCAGTGAGGACACTGATGCCATCACCCAAAAGATGGGGCACAAACAGGGGATCTGGGTCAGAGAGGCTATCATTTCAATTAACTGAAATCTCAAACTTTAGCCACCCTGCTCCTGTAAAGAAAGTGATGTGTCTGGCCAGCATGACCACGCTCTGAGTGTGTGTGTATATGTGTGTGTGTTAATAGACTGATGGCAACAACTCTGGGAAGAAGCCCAAATTTTTTAAGAGTTGTTTATGCTATGAACTAGGAGCTTGGACATCAGAGACTGTAGTCTGCTCTGTCCAACTTGCAAGGCCTCAGCTCCCTTTGCAAGGGGTGGGAGGAGGGAGGTAAATGGTCTCAGTTCAGGGAACCCAGCACCATATATTTCTTCCTCTTACTTCCTTCCAAATGCCTCTGAAGATGATAGATCATCAACCCAACCCAAGAATGCATGACTGTGTAGAAGATGAAACTTTAGCTTAGCGGGTCCCTCTGAGATTGAGAGAAGGACCTTAAATGCATCTGAGAGCAAACAGTGGTTCCCCAACTGTCATGTAGGGGCTCAGGTACTGTTAGATTTTATTTAACTATATTTTATTCCCCTTTGTATCTCTCCCCACCCTGTACCACTCATGCCCAACACAGGTACTTAATAATATTTGTTGAATGAATGATCATCAGCAGAAAGAATTTTTAAGCACTTAACTGAATTTAGTGCTGTGCTAGGCTTTCCTGAAAGAAAATTAACTCAACACAATCCCTGGGTTTTTGGAGCTTTAACTTAGAAGTGGGGCCACAGTTTAAAGACGTGTGTATAGTAAAATAAAAGTCGTCACCAGCACTGGAATGCAGATAGTAAAGTAAATCCATCATATACAACATACATCATATACATACAGGGACAGAGGGGAGGGCATCAGCATTTCTATAGTGCCTACCATGTGCCAGGCTCTATGCTAAGCATTTTTTTTTACAAATATTATCTCATTCGGTCCTTACAACAACCCTGACAGGTGCTACTACTATCTCTACTTTACAATTGAGGGAACTACTGAAGCAATCTGGTTAAGTTACTTGCCCTGGATCACATAACTAGGAAAGGTCTGAAGCCACATTTGAGCTATAGTCCCCCTGAGCCCAGACACAGCCGTCCATCCACTGTGCGGCCAGATGTCTACCCTAGCAGAGACACACAGCACATTGTAGCGGGAAGATCTTCCGTCGAAGACTCAGGAACTTAAATTCAGTAGCTTGGTCACTAATCGGCCATGTGACTTCATATAACTGTCCTTTTTGCCTCAATTTCCTCTTATGTAAAGAGATCTCTATGGTCCCTCCAAGCTCTAACATTCCATGATACTGAGCGTGTTTGGAGATTTGGTAGGGAGTGTCTAAGGATAAGAGCTTAATTGTTAAAGTGAGGTGGGAAGAGAATGTGAGATCCATATTTAGACAGCATGTGCTGGAGAGGCTGTCAACTTTATGGAAAATATAAGATCTCAGGAACTTTTCTGAAGTGAGCTGGGTTGGGGTTTCTAAGCAGGAGCAGGACATACCAGGCATATGGTACAGTTTGAGAGAAGGTGGAAAATTGAAGCATGTAGAGAATAGGGAAGCATGTTTGCTATAGTCCTAGACCCCAAAAATAGGCAAAGGGAAGAGAGAGAAAAGAGACAGAAAGAATGACGATTCATATGTAGAGCCTTTATTTTATTTTATTTTATTGCTTTTTGGAGGGGGGAGGGCAGGGCAATTGGGGTTAAGTGACTTGCCCAAGGTCACAAGGCTAGTTTTTTTGTGTATTAAGTGTCTGAGACCAAATTTAAACTCAGGTCCTCCTGACTCTAGGGCTGGTGCTCTATTCACTGTGTCACCTAGCCACCCCTATATGTAGAGCCTTTATGTTGGGACTTCCCAGCCAGTTGTTAAAAGATAAGATGAAAAAGGCTGAGGGACTAGCAAAGGGAACCCAGCCAGGTCTCATTCAGGTGAAATCCAGGCCAGACAAAGTACGTTCCTTTCACTCTGGCTGGGGAACTGATGCTACTCCACCTGTTTCTTCTGCTGATTTATGTCATTCTTCTGAAAACAAGGGGTGAAGAGTATGTACTGCCAGTGTCCAAATTACTTAGCATTGCCAAAAAACTATCCCAGAATGCGTGAAATTTAGAACCAAGTTAGTGTAATACCAAGCGACCTGGATTTTTGCCTAAAGACATCAGGTTTCTGACCTTGGAGTCAGGAGACTTGGGTCATAATCCTACCACTAATTAGTTGAAGTGACAAGTCTTTTCACTTCTTTGTACCCATAACAATGAAAACAAATTAAAAAATAGTAATCGCATTCCACACATGGGTCACACTATTTCTCTGGGCCTTATTTTCTTCATTTATAAAATGAGGGCATCAAACCATAGCATCTCTGTGTCCCTCCCAGTTCTAACAACACAAGTTGTTCCAGACACCAGTACACAAAGAGCAGGTGACTTCAGCTTAGGGAACTCCTTCTCACCTTCATTAAAGTGAGTAGATTAAATCTCAGAGAGCCACCTAAAACATTCAGGTCAGAGTAACTTGCTTTGCCACATGGTTAGCTGTGAACTGCAAGCTGTAAGGCTCCTGATGCCAAGCCCAGCACCCTATCCACTATGCCACACTACCCCTAAGAGAGCAATGCAAGTTAGCATATGACAAAATGAAAGGGTTTGTGGGACAGAATATAAAGTATATGACTGTTCAAATGAAGGAAGAGATTAGTAGGGGTTCAAGTGGCCAGGGAAGGGCTTGTGGAAGAAGTGGGGCTTTGATTCACTTAACTTCTTGAGGCCTCGGTTTACTCATATGTAAAATCAGAAGGATGAACCATTAAATGGCCTCTGAAAGTTCTTTGAGTTCTGAAATCCACAATCCTATGATCCTATAAACTTAAATTGGGTCTTGAAAGATATGTAAGATTAGGATTGTGAGAAGGTGAAGGGAAAACATTCCAATTAAGGGGGTAGGCATAAGCAAAGGAATGAAAAGAACATTTTGTGATCCTAGGATCACTTTTAACCTACAGAAACTTCAATGAAAATGGATGGGGTTTGGGGTAGATTTTTTTTTCTGATGGTTGAAAATATCTATATATCTGAAGATTTTTTGAGATTCATTATCACTATTGGAAAAGCAATTCAAAGTATATTCCCCTATTGAAGATGGGTCTGCCAGGTTACCAGATCACATAAATAAAGGGTGGCACATTATCAGTAAGGTTTTATTTGGGGATTTCTTTGGTGAAGGCAAAGGACATTTTAAGTCCTCACTGATTCTATCTACATCTCTCTGCAAGAAAGGTTAACAGGAGGGTTTTTTTTTTTACCTAAAAGAATCCTGGTAAGTGTTTAACAACCGGCTCTGGGGCAAGGTGAAGGGGATGAACACATGAAACTTTTAATTTTAATCTACATGAACATTTTTCTACCACTTTCTTAAGTCTAGATAATCAACAAAACAATAAACCAAGTTATGATTTGTAGCATTTGTTGATTTCCAAAGTGCAAATTCTCACACTGAAATTTTAACAACCAGTTTTTGTGAGCCAGTTTGAGATGACTCCAGCATACTTCTGCTCATACCCATTTTAGAGATGAAGCTCCACGGAGCTGAAAAAAATAAATTCTCTAGCCAAGAATATGTGTTAGAAGACAGTAGAAGGGCTGGGGAAAAAAGGAGTAAGTGACAATTTTGTGCAAGATTCTGTGGGGCAGACCAGAGCAATCCCACACTAAGGATTACAAAGCATTTTTCCTCAACAACCCTGTGAGGTAGGCAATATAATTATTATTAGCCTCACTTTACAAATCAGAAAATAAACCCATCTAGAGCCATACAACTAGTGTCAGGGCTGGGATTTGAAAAGTACTCTTTCCACCACACAGTGACATGCTGAGGTCCAAAGAACTTAGGTCAGTAAGAATCACTCTGTTGGGCAAGTCTCAGGATGGAATACGAGATCCTAAAAATCTTGTCTTAGACCTAGCACATTAAGCAAAGAGTTCTCCCTTGTTTGTGAAACAGAGATGTCTACTTATATCCACAGAGAAAAATTGGGAGGACTCAATCAGCAGAAGATGTTTAGATTAGATAATTAAGAACCATTTTGGAGACCGCCATGTCACACTGTTGACTCTGTGGTCTTGTTTAGATGTCTACCAGATGTGCATTTTGGCTTTGGGATTCAGACAGCATTCTCTCTCCAGCTGTCTTTCCAGAGAGTAGACAATTGTCGATTTGGGACGGGATCTTTGCAGATTCAGTGAATGCAGCAGGAAGGATGAAATGATCCCTAACAGTGTTCTGGTTCCTAACAGTGTGTCGGTAAATGTTTAACAACTGGCTCTCCTCCAAAAGGGAAGCTGCTAGATGACTCAGTTGGGTAGAGTACTGGGCCTGGAGTCAGGAAAACCTGAGTTCAAATCCAGCCTCAGACATTCACTAGCTGTAAGCCTGGGCAGGTCAATTAATCTCTGCTTCCCTCCCTCTGCTAGAGAAGCAAATAGCAAACCACTGCCAAGAAAACCCCACAAACAGTATGGTTCACAGAGTTACAAAGAGTCAATGGGATGAAACAACTGGATGGCAATAATCTCCCCAGAAAATGTACTCAAGATGTACTGTTAAGTTTAATCTGAATTATTAACATTTTCTTCAACACTTTCTCAAGTCAAGACAGTCAACAAAATAATAAACCAAGTCCTAATTTGTAGCATTTGCTGATTTCTATGGCATAAATTCTCACACTGAAAATTTAACAATCAGCTCTTGAGAACCAGTTTGAGATGACTCCAGCACACCCCTGCTTCCACCCCTAGATTTCTATGATTCCCTCTCCTTCCACCCCTAGATTTCTATGATTCCCTCTCCCAGTGCCCTTCTAGTCTAGGACTTTTTAATTTTGTCTTTAATATGCCAGAAAGGACAAATATCTTAAGCTTTGGGTATGAAAATATTGGGAGAATATCAATTTGATAAGTTTGGAGAGGCTAATCAAATTCAACCTTCTCATTTTACAGATGAGGAAACTGAGTCCTAGAGAAGTGAAACATCTTGTCCGAGGTTCTGGTTGACTGCTTCCACAGATGCAGATTGCAACTCCTCTGCACCTTATTAACCTTGATAAGTTTCCATGGTTAAAAAAATCATCATAAGCAAGAAATCTCTCCAAAGATGAGGTGACAGATGTTGCCAGGGCACGTATGCAAAGCCTCACCAGTTCAGTAGGAATTATCCCAGTGTGCTCTACAAACATGGCTTCCTAGAACCTATGATCACAGTCACTCAATGGTGAAGCATCAGAGACTTTCTGTGGAGACTCAGGCATGGAACAGGAACTAGATCTGAACCCAGGTTTCCTGACTCCCAATTCAGTGTCCTTTGGGCTATTCAAATGAAAATGTTGTTCAAACCTTAAACCTATTATTATGGGGCAGCAAGGTATAGTGGAGAGAGAGCCAGCCTCTGAGCCAGGAAGAACTGAGTTCAAGTTTTGCCTCTGATATATAATGATTCCGTGACCCCAGATAAGTCACTGAATGCTTGGGACTCTAGGGGACTCCCTAAGACTATAACCTACAGAGAAGGGGCCATCTTGCATCAGTAGAGGCAGTTTCCTCACTTGGAAATGAAATCAGAGGTCCAGTTCTTTTTATCATTCTCCTCCTCCTCCTCCTCTTCCAACTATACCAAACTGCCCTCTCTTAAATAGGGGGGAACTGAAAAATTAATTTTTAGCTCAGGACTCTGCTTTACTTCCCACAGGGTGATGATCCTTTCTTAAGCCACATTCTTAAACCATACTCCCATTCACACAGATATAGTGATCCTCTGGTACCAGGGAAGTCTACACCATTCTCCATATAGGCAATGTTTATTTTTGCCTCAGATCCTCAGACTTGCCATGCCTTTTATTTGAAATGCTCTGTGTATCATGACACAGTACAAAGAGCAGTAGCCTAGAAAAATCGAAACTTAGTAAGTTCTAGACAAAACTTGGCATCTAACTAGCTACGAGCCTGGAGAAGTCATTCTGGACCTCAGTTTCCTTGCCTTTAGATGACAGGATCAAAGGATTATAAGCCTAGATCTAGAAGAGATCACAACGGCTATGTAGTCCAACTCCTACATTTTGTGGATGGGGAAATTGAGCTCCAGTAAGGTTGAATGACTTGCCAAAGGTCATACATTAAGCATCAGATTGAACTCTACGATCTCTATGGTTTCTAAGATTCCTTCCATCTTTCAGAATCTGAATCACTGAACTCCTACATCACTTATGGTATGGACCCACACAATCTGTCATCTAATTATACATTTGTCTTGTGTTATCTGTTGCTCCATCTGTTCTGATCTCCTCAGCCAGGTAATCTCCCCAATCAGAGTCTCAACGGCTTGAGGGCAGGCACCATGTACTGCCTGGAAGTCCACACAGCAGCTACCATAGTGCCTTAACCTAAGTATGGATCAGTCAGTGGATTGCTCCTGCTATGAATCTCCTAGAAGAGTTATAAGGTGTTGGGGAGGGCTTCTTAACCAGATCCTCTTCATGGTCTGATCCGTCCAGTTAAGAAAAATGTTCATGGTAACAGGGGAAAATAATTTGTTGATCCTTTCTTGTCTCTTAGCTCTCACACACGCACATGTACTTGCCCGCCCACTCTCGGATTACATGGTCGTTGACTTTACATAGAGTTGAAACCACGCTATGGATGATAGCTCTGGCTTAAAAATTTCTCCCATCCTGGTGCCAGGAGATTACTTACTGAGGGTGTGTTTTTTCTACCTTCAGGCCAGATGCCTGCCTCCCACAAGGATCACAGGACCTGGGGAATTTTGACTGTGGCAGGTTGTGGGATGGGATATGAGGAGTCACCTGGCATAAACCCAAGTGGAAATTACTTCATCCATCTGAAAATGTGATGTTCTTTCTTTTAGAAAATGCTGTGACAGAAGGTTTTACTATCATTGCAGCTGAACAGTTGTGATAGGGCAAAAAATACATTGGAGTAGAAACCTAGGTTCCAGCCCCAACTCTGTCAATAATTAGTTGTGTGATTTTAAACAAGTTACTTGATGTCTCTGGGACTCAGTTTCCCAATCTGTGCCAGGGAGCACATAAGAACGCCTATCTTACCTATTTCACAGAGTTGTTGGTAGAATCAAAGAAAGTAATGTCACAAATAAAACTCTTTGCCAGAATAACTATTCTCCCTAAATTCCTGATGGTAGTTAGTGGCACCACATCTTCTGCTGAAGACAGTGTGGTTAGTGAAAAAGTGCTGTCTTTGAGACATAGCTATGAAACCTGCTGCTGACACTTCTAGTTATGTCATCATGGGCAAGTCACTCACTGTTTCGAGGTTTAGTTTTCTCCTCTATATAATGAGGATATGATAATTATCTTATTATTATATACTTATGTTATTATATATTTACAGCAGGTAGGACCTATAGTACCTCCCTAAAAGAGGGTAGGGATCAATTGTCTTGTTGGCTTGTCAATCAATTGGCTATTGTCTTGTCAATCTATGTGCTTTGTATATAGTAAGAGTTTAAAAAATGTTTGTTCAATTATCATTACCTACAGTTTCCTAAACTGCTCAACACTGTCAAATTGATAATCCTAGAGGACAGACATAGTCACCTCATTTCTCTGCTCGAAATTCTTTAGTGACTCCATACTACCCAGTCAATGAAGTCCCATTTCCTCAGCCTGGCATTCACAAACTCTGATTCCAGCTTCTGTTTCCAGAGGCCAGAAGATTTAAACTTCCAGTCTGTATCTCCCACTAATAGGATGACTCAGTGTCCTCTGAACAAGCCCTGTTTTTCTTCCTTTTTTGCATCTCTACTAATGCTAGTCCTTTTGCCTAGATCTTGAAGATAGTCTCAGCATCTTTTTAGGAAAAACTAGTCTACCTTGCCATGGCACGGTATGGGGGGGAACACATTGCTCCTACCACAACAGTCAGACAGACCCTGAACTCGTAATCTTCCTTTCTAAACTTCCTTATTTTCATCAATGGTCACCTAGTCTACAACCCTTACAGTCAACATTAACTCTTCTCTTGCCTTCATTCCCTGTAACACCCAGTCACTAATCCTCGTTAATTCTTTCTTTGGAAATGTCTCTTACATCTGTCCATTATTCACTCTTCAGCTTTGGCAAAGTTTTGGAAAAGTGACCTGGTCAAGCACCCAAGTCTTAAAATAGAAGTCAATCTAGACATATATGATGTCCAGGATAAATAATCTAGAGCCTTTGACTAAGTATGCAAAATGGGTTCCAGTAAGAATGGTGCAATCATGAATGAACTAGGCAGGTTCTCAGTGAAGTTCTTAAGGGCAAGGCAAAGGATTTTGGTCTTAGTGTTTTGCCTAGAGTCATGTACACATCTGTCCATATAGAGACCTTCACTTTTTTTTGCACTTAATGGTATTTTTCCAATTATATGTAAAGATAGCTTTCAACATTCACTTTTGTAAGATTTTGAGTTCCAAATTTTTCTCCTTTCCCCCTCCCCTCCCCAGATAGCAAGAGATCTGGTATAAGTTATGCATGTACAATCATACTAAATATATTTCCACCTTAATCATGTTGTGAAAGAAGAATCAGGACAAAAAGGAAAATCCACAAGAAAGAAAAAAGAGAGAGAGAAAACAGTCTGCTTCGATCTGCATTCAGACTCCATAGTTCTTTCTCTGGATGTGGATAGCATTTTCCATTACAAGTCTTTTGGAATTGTCTTGGAAGAGACAATTACTGAGAAGAGCTAAGTCTATCATAGTTGATCAAGAGATCTTCACTTCTTAAAGTACCCTGAGTGCATACAAATTATCCCCACTGCCAACACTAGCCTAGGTCCTCATCACTGGAAAACTAAATTTCTAAAACAAAATTAAAAAAAAAACTTACAACTACTACTCAGAAAAGTAAACCTTCTGCTGAAGGAAGATCACCTTGGCAACCAAGTGGAGGATGGGCTGGAATGGGGAGAGACTTGAGACAGAAAGACCACCTGAACAGACTGTTGTAATAGTCTAGCCATAAGGTGTTGTACCAGGGTGATAGCAGTGTCAGAGGAGAGAAGGGAAGGTACATGAAAGATATTGTGAAGGCAGAAATAAGATTTGCAGAAGACTGGATATGTGGTGTGAGTGTGAATGAGGAGTTGAAGATGACATTAGGGTTTCAGAGTTGGGTGACTGAAAGGATGGTGGTACCCTCAGCAGTAACAGGAAAGTTTGGAAGCAGGGAGGGACTGAGGATGGGGATGGAGGGATAGTGAGTTCTGTTTTAGACACGTTGAGTTTGAGATGTCTACTGTCAAATAAAAAACTCTTATTAAGTGTCTACTATGTAATAGGAAATGTACTAGGACACAAAGAAAGAAAAAAACCCAAAACCAATTCCTGCTCTCAAGATGCTCATAGTCTAATGAAATCCAATTCAAGTTACACAAAAGGCAGTTGGAAATAATGTGACTGGAATCAGTTGTATCAGATCTGAGAATTATTGTACAGAGAATATAATTGCATCCATGGAAGCTGATTCTGAGATCACCAAGTGAGATAGTATAAAGGGAGAAGAGAACCCATGACACACCTTTGGGGGGGGGGGACACCCATGGTTAGTGGACATGACCTAGATGAAGATACAGCAAAGGAGACTAAAAATGAATGGTTAGACAGATAGGAGAACCAGGATAGGGTAGTATCATGGAAACCTAGAGAAAAGAGAATATCCAGGAGAAAAGGGAAATCAACAGTGTTACAGACTACAGAGAGGTCAAGAAGGATGAGAACTGAGAAAAGGTCATTTAGACTGGACAATGCAGAGATCTCCAATAACTCTGAAAAGGACAGTTTCAGTGGAATGAGGAAGTCAGAACCCAGAATGCAGAAGGTTTTATAAGGGAATATGACTTGGCAAGGAGAAGGGCCACTTCTTCAGGGATAAAGGAAGAAATAGAAGAGGGAAGACATCTAAGTGATAGGAGATGAGGAAGAGAGTAAAAGAGGAAGCCTTTGGCGAATAGTTTCAGTGCCTGTAGTGCCCATGTCTGTAGAAGAAAGCTCCAAATTCATCGTGAAGTTCAGAGCCCTGTATGATATAGCCTTACTGTACCTAGTGAGTCCTATCTGTTAGTCCAACTTTGCAGCACACATCTCTCAGCACATTCACTATATTCCAAATATACCACGTGAGTCCCAAATTCCAGGCCTTGATTCATGTTGGCCTCCCAAATGCATTTTTCCTCTTCTCTACGTAATCATGTTCATAATTCAGGATGTAGTGTAATGGCCATTTCCTCCACAAGAAGTCTACAGATCTTCCCCCAACTACCCCAGCCGCTAGTAATCACCCATTTTCTATCAATGACTTTGGCACTTAATCATAGACTGCAACCATTATTTAAATCTATAAAATGGAGGGAAATAAAACACATTGCTCATTTCTTAAGAAATCACCAGATGATAGATTAAGAACTAGAAGGGACCTTAGTGGATATCAAGCACAAACCTTTCATTGTACAGATAAGGAAACTGAGGCCCAAAGAAAGGAACTGGCTTACCTGAATTCATACAGGTAGTAAGGAAAAGAAGCAAAGGAGAATCTCCTTTGTCCCAGGCACTGACCTATGTGCTTTACAAATATTATTTGGACCTTACAACAACACTGAAATAGGTGCTGCTATTATTCTCCATTTTATAGTTGAAAAATCTGCGGTTAAGTGACTTCCCCAGGGTACTACACCTGGTAAATATCTAAGAGAGGATTTTAATTCACATCTTCCTGACTCCAAGTCCAGCTTTCAAATCTACCTAGCTATGTTATGAGGAAAGTACTTTGAAATGTAAAATACAATGAGAATGTGAGTTCCTGTTGTAATTATTTCTTATAACTAATTCATGTGAATATCTCATCTCACAAATTAGATCCCAGGCCTTTTTTTTCTTTTTTGTGGGCAGGGATTACACCAAGCACACCACAATGCATACAGTCATTGTTCAATAAATTCTTGTAAAATGAATTCAAGACCACTTCTTGGCCACATGTACGTACATAACATGAGCTATGATTTGGGACGGTGGCCCGATTTGTTCAATAACTTTGTCTTTTTCATAGACCCCAGAGGCTTCTAAAACCAGTCAAGAATCTGAAGTTGATATCTAATGGGCTACTTTGCTACTGGATAGCTGTTTCTCTGGCTGACCAACCTGTGATCTATCTTTACATCAAAACCTTATAGCCTCTTATTTAAGTACTTCCAAAATTCACACAGGGAAGCAAAAATTCATGGGCCTTGATTTAAATAAATTCAGTGTATGAAAGATTAGGGCAAAAGATAAACTGACAGGAAGCATTTCTCACTATGTAAGAGATTTCATCAAGAGATTCCTTTAAACAGATGACTACTTAAATATAATGACATATTGAAATTTTTTATACAAGGATAGCTAATTTCTTTAAAAACAAACAACAGCAACAACAAAAACCTTTTCACACAAAGCACCCACTCTAAAAACTAGACTGCCAGCAGAACTAGTTGAAGGTATTTGTAGGTCCTGGACAAATTTTAAAATTTGTACCTTCTGTGTATTATTGTCTACAGAAATTTTTGAGCCTTTCCTAAGTTATATAGACACACACACACACACACACACACACACACACAGATATGTGTCTGTATGTGTATATATATATATACACATACATATATATGTGTGTGTATGTATTTGTGTATATATATTATATATATGTATGTATACACACATATATACTGACTGTTCACAAAACAAATACCTAAGAGTGAAATTTGGGGGCATTAAAAATACAGACATTTAAAAGAAAAACAATATTAAAGATTCTTTCCAATTTCATTATCACCTGGACCCCAATTATGTTGTACCCTAGACAGATGTCTACATTGTTTATTCCTGCTCTCTGCTCTAATGGACAAATATTTAAGATATAGAGAGAAGAATTAGTAAATTAGGGGTTGGGGATGAACAAAAATAGAGGTATACATCAGAGAAGGTGGAAACTAGGTGAAATACATTGATAACTAAATGTGAGGGTAACTCAGTGTTCAAATGAAATAATAAATGGCTAGCAAAGTGACCATGAATACTGGTACAATGCATTTGATGTTGGAAGAGGTGGTAAATATTCTGTGGGTTCACAGATTTCTTTTTTTTTTTTTTTTTACTTACGGGGCATGGCCAAGATGGTGGCCTTACTGGTCTGAGAAAGCTTCCAGTCCATTTATTTGCCTGCTCACCTCACATTTCAAGCCCCTTGCTAGTCAAATAGCTCTGGGGTCCTTTTCCCTTATCTAATGTGCCTATTCCTTATGCAGACACATTTCTGTATACAAATCCAATTATACTTGACCCCCAGTTCACCCTGTTTCCATTACAACCCTGTAGACTCAACCAGACTTGCTGTCATTCTCTGCTCAGTGCAGTAATAAAGAAATCCCTGTTTTTGGCTGACAAAGAGCAGATTTCTTACTAAGTAAACACTGATGTTTTGGTAGGAAAATTAAGTTATAAAATTGTGCCTACAAAGGAGGCCATACAGATGGACTTTGTTAAACTTCTGCAATATAGTCAACAGTGGTTAATTCAATTGCTCACTACTCATGAGAGGCAAAGGGAGGGAGGAAAGGGAGGAAAAGATTTATAAAGCTTTTTGTAAATGTGGAACAAAAGGGGGTGCAGAAATCAAGGTGTCTCTGGGTATTAGTGTCTTTTGTGGGGAACATGGGAAGTCTGGATTTTAAGACTAGATTTTGATCAATTTCCCCTGACAAGCCTGGAATGTAGGCTAGTCTGGTGACAAGTAGTCTTAGTGGAATGTTCAGAAGGGTTAAAGCTGCTCCTGATTTTGCTTTTCCGGTGTGACCCTGGTTTAGTTAGTTGACCTTGTTTTGCCTCAGGGACCCCACCTGTAAAGGCTGAATCACCAGAATTATGATATTCAGCTAAGTATGAATGAATACAGGCTTCTTGAAGACTCAGGACTTTTAGGAGAAAAGCAAAACACATACAAAGAAAAGCATGGCATGCAAGGGACAGGATACTGGGGTGACAAAGAAAAATGAAGGGTATGGGCACCTTTGGGGATAGGAGGAGCCTAAAAGGTGACTAAGCGAATGCAAGATATTTTAATATTCTGGAGAAAGCCCAGTTGCTTTTCTCGAAGTCTTGAATGAACACCTAAAAGGAGTAAATAGTGGACAAGGATTGCAGGAGGAAGGTGTGTTAGATGCAAGGAAAGTATCTCCACAGTGAGAATTGTGAAATACTTAATAGGAATTGTCAAAGCAGTTTATGGAAACTTCCTTTCCTAGAAGACTTTCAAAATCAAGATGCCACAGAATAGTTTAGAAACCGAGTTTCTCATCCCTTTCCTCTAGGTCTGGTTTTTGTTTGTTTTTTAAATTGAGAAGGGGAAAAAATCAAGGTACTTTTCTTGATTTTCCTTCCTCCTTTCTCCCCCCCCCCCAATAAAAACAGGACAATTACATGAAGAATGGAGACCTCTTACTTAGGATTTAGGAGAATTCCAAAACGTCCTGGAGACCAGAACCATAGAACATCAAAGACCTATTTGGCAGTGACAAGTCTCTATTTTCCCAGTCTTCCTATTATTCCACCCATCCAACTTTTTAAGATCCCTTGTGATGATGAATGAATATTTTTGAGCATATCCTTAACCTCAGAGCACCGTGTATGATATTATGGAGGGGGACTTCACAGGGAGAAGGTCAAGAACAATTAAATGCAAAAATCTATGCAAAGCTTTAGGTCCTAAATAAAGATTGGTTATTTTTGTTATTTTGGACACAGATTTTGGACTTCCATATTTTCAGAACCATTTCAGCAACTCCATGGAAGTCCTACTGTGTGGTCTCATGTGCTATGGAGCTGACCCTGGTTTCTCAAAAGGGATTAAAATAGTGCTCTGACAGATATTACCAGCCAGGAAAAGCTCTGTATATGGGCCCAGGGACAGACTGTATCTGTTGCCTGTACCAACTTCACTCAATTCAGAGAAGCTTATCATTAGGTTTTCTTTTTTCCCTTTTGTTTGTTTTTTTATATAAAATCTGGTCCCCAGATGATAATTTTTTTCAGCTATGGTAACTCATGAAACATTGAAGATTGATTATCTGTATCCAAGTTGAAAATATCAATATAAATGAAACAGATAAAGAGAGAGTATGGGATTTAGGGTCATAAGATCTGAGTCATGGCTTAGACATCTATTAGCTGAGTGACCTTAGACAAGTCACCTATTTCAAGCCTCAGATTCTTTGTCTTTAAAATTAGGAATTGGACCATATCCTACTTTTAATTCTAACATCCTACGCTACTTTCATAGTAGAAAATTTTTCATTAACTATGATTAGAATGATTTATTACATACCAATAATAAGATATAATTAAGGGGAATACTTTAGGCTTATATTATCCTCTATCCATAGTTCTCTTTGAAGATACTGATCACCCTGAAAAAGAATAAAATATAATGTCCTTAACACTTTTCAGGCTGAAATTCAGTACAACCTAGTTAACGGAATAATAGCCTTGGATCCAGGAAAGTCTGGGTTCAAGTCCTGTCTCTGTCACACAGAGGCTGTGAGAACTTGGGCAAGGCATTTAATGTTTCAGTGTCCCAGACAATTCTTTAAAGAGTATACATTACAGATGAGTTGCAGATATGCCTGGAAGATTATCGGGAGTTTTTACAGTGAGCATTCCCCATACCAATCACAGGTCAGGACCAAAAAGGAAACAAACTAAGAAACACATATCTCTCCCTTCCTGCCCCTCAACTTTTTCCTTTTGGATAGATGGGAGGTAGTAACAGGGAGGTAGTAATGGAAAGAATATTGGGTTTAGAAAACTTCAGTTTGAACCTTTCAATTTTAGCCTCTTCTGCTTACTCTCTAATATGATCTTGGTCGAATCATTTCTTTTTGGGCCTTGGTTTCCCTAGATGTAAGATGAAAGGGTCAGACTCGCTGATCTCTCAGATCCCTATCAACGACAAACCCTGGGATTCCAGGGTGCCTGCCAACTTTATGTAGTGAACTCAGCCAGATTTTTACTCTTCTCCCAATCTAGTCCCATCCTTGTACATGAAAGCATCCAGACAAATTTCTTTTATTTACGGTTTCATTCTTTCTGTTTTAATTCAGATTCCCTTCTTGTGAGGGGCTAAGTCTAATGCTCCTCTGCTGCTTTTAAAAAGGAACATCATTTAGGAAGAGCTAAGGCAGCCTGGGAAGATCAAAGACTAGATTGTCTTATCAAACACATCCCAAATTAAACTTTCAAAGGTCCAATTCCATTAAAAATGGCACTCAGTGCTACCGTAGATAAATGTGCTGTTCTTCCCTTTACAAGGAGGCTGCTGCCCCATGGCCATTAACAGGGCACACACCATATAGTCTTGGGATCACAGGATTTAGAGCTGGAAAAGACCTTAGTTATCCAAGGTGATAATGGCACCAAAGTCAAAGATTGATTCACCATATGGTATAATTACTAATGGCAGCCTTGTGGCATGGTGGACAGAATGTTGAGCCTAGAGTCAGGAAGACCTGAATTCAAATCTAACCTCAGATGCTTACTAGCTATGTAGCCCTGGCCAAGTCATTTCATCTCTGTCTGCCTGAGTTTCCTCAACTGTAAAATGGGAAAAATAACTGAATCTACCTTGCAGGGTTAGTAAGGTTTGTAAGGGTCAGATAGGATGATATTTGTAAAGTCCTGGGCACAGTATCCAACATATAGCAAATGCTGTAGAAAGGCTTATTCCATTCTTTTTTTCCCTTCCTCTCAGTTTCAAAATTAGAGTAATCTCCTCAGCCTCGATTCATCCTACCACCTCAAAAATGGGTACACATCATTAGAAAAGATAACCATAAATGGTTAGCTATAAAACAAGGAGTCTGACTTCTTACATATGACTTGCCCAAGGTCACGCAACAAATTAGCAGTAGAGTTATTTGGCTCAACTTAGTGTTCTTTGTGCCAGGATAACACTGTCTTGTCTGGGTCCCTTGGAGCCAAGGGTGCACATTTTTTGAGGTAGTGGGTCGGGGTTAAGGCTGGGGAAGACACTTTGTAGTTCTAAAGAAAGGGAATCAAACCAGGCTGTGTGGTGTCCAAACTCTTCACCTTTACCTAATCATCACTAAACTCTAGCCACCTGGGCTTTGTGGCCCAGACTATAACCCTAGGCACAACTGGTTTCTCTCAAGTCTCTTTTCCCATGAGCATTCAATTTGGCTGTTAATTAGGGTGGGACTTTACAGAACTCAGTACAAAACTGAACACCTAGGTTGCAGGTTATGGGAGGTAACCCAAAGTTAAAACTATTCCCCTTTTGATATCCTCATAATGTGATCCTGGCACCACCCTTCCCTCAAAAAGCCACAGTTACTCAATAAAGCAGCCTGAAGCTTCCAGAGGCAATGTTCCAAATGAATCTCCAAATTTAATTGGGAAATAAATAAGAAAGATGCAAGTCTGTGTTAAGTATTATTGCCCCAACCAGACTGTATGTCCCTTGAGATTAGAGGCTATGTCATTTCATGGCTGTCTTCATCCTCTTTGACCACTTTGCAGTTTGGAACACTGTAGGCTATCTTCTCCTCTCATATTTCCCCTCCTCTCATTCTTTTTTTTTTATCTGTCCAGTTTCTTTTTTAATTTTTTTATTAATTTATTAGTTTAGCTTCAGTTAACAAGATTCAATTCCATAGTTCCTTGATTTTCAAATTTCCTTTACTTTCCTCCCCCCATGACAGCATATAGTCCAGTATAGGATCTGCGAATACATTCATATTAGACATTATTCCAATTACAAAGGCGTATTGTACTAGGTGGGATGAAAGATGGTAAAGAAGAAATAAAACCAAACAATGAAAAGAAAAAGATCATTTAGTTTGCTTTCATCAGGATTCAGGCTCAGTTCTTTCTAGTTATATCTCTGGATGGTGCATTTCTCTCTTTCTTGAGTCTTTCGGGATTGACTTATATCATTACATTGCTGAAAAGAGTCCAGTCTGTCATAATTGGTCATCACAGATATGGTATGTCTGTGATTGTATACAGATTTCTTCTGATTCTACTCTTCTCGCTCAGCATCAGTTTGTATAAGTCTCTCCAGGTAATTATGAAATACGTCACCTCCTCGTTTCTTATAGCACAATAATATTCCATTACATTCATATACCACAACTTGTTTAGCCATTCCCCAATTGATGGGCACCCCTTTAGTTTCCAATTCTTTGCAACCACAAAAAGGGCTGCTATAAACATTTTTGTACATATGGGTCTTTCTCCCACTTCTGTGATCTCTTTGGGATATAACCCCTCCTCTCATTCCTTTCCCTTGGCTTCCATGAGGCTGCTTGCTCCTGGTTCTCCAACTTATCTGACCCCTCCTCAGTTTCTTTTGTTAGATAATCATATACCTCCTGCCCTACTATGAATGGCAAAAAAGTATTTCTTAAGCCTTAACTATGGGCCAAGTGCTGGTAATACAAATAGAAAAACAAGATAGTACCTGTTCTCTAATTGTAAGAGACATCACAAATTAGGAAAGTTCCACTACAGGACAAATGGAAAGGCCCACAAGTCCCAAGGAAATATAGCATCAGTGTCTGGAGGGCATAACATCAGGTTATACGGTAAAGGGTAGAAAACAGTCAATCCTAGGACACAGTGGAGGGGAAGATGGCAAGGTCAAGTAATCTTCCATATTGCTGGAAGGATTATAGGCAGTGACTATCTGCTCATGCAAGTGATATGAACCACGTGCCATGAGCCCAGCTGGAGGGTCCCAGCCTATACCTGTTGGGAAGGGTTCAAAGGTTGCAGGCCCAAGTGGAGCAGCAATTACGGGTTCTCTTCCTGAGGGGTGGGGATGGAAAGACTCAGTGTCAAGGCAAGGGGAAGAAGAGGGGGATTAGAAAGAAGTTTGGGGGAGAAGCATGCCCTACCATTTTTGTTCCACAAGCCCCCGCCCAGGTCCCTTACTGGGTCTGAACAGCCAGAGTAGGAGAGAAGAGATCGTTCCCTTTCTCCCTTCTAGGGACTTGTTCCTAATAGTTTCCCAGATGACCCTAAGTGTGCTTATTCCCCCTGGGCCCTTCCTTCTACTCTCTGTACACTCCCTCTTGGAAATCTCTTCTGCTAGCATAAGTTTATTGTCATTTCACCTGAATTTCGTTCTGTTGGTACAGCTAATTCAACACGTACAAGATGGAACTCCTTATTTCGTCACCACCATCTCAAACCTGTCCTCCTTCAAGCGTTTTTTGCTTCTGTTAAGGACAATGTCATGTGATCACAGGATACTAGTCAACCAATTTTAACACCTTAAAACTCTAAATTCTTGACTCCAACCTTAACTCTTCCCTCTCCCTCAGCCGCTATATCCAATGAGCTGTCAACTCCTGTTAATTCTATAACCACACAATCTCTTCAGTGTGCCCCTTTTTCTCTATTCTCATAATTATTACTCTAATGCAAGCCCTCATCACCTCATACCTTAATTACTATAACAGCCTTCTGAATGGTGTCCTTGCTTCTCATTCTCTGAGGTCACAATCCATCCTCCACACAGCTGCCAAAATAACCTGACCACACCACTCTCAAGCACAGGGACACCTCATAGAAGCAGTAGAGACTGGAAGCTGCAAAAGGCCTCCAAAGCCCTCTAGTATGATCCTGCTAGGTTACAAGTGAGGAAACTGAGGCCCGGGGGGGTAAGTCACACAAATATTAGGTGGCAGAGCTAAGACTGGAACCCAGGCCCTCTGAGTCCAAATCTAATGTTCTTTTCCTTTCACCACATGCTAGGCTTCCAGGATAAAAACCCAACTCTATAGCCCAGCACTTAAAGCCCTCTACTAATCTGGTTCTAGCATTTCTTTCCAACTTTATTTCATATTATTTCCCTTTTTTTACATATTCACCATAATGGGCTATTTATTCACTGTCCCCTGACCTCAGCATGAAATCTGCCTCTATGCCTTCAGAGAGTCCACCTCCCTCCTATACCTGGAATGCTGCCCCCTCACCTTCACCTCTCAGGAATCTGACCTTCCTCCAGTGTTCAACTAAGCTGTCACTTCCTGTGGGAAGTCTTTCCCTCCCCCATCCCACTGTTAATAATATCTTCCACCTAAAATTTCCTTGTTCTTATTCCTCTCTTGTGTCTCATGATAGAATTAAGCTCCTTGGAGTCAGGGACTGTCTTGTCACATTATTGTATCTCCAGTGCCTAGCATAGTGTTTCAAACAGAGTAGACATTAGATAAATGTCTGTTGAAATGGGGAGGAGAATGGTATGCAATAGATAAATATTGATTGATTTTTTTGACTTTTAAATTCTGTGCTTTCTGCTTCTCAAAAGTTTTCATAGATCTGGAGGGGAACCCTGCCCTGTTTTGGACCTTGAGACCTTCAGATACTACTTGGATAAAAATTATAGTTACAGATACTATGCTTCAATTTTTTGAAGTTGCTTAGAAGAAAAATACTATATCAAGTATTGGACAAGGTCCTTTTCCCTAGATAACAGGAAGAGAAAGAGCATTCTGGGTAAGCTGACAGCCTCACCCCAAGGATGGAGCCTGGCTATAGCATAACTTCCCATCCTTTAAAAAGCATGGAGGCTGGTACATCATATTACAATTGGTGAACAGAAGGTTAACTGTTTAACTTAGTCAAACAGTAAATCTCAGTTTCTTCATCTACAAAGTGGGGATAATAAGCCCTGTGGTATTTACCTTGAAGAGTTGTTTGCAAAGGTCAACCTTAAATCCACAAATAAATGCCCACTATCATTATAACAATTTTTAGAAGAAGCCTTAGAGATTTATTGTAGAATACTGATGAGCAGTGACTAGCACAGAGTAGGCACTTTAAATGCATGTTGATCGACTCATGCCATGAAACTTGCAGAGTCAGAAGATCAGGGTTCAGATCAGTCCTTTCCATCTGTAAAATGAGTAGGTTGTATTAGATGTTCTCTATGTTCCAACTTCTATGATCCTTCCTTCTTTCTGGGGCTGAGGCATGGATGCTACGACCTCATGAAGTCAGGCCATGGATTCCTCTTCTTTACAAAATGCGTGTGTGCCAAAGGAGGAGGAAAGGCTTCAAAAACTTTTTTTAAAAGCAAAAACCAAACAAAACCAATCCCTTAAGAGTCCTGACCCCATGTGTCAGCGCCAGGAACAAAACAACAAAAAAAAAAAAAAAGAAAGAGAAAAGAAAACATCCTAAGTTCTTTCTGCTGTGCTCGATGATTGGCTCTGGGCAGGACTGTTAGGAGTATAGAGAACAATGCTCGTGAATCATGGGCTGAGCATCTTAATATGTTTATTAATCTCACGACTTACTGCTGGAGTCTTTATGGTACACTGACCTTGAAATGAGCTGCTTTCAAATCCCCTCAGACTAAAAAGTTTATGCGCTTAGCCCAGAGAGCTCAGAGAAACTACCTCCTTGAGGTAAGGGACACAAATGTTTGGGGTAAAATAGCTCCATTAATATGCAGTCGTTAAGGCGAGGCAGGAAATCTGGACGTTATTAATAGCTCTCTAAAGGGGAATCGGGGTAATTTGCACACCCTGACAAGGTGCAGAGTACGTGCTGATGGTAGTCTAGGTGAGGAGTCCCTTATGTCCACCAGCTGGAGTGCTGACAGCTCTCTTTAAACTGCCTGGGCTACTTTTCCATAGATTACATTTATAGCTTAGACCCACAACCATCTGTCCTTAGCAGGAATCCCTTCCCCCAAGTTCTCTTTGTCACAGTGGGATTGTGGGTGGTAGAGGACAGGTAGAAATAGGGAAGAGACCCAGGAAGTCAACAGGAGGAAGGGACAATTTAGCCCTTGATTTATTTAAAGGATTAGGTGGCACTGTGGATAGAGTGCTGGGCTTGGAGTCAGGAAGATTCCTCTCTGGAGTTCAAATCTGACCTCAGACACTTCCTAACCATGTGACCTGGGCAAGTCACTTGACCCTTTTTGCCTCAATTTCCTCATCTGTAAAATGAGCTCAAGAAGGAATTGGCAAACTGCTCTAGTATCTCTGCCAAGAAAACCCCAAATGGGGTCATGGAGAGTCACGTGCAACTGAACTTATTTAGATAATATGAGGAACGTCTGCTCTCCCATATATCTGTCTCCAGCCCCCCTGAAGCCTGGGAGTGGGAATAAGTTTAAAGAAAAACTAGACAACAACATCTGTTGCCATGGAAAGAACACTGGATTTGGAATCAGGGGACGTGGGTTCAAATCCTGGTTCTCCTTACTGTCTGTGTGATTTTCAAGACCTCAGTTTTCTCCTGTGTTTCTTCTTCTTCTTAATAGTAATGATGATGATGACAGCTAGAATTTATATATCACTTTAAAATTTGCACAACACTTTGCAAATATGATCTCATTTTATCCTCACAGGATACCTGGGGAGGTAAGTACTATCCTTATCCCCATTTTACAAATGAGGAAATTGAGGTAGACAAAGGTGAAGTGACTTGTCTAAGGTCATACAACCAGTAGGCACCTAAGCCTAAATCTGAACTCAAGGGGAATTATGAGGCTAGACGTGGTTGGAAAAAAGGAACAGCAACTGAAAACAAATGCTGACACTTGTAATATCTGTGTCCAATTCTTTGAAAGGCTCTGACCACTGTAAGGAAGAGACCAGCTCAAGGCTGCTTCTTATCTCCTTCCTTCAAAGCAGTTTTTAGGAATACGGGTTGGTTCCACTTATGGGGGAAGATCTCTTCTCTTCTTAGATCATCAGCAGTCAGGATTAGGCAGCACATTTACTGAGAAAGACAAGGGCAATAGCCAAGGCTTGGTAATGGCAATTCCAGCTGGCCACACAGATGACACACACTGGGATGGGGGTGGGGGGAGAGGGAGGGAGGGAGGGAGAGAGAGACAGAGAGAGAGAGACAGAGAGAGAGAGACAGAGAGAGAGAGAGACAGAGAAACAGAGACAGAGAGATGGAGAGAGACAGAGACAGAGAGAGAGACAGAGACAGAGAGAGACAGAGACAGAGAGAGAGATGGAGAGAGAGACAGAGAGACAGAGAGAGAGATGGAGAGAGAGACAGAGAGAGACAGAGAGACAGAGAGTGAGAGAGACAGGGAGAGAGACAGAGAGAGACAGAGACAGAGAGAAAGGAAGGAAGGAGAATGAGGAGGAAGAGGGGGAGAAGGAGGAAGAGAAGGAAAAGGAGAAGGAGAAGGAGGAAGAGGAGGAGGAGAGGGAAGGAGGGGGAGATGAAAATGGAGAGAGAGAACAGACACCTTTAAGAGTTCCTAGGGAGACAAATCTTATCCCTCAAACCCACTTAGCCTTCAGAACTTCTGAAGACACTTAGAAGTAGTTCATTCACATTGTGCTGCTGAGGATATGAACTCTCAGCTCTAAGAGAGGACTTGACACTTTGAAGAGATAAGATTGAGGTTATTTCCAGGTTTAGGTCTTAACAACAAAGCCATATTTTGTTGGAAACCTTCCCATATACTTCTCCAAAGCTGGAAGCAATTCTCTTTCAGCATCTCCAGATGTGTAGGAAGGAAATCTGCAAGTCCCATTATGAGATACATAGTGGAGATACACAAGGGTGGGCCAAACAGTCAGCCTGGAGATCCTTGTTAGCTGTTGTCCCCATTTTAGGTGTGGGGAGGACAAAACTAGATTTAGAAACCCATGAAGTTGTCAGGGTTCATAATTATCTATCAGTCAATCAACTGACATGTATGTGTGTTGGAATCTGCTGTGTTCAGTATTACACTAGGAGGTGTTCCTGCTTTATCATTGCTGGTAATAAAATAACAAACTTGATTTAGATATGGTACCAAACTGTGTTAGATCAAACTCTACTCCTTGGGTCTTAAAAGTCAGGGAAGCACAAAAGTGAACAGAAGAAATAGAAGGACATAGGACATGATGCTCCTTTTTCTCATCTGTAGGAGAAATCCCAGTGGCAGCTAGGTGGCACAGTGGATAGAGTGCCAGGCATGGAGTTAGGAAGGTTCATCTTTGTGTGTTCAAATCTGGCCTCAGACACTTCCTAGTTGTGTGACCCTGAGCAAGTCACTTAACCTTGTTTGCCTTAGTTTCCTCATCTATAACATGAACTGGAGAACAAAATAGAAAACCACTGCAGTATCCTTGCCAAGAAAACCCCAAATGGAATCCTGAAGAATGAGAAATGACTGAATGGCTAAACAAAGAGAAATCTTACTCCTATAAGAAAGGAATTGAACAAAAGGCACCTTCTTGATGAGGAATAAGAAGGTAGGTGGTGGGGACAACCCAAGGGAAAGGCCATAGGTGTCCTTCTGGTAGGCTGATAATGATTTCAAAACTGAAAAATACCCCCCACAAGAAGTTTTCTTTACTTTGGTCACAACAGGTCCCTGCAATGCCCGACTCCTTTGGATCTCAGGAATTTTATATCTCTGTTCTGCAAGGTTGATGGTCTTGTCATCAGTGCAAAAAATCATTTCCATCTTAGACTAAAAGCTCTATGAGGGAAAGGGCTGGATTATCTATAGTTCAGTGCCATCCTACTTCTCACTGTACCACTCACTAAGGAGCACTGAGCAGTCAATAAATCAGGCAATCCATTCCTGAAGCTTCTCCTAGAAACTGATTGGTGAAGATGAAAAGGATAGTTATGGAGCATCAAACTGTATAAAGATAAATTGTTTTACCTGACTTTCTATGGGGGCTGCAGATAAAGATCCCAAGCACAAATCATGAATACACTCAGCATTCATTCAGTTGTTTATTTTATTCATCCTTTCACACCAAAAAGTACATTAAATCCCTTCTGCAAACAGGCACTGGGGGATCCATAGAAGTATATGATACAGACCCTATCCTTAAAAAACCCATAAGCTAGTAAGGTGAACCAAAATCGTGATAATACACAATGCATTGTGATGAGATTTCTCATGTGTCAAATACAAGGAGGCTAGAATCAATGGCCACTAAGATTCCTTCCAGCCAGCTCTAAATCTCTGATCCTAAGAGAAGGATTCTATACAGAACAGATAAATGCCCCCCAAAAATAAATGACAAATAAAAACAAAACTCCAAGACCTAACTCAAGCTATTCCTCATTTATGTCATGAATCTGCCCCTGGTCATCGGGATCCACTAGGATATCTCCATCCTATGTAGTCTCCTGAGTGCCATGAAGTCTCTGATTATATGTAAATATATTTTTGCTCTCTAATTGTTTCATGTTTATTCATTTTATTCCTCCCTCTCCCCTCAATATAAGTGCCTTAAAGTGAGAGACTAGATGCTAGTGTATTAAAAATACACACAGTTGGGTGGTGCAGTGGGTAGGGGGCTGAAGAGTCACAAAGACCTGAGGACAAATGTGATACAAAACACTTATTAGCTATGTAATCTTGGGAAAGTGACTTAGCCTCACTCAGCTGCAGTTTCCTCCTCTGCAAAATGGGGATAATATAACACCTACCTCTCAGGGTTGTTCCTTAAAATGTTCACAACACTTTGCCTTGATCTCTTCCCTACTTGTATCTCCTTCCATACCTCTCTTTATGGAGGTTCTTTATCTCCCCTCCCTTCTCTGCCCACCCTTAATTCCACCCCAAGAGGCTGTAAGTGCCTTAAGAGAAGGGTTTGCATCATGCTTGTCCTTCCAGCTAGGGCTCTGCTTGGTTCGAACTCCACAGCATCAAGATGCCCCTCCAAGGATAAACTGATCACCACAAGTATCCTCATCATGATCTTTTTAACTCAGCCTTGGATATACTCACCTTCCCAACTGCCTCCGTGTCCTCACCCTTCCCACTGGAGGATTAGAAAGTGCAATACTAAACTCCAAAGCCTTACTTAGGACAGAATCTGCATTTTGCAGCTCACTTGACTTTCCATCTGTATCTCTGCTTGGCTTGAACTCCACAGAAGAAGATGTCTCCTGGCACCCCATTCTACCCATCTTCCTTCTGTGTTTTGTCCTTCCTTCCCTATTAGATTTTAAGTTCCTTGAAGGAAGGGACTGGCTTTTGCCTCTTTTTGTACTTCCAGTCCTTAGCACAGATAGTGTAGGCCTTATTAAATGCTTATTGATTGATTTGTTGATGGATCCCAACCGGTAACATTAGTCCTCATCTATTCTACTGGAAATTCTATTTTCAAAAGCATTACATGCTTTTGGGGAGTCACAGAGACAAGGCAGGAGAAAACAAGTCTGAATAAAAGCTTCCAACTGCCTTTTACCAGGAGCAATGCAAAAATGGAAAGGCAGAATTTAGTAACATACACACTGAACTTCCTTTTCCATTCCCTATTTGCTTTGCCTCCGGATATGGATATGCTGTCTCTGAAGCAAAGTAGTACAGAGCCATCAATCAGACACTGTCACCAAAAAAAAAAAAAAATCCTTCAGAAAAGCAAATAAAGACACACACACACACACACACACACACACATCTAGCATGTCAGTTTGGAGACAGTATTGGCTTAGTGTCTTTTCTACCTCCAAAACATTTCCTGGGCTAGATAATTCCTTTTTTCTACTCAATGTTGCCTAGATATGTGACATATGTGTTTCTGCTGGACTGAACACAACGAAAACTGGTCAATGAGAGGGTTTGCAAATGCTGTGTATATTCCTGCTTCTCCTCAAGCCATCCCCCCACTATCTCTGCTGGTTTGTCCTCCATCCCATCTCTTCTCCTTCAGCACCTCACTCAAGGCTTACCTTGTCTCTAAAGCTTTCTCAGACTTCCTTAGTCCTTCAGTGCTAGAGCTCCCTTCTCTAACTCCTGGAGCATTTATTATTTGTACTATTCATTTACATTGAGCATATTTTGCGATCTCTATCTGGAGAGAAATTTAGAGGGTTTAGTTCAACACTCAACTGAGTGATTCCTCAACAACTGAGGAAAATAAAGCCACAAGAAGAGAATGTCAGACCCAGGATTTGAGCTGAGGTCTTCTCATTCCAATGTGGTTCTGTCCTCTCTCTATATATACATACATGCATACATATATACATACATGCATATATACATACATGCACACATGGACTTACACATGCATATACACACATGTGAGGGGCAATGTGGAATAGTGGATGGAAATTTGGCCTTGGAACCAGGACAGGACCAACTTTAAAATGCTTCTTGGGACATTGTCCTTAGTATTTATTTCCTGAGCTGAGCTCCTGGGATGGAGTTGGGGGAAGGAATGGACAAACATCAGTCATTATTAATTTCTGGAAAATGAATTTCTTCTCCTTAAAGACTATAAGTGAAAAGGTAACCAACCAGGTTTGAGCTCTAGGAATCTAGCTAGGAACCCAGGAACAAAAGGTTGTGATTCCAAGAACCATGTAAGGCTTAAATTCTAGCAGGATCTATCCCAAATGAAGTAATCCTGAGACAGAGAAACTCAATTCTGTAAAATGTTCTGGGCAGATGTCTCTAGCCCTTACATTCCAAAAGCCTTGCCCCATTCACATGAACATTCTAGATCAGAAGGCACAGAATATCCTGATTTAATTCCCACCAGCCCTGTCACATAAATTCCTTCTTCTCCATTCTGCTTTCTACTTGATAGAGTGTAAAGAAAGGCAAGGAGAGGAGATGAAGGAGAGAAGAAAAGAGAAAGAGGAGAGGGGAAAAGAGAAGAAGAGAGAGAGAAAGGGCAGGCCCACCTGGTTAAGCTTTTCAAAAGCTCACTTTCTGGGGACAGGTTCTCTTTGAGAACAGAGACAACAGGGCTGAAGGAAAGCAAATAGGCCTAACAAGTAACAACCTGTCCCTGCCACATCTCTGGAGGTGACTCAGGGTCAACAGAGCAAACCACCTCAAAGCTCAGCTTCAGGCTAGAAGCATTCAGGCTGGGGCTGGAGTCAGCCAGGGAAGGGCTACCAGACACCTGCATATTAAAGGGAGGGAAGCAAAGGCGGAAAATGGAGGCACAAGAGAACACAATGTTTTGTTTGTTTTTTTTCCATCCAGGGGAAGAAAAAAGAACCTAGGTAGTCTCAGCATGAAACAGTGCTAAAAACCTGTCAATTAACCAAGGGCTGATCTTCTTGGGGGGGGCGGGGGTTGAGTTAGGAGGCCAGGACTTACAAACTAGTCCACGGGACAATGAGCTTGCTAGTTCCTCCTGTCAGGAGCAGGGATGGAGAGGCAAGCACCATCCTTCTGTGACACCCCAGCAAGATCTCAAGAAGGATGTGCGTTCATGTCACTTGGAACAATCAGAAAGCCAACCTTTGACATGAAACAGCAGGCGGATAATAAGGCTCCGGGGCTGACGACAAATGAGACGGCATTTAATTTGCTGTGCAATGTTCATGTAATTAGATACATTTGGTACAGACAAGGAAGGAGATAGCTAAAATATGGGCTTGATAAATTGGGGCTCCATCAAGCTCTGCTCACATTAATCAGAAAGCCAAAGCTCGGTAACTCCATTTTTCCCTGATCCCAAGCACTGCCATCTTTTCAGGTGTGTGTGTGTGTGTGTGTGTGTGTGTGTGTGTGTGTGTGTGTGTGTGTTATGGTACATTTTCTTTTAACTAAAGCAGGCACTGTTGAGTACTGTGAAACACTTGTGTCTCCCTTTGGCACTTGGATGTCACAAGCTCACTGAGAAAAGGCACATTATGACTGAGAGCATGCATTTTGACAGCAATACAATGACTTGGGTAGAATTTAGGTTTCTTACAAACGACCATATATTTTATTTTATTTATTTATTTTTTTTTTGCTTTTTGGAGGGCAATTGGGGTTAAGTAACTTGCCCAAGGTCATACAGCTAGGTTTTTGTTTGTGTGTGCGTTAAGTGTCTGAGGCCGGAACCAAACTCAGGTCCTTCTGACTCCAGGGCCGACGCTCTACTCACTGAGCCACCTAGCCGCCCCAATGACCACATATTTTAACAATAATTCACTACAGTTTTTTTAGGTGAGGAGGTCTAGTTCTTTGGTGTGGTAAATTCCCAGTGTGGAAACTTCTAGCTCCAATTCAGATTATCTATAATGTAGAGTTTTAGAGAGCTGTCTAGGGCACTAAGAGGTTCATGGGACCATAGATTTAAAGATGGAATGGTCCTTGGGGGTCATTTAGTTAAACACCTCATTTTACAGCAGAGGAAACTAAGTCCTGGAGAAGTTAAGTGACTTCTCCAAGGTCACACAGGAAATAACTGGCAGGGCCAGGATTTCAACTAAGGAGTGAATTATGATAATAATAGCCATTATCAACAATAATACTTTGCATGCACATAGCTGCTATGTGCAAAGACAGAGGGATGGGTGGAGGAAGGAAGGGGGGGGGGAGAGAAAGGAAGAGAGAGAGGGAGAGAGAGAGAGAGAGAGAGAGAGAGAGAGAGAGAGAGAGAGAGAGGGAGAGAAACAGAGGTGTTTTCTATATTGCTTTGAAATCAGTTTCCCAGTGGAGACCTATAGTCTTTCCATAGATAAGAAAAATGAGGCCAAGAAAGGCTAAGCAGAGGTAGGTGATACCATCCATTCATTAAAAAGGCATGCATTATAACTAGGGCCCTAAAGATACTATAAGCCAACATTTTCCAGCATTCCATTCCTCTGCAAAACTGAGACTTCATGAATAAAGTGGTTCCCCTTTGCACCTTGGGGCCTGAATGAGATGGTCTGCATACTTAATACCTGCAACAAGCAGTTTTGAGATTGCATTGCATTTTGAAGGAAGGAAGAAGCATGCCATAATTCAATTCAACAAATACTATTTAAGCACCAACTATTTGCAGGTGCTGGGCTAGGCAGTGGAGAATATAAAGATGAAAAAACCAAATGATACAAAGTTTACCTTCAAGTAAGCTTACAACCTAATAGGGGACGACAAGATACATACACACAAATCACTATTATATTAAAGGCAAAATGTCAGCATGCACAAGAGAGATCCAGAAAGAATTCTACAAGAAATCTGAGCAGAGAGAGAATTTCCAGTGGGAGTACAATTAGGGAAAGTTACACAGAGAAGGTAGTGCCTGAAATGGGCCTTGAAGGAATGGAGGGATTCCAACAGGCCAAAATTCTAGAATTGCAGAATACTGGAGCTAGACGGCACTTTTCAAAACATGGCATTGAGCTCTCTCATGTGTCTTAGGTATATAGAAAGAAAGTGACTTTTCCAGGGTCAAAGACCTGGACAAGACTCAAGCTCAAGTCTTTTAAGTACAATTCACTTTCCATCATACCATGTTGCCTTTTCATACCACAATCCTTATCTCTGGGAAGATGGTCCATTCTAGGCATATAAGGGGCAGTATAAGCAAAGCCAAGGAGATGGGAATAGGAGAGGGGGGATAAGATTCAGGGATGTAGAGTAGTCTTGGTTTAGGTAGAACACAAAGTACCTAAAAGGCAATAGCTGTGTAACTCTGGGAAAGCCATTTAGTAACATTCTGCATTCTCCGTTTTCTCATCCATTAAATGGAAATAATTAACACAACTCCCAGTGTTGTAGTGGGAGAAAATGAGATATTATTTGTGAAAGCACTTTGCAAACCTCAAAGTACTATACAAATGCTAGCTATTTTTATTTTTATTGGTTAATTGATGGAAGGAATAGAGTGTTCCTATGCAATAATTAATGATGTACCAAAGGGGACCAATCATCTTGTCCCTAGTGTTGTCACAGGTTTAGGAGAAAATAGCAGGGATTTCTAAACTGTGGCTCAGTGAAACAGAGTGGGACAGAAGGAGGTGGTTCTAATAGCTGGTGCTAAAAAAAAAGACCTCAGATCCATATGCATAAAATTAGCCTTTAAACCTCCCCACTATTGCCCAAAGACCACTCTTGCTTTTCAAGACCCTTCAGCCAGAATGTTTCCCTATTCTAACTTCTCTTCCTCTTCAAGTAATCCCCTGAAACTCATGTTCATAAGGTTTCACCAGCCTAAGGCTGATTGGTGGTAGCCACCAAGTGCTTAGCACTCAGAGAATTTGCAATACACTCAGTTCTAAAGACTTAACTCATCCCTTTCCATGCTAGCCAATCAGAGCAGTTGGACTAACCTCTTCTAGTAGGGAAGACTCTCCACATTTAGTTCAGAATTTAACCTCTCCCATTAGGCAAAGGCCAGACTTAAAGTGATGCAAATAAAAATCGTTTACATTCACAAGGTACTTTTGGATTTCAAAAAACACTTTTCATTATCTTGTTTGATCTTGACCATACCCTTGAGAATCTGGCACTAATGTCCCCTCTTGTGAGAAGCTAGGTAGTTCAGTGTGTAGAGCACCAGATCTGGAATCAGGAAAACCTGAATTCAAATCTGACCTCAGTTACTTACTAGCTGTGTGACCCTGGGCAAGTCACTTAACCCTGTTAGCCTCGGTTCCTCATCTATAAAATGAGCTGGAGAAGGAAATAGCAAACTACTCTAATATCTTTGCCAAAAAAACTCCAAATTGGGTCTAGTCTGATATGATTCAACAAGTCCTTCTCTTGCAAATAAAAAACCCTGGATATAAAAAGGTTAAGTGTTTTGCCCAGGAAGCCACAGTTAGTTTTGCAGTATGTTTGGAATGAGAACAGAGTTCTCCAGATTCTCAGACTTATGCTCATTCCCCTAGACAATGGCAATATGAATAACACATATGTTTAAAGTTAAGATTCACTAACAGTCTGTTGAACCTATGGCAAAGTATGTGCTTTTACTCTAGTGGTTTATTTAATTGGGACTCATTAAAGATGCTTAGCAAATCAAAATGGTGTTAACTGGACCAAAGTAATAACCTATCCATGATTTGGGTGTTTTAGTTCCAAGACTCATTGTTTAGTTTTGAAATACACTAATGAAGTGTCCAGGTTGCCCCCATCTTCAAGTCTAATAATGACCATTAGCCAATTTCTGGACTTCAGGCATACATACAACCCACAAAGATCTCTCCCTCCTCAGAACTCTTAGAGCATAAATATATATTCTCCCTTTTTATGCTCTTTGGTACAGCAAGCCCCATGTTGCCAATTGTCCACTGAACTAGAAAAATATTGTTTCCGTGATAGATTTCCTGAGAGACCTAAAGCTAAGCTTAAGGGATGTCTCTAGCATCAGTATCACAGGTATAGTAACCAAAGGATTTCTCTAAAACAAAACAAAACACCTCCCCCAAACCCAGATGAAGGCCTCCTGTTACAGCTCTCAGGCTAGAATCCCCAATAAATGCAATCTTGCAGAATCCTGCTTAGCTGGCATGCCAAATCTGCAGAGATGATCACTTAATTACCATGTCCTTGCAGCTGATAAACCCCAACTGAGCTTTTCAAAACCGTGGGAGCTAAGAAGGGTTTAATAGACTGACTCAAAGGTCCACCCTGAAACAAAATGGATTGAGCTCACTTAACAGCCTGAGATTTTCCAGCCTTCCTGAATTAACGACTCTTGGCTAGTACCACTTTTCCTAACCATGAAAATCCTTTAGAGGCTTCCCAGATGTGAAATGAGGCCTTCACCTAGAAAAGCAATAAGCAGTCTGGAGTCTGGAAGATCGGAGTTCAAATCTGGTCTCAGACACTTTCAATTTGTGTGGGCAAGTGGCTTAACTTCTGTTTGCCACAGTTTCCCCAACTGTAAAATAGGGGTACAACTGCACCTAGCTCTTAGGATTAGATTGTTATAAGGATAAAATGAAATAATATTTATAAAATGCTCAGTACAGTGCCTCACAGGCACTATATATAAATGCTACCTAGAGGCTTACACCAGTTCCAAAGTCATAGCATTGAATTCCATCCTTAACTAGAGACAGGTTCCTAGTTCTTGGTCTTTGAAATATGTCCCCCCTCTCCTTGGGAGATAAATCCTCTGTATCAGGAGAAATTAGAAAATGGGCTAGCTTCTCTACAGGCATCTTATGTTTTCTAGCAGGACCTCCACAAGTAAGGTGAGACCTTTAGGCTCATCTGCTTAGAGAAGGAATGAATGTAGCCACTGCAACTTTTTTGTGGGGAGAAGCCAAACAGGCTGGGCCGGGAAGCTCAGAACTTCTGAGTTAAGAAGGTCAAGGTAGGATATAACAGGAACAGGATTTGGAAACTCTAAGCAAAGAGGGCAAATAGTCAAGATCAGAGAAATTGCTTAGGACAGCCATACCCTTTTTTACCTATGGTTATAGAAGTGGAGAGTTATACTGCCAATATATAAAACTTCACATGGCTCTGATTAGAGAAATCTTATACCTAAAGCATTCCCATTTCACTGATGGAGAGAAAAAGCACTGAACCCTCTAGTGCCTAGAATAAAAAACACAAGGAAGTTTAGAGCCATTACAAGTAGTTGATTCATAAGTAGACTGCTTACTTCACAAAAGCTCAGAGTATTTACAAACACATATACCCACACGTTTATAATACCAATTCAAAAAGGCCAACAGCAGATAGAAACAAATAACCTGTTTAAAAGTGTTAATGTTTTCCCCCCTCAAAGACAGCTAGGAGGGAGATAGCCAAAGCCTGCCAACTCTGTCTCAATTCAGGAAACCTTAACGACAGAATAGAGAGAGATGGAGAGAACACACTGCAAATTCTGGGTGGGGAGGTTGAGGGTTGGGGGGTGGTGAGCCGCCCATAGCTGAGATGCAAGACTTACCCATGAATAGCATGGATAGAGTGAGGTTCGTAATGATATCTTCCCTCCTGATGTCGCATGTCAATCGGTAAGGGAGCGTGGAACGCTGGAAGTAGGTGTTGTGGCACTGTGGAAGGGGAGGGGGGGGAAGAGGAAAAGAAAAAAAAAAGGAACTTCAAAAACTCTTTTTTTCCCCCTTCCCTTTTAAAGCAATTTTCAAAGGGACTTAAAACTCCTTGAATTTCAGAGCAAGTGCAACACAGGACAAGGGGGCTTCAGGATCCCGGTGCTATCATATACCAGAGAAGTGGAATAAATAAATAATCAAAGACATCCCGAGAAATCCTACATCTTCAACATAAAAGATCTCCAACCATGTTTCTGACAAAGACAAGCAGCTAAGCGCTCTTTGAACTTGGAGAGATTATAGAAAGTACCATGGAACACTAGGCTGCCTTCGCAAATCAGAGCTGACAGATTCCCATTTCTGGGGACCTCCAACCCAAGCTGGCCTTGGCTGGGAGCAGCTTCGGCAGCACCCTTCTGCAGCATCCATACACAGTGGAGAGATTAGGCTGGAAATATTTACCTAAGACCATCTGTAATATCAAGCCGCTTGCACATAAATGGCATACCCATTAGCAGCCGCCAAAAAAACGTCTGTGGCTTGGCTTCTGAGAAAGGTTCCTAAATTGTTCCTGCTTGTCAGCATTCGCAGCTCTATTTCTTATTCATCTGAGGAGCTCTCTTCATCTTTGATGGAGAGATAAAGTGGTCTCCAAAGGCCCAGGACACCTACGTTGACTTATGAATTCTGTGAGTTTTAATATTTATTACTGACCCAACATGAGATGTTGGGAACCTGTTGGAGGAAAATGCTAACAGGCTAAGGTGATATTCCAAAGGTTATTCTCTCAAGTGCTTATCTTTGCCCTCACCTTTCCTTCTAATCATAAGGATTATTTGAGAATACCCTTTGCTAAAAAGAAAAATGCACCTTCTGTGTCTTTTAATATAAGAAAGGCATTTGAAAAATGGTGGGAAATTGTGTTGTTTTGCTATTTTAAACAGATGGGAGACTATGTCTATAATCAAAATATAAATATAATGATAATATATTATATATTATATAAATATAATGATAATATATTATATATTATATAAATATAATAATAATAAAACCTCACTAAATCTGTGGAAAGATGGGAGACTATGTCTGTAATCAAAACATACTAAAACCTCACTAAATCTGTGGAAAGAGCATTGGATTAGCCAACTGGAATAATCTAATTTCTCAATCAGCCAATGAAGTCTCAGAGCCTCAGTTTCCTCATTGGTAAAATGATAGGGTTGGACTACATCAGGGATTCTTAACCTGGGGTCAGATTTCAGCAGAGGTCTGCAAACTTAGATGAGGAAAAAAAATAACATCGTTATTTTCACTAACCTCTAATTGAAAGTTAGATTTCCTTTAATTATAAATTTAAACAAGAACAACATTATTTTGGGGAAGGGGTCCACAGCTTTCACCAGACTGGCAAAGAGGTCCATCACACACACACAGACACACAGACATGGACAAACATGAAAATGTTAAGAATTCCTGGATGAGAGAGTTTCTAAAGTCTCTCTCCCTTTAGTTATGAGCGATAACATATCATCAACAAACTAAGGACATGTTGTTCTGAAGAGTGACAAGTTTGAATTCTAGAAAATGTTCAGTGATATTCATCTGTTTTACAAAATAAAAAGATTTACATTTGGAAGACAACTTGGAGGTTATCTGGTCCATCTCTGCCTATATCAGATAATGGAAACTGAGGACCCAAATGTTCAAGTGGTTGCTCAAGGACAATGAGTCAATGAGTGACAGATCAGAAGTTGAACCTTGGTCTCTCATGGGATTGTAGGGTTCACCACCTAGGTAGCTACTAGGTGGTATTGTGGAAAGAGCAAAGGGCTTGGAGTCAGGAAGTCCTGAGTTCAAATCTGGCACTAGACACTTACCAGCTATGTAACCTTGGACAAGTCACTTCATCATATTTGCCTCAGTTCCTCAAAAATGATCTGGAGAAGGAAATGCAAATCACTGCAGTATCTTTGCCAAGAAAACCCCAAATGGCATCACGAAGGGTCAGACACGATGAAAACAACCAAACAACAAGGACTTACCACTGAAAGGGGCCTTAGAGGTTGTCTAATCCAATCCCATCATTTTACAAGTGAAGAGCCTGAGGCCTAGAAGTTAAATGATGTATGTAACTTGAAATATGGTGTCTAGTACTTTTTCACAAAGGAAACTACCCCAAATGTTTCCCTAAGAAGGGGGATTATAAGGGGGCCTACATTCTTTGGGAATGCTTTACAATTAGCCACATGCTTTTGTGGAAATATAAAGTACATTAAAAATAATTCCAGCTGGTAATGTATCATTTCCCCTTGAAATCTTACTTGCACTAGTCATTTGATTAACGAATCTTTTCTATCAGGGATAATCCAGGTAGAAACTTCAGCCACCCAGCTCTAGATCCCTTATCAAAAACCCCAGGTCTTAATTAACAATGAGATCTGACTCCCTTACAGGCAGGCATGTGTTGTTGTTGCTGTTCAGTCATGTCTAACTCTTCATTATCCCATTTAGGGTTTTCTTGGCTGAGATAACTGGAGTGGTTTGGCATTTCCTTCTCCAGTTCATTTTACAGGTGAGGAAACTGAGGCAAACAGGGTTAAGTGACTTGCCCAGGGTCACATGGGTAGTGTCTTGAGGCTAGATTTGAACTCAGGCTTTCCTGACTCCAGGTGGTACTCTATCCACTGCACCACTTTGCTGTCCTATGAGTATCTAAAGGCATCTGGCACCAAAATCTGAGAGCAGAAATAAGGGGCAGGTTGGACCTCCTAAGCTGATCAAAACAACTGGCCAAACCTCAGGGCCACAAATCCCAAATGCAAACAACCATGACTGCTTAGAGATGTCATTTCACTTTTCTCATCATCAGTTTCCTCATCTGTAAAATGAGACAGCAAAAGTAAACAATTCCCAAGGTAGCTCTTCCAGCTCTAACATCATTGTTCTTCCTTCCAGAGACTCTCCAATCCCTGGAAATGTTGGAACGGAGCTTGGTCACAACTATGTCGATATCCACTGCCCTATCCTCAACTGCCCACAGGACATACACAACCAACGTGAAAGGCTACTGTTACCTCTGGAGGAGGCAGGCGTGGCAGGGCCTTGTTAAGGCACAGCTTTCTTTGAGATGGTTTATTTATTCCCTGGGTCCCCCTGAGCTCTGGCTGCAACCCTAATCCTTTATTCCCCTTCACAAGATCATTAAATTCAAAATAAAACAAATTCAATGAGAGAGTTTGGAGGTAAGCTTCCTACTCCTTCTCTAAAACAAAAGGTGAGTTTTTCCACAAATCATCTTTTCACCCCTGGTTTGTCAGCAGCTTCTGTTGACATAACACACACATTTTTCCCTCTTTTTTTCCGTTGCATTTTTACTATAATTGGAGATTTAGAAAAGCTGCGTTTTCAGTTGCAGGAACATTTCCAGTCCTTTGCTAAGACTTGTTCTTAACCACCTGTCCACATTCCACCGGTTGGCAGGCAGGCAGGCATCCCAAACAGAAACTACAATCCTTTCAGCCTTTCCCGGTCTGAACAACAACAAAAAAGGTCTGTTTTTGCCGGCCGCCTTTCGGAGGGATGCTGAGGCTCAGGCCATTTCCCGTGGGCAAATCTAGGCTTCTTGAATTCAGCAGAGTGGGCAAATCTGGACTGAGCTTTTGGCAGTCCTGGCAAGAAAATGCAAGAGAGACTAAAACTCAGCACGATTCCTTGGCTTTACCGCTCAGAAGGGAGGTGTTTGGTAAGCTTGGAAGCCTCCTAGGTTCAATAGCAGCTGGATCTCTGCTGGCACTCCTGAGTACCTGATGCAAGGGAAGAATTTTCCTGCCTCACAAATAGTAGGACACAGTGGTGAGAATATTCAGCTCCTAAGGAGGAAGACTTAATAAATAATGGAATATCATTAACACATATCCTTGAGGGTGTTTTTTTCCCCTTCTGATGAGAAATGTGTGATTCTTGTTTAATACCACACGACATACACCTATTAAAACAAACAAACAGAAATGCCAGCCATTACTGCTAAATCATGAGGCCTTCTGGGTCTGCAGAAAAGCAGAACAGAATGATATCTGCTTTATTTACTTACATAACGGCCATGCTTTTAAAAGCTATTTTTTTACTTTAAGACTTCATGGATGTATATGAAAAAAGCATGTGTAAAAACATATGCATGTATGTTTTCCATGGAAACAGTCGTCTTCTTTATGAGAGGTGTGCAGCGTGAGGATGACCATAAATATCCCAAGTCTTATCTCCCTAGAAATCTCACCCTCCCCAAACACTGACCTAATAATGCCTGAATTTTCCACTACTGGGGATACTAATTTTCTTATCTCTTAAAATATAATACATTTTAAATCACATCAAGTCATTTGCACAGGTGAGTATTCCTGTATACTGACATCACATATTATGGTCTCAAGGCTACGGATCATTTTGATAGAGAGAAGGGGAAATGAAAAAATTTAGAGAAGGGTTCTTAGCCTGCTTTTGTATTATCAGTCTGGAAAAGTCTATGGACCCCTTCTCAGAGTAATGTTTTTAAATACATAAAATAAATGCATGAGATTTCAAAGGAAACCAATAATATTGAAACATTGTTACCAAAAATATTTTTTGTAAAAAGTTCAAAGACCTCAGGTTAAGGATCTCTGGTCTAGAGCATGGGGTGTTCTCTGGGAGAGCAGGTGTGGATGGGCCACCACAGCAGAGAACCTGATGCCTGAGGGTGCCAATCAGGGAAAACACAGAAAAGAGGCAACTGAACACCAACTTAACCCACACTTCACAGTTGTCCCCCAGGTCAGTGCTTGGAGTAGCAAATGTTAGTCAACAAAGCAGCATCCATCTGAACTGCAGGAGATCAAAGAAATAAGACATATGACCTGATGTTGAAGAGCTCATAACCGAACAGGGGAAACACAAAGAAATCATGGAGCATCACACAATTCAGTCTCTGTGCACTGATCTGAGGGAAAACTGCATGCAAGTGGCCACCAGCAAACTGGGCCCTCTGGAACTTAAAACCTGAGACATCTTCAAGACCTGCTCCTTACAATCTTAGTCTTCCCTGAATCTTCAGAGCTCATCTCCACCTACATTCACAGCCTTCACTTTCTGCATTACTCCTTTGTCACTTTTAATCCCTGTGACAGCCTTGTGACAATTCTCAGAAAGCTGTTTAGTATTTAATTTGTTTAATCATTCTCTTACAGCATGCATGTGACTTGCCTTATTTTTTCCAACTAGACTGTAAGCTCCTTGAGGGTAGAAGTGGTGTTTTGTATCTCTCTACATCTCTCCATAGCACTAGAATAGTAATGTGCATATAGTAAGAATTCAATATGTAATAAATTCTTATTTTATGGTTTATGAGGCCGTTCCTCTTTTCAGTAAGGGTTCTTAATTTTTGTGTCTTGGACCCATTTGACAGTCTATGGGCCCCTTCCCAGAATAAATCCTTTTCTAAAAATAATGGAAGAAAGGTGGCTAGGTGGCGCAGTGAATAGAGCACCAGCCCTGGAGTCAGGAGGACCTGAGTTCAAATCTGACCTGAAACACTTGACAAAATTACTAGCTGTGTGACTTTGGGCAAGTCACTTAACCCTAATTGTCCTCCAAAAAGAAAAAGAAAAAAATGGAAGGAAATGATAAATTTCATTTAGAGATTATTGCAAGTAAATATGTAATTTTTTTCCTATTCAAGCTTATGGATCCACTAAAAATCTATCCACAAACCCAGGTTAAGAATCTCTATTCTGAACCTAGTGCCTTCCACATAGTAGGCATTTCAAAAATGTTTGCTGAATTTAACTGAATTGAATTATTAGAAAACCTGCATGTATGAAAAACTCAAACAATGAAGATAAGACAAGAGCTCCAAAACCCACTGCAGAGAAAACCATTCTCCAAAATGGCCATCTTCATTTATCAAATTCAGTGGGTTATTATTCAGATCTCAGATCTGAACCTGAGAAGGTTCAGTTAAAAAAACAAGAAGGCTAGAGGTCAGGCCTGGGTCAAGGGAGCTCAGACGGCTAAAAAAGATCGTTTCTTGCACAAGACTAAATTCCTGGGGGAAAATTAATAATAATTATTATAATGGCCCTTTGCATCTGCAGAACACACTTCTGAGAATGGTTAGAGGTGCCCTGCAGATATTATGTTATTAACTCTTGTTCCAAACCTGGGAGGGATATGAGAGGGTACATATTATTCTGCCCATTTCATAGATGAAAAACAGATTCAGAGACAGGAGATGAATTGCCTTATGAAACCTCGTGAGCCAGCACCGAAGTCAGCATTCACAACTTGTTTCCTTTGAATCTGTATGATTGGAATGCCAGTCTGAACTGTTGTTAATGACAATAATAACAGTTTAGTAATTGGGGTTTCAGGAGATAGCATGGCCTAGAGGATTGTGTGCCAGTCTTGGATTCAGAAAGACCTGACTCTGTATGACCATGGATAAATTACTTAATATCCCACCCAGTGCTTCAGGCAATTTTTCTAAAACACAGATGAAGTTCCCTATGGAGGCAGAAGGAGTTTATACACAGAGGTTCCCCACACTAATGAAATCACAAGTCTGAATATTAAAAAGTGGTTTGCTTTAAGATTATAAAGCACTTTCCTATGCATTAATATATATACATATATAAATATATATGTATATATATGATCTTCACAATTTTTTTCAGGTAGGTGGTAAAATCAGTCAAAAAGCATTTATTAAGTGTCTACTATGTACCAGGAACTGCACTTAAAGGCTAGGGATTGTAAGGCAAAAGGTAGTCCCTGATTTCAGGGAGCTCACAGGCTATATGTATTATTACTTCTATTTTACAAATGGAAAAACGTTATTTTGAAAATAGTGAGTCACTGAGTATTATATGGCTAGTAGGTGACTGGGCCCTGACTCAAAGCCAGGCCTCTTTGATGTCTAGCTCAGTGAGATTATTTCAGTTTTGTTTTTGTATCTCCAGAACTTAGCATGAAATAAAAGATTAATGTATGTTTCCTGAATTGAACTGAATCTTTCCACTAACTCAGTCTATATCATCATTTTATTTTGGACTTGGAATATTCCTCGTTCTCTATTGCCATATTCAACTACCTCCCCTTGACCCTCATTACTCAGCAACCTCTCCTCTTGGAGGTTTGCTTCATCCATCTCTATCATGAAATCAAAATTCTTCTTGTTGTACTATACCAGCCCCAGGTCACTGTCCCATTCAGTACCTGGAAAGTGGACTTTTATTCAATCCAACCCTCATTCATATACTTGGGAATTTCAATGAATGCTGTTGTCCCCTCAAACACCTGGCCTCCCAGGTTCATTGATTTCTTAATTTCCATGAGCTACAACTTAAGTCTATTTAAGCTATCAATCATTCTTCAGTCTGTCCTTACATGCTCCCTCCCCCCATCCCCCGCCACACACACACTTTAATCCTTTCTCTGGCACCTAGGTGGTGCAGTAAATAGAGTGCTTGACCTGGAACTTGAAGAAGAGTATTTGTAAGTTCAAATCTGATCTCAGACTTAATAGCTGTGTGACCCTGGGCAAGTCACTTAACCCTGTTTGCCTCAGTTTCCACATATGTAAAATGAACTGGAGAAAGAAATGGCAAATTGCAAGGAAAACCCAAAATGAGGTCACGGAGAGTTGGAGGCAATTGAAAAACAACTGAACAACAACAACAACAACAACAGATCCTCTCTCTGAAGAAATCATTTTTCTCCTTGCCAAATCCAAACCTTCTACCTTTGCTCTCAACTACCTGTGTGACTGTGGTTAAGTTAATTTAACCCCTCAGAGATTCAGTTTCCTCTCATGAAAAACATGGGGGTTGTATTAACAAGGTCAGTTCCTCTCCCTGTGTTCTTAGCCCCATCCCCAGCCATCTCCTCTGAAAACTTGCCCTTTCTTTCATCTTTAATCTCTCCTGATCTAATAGCTTTTGCTGCTTTTCCCAAACATATTCATGCCTTCTCCCAGCCTTTTAAAAACCTTCCCTTAAGCTTTCTATCTTCAGATTATCATTGTATTTTCTCTTTCCTTTCACTGACAAAACCCTAAAAAGAATCATCTATACTTGCTTCCTCACTATCTATTCAACTTTTCAACCCTATGCAATCTGGTTTATCCCCCCCACCCCATGCCCACTGACACAGAACATCTTTCTCCAAGATTACCAATTAGCTCAATTGCTAAATTCTGGTCCCTAACATTTTCCTCTCCCCTCACACCTTTCTCCCTGCTGTCATATTCAATTGGCTGCAAAGTCTTATCCTATCTAGAATTTGCCATATTCATCCCTTCTCTCCACTCACAAAGCCACTGCACAAATACAAACCCTCATCACCTCTGGTCTCCACCACAACAGCTGTATCTCTCTGATATGAGTCATTCCCCTCTCCAAGCCATGATCCATACAACCACTAAAATACTATTCCTAAGGCAGAGGTATAAAATACAACATTCTCAGCCTGGTATTTAAAACCCTTCACAGTCTGGCCATCAGGGCTTTTTCTTCCATATCTGACTTCAGAATGTGGTTTTTTTCACTACAGTGTCCTTATACCTTATATATACTGTCCTTATACCTTAATATGTGCATCCAGCAGGATCCATCCAAAAGCTATGAAGTAGGTAAGCACATTGCTTTTGGGGGTCTTCAGTATGACATAGTATAAAGAACATCTGCTTTCAATTCAAAGGACCTGGGTTCAAATCCAGCCTCTAATAACACCTCTGTGACCTCGGGCAGGTAAGAGTACCTCTCAGAATGTCCACTTTCCTTCTAGCTCTAAATTTATGACCCCATTATGCTTTCTGAGCATTTCTTCAATTATTCCCATTTCTGATGAACCTGTCCATTCACAAGCCCATCCCCATGGCCCATTCCCTCAGGGAATGTCTAGAGGCCAGAAGTCCTGCTATGAAAGGATTTGATAATCCTTATTAGCAGTGTTAGCAGAAAAAGTATCATTCTCCTGAGGGGTCCCTGCAGTTGAATACCATGATGCAAAGACTGAAAATTCTTTGTGATACAAAGACCTGGATCTGTACTGGTGGCATCTTGGACATAGGTGGAGGAAGAAGATACTTAGGGTCAGGCTTTTTTGAGCACTTCAACTTATGATTAACAAATTACAACCCACTGTACCTATCCCTAAGGTCAGGCTTGACTTCTTACAAAATTTTATCTTTCCCCCAATTGAAAGAGAATTATAGATTCTTCGTGTGGATGTTCACACTTGGTCACTTAAGGTCTCTTCTAAGCCTTCATCCTATCATCCTTTGAAATTAGGTAAAAAATGAATAGGCTGGGTAGCTCTGTTGTTCAGTGGATAGAGCACTAGCCTCAGAGTCAGAAGGATCTGAGCTCAAATTCAGCCTCAAGACACTTACCAGCTGTTTGACTAGGGGCAAGTCACTTAACCCCAATTGCCTCCAAAAAATAAATGAAGGGGCACAAAATAAATAGGAACAATAATAATGGGGGGTAGCCCGGGATAGATGAAAGAGAGCTGGCCCAGGAGTTGGGAAGACCTGAGTTCAAATGTGACCTCAGACATTTAATAGCTGTATGACCTTGGGCAAGTCACTTAACCTGCTTACCTCCAAAAAAAATGAAGGGGCACCAAATAAACAGTAACAATAATAATGGTGGAAAACCTGGTATAGGGGATAGAGAGCTGGTCCAAGAAGAGTAGAGTCCAAGTCCTGCCCCCCACATGTTGGCAATGCCACCATGGGCAAATTATGTATCTTCATAATGTCCCAGATAATTCTCTAAGATTGTAAGGTGCAGAGGAGGTCCTGAGAGGTACTGCTAGAGAAGTTTTTCTCCAGTAGTTATCTTCCCACACCAAGGAAATCACAGATCCAGTGAAAAAAAAATAATTTATTATAATTACATAGTGCTTTGATTTCAAAAGCATTTTCACATCCAATATAGTAACAACTCACTTTTATGTAGCACTTTAAGGTTTACAAAACCCTTTAGTCACTTCACAACTTTGTGATACAAAGACCTGGATCTGTACTGGTGGCATCTTAGACATAGGTGGAGGAGGAAGATACTTAGGGTCAGGCTTTTTTGAGCACTTCAACTTATGATTAACAAATATCAACTTTGTGAAGTAGTATACATATTATTATTCCCATTTAACAGGCAAGGAAACTGAGGCTAAAGAGGCTAAGTGATTTACCAGAATGACATAACTTATAAGCAAATGTTCTCTGATTCCAAGGCGACTGGACAATATCAAGTAGAGTCTTCTGTATTCCCTTTTCTCCTCTTTTAAGGATCAGAACAGACCTTAGTGCCCACCAGAGCAAGCTTAGGGCAATGTTGTTTAGACATCCTCTTCTCTACAGGGAAGTCACAGCTATATTCTCTATGAATCCAGGTTGAATTTTGGGTTGGAATAATCATGGGGAAACCTCTGGCAAGCTGATTTCCCCTGTGAAGGCAACTCCTTCTTCCTAGCTTGTTTTCCCCTATCCCAGGTATAATCAGGGAATTTTCTTCCCCTCGAATTTTCTGAAGGAGGAAGTTTAAGTCTATACCCTTGAGGAAACTAGACCTAATTTAGGACTTCAGGGTGGGACCCAGACACACACTTAGAGATACTGGATTTCTGATCTTGAAATAGATATTGAAGTTCCACTTCCAGATCGGCAACTTAAGCAACTATATGACTTTGGATAAGCTTCAACTCTAGGAGTCTCACTTTCCTCTTCTGTAAGCTGAGGATAGTATTTCTCTCCATCTTATAGATTTGTATGTATGTGATTTGAATGTGTTTTGAAATGTGTCAAGTGCTATACAATGTTAAGGTGTTATGCTAGAGCTCTAGGCTCTCTCCAAGCCTTTAAATTTCGGAGAAAATGTTGATTTGCATTGTCAAGGGAATATCTAGGCCTTCCTTAGGCCAAGGAAATCAGAGATCCAATGCCTATCTCTATGATAGTGGTAACTGTGACATGTTAATTCCATCACATCCATAGAGATGTTGGTTCTGGAATGGGTATCTTCAAGACTTGGCTTTCTTTGAGAGTGAAGGGGTAAATCTTTCCCTGGGGAAGAGAAACAGCCTTGGAGTAGCTCCTCCACTCTCTTAACCAGTGCTATCTGAGAATTTTTTCTACTACCATGATAAATATCCATTACTCCTCAGTTTCACATTTTGCCACACAGCTATTGGGGTTCTCTTTCTCATTTAGGATATAGGCCATATTAATGTAGCTGGTCCTGGAAGGCTACAATGAATGGGAAAATGGTTTGACAGTATTCCAAAGGAAGGAAGGGCATTCCCTTCAATATCTTCTGCTCCCCCCTGCTGGACTCTCAGCTGCTGTAACCATGTCCTCTGACAACAGAAAAATAGGCAAACAGTTCTATTTGCCCCCTCTTCTCCTGCTAAATCCCCAAGAGAAGCTTCTAAACATATGTTAGTGATTACTTTGTGGTCCAAATGATTCCTCTTCCCCTGTCTTGGCCCCGTGGTATTTATGGGGTTAAGCTAGTTTGTAAGTAGGTATTGTGACAAAGTTTATAGCACCCTGTCACTCCACTGAGCCAGATAGCTTGTGAAGTCCAAGCTAAGAATATCTACATTCTTAATGACATCTTCTAGTATTCTGGGATCCATACATCCTACACAATATCACAGAATTTTGAGTAGGAAGGGTCCTCAGGAGTCCTTTAGTCCAACCCCTACTCAAATGGAATCTCTCTCTACTACACACCAACACTGGTCCTACAACTTTGCTTTCAAGACGCCCAATGAGCAGGGGCAACCAGTTCTACTTGTGGGCAATTCTAATTGTTTGCAAGTTTTTCTCTTCTAACCCCTAGGACAAAATCAAAGCAATCTTATCCCTCTTTACAAGACTGTCCTAAAAATAGTTATCACGTCTCCTGGCTCATCTGTTCTCCAGATAAAACACCCCCAGGTTCCTTCAACCAATCCTCACCGGTCACCTTTCCCTGAACAATCACTGGTGCTGTGCCACCCTGAAAGGAACATGAGTCTCCAGATGTGAATCGACCTGGGTGGCATACAAGAAGACTGTCACTTTATCCATCTAAAGGCTACTCCTGGAATAAAGAGATATCCCCACTGTACTTTGGCTCATTCAGACTATAACTGAAGTATTATATATTAGGTTCTTCAGAATTCCATCAGCCATTCAAATTTGCATGGCCTCTGTGCTTATGGGATCTGGAGAATTAGTCAGGTTAGGCTAGACCAAAAATCAATCAAGATGCCTATGGTTACAGATTTTAGCATGAATCAGGGGAGATATAAACCATGGATTTAGAGGTGGAGACCAGGAAGTCCTAATATTTTAGTTTACAGATGAGAAAACTGAGGCCTAATGGAGATTAAGTCACTTGTACAAGGTAATATGACATGATGGACAGAGCACTAAAGTTCCACCTTTAAATAGTCACTTTTATTCCCTTGTGCAAGACACTTCTCTGAGGTGCTTACAAAGCAAAAATAGAATTCACAGTAAGGTGAATTAGAGTAACGTCCAAAATACCCATAATCCCTGCTACTTAAACATGAGTGAATAGGAGAGGGTGGCTTGTTTAAAGTCTATGAAATTCAGTAAAAATTTGAGATGTCCCATTGTTAAAACTTCAAAGAGGTTTCATAGAAGAATCACTGTAACCAGTTAATGATGAAAGCAACAGATTTTTTCATCTGGCACGCTTCACTGGATCGTAGGGTCACAAATCCGGAGCTGGAAGGGGCTTGACAATTCGTCAAGTCTAAGGCCATCATTTTAAAGATGAATAAACCAAATCTAAGTCACATAACTTGTCTGACTCCAGATCTTCCTCACTTCAAGTCTTGTGCCCTATACACTATACCACAATACCATTCTGAGTGATTTAAATTCAAGAGCCCAAGGGCATAAAGAGGCCAAGTAAGGGATATAACATGTATAATTAGGGGAAAGGGTATATAGTGTCTAACCACAGCCACCTGAGGGTCAAGGATCAACAGAATCCAGTGGAGACCTTGGGTTCTAGGACAGATGGAAAGAGCAAGAGTTTGACCATAGGACTTAATGCATCATTACTACAAGATCTTGCCACTTTTGGCGTTACTCCATGCATCAGAGTAGCTCAGAGATCCTGAAGGTAGAAAGGATCTCACTGATTGGTTCTCCCCTCTAAGGTCACAAGCAGAGAGAAGCCAATTGGGAAGGATGAATGAGAGACTTGAGTTCCCAGGCAGATTCCAGAAACAGAAGAGGATGTCAGCCCAGAGAAGGAGAATGGATAGGGTAGAAACAGATGAGTGGACAGAAATTTTTTTTCAATAACTAGCACTCACCACCAAAGTATAGGTTCGTAATAGCATCATCATTTTTTTAGGAGAAGTCTTCTTGGATTCTGTTTATTCATTAATAAAATGAGGGAGTTGAGTTAGATGACCTTTCAGGTCCCTTTAAACCCTATGTTCCTATGATACATCTCATTGCAGAGTATACTGAATTCAAATTACACCAAACTTGCATAAGTTCACCTGAGCTCAAGTATATCTTTAACAAACAAGTATGTTTAAGGGTGTCCAGTCAACTCATGCTAAAACTTTCATATTTCAGATATGTCCTCAGAGTTGCTAGTTAATCAAAGGCAGAGGTAAACAAAGTACCTGGAACCCCAGAAGGAAAGGCTTTAGATACCAAATTCTTAGTCAGCAGTTTAAGTGGAGGGGAAGGGTAGGAATAAGAAGGAAAGAGAGTTGGCTTTATATGAAATGAGAGTCAAGCTGATCCATTCACACATTGTTTTCATTGTGAGTTTTATGGGTTTTTTTTCTCATTTTAAATAAAAAAAGAATCCTTGCTAAATCATGTGTTTCCAACAGGAAAGGACACACACACACACACACACACACACACACACACACACACACAGTACCATATGCCATTTCAAAGAAAAAGCTTTCTTTTCAAGTTTCTGAGGCAGAAACTCTAAGATGGGAAATTTCAGTGGATAACCATCCTCTTCCTCCCCTCCTTGAAACAAAGTTGGCATTTTGTTTCAAGGTTCTTCATAGAGAGACAGAGAGACTAAGAAAGACTGAAGGAGACACAGAAGGTAGGTAGAACAAAGAATATGCCAGAGTGAATATCTGCCTTTTCCTTTCTGGAAAACGGAGTTATGGGTTGGGGGAATTTTTACAGTTACTATACCCACAGTTTAAATAGTAAATTCTCCTTGGCTGGTGGGTTCCTGAAAGAGAATGAAATGGTTTTTGGGGTGTGTTTTTGATGGTCCTAGTATAATTATCTCATTGTTTAAGTGAGTTAAGATACTGAAAACACATAAAAAACATCTTGCCTGAAAGCAGGGTCCAAGTTAATGTGCCATTAATAGTGGCTATGGTGAATTATTGGTGAAGAGAATAAGGTTAAGGGTCAAAGAGAGTCTCAGACAAAGAACCAGGAAAATTGGGTCATCAAAACATGACCAGACAGATCACATCAGAAGCTTATGGAATTCTCCTCAGATGAAATTATGTATTACTTTACTACAAAGAATACTAACTGCTTTGTAGGTAGAGTAACTACCAGAACACCAATTCAAGACACTGTCCTCATAGTCAAAATGGGTAGAATGAGGCAGGGGAATGGGAGAATGTAAAAACAAATGTCTTACTAGAAGCCTACTTCAAACTCAGTAGAAACCTTCAGTATATTAACATGAGGGTTTATGTGATTTTTTTACCCCCCAAAATTAGTTAAAAACAGCAAATAGATACATACTTAAATGATTTTTGTTCTAACCTGTGATTGCAAAAGTATAGGGACTCCATATTTATAAGAATAATCTGAATTTGTGTAGAATATCGAAAGAATATAAGCTCCCCAGTAGAGTATAAGCTTTTTGAGGGCAGAGACTGTTTCATCTTTATCTTTGTAACCCTAGCACCTTAAATTTGTCTTTACTACCAACCCTAACTACTAACCCTAATCCCCACTCCTGTTGATGGCAAGATGATTCATCTTCCCTGTAGCTCAGGCTTTAAATTTCAGTCATTCTAGATTCTTACTTCTTCCTAATTCCCCATATTCAATCAATCACCAACTCCTATTCTTTTTGTCTCTAACATCTCACTCATATCAATTCCTTCTGCTTTCTACTCCTACTATCACCACTCTAGTTCAGGTTCTTATTACCTCTTGACTCGACTATTTTAATAGTCTGAGCATTCCCCTTTAGTCTCTGCCTTCTCCAATATGTTCTTTGGCAGCCATCACATTATTTTCTCAATAATTCTTCTAACAAATCTTCAGGAGTTCCCTATGATCTATATAATAAAGTATAAACACTACTGCCTAATATTGAAGGCCTCCTATAATTTGGCTCCAACCTAACCTTATTTCACAGTATTCTATTTTGCCCACTTGGCATTCTAGCTGAACTGGACACCTAACTGTTAATTCATATCTCTCCTTTTGCCATGACATCATACAGTCCTTCCTTCATTCTAGGAATTCATTCTTCTCATCTCTATTGAAATCAGTCTTCATGGTCTAGCTCTAGTACCACCTTTTTCTATTCTTTCATCATACATCATAGGCAGTGGTGATAGCAAAAACAATAATAAATGACATATAACACAATAAAGTTTGCAAAGAACTTTAGCATAGTTACCTAGTTTGATCCTTGTAACCCTATGAGGCAAGTACTACAGATGCTATATTTCTGTACATCTTCATTAGGATGTAAGTTTCTAAGGCAAAGGGATTATGTCATTCTTTTCAACCTTAGTATAAATGCCCTGTCTCTTATTCTGAATATTTACTGAATTGAACTGAGAAGGGACCCATTAAATTAAGTCACACTAAGGATTTTAGTGTAATATTTCCTTATTTTGATACTAATAAGAGGAAGAGGAAAGAGGGAAGTAAGGGGGAATCAAGACAAAGGAAGTGGGGAGCCATGATTATATACTTTATGCATGTTCAATTTTACTGAAGGTCAGTTCCAGTGACTTTGCTGCATTCTGAACCAGAACTCTAATGAATATAGTGAATTCTAACTTCATTCCTACCACAAAACTGAGATCCTATAAGCAGGTGTGATCCATATCTCTGACACCAGAGTTATCAGAGAATTCTCCTGCATTCTTGTGATACAGTATGGGCACTGGGTTGCATTAGAATGAAAGAAGAATTTTGCATCAACCAATTTTAGGAGATTCATATCTTGACTTGCAACATCACAGGAACCATTTGAAGAAAAATGATTAAAGTGAAGGAAGTACTTCTTTGTACTTAGAGTCCTTTGCAGGAAAGTATATGAACTGATATGGGCAAACTTACTATCATTATTATTAATTCATCAGTGTCAATTCAAGGAAATACATGGTCAGAATATTCATAACTTGGTGGTCAACTCACTGGTAAGGAGTCCTTTTTATGAATAATGGTCCTCATACATGAGAAACAGTCATAGACTTGTATGGTTGAAGAAGACTTTAGAGATTCAGGTTAATCAACTCATTTTACAGTTAAGGAAAATGTGGACTGGAGAGGTGATTTGCTCAAGATCACACAGGGTATCAGTGAGAAAACTGTAACTGTAGCTTCTATCTCTTTGTTCTCATTTCAGCATTGTTTCATGGACTCACTGGATTCAGAGTTGGATGGGACCTCCATGATCCTCTAGTTCAACCCCTATATTACGCAGATGAGGAAAATGAGCTCAAGAGAGGTTCAGTGACCAACTCCAGGTCCTTTAGGTATTAAGTAATAGATTTATGATCCAAGTCCAGGCCATTTGTCTCCCAGTCTGGGACTCCTTCTACAGTATGATACTATGATCTACTCCAGCAGATTGCCCAATGAATCACTAAAGTAAATTACCCAGGGCTTACTTAGCCTTCAAGCCTCAACATCCTAGCAGTCACAATCACCACTTATAGTCTCCAGAATTTAGAATTATTTTTCTATGATTATTAAACTATTTTTAAAGATTAAATTATTACATTTTATTTAATTTAAATTTAATAAATTATTAAACTATTTTTCTAGAATTATTTTTGCTAGCTATCTGTGGCTGTGTGTTTAGGGCCAAAAAGAAACCAGTGTTTTCAGGATTAATAAGATAGTTCAGGGAAATAAATGTCCTAGATAAGTCCTTTAAATGCAGTCTGGATTTTTTGTTATTCTGACTCAAACCATCTCCATGTATCCAACTGTCTTCCATTTATTTCACATTGACCAAAGGGATAGAGACTGACTAGAAAATTTAAGTTGAAATGTGATCAGATTCAAACAACCTTTATAATTAGTCCACCCCAGAATGTGGAATGGTCCCAGGTACAGTCTAATAATTTATTCACCTAAATCACTAACAACGAGCATTAATATAGTGCATTATGGCTTGCAAATCAGTTTATAAATATCTCATTCATCATCACAGCAATCCAAGGAGGTGGATACTATTGTCATTTCTATTTCACAGATGAGGAAACTGAGGCAGGTAGCAGTTAAGTGACCTGCCAGGATCACACAGCTAGTGTCACCATGTTAATTATACAACAGAACATTTCATGTTCCTCACTAAAGTTGACCAAAGTGACTGGAGTTGGCTTAATTGGTGTTGTTGGAAGAGTTCCTCTGGGCTTGATTTCTTTGCTTCTAGATTCCCCAATGTCCAAGAAATTAAAACAAACAATGACAACAGCAAAAGTAATAAACAATCAACCAATAACAATGAATCAAAGAAGATTGCAGGTTTGAGTGCAAGAGGAAAATCATTTCTTCCAAAGAGAATTAATTTCATACCTGACACTCTCCCAAATCTCCCTCAATCAAGAAACACCCCCACATCCCACTTTATTAAATGAAATACTAGAACTATAAGGAATACTGAAGAAACTCGTTCAATGGTTCTCAAACTTTTTGGTCTCAGGACTCTGTTGTACCCTGAAAAATTACTAAGGAACCTTACCACCTCTCCTATGCCCCAACCAAGAATTTTGCTTGTGTGGATTATATTTATTAAATTTGTCACGTTTGGAATTAAATTATCTTAGTATTATTATGAAAAGAGTTTTGACTAGTTTTTTTTTTAACTACAGTACCAAACTTTTTATTCTCAGTGATAGTTATGATCCCTACCACTGCTCCTCAATGCCCAGTTTTGACTGAATACATCTCAGGGATCCCTAGGGGCCCTGGACCACACTTTGCAAACTGTTCTACTCTGTCTTTCATTTTCTCTCTCTCAGGCCCAGACAAACGAGATAACTTGACCAACATCAAGAAACCTATTCTGGCAAAAGCAAGACTAGAACACAGTTCTCCTGTCCTGAATCCAGTGTTCCATTCTCTTAGAAATGATCAGGGCTTGGGAGCAATAACACTAAAAGTTTAGTCCCAGGTCTAACAGTGGTACACTTAACTTTTCTGTATCTCGGAAAATGAGGGCAGTAATCTCTGCCCTGACCTCCTTCTTCACTGGGTTTCCATGAGTTCAAGTGAGATGGGTAGGATCATTTTAAACTCTTTAGCATAATTGGGTCCCTTGAAACACACACGTCTATATGTGAATCTAGATGTGTGTGCGTATATATCTCAAAGATCATATTAACTCACCATCAATGCTTGTGCTATACATCCCCACTACGCTTGCTTCAAAGAAGCGATTGTGCTGGCTTGTGGTGATTTTTACTAATTGTTAGGAGGTGAGAAGGAGAAGGTGGCTCTGATCCTGGCCATCATCAAATTAGATGTGTTTCATGCTCAAGGGTACATAGTTTTGGACTGAGCAAGAGGAAAGCATCTGAGAGTTTGTTTGTTTGTTTGTTTGTTTGTTTTTCAACTGCAGTACCAAACTGTTTTAATTCTCAATGATAGGGATGAGGTTATTTTACTGTTTGTCCGTCTCCCCTTGCCCTACCACTGCTTCTCAATGCACAGTTAATATGAATCTATTATGTACTATCAAATTCCCTGTTTTGCTACCTTATTAAGTCTACAAAACCCAGGGAATGCAGTGAGGCAAATAAGTCATCAATCCCTCCCAGTCCAGCTATGCAAGGTAATCCACCTCTCAGCTGGGTGCTTTCGCACGAGCTGGGTTCTCCACGCCTGGAGAGTACTACTTCATCACCTCCAACTCCAAGAAGCCCTGTTTTCCTTCCAGTCTCAGCTCAAGCACAACCTTCTTCATGAAGCTTTTTCCTGATGTCCCTCTGGCCTCCCCACCAGCTGCTAAGTTCTTCCCTCCCCAAATCACCTTGTATCTTTCATGCATCTACCAATGTAAGTACATAATGTTTTCCCCAGCTAGAATGTAAGCTGTCCATAAGGAGACTTTCATTTTTGTCCTAATACTCCAGCATGTAAGAACTTAAGAAATGCTTGTTGATTGACTGATAAATACATAATACACATCTTCATACAAATGTACCTAAAAATGTACATGCTAACCATCTCCCCTCCTCTTCCCCCATAGTCATCACAAATATTTCAATTTACAGAACTGTTAAAAAATTGGCAAAGGAAAGTAGTCCACCAAAGGCAACTTTATTGTTGGGCAGTGCCCTAACACATTGATTTTGAAACTATTGTATTTGTTCAATATTGGTTCACTTATCCACAGGTATGTTATCTGCCTATGTGAGGTATTTTCTCTTTCAGAAAAAGTAATGAAACCTAACAGTTCTGACTTTCATATATATACATACATACATACGTACACACATACATGTTTGAGCAAACTAGGAAGTGTTCAATATAGCATGTATTTTACAGTTTCAGGAGATAGTATGTGTCTTTTTGATTACAGGCTAAGGATAATCCTGTTGTATCTAACCAGACAGTCACTGTCCCATTCCATTTTGATTAGCTCTCTATAAAATTGCAGTAATAGGGCAATGAACAGCAAGTAATTTCTCTTCAATCTTCAAAGCTCAAATTTTCTTTATGAAATCAAAGTTTAATTTTCTACAAAATTTTCTTTTTCTTTTTGCCCTATTGGAGAGTGTTTGTGAGTCTTAGGAACTCATACAGAAACACAAATTGCCTTTGGTTTTCACAAAAAAACTTCTGGGTGATGATGTTATAATCTGGGTGATTTTCTATTCTCTTATTCTTGACCAAGACTGATGGGTGCAACTGACAGCTGCCAGGCTCCTCCTAAAATCCCAGCTACAGAGTGAAATTTCCCAGGCACCTAAATTTCCTTTTTCTTTCATTCTCTAAAAGCCAGGCTCAATCCTAGAATTTGGGGCAGGCCCACAGGAGGACATGCACATACTTATCCTAGATCCTACCTGGTCTTGACCCAGCTGTGACAGATAGCTAACGGCCCCATCTTCAGGTATGCTGATGCTGCAGCAGCTGCAATTTCTTTCCCTTTTTCAACACCTCCACAGTCCTGGCACTCTCCTGGCACCTTTAAGACTATTGGTATTAAAATATCACATTGTAAAAATGCCTGTAGCACAGTGACCCAAACAGGCCCCCAGAGCCACAGCTCTCAAGCCATAAAATTTTAAAGAGCTAGGAAAACTATTGAACAGCCAGGGTGTCAGGCAAACTTGGATTTTAAGTGCAAATGCAAACGCTACAATTATTCCCGAAATAACAAGGCCACAGGCCCAGGCTGCTGAGAGAAACCCTCTACCTTCAGCCCATGTGCTTCAGTCTAACAGGAAGTACTTAATAAGAATAATAATATCCTGAAAGACTAACCCACGGCAGTGTAATTAAAAAAGCTTTTCTGTCTCACTTTGAAAAAAAAAGGGGGAGTGGGGGTGGGAAATTAAAATCAGACAGGAAATTCCACAACAACAAGCTGGCTTATATCCTAATAACACAGTCCTGTGCCAACTCTTCCAGAAAGTGGAGCACTACACACACACACACACACACACACACACACACACACACACACACACACACCATATATACTCCCTCAAAGTCCAACTTAGACTATGCTGCAGAAGCAAGAGCTACCTTCATCTGACTGAGAGATCAATGATGCAAACACATAAGATAGAGGTTTGCTTTTTTAGTAAGGTGTTTTTATAGAAAACAGTTGTTGCGTGAAGAGAGGCCGCTGGGGCTTTGTCCAGAAAACATCACCCACAAGGCTGAGCTGCTCAGAGCAGCAGCCAGACTTTTTGAGATGTTCTTTCAGCAGCTGCTGTGACACAATTGATAGGAAAGGGATGGGGGGAGGGGAGGGAGAGAGATGCTCTCACAGGCTTGCCGAGTTTCTAGGCCACATGGTGATACAGAGAGAGCTGAGGGACCCGAAACAAACAAGTGGGTGGAAGGGGTTCAGATGCAGGAATGCTAAAGAGACAACCTTTCTTTGACGAGATGATGTGAGCTAGGAAACAGCAGGAACAGCTAAAACAAGCCGAGGTCAGTTTAATGGAGGAAGATAAAATGTTGGCATAAACAACAAATAGATTCTTCCAGTGGCCCTGCTATTCCTATTCTTGATCTTGTGTGAGGCATATGAGACTATGGAATATGTCTCTAAGGAGCACAGACTTTCCAGGAAGTCACTGGGAGAAGGGCAGGAAGCCATCACTTTGAAATAGGTTATGAACATAGATCACAATATTAAGAGTTAGAAGGTTCATAAGATTTAGAGTAGTCTAACCCAAACTCTTCATTTTCTAGATGAAAAAAACAAACAAACTAAAGCCCAAGGGGACCTGAGAAGATGTCCTATTTTACAGGTAAGGAAAGTGAAGTGATTCATCAATGGCAGATCTGACACCAGGTCTCTGCTAACTTCTATTCAGTGACCCTACTGCTAAACCGATGAGGAAGGCTTTCTTAGGTGTAGGTTTGGACACTCACATCCCATAATTAAAATGTCTATTCCAGGTACAGGGTCTAATCCATTAAATCAGATAACAGCTTATATGGAGAAAACAGTATATCATCCAACATTCCTCCTGGATTCACCAAATTATGAGTGCTGGAGAAAACTACTGGTTAAGTTGGGCTACAAAACAGAAGTCTGGCTCAGTTTATCTCCAAGAATGCAACATAACTAGCCCTGTCCTTGCTGTATTAATGTCTAGTGCATTTATCAGAATGGCAATTCTGCATAGTATTAGAAATGCTATAATCAGACTACATTTCAAGACAGCACAAAAAATTTGAGAACACCAAAAGAAAGGCATGCCTAATTTTATCCAGCAGGGAACCCCAACTGTTCCTAATCATTATAGTAGCCCCAAAGTCCCTAGTACATTTTCTTTTTCATCCTCAAAGGTCATGCAGATCCCATTTTACAGTTGTTGAAATTTTTTAACCAAAGACATGTCATTACTTCTTGGCCTTATTTTATCTTCAAGAAAACAACAGAAATAACTCTTTCCTTGCTGTATTAATGTCTAATGCATTCATCAGAATAGTAGTACCAGAGAGCATTAGAAATGCTATCATCAAACCACTCTTTAAGATAGCACAAAGTATAAGCGTTATGAGACATAAGAATTTATGTTTAATATAATTCTATACAGTTAAACTCAATTAATTTGAACTTTGAGCAGCTAGGTGGCACAGTGGATAAAGTGTGAGGCCTGGAGTCAGAAAGACTCATCTTCCTGAGTTCAAATCTGGCTTCAGATGCTTACTAGCTGTATCACCCTGGGCAAGTCACTTAACCCTATTTTGCTCAGTTTTCTCATCTGTAAAACGAGCTAGTGAAGAAAGCAGCAAACACTCCAGTATCTTTGCCAATAAAAGTCCAAATGGAGTAAAAAAGAGTCAAACATTACTGAAAACAATTTGAACTTTATCAATTTTTGATCACTTGTATACTGATTGGATTCAAGATGAACTTGGAGGTCTCTAAAAGGATATTTCCCCTCTTTACCTTAGCAGACTATTTTCAAATATTAGTGGTTCTCAAACATTTTTGCTCATACAATCTTTTATACTTTGTTGTGAGGAATTGTAGCACTGTGAACATTTAAGTTGACATTTCAGTTGATAATGCTATAGAAGATTCAGGAGACTTGCACATATGCATATAACAGCAAATATAAATTTCACATAATTTGGGCATATATAATAAAACATGGGTCACAATGACACACCTTTTATGAATCAATGCAACAGATGATATGGCAAAAAAAAATCATCACCTGGTAGCCCATCTGCTGCTTCTGAGTCAAATTACATATGTGTATGTACACACACATGCACACACGCACACACACAGCATAAAGTATGTACTCTGCAAAGTAGCCTAGTGTGCTCCAATATGCATGTTCCTCTGTCTCTCCTTGGACAGGACAACGGCCTATATTTTTTTTAGCTTAGAAGGATATGTTGGAGATTGCCCTCCAAAGACTAGCATAGCTTTGAAAAACTCAGGCCACTTTCATACCCTGTAATCCCAAAAGGACTTTAGTGGAGAAAACTTGAGCCAGTTAAAGACAGCTAAGGATCACAAGACCACCACCTGAGAGGTAGTAGGGTCCTTAACTATCTATCATCTAATCCGATCTCTCATTGCACCAAAGTCTAGAGCTTTTGTAAGCGATCTTTTCAGTCACAGAGGTAATAAAAGGGTCAGGATTTGAACCCAGAACCTTTGACTTCAGACCCAGTCTTCTCTCTACTAAGCAACTCTGCCATCTCTGTAAGATAAGGGAAAGAAATACATTTTTAGAAAGAGAAAGCAGGGTTTTCAAGCAATAGGTAGCGCAGTAGAAACTACTTGTTTACCAACAATTCACAGACTAACTCAAAGATTATTTTGTATCGTCTTTAAAGTAGTTCTTCCAAAGATTGCCCAGACATGATACTTATGAGCAAAGCATGGTCCTAAGTACTGGGAAAGATATAAAATTTATATGAGATATGGTTCCCACCTTAAGTCTAGTAGGGAGACAAGAGATTAATAACACACAATATAACATGATAAGGGAAGTAGAGATACAAAATAAATTCTTGCATGAGGTCTCAGGGGAAGACTATAACCAATCGGGGACCATTTGTTAGTCTGTTTCCAATAATTTTATGTACTTGGAAGTAATATGACTATATTTCTTTAGCAAAATTCCACAATTTAGATCTTTCCCACAGCTCCACCTAATTAAGGGAGGTTTGACTTGGAATCCTCTGTTCTCAGTATGAACAAAGTGCCAGAGGCACACAGAATCCATCATTGAGGAGAGTCTTCCCCTCATTATTGAATCCCACTTCTTTAGATAATGTTGTGAAGCTTCTAAGGTCAATCGCTTATTAAATCCCTGATACTTCTGTGGGCCTAACGAAGGATTTAAGACAAGCCAAAGATATAATAACAGTGCCTATAATAATAGCTAGTATTTATGTATCACTCTAAGTTTTGCAAAGTGCTTTTAAAATATCATCTCATCGGATCCTCACAACCTTAGAAAGTAGGTGCTTCCATTATCCATGTTTTACAGATGAGGAATTTAAGACAGACAGAAGTTAAGTGATTTACCCAGGGCTACACAGTAAGTGTCTGAGGCTAGATTTGAACTCAGATCTTCTGCACTCTTTCCACTATAAGGTCATCTAGCTACCTCTAGAACTAGTAACATATGGTCTAGTTGGTCTAGAACTAGTAATTTGTAGGAGAGAAGATATACTTGTGTGAAACAGTTACAGTACTGATAATTCACACTTATATGATGCTTTATGGTTTCCTCAAAGCAACATTGAGGTAGGCAGCACAGAGATCAATATTATCCACATTTTAGAAAAGAATTATAATTTGGGACAGGGTTCAGTCTTGACCCTCTGAGTGTCTGAAGCCAAATTCAAATTGAGGTCTCTTGATTCCAAGCCCAGGCCTCTATCCACTCCACCACCTGCATCTCTAACTTAGTCAATTACAGTGCTAGATTATGTGGTAGAAACACTAAGTACATGAAGAATTGAGGGAGAGTCCATCATGGGATGGAAGAATGGGGAAAGGCTTCCTGGAGGTGAGATGTGAAAAGGGTAACTGGACCACATCAGGGCATTCCAGTTGGGTGGTCCCTCTTCCAGTGTCACAATGGAATTGCCTTTCTATTATGTAAATTTGTCATTCAAGGCAATAGATTTTACTGCTTGGAACTTTTGGTGCATAGCTGATCTCTAGAAGGCAAACTCTAAGTGCTGCCAGTGTCTTTATAATGCCTTAAATTTATGCCTTAAAATGCCAGTCAATTTGCTCAGAGATCTATGATGTTTGGTCCACATGCAACCAAATTGGTTTAAATCAATTCTGCACTGAAACTAAGTGATTTCTTGATTCTGTAAAATGACTGGCCAGATGCCCTGGCACCATGTTTTCCTGAAATGTCACCCTTCTCCTTATCCCATGAACCACTCTCTATGAAACCAAAATAGCAAAATGCATTTTGATTAATGCAACTGGTAAACTTTCCCTTCTTGCTAAGGGATACAGCATTCTAAGCATTTGTCAATATCTAACTTCAGGGGCATTTGGTCCTGACATGGTGCTACCACCAATGTACAAGGCAGCATATACATCCAACATGAAGCACTCATTTTGCATATTTTACAGATGGAGAGACCAAGGCATGGAGAAAAAATTGTTGGTAACCTGACCAGAGCCCCAACTGGCGCTTGACAACACAATATCTTGTTTCTAAGAATACGATTGTCTATAAAGCGTGGGGTTGGGGAGGGGGAGGAGGACTCCAAAGGCTTCCTGAACATCAAAAAAGCCCTTGCAAAACAACATTTTGATGAGCTAAGTGTGTGAATTAAAAGCAGATGGATTCTATTTCCTTTAAAATAAACAAGGGAGTTAAAATTAAGGGGAAAACTCCCACACAAAATGTGTTTGGGGTCTGGTGAACATGGAACCACTTACAAACAGTCCAGGTCATTTTAGTAACCCCTCTTACAGTCTGACCCATTCCTCTTAATTAAAATGTGTCTTCAGACAAAGACCTAACTCCCCTCTCCTCTTATACACCTGGAAGGATGCTGAGCAACTATTGGAGGAAAGAACATATTCATTAATGAATGGTTTGAGTGTTCCTGTCTTCTTATTTCTTTACTTCTGCAAGCTAGGTTAGGAATGTTCAAGATCATGGACATTAAATTATGGGTCCGAGAGTCTGCATGTAAGAATCTCTTCTAGGCACAATAAAGGGAAATCAGGCCATATGCAAGGGCAAACTCCCTACCCCAAGAGGTAGTACAATCTGAAAATACAAAGAGGTTCTAGGAGGGTTCACAGAGGACAGTTTCATAATAGTTAATAAAAGGAAGATATATTCCAGGCATATCACTAACCTTTCAGGACGAGATCATAGCACAAAGTACCTATCTCTCCCTCTTACTCACCTCCCTCAGGCTGACCATTTGCAACTATTCTTTCCCTTTCAAGACTGCCCTTGACATTCATTTTAACCTGATTTCACCTATATAATTTTTTTTTTGTCAGGAAGCACACAGTGTGACTTGCCTCAGGGTTCCTGGCAAGGAGAGGACAAGTGTTTCTTACAAATAGGGGAGGATGAGATTGAGTTTCATTTAGCTAATTTTCCTCCAGCCTCTCAAAAGTGACTGCAGCTCACAAAGATTTAGACGGTGCTAGATGTGGTAGTTTTTAAATCCTTTCGACATATTCAGTAAAATCTGAAATAAAGGTGGGGACTGGACTTGGGGGTAGTTATCAGTTTTCCCCAGCTGTGTTTCTGGTGGCTGCTAATAACCCCCATGTATCATCCTGCCCAGCTAGGAAAACGTTCTGACTGGTGTTAAAAATGGGCCCCTGCATAGTTTGTGGCTCATTCCCTTTGTAGCATGTGCAGAAAGCTTGTTGTTAGCATGCTGTTTGTGTAATTAGGGTGGTTAAGATTGTATGGGGTCTACCACAGGTCCCGAAGAGTGATTGCAGTTCAGAAAAATCACCCACCTGGCTTTGCGCTGATTTATGGCCTGCTTGGTTAATAGCCCTGCTTAACACAGGAGTTTGTCGAGATTAAGTAATTGCCTTAAACAAAAAGTTTATTATCTTTAAGACTTTGCTGATGAATGTTGAGGAAATCAGGTGATAGATGGTCTGTGATTTCCAACCCACTCCCCTTTACACACATTTAAATAAATTAAAATATGCACTTTGATTAGGATAAAAAGCAACCACAATATTATCTTAAGGACATCAGGAGGGATTAGGGCAAGTGAATGCTGAGCTGATGGATGTGTCAGCAATTTGGAGCTACCCCACAGCACAAGTGGGCCATCTTTGACTGAAAGATTTGATATCACTTCTCAATACAAACACAGCACAATTGTTTCTATTGATTCTCTTTATCCAAAGGTGCCATATTTCCTGAGGAATGTTAGACATGAAGAAGGTATTGGGGTTGACTTAGGAAGGGACCTTTTAGGCAAATGCCTCCTGTCTCGACTGTTCAATCTTTCCTACATCCCTTTGGATGGAAATATGAAGGATATAGAAGATTAGCAATACTATTAATGACTCTTTTCCTATAAGGCCTAGGTAGAAACAGCAGCCCCAGAAGAATGAAGGGTTAGTCCTTGCATTGAAGGCTTTCCATAAACGCCCTTATTCCCCCACCTCCAACTCTATACCTATCTAACAAAAACATTATTCCTCTAATCTAGGCAAAATATTCATTCATAACCTAAATCTGCTGTTCTCACTTCCATGCCTTGACTTTTATATAAGTTGTTCTTGTATAAAAGGGTATCTCCATCTCCCCATCACTCCACATATATCCATTTCTTCAAAAATTAGCTCAAAACTTACCTCTTACAAGAAGGCTTTCTTGATAAACTTTATCCTCTATAATCATTCCCTTGCTTTGTATTCCCATAGTCTACACTGAATTCTCAGGAATTGCCTTCATTTCTTGGGTTCTCTGACACATACCTATTTTGTTGCCCAACTTACTATGAAGTCCTAAGAGGAAACTCCAAGTCTTCTACTCCTCTACTTTCTCACTACCCCCTCATCCCTCAACCTCTTGTAATATGGCCTTCATCTTTAATACGATAATGAAATTGCTCTCTATAAGATCATCTATAACCTCAATCACCAAATCCAATGATCTTTACTCAGTATTCATCTTCTTTGATTGCTGCAATATTTGAAACCACTGACCATTCCTTCCTTGCTCCTCTTTTCCTTTGGCTTCCTTGAGATGGTTCTACCATAGACCTTTTCCTACCTCTCTGATCTTTCCCAAGCTTCCTCCATTGCCTCCTCTTCATCCTCTGACTCCCTTCCTTTTCTGTCCTTTCCATTCCCTCCCCTGATGAATTCACCCAACACATGGTGGAATATCAGAATTGTAAGAGACTAGGGGCGGAGTCAAGATAGCAGAGTAGAAGTAGCACTTCCTCAGGACTCCAGCCAACACCACTCCAAAATTATGTAAAAGGGGTCTCTGAATGACCTCTGGAGCTCCAGAACCCACAAAATGACACAGAGAAGCTAACCTCCCCCTGAGGGCAGCCTGGCAGCCCAGTGGGAGCAGCCAGCACAGTCCTCTGGGAGCCAAGCCCAGGTCTGAGTGAGTCAGAGGTTTTAGCCCCAGGGCAGCATGACCAGCAGCTGGCTGGAGAGACTCCAGAACACCAGCAGCTGTGACATTTCCAGAATTATCAACACATAGATGCCTAGGACAAAGTGAAAGGTCAGTGCCCTATGGACTCTGGGACTGGTTGGGAGAGCCCATCAGCTTCTCCCCCTGGGGTGAGAAGCAACTGAGGAGCCGGCCCAGCTTGCGCCATATTGCCACATTGCAGCTTCAGCTCTTCACCTGCCAACTGTAGAGGGATCAGGCAATCAGTCGGGGGGAGGGGGGGTAATCGCTCTTGCTTTACCCTTCTTGAATCTGGATTGCAGTCTGGGGTCTTGGGGTGTGTGACCAGCTTGCCAGAGTGTGTGAAGGCTTCAGAGAGGCCACCCAACTAATACCTCCAGCAGTTGAGAAAACCCCAATGTTTGGGACAGAAGCTCCCCTGGCTGGTGGCAAAGTCCTACTGTGGCAACAAGCCCCAAAGTCGAGTAATTGAGTGGCAACATACCTATGCAAAGGAAACAAAATAAATAGAAAAATTCAACATTAGACTCCTATTTTGGGGGCAAAGAGGATTGAAGCATGGAACAGGAGGAGGACTGTGAGGTCAGAAATCCTGCACCAAAAGCCCCAAATGAAAATACGAGCTGGTTACAGGCCATAGAGGACCTTAAGAAGCAGATAAGAGAAGTGGGGGGAAATTGGAAGAGAAATGAGAAAGATGCAAAAAAAGTATGAAATGAGAGTCAACAGCCTGACTGAGAAAATAACACCTTAAAAAATAGACTAACTCAAATGGCAAAAGAGGCTCAAAAAGGCAATGAGGAGAAGAATGCCTTAAAAAGCCATATTTACCAGATGGAAAAAGAATCTCAAAAGCTTATTGAGGAGAATCATTTCTTCAGAATAAGACTGGAGCAAATGGAAGCTAGTGACTTTATGAGAAATCAAGATGCTATTAAGCAGATCCAAACAAATGAAAGAATAGAAGGCAATGTGAAATACCTCATGGGAAAAACCACTCACCTGGAAAATAGATCCAGGAGAGACAATCTAAAAATTGTTGGACTACCTGAAAGCCATGATCAAAGAAAGAATCTAGAAATCATCCTTCAAGAAACTTTCAAGGAAAATTGCCCTGATGTTTTAGAACCAGAGGGCAAAATAGAGGTTGAAAGAATCCACAGATTACTTCCTGAAAAAGATCCCAAAAAGAAAACTCCTAGGAATATTGTAGCCAGGTTCCAGAATTCCCAGATCAAGGAGAGAATATTACAAGCACCCAGGAGGAAACAATTTCAATATAGTGGAAACTCAATCAGGATAGCACAGGATCTGGCAGCTTCTACACTGAGGGATCAAAGGGTATGGAATATGATTTTCTGGAGGTCAAAGGAGCTGGGATTGAAGCCAAGGATCACCTACCCAGCAAAACTGAGTATCATGTTTCAGGTGAAAATATGGTTATTCAGTGGAATAGAGGACTTTCAAGCATTCTTGAGGAAAAAAACAGAGTTGAATAGAAAATATGATGTTCAGATACAAGAAGCAAGAGATGCTTAAGAAGGTAAACAGGGAAAAGAAATCATTGTGAACTTATCAAAGTTGAACTATTTACATTCCTACAGGGAAAAATGATAACTGTAACTGATTAAACTTTTCTCAGTATGAAAATAATTGAAGAAGGGTATATGGGCATATGAATACATATGTGAATGTGTTTATATATGTTTTCAGGTATACATAGATAGAGGGGACAGGTGGAATTTAATAGGAAGGGATGATATTTAAAAGGTGAGGTTAAGAGGTGAGAGAGAAATGTGGTGAGGGAGGATGGGAAGAGATAGAATGGGGTGAACTGTCTCGTGTAGAGGAGGTGGGGGAAGGTGGTTGCAGGGGAGGGGAGGAACAGGAAGGCAAAAAGGCAAAACCTTATTCTCATTGAATTTGGACCAGGGAGAGAATGGCATGCATACTAAATAGGGTGTCCCACACTACAGGAGAGTGGGGAGGAGGGGGATGAGGGGTCGTGGTGGAGGGAAAGCTGGCTCGGGGGGAGGGAAGTTGGAAGCCCCCACTTTTGAAAACGGACAGGATCAAGGTGGGGAGTGGACCAGGTGGGAGATGGGATGGGAGGGAGGGAAATATAGTCAGTCTTTTACAATATATGTACTATGGTAATGTTTTGCATAGCTACACATGTACAGCATATACTGAGTTGCTTATCTTCCTTTTAAAGTCAAAATTTTAAAAAAATATATAAATACTATGATTAATACCATTTTGCATATAATTGGGAGATAAGATGTGTAGGCATTGGGGCATGGGGATTCACCATGCCCTACTGGAAAAGTCGAAGGGGGTATGGGAGAAGAGATGGGAGAGAGCAGATTGGATGAGGGGATAGCCTGTGGGACTGTTATTCTATGGTGATGGGTAGAGGAAAAATGGGGGGAAAATTGTAACTCAAAATCTGATGAAAATGAATGATATAAACCACAAATTAATAAAGCATTTGGGAAAAAAAGAATTGTAAGAGCCCTCCAAGACAAACAATTCCAAACTATACCTGAAAAGGAATTCCCTCTACAACATTCCCCAGAGGTGGTTATTTAGTTCCCATTTAAAGAACTCCACTGACAAAATCACTTTCTATCTCTTGAGGTAGGCTATCCCACTCTGGATCAGCTCCAATTTTTAGGAAGTGATTCCTTATATGAATGCTTCCCAAATTCTTAGCTCCCAAGTCTTCTCCATTTGAAAAACATCTTTATGTACTCAGTCCTAGCTCAGGCTCAGACTGAAAAATAGTTTGCATTTGCACAAAAAATGGAAATCTTTTTTGGAAATCTTTTTTCAAAAGCATTTTCCCATTTGTTATTTTTAAAAGCAATCTCATTTTAAAATCAAAGAATCCCTTATCTAAAGAAGACTGAATTTGCTTTATCATTCCCATTTAACAGATGATGAAAATGAGATTCAGAGATGTTTAGTGATTTGCCCAAGGTCACAAAGTGAGTTAGGGGCAATGCTTGGACCTTCGTCATCTGACTCCCAGTCATATCTAGCCCCTTGTGCTCTTAGATTAATGCTGCCTTCTACACAATTACCCTTCAGTTCACTACAACACATGTAAACCACTGTGCAAGAAATCTATTAGTAAGCATTTAGTAAGCATAATAACAGAGTAGTGAAATGACACTGTTACTTATTCCATGTAATGTGACAACTTTTTTCTCCCAATCTAGGGAGAAAATTCCAATCCATTTACAATCATCACTTCTGGAAGAGGTCTCCAACATTTCTATTTCTAGGCCCAAACTCTTCCCTAAGCTGCAGGCCTCAAACTTCAAATGTTTATTAGATATCTACACTTCAAACTCAACATGTTCAAAATTCAATACTCTCCCAAAGCCTGCCTCATCACTCTTCTACTATACCATCCTTCCTCTTAAAAACTGTTAGTATCTATAGAATAAAAGATAAATGGGGCAGCTAGGTGACACAGTTAAATAGAGCACTGGCCCTGGAGTCAGGAGGATCTGAGTTCAAATTTGGTCTCAGACACTTAACACTTACTAGCTCTGTGACCTTGGGCAATTCACTTACCCCCAGCTGCCCTGCTTTCCCCACTCCAAAAAAGACCAAAAAAAAAAAAGATAAATGGTTTAACCTGGCATTCAAAGTCCATCACAATGTACCCTTACTCCTTACTTACCCTACAATACAGCCAAACTTAACTACTCATTGCCTTCTCCTGCCTGTGTCTAGAAAGAATTCACTCTGTAGCTTTCTACTGACATCCTCTCTCTGCTCCTCTGAGGCCCAGCTCATTTTCTACTGTCTTCACAGAGTCTTTTATGATTCTCCCAGCTGGAAATGATCCCTCCATCCTTAAATTCATCATGTCACATGGAGACAGAGTACAGGCCCCTAGGCCAGGAAGGTCTGTGTTCAAGAGCAGCTTCTGACATGCCCTTGGCTGTGTGACCCAGGATAAGTCACTTAACACCTCAGTGCTCCAGGTAGCTCTCTCAGACAAATCAGAGGAGGTGCTACAGTGGCAGGGGAAGTCTTCTCATCTAAGAGTTCCTTATATGAATGACATCGTAAGTTCAGTTCCTATTTGTCACTTTACAAAAGCACTTCTCTAGGTGCTGTAATAGACGAGATTTTATGAATAATTCATATTTACATTTTCTTCTATAACTACAAAGTCCCTTACATATGTTATTCAGTTTGATATTATAGATATATATGCATATACACAGATATGTATGGATACACACAAATGCACATTATATCATATAATATACATTTTATATGTATTATATATGTATTTATATTTATATACATATGAACATACACACGTGTGTGTGTATCTCCAGGTCTTAGCAATGGGACAGCATACAAACATATTGTCTTACTATTGGTAGTTCTAGAACCCTGGCTTAGGAGGGGGAAAAATATTATTGGATGGTCTCATAGCTGTGGTCAGGTGCATCAGGGCAGTAGCTATGGGATAGGTGGTTTGGTTTAGGGAGTTATTTTATTTTTTAAAGAGGAGGAAAAAAACCACAGTTATGGAATACATGATTCTTGGTGGACTGGTTTACTGTTTACAAAAACAAAACGCAAACAAGAGGGCCACCATCATGGTCAGGGACTCTACTTCCTACCTTAGCTCCCTACCCTCCCCCAGAGCTGGGCAGTCCCCCCAGTCCCATTCATGTAAGTGCTTCAACAAGAAGGACTTCCTGAGAATATAACCACACAGGTGACTCAATAAGAGGTTTCCCTTGCCCCCTGAATCCGTTAAGTCACCAAAACCCTCATTACTGCCACACTGTTATTATTTAATAACTGCCAGAGATTAAACAAACATACTGCTGGTAAACACAGCCTGAGAAGCCTCTCTTCCAGTCTATGGCCTAGTGCACCAGTCTTTATACTACTTCTCTTTTAATAAAAATTCAAAAATATCCTGCTGGCATGAAAAAAGCTCCCTTTACTCACATCCTGCTCTAAGGCCATACTGTACTGGCTGGGTTGGGGTTTTCAAAAGATGTGATAGCAGAAAACAAACTTCCGACAAGTTTGCCAGATTGAAAAGGCTCTGAGTGTCAATCCAGGAATGGAATGTGTGTCTCTAGACCAAGAAGCTATGCACACAGGGGGCCATCACCAAAAGGCTGGCCACCAGCCTTTTTTTTTTTGGCTGCAGCAGCTGATTAAACCATTTACTCTGGGGTGGAGGAGGATATGATGGACGTCAGTAGAGGGAGTAACCACTCACATGAAATCACAGAACCTTCAAAACGAAAATTTCCATGGTTGTCCCAGTTTCTGCTAATGTGAACAGGGTCTTAGTCACATAAACCTGAAAACACAACACCTTAGAATCCCAGAACTTCAAAGCTAATCCAGTCTTTAACAACTATGGAAACTGAGGTGGCTAGGTGTTGCAGTGAACAGAGCACTGGCCCTGGGGTCAGGGGGACCTGAGTTCAAATCCGGCCTCAGACACTTAACACACTTACTAGCTGTGTGACCTTGGGCAAGTCACTTAACCCCAATTGCCCTCCCCCCCCCAAAAAAAAGAAGAACCTAACCAAATGATAACAAAAGGTAGAGTTTAGCTTATTTATGTTCAACTGGATTTCTTTTAGAAACAAACAGAACTAGGAGTAGGTAAAGTGCACACAACATAACAAGGGCATGAAGAGTTCAACTTAGGGGCACTTTTTAATAAGAGCCCATTAATTTTTATAACTGCACATATTGAAAATTACATATTTTTGATGTCACGTTGCATATATAACAATGAAGGCTCTAAGCTTCCAGTGGCAAGTAAAACACAAGGAGTATAATTTTCAGCCTTGCCCACGGAGCACAAATGCCTTATATGTAGGCCCAGAGCCAATACATGTGCATGTGTAAACTATTTCCTGAGAACTCACATCTGATCAACATCAGCCTATAGCTTAGCATAGGGTAGAAGAAATCTTGAATTCCACTCCAGGCCAAGGAGTTCAGCCTTCCATTGAACAGAATTTTAAAGCTAGATATCCCCAGGCCCAAAGACCCACAATCTCTGTAATGCCTTCCTGTTCTGCACATCCTAGGCACTCAATAAATATTCATACAGCACCTAGCACAGTTTAAGAAACACCCAGTAGAGGCTCATTAAATACTTGTAATTGTTTATGAGTCCTGGAAAGATCACTGAACTAGGAATTAGGAAACCTATGGTCCAGTACCTTATTGTTCTAAACTTTGATACTAATTCTTCTGGCTTAATCCTGAGTTTTCAATTAAAATATCAACAGGAAGAGTACCCCCATTAAGTCATATAAGTCACTGATTTCCCAGCATAGATTAATTTATTAATCAAAACATATTTATTAAGTGACCACTATGTTCCAAGCACTAAGCTACAGTCTAAGGATAAAAAAACAAAACAAAAATAAAACCATCTTACCCCTCAGGGGGCTTATATTGAATCAGATCCTTTCCAAGGAGCAGTTTTTAGGGAAGTGAAGAGAGCTTAAGAGTTCGGTTCCTAGGAGGTAGAGAGATAGCAATAACTTTAGGTAAGGACTAAGATTGGGGGTGGAAGAAGAAGTACTCAAAAAGTCTAGGAGACACTTGTGCTCTACAATCTTGCCAATGTCTGGCCTTCTCTGATTGGGTTCTTTTCCACTGTGAGTGAACTAGCAGGTGGCCTAATAGTGCCAACAGCATTAGGCCTTCTGCAAGTACAACTTCAGCTTGCTGAGGTTGCAAAGCACAGCTTGTTTCCCCTTTGCACAATAGATATTTACCCTGGCTCTCAGTACATGTGCTCTATCAGGAACATCAAAGATGCTGGGATATAATTGAGTCCTACCAGACCTCCTTTTTCCAGCAACTAGAGGAAAACGGATTTTATTGGCATATTAGGATTTGTTTATCAGAAGTTGCTGCTGTCCTTAAGCCCAAACATTGTGCTCTGGGCCAATTCCTCCCTCTCCCCAGTAAGGTCTAGGCCAGAGGAGCTGGTAGTGGCTTCTACTAAACAGTAAGTATATAAAAGCTTGGCATAGAGCTTTGGGGAAAAGAATACTAGATCTGAAGCCAGAGGATCTGTGGTCTGATCCTGGCTCTGCCATTTACTAGCTATGTGAGTTGACCTAGATGATTTCCAAAGTCTTTCCTAGTTCAACATGCTGTGATTCTGACGTGTACCACCTTGGGAATGGAAATCTCGGTGTGTTTCTGGCTCCATATCTACATCATGCCCCTACTAACCTCTTCAACCTTCAAGATCCCATAAGCCATGATGGTCACACCCTCTGACCCTGAGACCCCTCTGATTGTAGGCTAGAGTGGAAAACTCCTCCCCAAACCTCTGTTTAAAGAAGGTGCTCAGGCCAGTCATCTCTTCAACCCCTGGCTGTTCTCCTTTGAAATTCTCCATCATGCTCTGGAGCCAGGCTTCTCTCCCCACCCCACTTCAACTTCCATCTGTATGTTGTCTTCTCTCATCATATTGTAAGCTCCTTGAGAGCAGGTACTATTTTTCTGTTTTGTATTTGGGGCAGCTAGGTGGCACAGTGGATAGACCTCAGGGCCTGGAGTCAGGAAGAGCTGAGTTCAGATTTAGTTTTAAACACTCACTTGTTATTTGACTCTGGGCAAATCCCTTAGCCCTAATTGCCTCAGTTTTTTCATCTATAAAATGAGTTGGAGAAGGAAATGGCAAACCACTCCAGTATCTTTACCAGGAAAACTCCTCCAAGTGGAGCCATGAAAGTGGCCTGACTGGATAACAACAATGGAATCTGTATCCTCGGCACTTAGCAGAGTGCCTGGCACATAATAGGTGCTTAATTAATGTTAACTGATTACCTCACCCCTAGCCACATGCCTGGGCTGACAAGAAGGGAAAACAAACTTTGGTGAAACTTAGCAATACTGTGTAAGAAGAAGAAAGGGGGAGGGAGAGGAGGAGAAAAAGAAAATACGCATTTTATAGCATGTTAAGGTTCATAAAACCCTCTACATATGCTATCTCATTTGAGCCTCACAAGTCTGTGAGACAGTTGCTCTTATTATCCCCATTTTACAGATGATGGAACTGAGTCTAAGTGATCTACTGTCCAAGGCCTTGCAGACGCTAAGTCCAGTGTTCTATTCACTCCGCCATTCAATGACCCCATTTAGTTGCCTCTTGCTTTTTTATGCTTCAAGAACCGTATTGTTCAGCTCATTGGAGTACTTAAGGATCATAGGATGTTAGATTTAGATTTGGAAGGGAACTCAGAGGTCATCTGGTCTGAGCCCTTAATTTTACAGTTGAAGAAACAGAGAGCATCCCTTGGACTCTGAGCTTAAACCATTAAGAACAAAAAAGGAAAAACGTCAGTAATGGTAACATCTCCCCTGCTGATCTCAGCTTAGCACAGGCCCCTTTACTTGACTGCTGGGTTAGATCAGCAGACAGTAGAAGGGGCTGAGGAGGCTGGCTGAAGGGTAAGATCTGCTGGCACTTTAATAAGCAGTCTAACTGGGCTGGCTCCTTACTGCATTGACAAATGATGGCACTTTTCCTGTCAGATATAAGAGTCATCTTCAAGGCCCAACTGGCATCTCATCTGTGCCTTGGCAGTTGGCTAAATGGTTTTAATTAGCACAACAAAAGGAATGTTCACTAGACAGCAAACAACCCCAAAGGGATCAGCTGTATTTAATAACTGTCTTGATGGGAGAGCTTAGACTAGTAGAACAGGAGGTGTGGGAGAATACTGTGTTCTACCCCTAGTTCTGTCAGGGAGTGATTTCCAACAAAGCTCAGCCAGCCTGTCAACTGTTTATTAAGTACCAACTGTATGCTCAACTCTGTGCTGGGTGCTAAGGTAGAATAAAGAAGAAAGAGGAAAGAGAAAAATAGTCACTGCCCCTGAGGAGCTTACAGTCCTTTTGAGGAGACAAACCATTCACAGCCAAAATGTCCACTCTCAAGTTAACCCTTTAAGCCTTTGCTGGAACCTACTGACTAATTTATGCATAATTCTAACAACAACAACAACAACAACAAAAAACCAACAAACCTGAAAATTAGAAGAAAACTTGGGAAATTATCTGGCCATATGCTTTATTTTACAGATGAGGAAATGTAAGCTAACTGGATAATATACTGGAAAAGAATAGAATATGAAGGGAAGAGAGGTGGATATATTAATAGCAATGAACTTTTGGCCTATAGTGGAGAAGGTGACAGAAAAACTCTAAAAATCAGTTTAAAAAAACTCAAAATGCATAGTTTGTGTTATTTGGTCATGTCCAACTCTTCATGACCCCATTTGGAGTTCTCTTGGCAAAGATACTTGGTTTGTCATTTCCTTCTCCAGTTCATTTTACAGATGAGAAAACTAAGGCAAATAGGGTTAAGTGACTTGTCCAGGGTCATATGGCTAGTAAGTGTCTGAAGCCACATTTGAAGTCAGAGAAATCTGACTCTAGGACCAACACTTTATCCACTGCACCACCTAACTACCCAAAATTGCACAGTAATCATTTCCTTATAGCACCAAGACCTCAGCACATTTCAATATATTCTACAACATCACGGTATTACAACACAAGATGGCAATTTTTATTCATAATGATCAATGCTATGACATCTCAAAGAAAACTGTATCCAGCATATTCTGCTTGCCTTTATCAAAGTCCAACTCAGTTGCAGCATCTTGATGGTGGTAGCTCAGGGTTCTTGAGGCTGAGTCAACAAAGTACTAGCTTTGGCATACCACCTCTAACCTCTGTGACCTTAGTCAACTCACTTAACATTCCTGGGTCTCAGTTTCCAAATCTGCAAAATGAGGGGATTGACTACATGAGCTCCCTTCCAGCTCTAAATCTATGATTCTATGACTAAATAAATTGAAATCATCTGATACAATCCAGGTCACACGTCTACATCCTGTCCAGAAGGATATCATGACAAACTTTGCCAAATGATCTGCTGAAAGCCAAATATAGCATGACTTTTGCAGTATTATGACCTGCCAGTTTAGTAATTCCATCGTAAAGGGAAATTCACTTTTTATGGTATACTTTATTCTTAATGATCCCCATGCTGGCTCAAAATGGTGACTGTTCTCAAAGAAACTATAATTTTAACCACGTATTAAAGAATTTTGCCTAGGAATCAAAGTCAAGCCCACCACCCCCTACTGTGAAGACTTCACCTTCCACTTGTTGAAAAGTACCATTATTTGTTTATCTTAAGTCCTACAACACCTTCACCTTCTCCAAAAATTTTCAAACATCACTAACAGTGACTCAGTCACATCCACAAGCTCTTTTAGCACCCTGGAATGTTGTTTATCGAGGCATTATAGAACATGGTGGTCACTTTTGCTGAAACTGGAAAGACTTGGAGCAAATTAAAAGAAGTGAATAGTTAACTTACACAATGCAGTGGAAAGAGCTCTGTACTGGAGTCAGAAGACATGAGTTCAGGTCCCACATTGAACACTTACTACCTGAGGGATTTTGGTCAAATTCCTTAACCTCTATGGGTCTCAGTTTCTTCTGTAGTAAAACAAGAGGACTAGACTAGATGGCATCTAAGATCCCTTCCACTTCCATATCTATGATTCTAAGATGTAGTAGAGGGGTGGCTAAGTGGTGCAGTTAATATAGAACCGGCCCTGGAGTAAGGAGGACCTGAGTTCAAATCTGACCTCAGACACTTAACACTTACTAGCTATGTGACCTTGGGCAAGTCACTTAACCAATTGCCCTGCCATCCCCCCTCCCAAAAAAGAAAAAACAAAAACAACAAAAACTAAGATGTAGTAGAGATTAAAATAGGATTTCAGGCAAGTTTAGAGAAATTTACAGATATCTGAATCCTACTGGGCAATTAAGGAAAATAGGGAATGTCTAAGATACAGCCTAGAAGTTTGAGATATCTTCAGAAAAAACAAACATGGTCTCCCACAGCTTGGTGATGCCTTACTAGATCAGGAAATAGAGGAGTACTGTGATAGTGATTCAGTGAGGAAGTTCTAAAGGTACACTAATACACTAAAAACAAAAACAAAACCCCAAAACAAAAACAGAAAACATCTGTTTAAAGCATGGACTCGATCTTTCCCTGCAGTCCCTGGGGGTAAAATATTAACTCTTTCCTTCAAAGTCTTACATTCTTTATTTGTAAAATGGAGGAAGGGAGAGTTGGACCCTTTATGGTGCCTTCCAGTTTTAAGTTTTAGTGCCTTGTGAAACTTAAAACCACTGATTTTCTTACTTTCTTACTCTCTTTTTATTAATCTTGAAATTCAATGTCTTTCTCCTTTCCTTGCTACATCCTCAAACTCCACACACACAAATATTCTTAGTCTGATGATCATTCTCTATGGTAAAGAAAACAGAAGCCAACCAGGAGGTGAATATTCTACCTTCTATCCAACAACCATTATCATCATCCCATCTACTCCAAAAATAGGGATCTTGCCCGTTACATAATCCCCCATTCCCACCAACCTAGCTCAGAACTATCATTCCTTTGTGAAATATGGAACACTGACTTGGAGTAAGAAAACCTGAGTTCAAATTCTGGGTTCTGCCACTGATAGGCCCTCTGGGTAAGTCATAGGGTAGGTGTGAAGAACAAATGAGAAAATTAAGAACACTAAAGGGTCCAACAAGGCATAAGGTACTTTTATTAATTTCAGTAGAGGGGTGCTGGAATATTTTAAAATATATTCTTATAATACATCATTGCCAAATCAGAATCCTGAAAAGAATTTTCTCCATCCAACTCTGTGGCAAACAACATGCTATCAAATGTCTCATTAAATGATACAACATCTGCCCTTAATCATGAGGCTGAGCAGAGAAATGAACTTTACCCAGAGTAACATGCCACAGAATAGTCCAGCTGTGCAGACCATCACAAACACAAAGGCATGAGCAAAAGGGAAAATCATCTCTGTGGACATGTTGCCATAGGCTGACACTACTAAGGGCCTCTGAATTGGACTAGTCATGCACTAGAACCATTCATGGAAAGGTCTCAAAGATTATGGAATGGATAAATCATTCGACAAATATAAAGCACCTACTTTCATTCTCTGGACTTTTCTACCATGTCTCAGCTGCCTTCTCCCTCCACCTCTAATTGTTCTCTTCTTTCATTGGTGAATTGCTCCCGGAACCATGATTTGAGTAAGGACCCAGATCAGTCATGTTTCACTCTCTGAACTTTGCCACCTTCTCGTCCCTCTTTTCAGTTCCCTTTTATGTGTTAGAATTAATTAGAATGTAAGTTCCTTGAAGGGAGAGACTGTCTTTTCCTTTTGTTTATATTTGTATGCAGCACTCAGCACAATCCATGGCGAGTAGTACATACTTAATAAATGCTTGTTGATTTGACTATGTACCAGGCATTAACCTAAGCATCATAGTGAATAAAAAGAAATAAAAGATGGAACTCTTGTCTTTAAGAAATTTATAATCTAGGGGCAGCTAGGTGGCGAAGTGAGTAAGAGCACCTGCCCTGGAGTCGTGAGGACCCAGGATCGGTCCCGGCCTCAAAAAATGAGCACCCACACATAAATAATGACTGTCCGTGTAAACTTGAGCAAGTTACTTAACCCCAATTGCTTTTTTTAAAAGAAATTTAGAATCTAGTATATAAGAAATGCACATAGGCTCAAAAGATTCATCGCTAGTGCCCCTTGAGTTGGAGGGCAACAGAAGGAAAGTTGTAGAGGAGGAAAGCACTGGGCTCTACAGGAAGACTACAAAAATTGGGGAAACTGAGGAGAATGAACTAGTAACTCCCACCTAGACCATAAGGGAGAGAATGATAGAGCTGTAACCAAAATCATCCTAGAGCAGGGTTTCTTAACCTTTTGTGTGTCATGGCTCCCTTTGGCAATCTGATGAATCCTAAGGTCCTCAGAATGTTTTTAAAATGCATAGAATTACAAAGGAAACCAATTATATTGAAATATATAACTTTCCCCCTTCACACTCACAGACCCTCTGAAATCTATCTACTGATCTTGGGCTGCATAGGTAACAGGTTAACAGCCCCCACCCTAGAAAATATAGAACTGTCCTCTAACACAGATGCCTAGGATTCATGGGGCCCATGAGGACACACACACATATATTTCTTCATCAAAGATTAGGACTCATTTAATAGCCATGTGTCCTTTAATTTCTAAGAAGACCTACTTCCAGGGTGGCCTGAGGGCTGTCTAATCTAAGCAAGATAAAAAGACAAACTCCCAAGTATCAACCTCACCTGGGAGCTATCCCTGGTACTTGTCTCAGACACTGACACCATTCTGCTTGGTCCAGTCCATCCAGTTCAGAGGTCTACTTGTTGAGCAAGTCTTAAATATGCTTTGGTTTTAGCTTCCACGTAACCAAGGTTCCAGCCTCAGTCCTGTCAGTAGTATCACCTAGGCCAGGGGTGGGGAACCTGTGACCTCGAGACCACATGGGGTCCTCTAGGTCTTCAAGGGCAGCCCTTTGACTGAATCCAAACTTCACAGAACAAATCCCCTTAATGAGGATTTGTTGTACAAAACTTGGACTCAGACCTATCAAATAAAAATTTTAATGAATAAAAAATAAAAAATTCATAAAATTACATACTATATAATAAGTATTAGTAAATATATCGATAAAATAAAAGGATAATAATGGAAACCAATTATATTGAAATAGCTATAAAATATATTTTAAAAGGAATTCATGAACTCTAGGCTAAAAACTTTAGTCTAAATTACAGTTTTATTTATTCCCAGAAACCACAAGGGAAAAATCATGCACTTCTGCAAAAAACTGTCCCATTTCTGTAAATATGAACAGTGTACCAAGACTGAAAAATATATATTTCTTCCAACCTAAGTGGAATATTTGTGGTACATGTTTTCATAGGATCATCTTGGGAACCTCAACATCTTAGAAACAAATAGAATTAGATCTGGAAAGGTTCTCAAGAGATCATCTAGCCCAAGGCCCTCATTTTATAGGCAAGAAAAGCAAACAAATCACTGATTTTATGTCATTCTCTCTGAGACAAGAAAGAAGCACACAATTAACACTACAATAGCTTTAAAAGTCAATCAATCAGTAAACATTTATCAAACACCTACTATGTGCTGGGTACTCTGCTAAGGGACTAAAGAAATACTAAACTGGGTATTCCACATTTTTTCTGTGGACACTCAGAGCTTCCCAAGACTTCAAATACTGAAAGTACATATCAATGATTGCTTTTTAGAGTTGGAAGAAGCTTTAGCAATCATTAGTTGAATTAATTTTATGGATGAGGAAACTGAGGCCCAGAGAATTTAATGAGAGAATTAGTGGAAGAGCTCAGGTTTAGTAAGCCAGGCCAGGTTTCTTTCCACTATGCCATGCTAACAGGTGTGTCAAGAAGTTATGGTACACTTCTTTGGAGAAGTAAGCACAGTAAGCACAGAACTAAAAGACAACAGAAATTGTTTTGGTTCATACACAACTGTAAACTTTGTGACTTTAGGAAAATCATATAGACTGAGCCTCAGATTCCTCATCTAAAATATGAATCAGAAAATATTGGGTTTGCATTCTATCTCTGACATATAACAGTTATGATAGACCCTACACCGGTAACTTTTTTCCTCAGTGCCCCATACAATGTTCTGACACTCCAAGTATAATAGTATGGTACTGCTCTGCATTGGTAGAGGGAGTTTCCTTATCAGGATTTCCCTGTGTGTGTGTGTGTGTGTGTGTGTGTGTGTGTGTGTGTTTCTATGTCCATATATTTAGATCTTACATATACAGATATGTGTATCTACTCTGATCTACGTAGATATATATGATATTAACATAGCTATATCTATAACTACAGATATAGATTGGACTAAGGGATTTATCTGGTCTCTTCTAGCTCTACCATCTCAGGATTTCTCAACCTTTTCTAGGAGCAGAATTGTGGTCTGTAAAGTTTGCCTTAATTAATGGCAGCCTCTCTTTTCCAAGTAGTGTTCTACAGTTTGAAAAGTTTTCCCCCTCTCCTGTACAGGCCCCTAGAACCTTTGGTGTCTTCTAACAAAACCAGCTCTCAGAAAAACATCTGATACCAGTCATTTACATCTCAGCATGAATTTAAGCCACTCCTTCCTCTCTACCAGAAGTATTTGAATGTTAAACCTCCTTCTCCTTTCATTGTTGAATAAAGGGCTTCCTTCCCTGGTCTGAATTTCTGGTCTCCTCAAAGAAAGAGCAGGTGGGGTAGGAATTTGGGGGAGGAGAACATGGGGTTAAGAGTTTCCGTGAGATCTAAAATCACCTTACTCTGTAAACAATGCTCCCTGTAACCTACCCTTTATTGGTCAATCTAGAAGGCAAATGTGATCTGATTAAGTTTAGGAAATGACAAAGTGTGTGTGTGTGTGTGTGTGTGTGTGTGTGTGTGTGTTCAGGTGAGGGCTGGGGAGGGGTGTGTACCTGATATAGAAAGTACTTTTCCTCTGCCCTGAACTTCATATCCATGAATGTTCTAAGACAAGCTAAAGACTGAAAAAAAAAAAAAACCCAAAACAATCCAATACTGACTGCTGTCCAAAAGCAGTTTAGACTCCTATGAATTCCAAAAGAGCATCCTAATTCAAGTCCCTAATCCCTAGAATCTCTATGCATGAGTACCTTCACTTTCCAAAGTTAGAACTTCAAGGCAAGGGAGAAATGTGGGAAAGGACTGAGCAATTGCTGCTGTGAAACAGTTGGGAAATCCTGCTTTGAAAATCTTATAATGTTTCTCCAACTAAAAAATACTCAGGCCTTTTAACTCCCTCCTACTAAGAACTAAAAAACACCCTTTTATGGGCCCCATCACTAGAGGCCCTGGGGGGAGTGAAAGGTGACAGAAATGACTGCTAATACTTGCAGGCACATTTACTGAAACCTTTTGACACGGAGGATATTTTTATTAGATAAGTGCCCTGTGTCGGTATCAACTGGCAAGTTTCATTGCTCACATTTCAGTCCTGCAAAAAGCCTTTTTCAATCACTGTCTTTGGTGGTGATAAACCTTAATGGCTGAGGGAGAGCTCCAAGCAAAGCACTCAAGGTGCCATCAGACTCTGATTTTTACTTCGATAGGAGATATGGTAAAAATGCCTTGCTTGCCCGAACCAGCTGAAAAGTTTCCCAGAGAGGATGATAGGTACAAGGCAAAAATATAACAGAGTTAAAATAATCTGTTTTAAAGATTCTCCTCCTTTCTAAATTATTCCATCCTCTCCTCTCCCCACTTTTAAAAACAATTTTCTATTCCGTTATAAAGAGTGGAGTGTTTCTCCTTTAACTTTCAAAAGGTTCTAGAAAACCACATAGGGTGGGTGGGTTCAGAGAAGGAGAGAGCAAAGAGCAAGAAGCTGGCAGAATGTGAGAAAACCTTTCCACAATAATATCAATACTATTACTACAAATAACAATAATGCTTTATACCTGTAAAGATGCAGCCTGGCAGAGTAGTTAAAGCCTCTGACACCTAACTAGCTGTGTGATTCTGGGCAAGTCACTTAATTTCTGTTCTTCAGACTAAGTTATAAGAAGGTTTCCCTCTTTAGTGGAATCATAATAGCTCAGCAAAATCTACACTTACTGAGCTATTGTTCCAGGCTCCCTTCATGCCATGCTCTTGCACTCTAGCCTCCACTTCCCATTAGGCCCTCTAGCTTCCACCCCAGTCTCCTGGGCTTCTCATGGCCAGTGTCCACCATATCTAACCTAGATTCAGACCCACCACACCACCATATTCGAATGATATGTATGCCATGCTACCATTCAGACATACCTTCTCTATCCCCCTTACTCAACTTTCTGCCTCCAATTTCTACTTTCCACCTCCAGAGATGAGAACAATCATCAATTCTGTTCTACCATTCCTAGAAAGGACATGGGCAGTCAAATGCCCTATGACTCCACTATCCTTTTGTCTTCTCTGACCAAAACACCTCTCCTCCTTAGATACCACTGTGTTGTTTTTCTGATAAAAATATAAGCTTCCAGAGGGCAGAAACTGTCTTACTTTTTGTATTTGCACATCAATGTTTAACACAATGACTGGCATATAGTAAATATTTAATAAATGCTTTTCATTCATTTGTTCATTCATGGGCTACTCTTCCCAACCCTACCTTTCTTATCCAAATTCTTTCCATCCCTTAAGATGAATCCTACCTCTTCCAGGAAACCCTCTTCCAGGTAACATCAATCTCTCCTTCTTTTGAAAGTCTTAATGTCTATTAGCACTCATTTTGGTATTTACTGCTATGCTATTACTATTTTGCCCACACATGCCTTATGAGAATGTAAGATCCTTATGTGAGAGATATAAAATAGCATCTATCTAAAATACATATTCATATATTTAAACCCCCATAAAACTTAGAATAGTACTGGGCACATGGCAGACAGGAAACAGATAGGTGGCTCAGTGGATAGAACACAGAGCCTGGAGTCAGCAAGATCTGATTTCAAACCTGGCCTCAGATATTTCCTAGCTGTTTGATCCTGAGCAAGTCACTTAATCTTTGTTTGCCTTAATCCACAGGAGAAGGAAATGGCAAACAACTCCAGTATCCTTGCCAAGAAAACCTTAAATACGGTCACAAAGAATCAGACATGACTAAAGTGACCCACCACTACCACCATGGTGGATGCTCAAGGAACACCTGCTAAATGAATGAACAGTGGTTAATAACAGGTTGATTAGTTGATACAGTCAAAATTTTCCATCATCTCCTAGTGAATCAACTTTCCTCCAAATTCTTACCAAATAGATTGACAGGTCAGGGAAGTGAACAGGTTCTAAGATGCTGAGGAATTCTTTGCTAAGGTTAAAGGATAAAGTCACTGCATCCTTACAGATATCCAGACCCAACAGGTTCAATGAATTTAGGAAATAAGGAACAACAACACTCTCTAAGAACAAGTCTATCTAATTCAACATTTTAGAGAAGCTAGTGAATTGGGCTAGTTTTGAGCAACATTCTGAAATGTGTTCTTACTTGAGTTCCTCCTATTAGTTGTATTCTATCTCAAAACTCTGCCTTATCTGGGCTGTGGGAACCTGACCTAGGCAAGTTTTCTGCTTTCATTTCAGCTTAAATCCTTCCCTTAAAACTTCAGAATTAGTTTTATTACACAGAGTGTTTTAGATCCATCAAAATGACCATCTTTTGCAACCTACAAATATCCACATAAAGTGCTGCTCATCCTTCTTCATCCATCAAGCAAAAAAAATCATTTCTACTTAGGAGATGAAAAGGAGAATAGCATTGGACATCAATTAAACATTCTCTTTGAAATGCATCTGCATTGTAGATTGCTGAGAATGAACTTCAACCTCTGACAAGATATGAACCAGATGCCAAAACGTTTGATTTGCACAACATCTCCCAATCATGAATCAGTTATCAAGGCAAAATGCCAGAAATCTAAAGCAAAGTAACCTGGAACAAGTCTGTCTGACTTTAAGATTAGAAGCTCATGGCATCACCCACAATTTAGTTTTCAACCATTACACACACATGTTATGGATTCTACATTAGACTATATTGTTTCCTGTCTCTACAGCTTTGGAAAATGCTGTGGAGATGTTTGATCCTGAGCAAGTCACTTAACTTTTGTTTGCCTTAATCCACAACAATGCCCATTCTTGACTAGAATGACTTCTGTTCTCCTTATCTCTCCCTTCCATTTGCCCAAACTCAATACATTCTCAAGGTCCATATTAAATTTATAAGCACATCAACAAAACCTTCTATGACTATCATTGATTTCTCTCATAGCTTCCCACAGTATTTAGAATCTGTATCACATAATTTAGCACTTAACTGTGTACTGGATTTTTTCTTTAGTATTGTTTACATTTGACTACATATTAGTCTTTATTGGAATAAGACCATTGTCTTACACTTCTGTATCCCTCACAGTGACCAGCACAATCCACAGTAAATGTAAATGTGTGTGTGTGGTTCTCATCTGTAATAATGTCTCCTTTGGAAAAAAAAAATGTCTTTTTCTATACAAATAGTAGAATGTAAACTCCTTGAGGACAAGAACAGCTTTATTTTCGTTCTTGTATTCCCAATACCTAGTGTGGAGTAGGCACTCAATAAATGCTTATTATCCGACTGATAGGCTTATTTTGCTCTCAGCTTCTATGTCTACTAATCCAATGTCTCTTCATTGAATTCTGTACCATCTTAAAAGTTTTAGCCCTTTTACATTGGTCTGCATAGAATCTTCACTCATTCAGAAGATAGGACCAGGACTAAATAGGTATTGGCCACTTAAAACAACTGCAGCACACTCTCAGAAACTGTTGCCTTTCATCAGTCTCAGACTAATAGTTGGCAAAATAATTAAGAGAAAGCAACACAGAAGACCTTTGATCCAACCACTCTATAGTCTGTTATATTATTCTTATATTATCCTGATCTCATTTTTCTCTGTCCCATTTTCATGTTGCAGCAGCAGCCTTAAATCCTTCTTTAAAAAATAGTCAATTTATAATGGGACACTTAATTATGCCTCTCTAGGTCCATTATAATTCATATTTTATTTTTTTTTAATTCTCTCTTTAGGTCTAGATCTGTAATTTCTTCAGTTATAGAGAACTCCCAGTATAGAAATTATTTGCACTTGATACAGATCTAGCAAATCCTCTCTAACTTATAGTCTTAAAGAGTTGTCATTGTGGTCTAGCCAGTTTATATATGGGGCAGAGCTAGTGCCGGTCTCTTCCTTATTGGACTAGCCCCCTTATCACCATGCCTAGATACTTTACATTAAAAAGGTAATAGGTGACTAGTTAATTTACATTAGTATGGAATCAGTAAAATATGGATGATATTAGGTATTTATAGTAGGTATTCAACTCATTTAGGGAATGCATATGTAGTTGGCTTTATTTGTTGTTTTTTAAGAAAATGCAAATATCAGAAAAGTAACAGGGAAAAGAGATTTAGTGTATGGCTTTGTGAAGAAAAACCATAACCTGAAATAAACAAATCATACCTCATTTCTGCAACTAAAATGCTGTGCAAAGGGAAGTCTTAACTTTTCTCCTGTAAGAAGTACAATTTCAAATTTTATAAAAGTGACAGATCAAAACGAAATGCATGATTCTCTGTTTGGCTCTCTTTATCAATTTCTTTTAATGGAAGTTGTACATATTTTAACAGAAAGAAGCCTGGACAAGAAGTCAAAGGAATTAGGCCAGGTTTGACCACTGAGTTACTTGAGTAACTTCACAAGTCTGGACTTCATTTACTTTCTTGAAACAGGAGAGATAATTGCTATCTTCTATGGGTATTGCTAAGATGTTGTGAGCAGACAAAATTGGGATAAGTGAAATGAATTAAGCTCTTCAAAATTAAAATGTCAATAAGGAACCAAGATTTTAGTATTGTTAGTATGTAAAAAGTTCTCAGTGGAGAGGCTTGGATACAAAAGAACTAGGAATGAAAGGAAATGGGGAAAATGGAGAAACACAAGTAACTGCAGGTTTTAAGGACTAGGGATTATGGTAGTTGAGCAGGGAAATCTATAGCATCAGGATGCCAACCTTTATCTAACACCAGAGGAGCATTTATGAAATACTAAACTATAATTGCCCAAAAACATTTTTAAAAGGAAAAACTGTTTAAATAGTGAAGCAGTATGGTCATAGAGTCTTTGAGTTGTAAAGGACCTCCGAAATCATCTCCTTCACTATTCCATCAGAAAAGGATTATGCTCTACAATATCCAGTGCCAGGGAGCTCACTACCAGTAGAGGCAATCCACTTTGGGATAGCTCTCATCCTTCTAAAGTTTTTTCTTTCTACCTTGTCAAAATCGGCCCCTCTCCTGTGCTTTCCACCTAGCTCCCAATTCAGTTTTATGTAAAAGAGCACTTACTACATGGTTAAGTACAACAACACATATTTGCATCATGCTTTTAAGAACTTTTAAATAATTATTTTCCTAGTCATCACCTCATTTTAGTTTTATAACAGTCCTGGAAGGAAGCAAAATGATCATCATCCTTATTCAATAGAAGAGGAAAATGTAGTCCAGAAAGTTAAGCAACTTGCCCAAGGTCACCTAAGGAGTTAGTGACAAAGTATGAAGGAGGATGTATGTCTCCTGCCCCCAGATTACTGTACTTTCGACTCAAATGTATAGTCATTTCCACACACCCACTCTCAGTTCAGCATTTACAAGGAAACATGTTACTGTATTGTAATGGCAGAGTTGTGGCAACCGAGCATATAGTCCCTCACTGCATGTGACAGGACACCTTTTTCTCTAGGCCCAGGAAAACAGAAAACGGAGACCACTTACAAGCCAAAGAACAGTCTTCAAAAGTTGTTTCAGCGCTCCGTCGTTGCATCACTCGCCTTCCTTGGGAAATCTTTCTCAGCAGCTGCAGCCATTGCAAGAGTTCAGGCGGAATAAGGAATAGTTCAGCCTGTGTTTTTGTTTTGTTTTGTTTCCAAAAAAGGAAAGTGAACGGAAATGAACCCCTCTAGTCAAATATGTGCCCCCTCCCCAACCTTTCCCGGGGTGCTTCTATATCACAGAGATCTGCAAAAACCATTTCCCACCAAGAGACCTGCTTGTAAAACACAAATGAGGACCAGCTGCAGAGCTTTGCTCACAATACGCCCGGTCTCTTTAGGCACCGCGTGGATCTTCAGGAAAGTAGACAACCTGGCAGGGTGCAGGATGCTTGCCTGTCTGGAGGAGATGCCGGCGGAGTTTCCAGTAAAAGGCAGCAGTGTTTGTCAGAGGTGTAAATGTGTGAGCATACGAGCGTCCAGCCACTGGCTGAAGTGGAGAGAAGCTAACGCTTTACCTTCTCAACATGAGATCTTTCCTTTTCTCCCCCTGCATGGAAACATGCCGATTATACTTGCATAGCAGACACTGCCGCAGCACCTACGATTTGGCTTTGAAAAAAAAAAATGGAAATTTTCCCACTGCAAATGCCACATGTGTTTACTTTGCCCTTGTAATGGGCTTGTAAAGCAGGAAAAAAGATAGAGCTACACTATGAGCAAACATGAGAAATGGACTAAAAAAGGGAGCCTCGCCTAGTTTTTGAAAGCATTCATTTGAATTTCATTTGAAAATTCTTGATATAAGCCACAGCAGAGGTGATTATTCTGATTAATAATCTTCTGATTATGACTATCTAGCACTGCAAATATCTGGAAGATGTATGCTCACCAAAGATGCTTGTCCTGGAACAAAAGAAATCCAGTTCAGCCTCCAAATGAAAGAAAGATGCCCTATAGATGGTGAGATCCTTCAGCTTCTGTTTGTGGATAATATGGGGCTGATTGTATTAAACTGAAAAATGTTATAAAGACTTCTGAAGGAGATTCATAACTGCTCAAAAGAAAGAGTTCAGTCTAACAATTTACACAGGAAAATTCAAGTGGATGAAAAATGCCTATTGTCCAAGACAATGGTACGAAGTTGAATGGGCTGCCTGTTGAACTGGTCTATCAGTATAAATGTATGTGTATATACATATAAATATATATTCTAAAAATACGTGGGTGCATATATCTAATATCAATTTCTCTATCCCTCTATAGCTGTATCTTGGACAGATACTTAAGATAAATAATCAAGTGGGCACAAAACTGAATCAGAGAAAAAGGGCAATCTAGATTGCATTTGAGTAACTGTGCAACATTTTCAATGACCTCACACTTTTCTTTGAAATCTAAATTCATCCTTTTAATAACAGTTTTTTGCAATCTTGTTCTATGGCTACAAATAACAGAATATCATCATCTCTGAAGAATCAAAAATATAGCATCACTAAAAAGGGCAATGGAAAGACAGGGTGAGTGTAAATAGGCTTCCATATAGGACCAATAATGAAGAGTGTGCAAGAAATAGTATAAATATAATCATCAAAGAGATAATACAACCAGAAAAGGAGGTAGGCCAGTTATGTAGAAAGAATGAGAGTTAACAGATGAATGGTTCCCTGCCAGCCAACCCAAATCCCACCCCTGAGGGATTTATGGGGGGACTGAACAAGAGTTTTGAAGTAGCGCCAATTAAGAGGGTTTGGATGGGTTGCAATCTGCACCATTGTAGAAAGGACCAATATTAATAAGATCACAGCTTTACTGATATGTAGGTGACAAAACCATAATAGATTATTGCAACAAATTAAGAATGTTTGAAGCATATTCCCATTCTTTGGAGATAATATTATGGAGCATAGCTTGCCCTTCCATTACTCAATGTTTGATGTCTATCACAGACAGAATAATACTGAGCTGAAATACTATGGTCTGCTCTAGGATAACAAGTCTTTTATTTGATATAGACCCCTTAGCCTCAACCCACCTATTCCTAAAAAACGCAAAAATATGTCACATACATCAAGGAAACAGCCCACAAGAAAGTCAACCAACTTCTCCAACATCAGGCTTAGTCACAAGTAGATATAGAACTAAAAATGAGATCTTTTGGACTTCTCAATAAACCAGGCTGAATAGTTAATTCTCAATTATTCAGGTGATGATTATCCAGCTTGGGGATTATTCCAGTAATCCTACTTCTCTAATCCTAGTGCTGTAATCCAGCATCAAAGTCCAGAGTTCCTAAAGGAGGAGAGGTGCTATTCAAAGTCAATCACTTTAGCTCCTTGCTGGTAACTCTTAAGGTTGGGAGGTGCTGGGATGAGGAGAGGAGAGAGCAGAGGGGAGGGAATCAGAGAAGGAAAGATGGAAGCAGTGGAGGGAGGGAGGGGGAAGGAAGGAAGTGGAAGGCATAAGAAGAAAAGCAGAAAGGTAAAGAAAGGAGGTGGTAGCTTTGAACTCTCTAATGATTTCACTTACCTGTGGTGGAATTTCCATGTTTAGGACAAATAAGGGTAGTTTTCTGGGTTCTTTTGCCAATGATTTAAAAAAAAACACTTGCATTTATATAAATCTTTGCACTTTTAAAGTGGTTGCCCCTGCTTCATCTCATTTGATTTGAACCTCCCAAAAAACCTCTGAGGTAGTAAGACAGTGATTAATATGTCATTTTGCTAGTGAGGAAAGAGAGAATCAGGTCAAGTGATTTGAATATCACACAAATAATGGCAAAACCACATCTCCTGACTCCTAATCCAATGTACTTTCTACCCCATAGCTTGCCAAGATGGATGTGATGGGGAGTAGTTGCATCAGTTGTAGCTCTTGAAGAATGCATAGGAAGATCAGGGACACAATAATGTGCAGACTTGTGTAGATCACCTACAGGGCACCGTACACCTCAGTTTCTTCATGTATAAAATAAGGAAAACAGCAAATAACTCATTATTTTGGATTTTAAACGAAGCTTAAAAACTATCTGGTTTTGCGCAGATAGAGAAAGTAAAGTGCAAAGCATAATAAAACAGACAATGTCTTCAAAGTCATCAAGGCACACCAATTTAGAGACAAACTTCAGTGTTATTTAGTCCAACACCCTCATTTTACAGCTAAAGAAACTGAGGCCTAAAGAGATCAAATAACTTGCCTAAAGTCACTCAGCTAAATGATAGAATCTAGATTTGAACCCCATGCAGCAATCTGTTCATTGTTGTCACACTATCTCCCAAGCCTTTGACTGATGTGTGATCACTAACAACATGCTGTTCATCCTTGGCTTGAACACTCTTAGTTATGACAACTGGCTAGTTCATCACAAGGTACTAAGTTGAATAGAAAGCATCCTATTCATATTCAAACAGCTTAATTAAAAAAATTATTTCAACATTTATTAAATGCCTGTTATTTCAAAACACTGTGTCATGTGAGGTAAGCCTTTTCTGATTCCTCCCAGGTACTAGAGCTAATCCCCCCAAATTATGTGGAAATATATGTAGATATATAGACATATAGTTTATATCTATATGTATGTATATGGCATAGAGTTTATATATATTTTGGATATACTCAAATGTGTACATCATGCATCTCCTGATATAATTTAAGCTCCTTAAAAACATGGATTATTTAAATTTTTTTCACTTTATCCCCATTACAGAGAAATTGCCTCAGATATAGTAGGCACTCAACAAATGCTTCTTGACTGACTGACTGAATTGCAATGCTAGGGACTGGGGATGCAAAAATGAAACAAGATATGACCCCTATCCTGAAGGAATTTACAATCCAGTAGAGTAGGTGATTTTAAAAGAAGCACTTCCTTATATCGAACTGAAATCTTCCTCCCTAAAAGAAGATACATAACTCACCCAAGGTCACACACAGTATGATAATGACCCAGCTGGGGCTTGGACCCAGAATTTCTGAATTTCATTAGAAGATACTTAACTTTGCTCACAGTCAGCCCTCATCCAAATTTCCTTGAAATTATGCCAGTAATATAAATCAATTCTCAAGCACACATTTTACTTATATGAGAAGGGGAAAGGGGTAAAGGATGGTCAGGAGCAGAAAGAACTACAAAGGATCATGAAATGTAGAAATGAAGGAACAGGAAGAGAATCATCAAATCAAGAGAAAGAGGAAGAAGAGGTGCAATGAATAAGAACTGCCATTATATATCTATCTGTATCTGTATCTGTATCTGTATCTGTATCTCTATCTCTATCTCTATATCTTTTCTAGAGGAAACCAGTATGGGCAAAGAAATGGTTTATCGCTTGACCTCCCCCCTCCCAAAAGAAACCTCCACCCAAATTTAAAGAAAATTAAATTCCCCCACTTTTCCCCTATCATTCCACTTCCTTTCACTTGTTCCTTCTTGAAGCTTTCTCTTCAAGAGAATATTTTTTTTTGTAGCATTTCAGCACTTGTTACTTTTCTTTCTGTTGGTGGCTTTGTTCTATCATGCTCACACTTCCCAGTCACAAAGAAAGAAATAGTCCCTAAGTCCCACTTTCTAGGGAAACTGGTGACGTGGCTATTGATATACTACAGAAATTCTACTATCACACCTCAACCCTGGTTCCTACTGTGTTCTGCTGCCCTTGGGACCCGAAATTCAGGTACTACTAGAATAGAAAAGTCTTTTGGAGGAAAGAGACAAAAAGACTTCTCTTAAACAACTTTGCTCCCTTTCCCCCCAAATTCTTTCCTTTTAAGACAATTTTGCCTATCCTGAAAAACCAGAATTGCCTTCCTCTCCTCTCCTCTCTGTCCCACATCACTGGACTAGAAGACTGAACTGTATGTGAACACTGATTGAAGTCAGTCCTTGTAATATAATACCATAACTTGGGAGGATAAATGTGGATTGAGGTGGAAATGTGAGAATGGGGGGAAGCAGAGCACAATGGAAGTTTCTGATACTTAGATGTGCCCTGGATAACTTACTCCCCTTCTTGTCCAAGTATCCTGAGTCTTGCCCACAAAATCCACCCTTCTTGTAGCTCCAGGCAGTTGTCCCAGCCTTAGCCCTAGGTGGGGAGTCTCCAGAGGGCAAAGTAGTGACATATCAAAAAAGTCATTTTTCTGAGAACAAATTTTACTTTTACAGAGCCCACAAATCTGAAAGGACAAGTCCTGGAGAAGAGTGAGGAATGTGAAATGACAAAAAACTATCATAATAAAATCCTTACTGGAAAGCGGGATTTTCACTGGAGCAGTAGAGAAAGGGGCAACATGAAACGTGAGTGGCCCGACTCAGCACGGAGCCGCCACAAAGCCCGGGCAGGCCAGGACCACCCCTTTCAAAACTTCTCCCCTCCACAATGGGCCTATTTCAATCTCCTCCGCTTTTCTTTGAGTGATTAACATGCAGGCCAGGCTTAGAAGAATGAGAATTTATTCTTCGGTTAAGGCTCAAAAGGTGCAGGGAGGTCAGGTGGCTAATCATTAAATCAAACTGCTGTCATCCCCACACAATTCTTCTCCCTTCAGGCCCCGGGTTATTACTTGGGTTTATGCAAAATAAACAGCTTTGCTAAACATTCCCCCTAAAAAGAGGGTCAACAAAGGCACGGACTAGGGAGGCAAATTGCACCAGGCACCCTGCAAATTTGTTTTTTTTTTCCCCCTCCACAGTGGACTACTTAGTAGACGAAATTTGGGAGTTTTTTATTCTCCTGCCTTTCCTTTTCTTTTTTCTTCTTAAGGTTTTTTCTTCTTCTCCTGTCATGCCACTCAAGACATTGCCATGAATACTGTTAACTTACTCTTGTCTGGTTCTTGCTAATTCCCGTTCAGTTTCTTTCTTGGGCTACGTAAGACTTACAATTCCAAGTTTTCTATAGGGGAACTCAGCCATGATAAATCTCTTATAAACTCCCCCAGAAAGGAATGAGTTCTCAGAAGATTCTTCAAAACTAGCCCCGAAGTCGGGGCTTGCTAGTGTTCGGAAAGAATCTTAATTGTACTAGGCGCCACACACATGTACCCTGGGTGGGGTGGGGGTGGGGTTAAGGGGGTAGGGTAACTGTGTTTTGAAAACAACTATACCTCCTGCTCACAGAGGTGTTAGGCAAAGGGATCCCACTGGCTCCTCACAGTCAGCTGATTCACTGCAATTTTATTTGGTCAGGTCCCAAAATCAATGCAGGTCCCTTTGACAACCCCCTCAGCTCACAAAAAACAAACAAACCAAATTACGAACATCTTGTCCAAACCTAAACACCTAAACCATTCGGATCCGGGGCTGGATGAGGACCGGTGGGAAGATATCAAGGGGCAATGAAAGACAGTTGGGCTAGGCTATTTAAGCATCCATCCTAGGTGAAACAGAATTGCAAGTTTTCTTGGAAGATGCCTTAAAGATGACTTCATATGTATGAGTTTCGTATTTCTTGCTTTCTCAATGAGTGGGGGATGGAGTGAAGGGAGAGAACTTGGAACTGAAATTTCAAAAAAAAACCCCAAAAAACCAAGAAAAAGAAACTGTCTGAAAGCACTAGCTTCTTAATTTTAAAATGGAAAATTGTTACTGTGGGAACCATCTTAAGAGGGAAGTGGAAATGTAGTCAAAGGACAGTAACTCATAACAAAGCCTGCAGTTCAACTCTTGTCTGATAGAGTGAGAAGTCAACAGAGACCTAGCCTTTCTACTTTTCCAAGTGCTTTCTCAAACACTGTCTCATTTTATCTTTGTGACAACTCTGTAAAGTGTGGTGAGATTTTATTATCCCCCTTTAAAAGATTCGTTGCAGAGAAGCCTGTCTACACTGGTAGAGGGAATTTCCTCATCAGGAGTTCCTTATTATACTAAAGAAATAATGATAACTCTCCTCTATCCCACCCCCGTTATGGAGTTCAGGGCCAGAGAGAAGTCAGAGTATACCAGCAAAAGCACTGGATTTGAAACCAGAGGATCTGAGTTAAAATCTAGTTTCTTTTACTTACTACCATATGACTGACCTCATTATATTCATCTGTAAAATAAGGGGGCTCAGAGCTCAATGGATGAGCTCTAAAAGGTAAGACCATGAGCCTGATATTTTGGAAGGAGTGTAGTCCTTGACCTGAATTTGAATCCTGGCTCAGAAAAGAAAGGCATATTATTGTTGTTGCAATCATCTTCATCATCATCATCATCATCATCGCCTGAGATCACACAGGAAATCAATGACAAAGCTAGCTTTAAAATATGTCTTCATACTCCTAGCCTAGTGTTCTTTCCACTAATATAACCAAAGACTGCTGCTAAGATTAGACCTCTGGCCACCTCTATTTCTCCAGGTTAGCTCAGAGGCCCCATCAAAAAAACAAAAAACAAAAAACAAAAAACAAAAAACAAAAAACAGTCTACTTCACAGCATTAATCTTTCTGGGGGGGAGGGGGTGAACTCCAAAAAATAAACAACAACAACAAAAGAAAAAAAACCCTCAAAGAAACCTGTGATCTTTTTGTAAAACCCTCAAGATTTTAGTCAAAATATATCATTTCTCCATTTCTTCCTCCTTTTGGGGAAGGGGTGTTCTGGGAGTTACTTTTATTTAATGCTAGTTCAAATGTCAAGCTTGGCATTTTTTTACGTGAAGTGTCAAATACACAAGCAGTTGAGTAATGTGAGGGCATTCAAATCATTTACATGGCCCAGCTGGAGGTCACAATGTGGGCTTTTGTGTTTCGGCTCCTCCCCTTGCATCCTGGGGCTTCAGATACTGTAACACAACAAAACCCTATCCCCCTCTGGTGCACGTGCAAAGGGGGAGGGGGCACTCCTCCCGCATGTTGCTTACGTGGCTCCTTTCTGGAGAGCAGCAAGGCAGTAAGTTCTCTGAATTCAGTCTGGCTGGTCAAAGACCAGCTTTAAAAACACTTCTTTGACCCTGTATTCTCAGACTGCTGCTGGAGTCGGGTTGCAATGTGTATTGCAAGGTTGGGGGTGTGGCGGAGGAAGGAGGGAAAGAGAAAGGAACAACCCCTTTTCTATTCACTGACTTTCCAATGAGGGGAGAAAGTGATTGGCCCCAGTCAGTGAAAAGTAGTTTTCACCCATGAGAAAGCATTACCCCAATATAAAGGCAGAAGGAGTTCCCATACAGCCCTGGCTAAGCAGGATTACAGAAGAAAATCAAGAGAAGGTGAGGGATCTCTGGGAGAACAGAAATGACAATCAGAATAAGCCTAAAACACAACCCCCACTCCCACCCCCCCACACACTGTAACTAACAGGAGAACCTTCCTTTTTCCTTAGCCTGGTTGCTTGCTCCATGAAGACTGGCCACAGGGGCATTCTGCCCAAAAGGGCTGAACCAGATACTGTTCCAGGAACTGTATAGCTTGGCGGATACGTGGATATGTCAGGAAACCCAAACATAAGTTTGACCCCCTCCCCCCAAGCTGAAGTGTCTCTGACTTCTTATTAGAACAGGTACTAGTATAGAGAAGTATGATTTAAATCAGATTTTAAAAGCTTGACAGGAAAATGAAATAGCAAGCCATTTAACATTTCCCATAACATTTTTTAGGGAGCATATCTCAAGAACCCCTGAATACTTCAGAATAAATTGGCTTTATTATATGAAGGAAGAGAAAGAGGGGGATTCTTCTTATATGAATGGCTCCCGTTTCTTCCCCCTCCAGAGAGAAATCAAATGTTTTTAGAGCCTCTAGGTTTCTACACTGGTAAATCCAGCGTTTGGTCTTAATTTTCTAAATTAAATTCTTTCTGTTCTCTTTTATAACCTTTTCTTCACCCTCCCTTCCCATTACACTAACTTCCTACTATACCAAATGACTCAAGCAGTTCAATATTTGACTACATCCTTTATCTTTGTATCCTTAGCATGGCACAGTGCCTGGCACACAGTAGGCGCTTAATGTTTGTTTGCCTTCTTTCTAATCATCATCTCCTGGAAAAGAAAGTGAGGGAGTGAATCATCACCCCTTCAATAAACTTCCAAAGGAATACCTGCTAATTGTCTTGTAAACTTTAAGAAGGTCTTGACCAAACTGGAAGACAAATGGAATTGACCCCAAGCTACTAATTACTCTGAGACCACTACAGGCTTTTAGGGACTAGAATCTATGGAAACAGTAACCCTGCGTGCTGACCAAAAGCACTAACAGCAGCCACCCTCCCAATGAGGGAAGCTACCTCTCCTGACTGTATCATCAAAACTCCTTGCTTCCGATAGCAGGCCCTCTGTTTTAGAGTCATATCTAATTTATGATCTGCCATTAGTGGCTGGAGTTCAATTAGCAACACAATCATAATAATGAATGGAAAAATGCAGAGACTATGATGATGATGATGATGATGATGATGATGATGATGAGTAAGAAAATAATTTAGAAACCTCTGATTTTTCCCTTTAACAATCAGCAGCAATTCCTCACCAAGGGAAATGGAATTAAAAGGTCTTGTAAATGACACAAACCAACCAACAAAACAAAAACAGCAAAAATCACTTCATGGAAAATGCATTCCCCAGAAACTCAGCAACTTTTCTTTCCCATTTGCTGATTAATACTCCTTCTCCACCCACTCCCTCCCCAAACTTCCTCTCAAGGATGTTTTCTCTGACATTTAGGAGAGAAGACTCTTGGTGAGTGGAGATCAGGAGCAGGACAGTTTAAAAGCTCACATTCTGGGATTGCCTGCTGAAGGACCACTCTAAAGCAGTTCTGCAAACTTGAACTCAATAGAGGCAGGGCCATAGCAACTGGCCAGCCCTAGCAAGGAAACAATTCTGCATCAGCCCTATCAGGCCCGCCTTAAGCTGCTGGAGCCCTTGAGAAGCTCTCTCCTCTCTGCCACCATCTTCAGACTTGCCGGATAGAATAAGCCAATAAAGAGAGTTTGTGAATGTGCTTCCAAAGCTCCTTAGTCAGCTGTCATATTGATCTAGCACTGCCTAAGGAAGTCTCAAAGCACTCAAGGAGTTTGGGCAAATGCTGGTATTAGTGTTCCCTTCCTCTTAAGAGTTTGCTGAGACGCCACTCCACAGCTTCCCAAGTACTGAACCTCCCGACCCTGGCAATCCATCAAGTGTATGCAAATTGGGGACCAGACAAAACCAGGCAAACAGCACCCTGCTTTGGAATAATGTGCTGCAAGGAAGAAGGGCCTTCCGCAACAATGATTGCTGTGTACACATTTAAACTAAATACCCAAACTTCTTATTAGGCTCATAATGATTTGTGTTCTCCCTCCCTTTGAAATGCTCCAAAGTAAATGGTAGGAGTTGACTCAAGACTAACCTCAAACAGTAGGCTTTCTGAGCTCTACAAACGGAGAGAAGTTGGGCTATATATAGCTCCCGCTGCTGTTTATTACAAGGCCCTTTTGAAAACGAACACCCAGCCTTGGGAAGCAAAGGAGTAGTTTCAGATCTTGATAATCACAGGCTATAAGCCCCCACTGGAATTGATCTAATTTGGTGAGTATCAATTCAGGGATCACTGTGGGGAAAATACTCCCAAATGGCCACCGATCTGTATATTTATATAGAGAGATTAAAAGCAACAAAATAGGATGTTCCTTCAAATTGGCACTTGGGGCTTTGGAGCACCCTCCTCCCCCTACCTCCAATTGGAGTCCTTCATAGCTTGCCATGGGCTTGGACCAATCCATCTCTCATTGAGTCTGACAGTTCATAGTTTCAACAACAACCACAAAATATAACATGGTAACGTTTTGTTCTTTCTTTCCATCGAGCCAGAATCATCAGCTACTCCCTGGGGAAACCAAGCACTTGTTCCATAAACTGTCTACACCAGACAGTAAGCTGTCCAAACTTTTTCAAGCCACAATGGTACTGGTAAATGCTTAAACATAGAATCATATTTGTGTGAAGATCATGGAATCATAGCTCTAGAGCCAAGAAGGAACCTCAGAGAACATCTAATCACAGAATTTGAGAGTTGGCAGAAGCCTCAGTAGCCATTCCAAACCATGCCACCTGCACTCTAGCCATCCTCTTCTTCCTCCCACAATAACCTTGGACTCTTCCCCTGGAATCACCCTGGGCTCCAATTTCACATTTTATGTTCCAGAACCAGGTAGCCACATTGCTTTTCAGCCATTTCCAAATCATGCCGATGGAATGAACATTCCACCCCTCTACCCCCAAACTCCCTTTTATATATTGTCTTCTCTTGGAATGTAAGCTCCATGAATGCAACAATTATCTTGCTTTCTTGCATTTGTATCCTGAATGTTTAGCCAGTGACTGGTACATAGTAAACACTTAATAAATGATTCTTCATTCATTCATCTAGTTCAACCCTTCTTGAAAGTAGTCCCCACTAAAACATATCTGACAGATGGTCATACAACCTCTGCTTGAAGATCTCCAAAGAGGAGAACCTACAACCTTTTGTGGTAGTCCATTCCACCCACTCTTGGGCAAATCTAATTGTCAGAAAGCTTTTCCTGACACTGATCCTAAATTGTCCTTGTACAAACTCTTCTACAGGATATTGGGCTCAGTGAACCCTGGGTCTGACAAACTATGATCTAATGTTTTTATATTTCATGAGGTTATTTTAAAGGAAGAAACCATGTGGAATTTAACGTAAAAATACACACAGAACAGAAAGAGGTACAATGGAAAAGAAACTGGACTGAGAATGAGACAATATATAGTAGAGAGAACAATAGTGGAAAAATAGTGTCTATAAAGTTAGAGGTCCTGGGTTCAAATCCTGCCCCCAATACTTATTCTTTGAATGACCTTGGGAAAGCCATTTCAAATCTCTGGGTCTCAGTTTCCTTTATCTATAAAATGAAGATATTGAACCAGATAGTATCCAGGCTCCCTTCCGGCTCTAGAACTATGAACTCCTGGGTTTGCCTGGCTACTTGACTTTAGATAAAGAATTTGACTCCTCTGGGCTTCAGCTTCCTTCTATATAAAATAAAACAGACGCTGATCTCCAAGGCCAAGCCAGCTCTACCGTTATTTGATTGGATAATTAATGGAAAAGGATAGGGATTTAAATTAGAGGAGACTGGGAGACTCAGCAAGCCAAGCATAGATTTACTCTGACTCTACTCTAAAGTCCATGTAAGTGGCATGATCAGTTCTGAGACTGAGTAGGACTAAGAATTAACTGATCATTTATATCAAAATTGTCTGGCCCAGCCCAGTCCTCCCCAACATAGCACCCTCAACCCTCTGTCTAGGACACCCCACCCCCTACTGGCTTAGACAACTCAGAAGGTCTCCAACACATTTTGAAAGAAGCTTCTTATATAGGATTCCTTATCTACCTAAATTCAGAGCAAATAATAGGCTGTTTACTCAGGATTTCTGGACTGAGGGAATTTGTATCAGCCAACAGACTCTTCCTCCTATTTCCCATCTGTCACCAAGTCCAATCAATTCTTCCTTTGGAATGTGTCTTGGATGAGAACCTTTACTCTCATCTCTCCTTACACTTCAAAAAAAAATCCAGATCTCTGTCCCTTGAGAACAACAGTCTCCCTCCTTAGAGGATTTCTCTATCTCTCTATTTTTGTCAGCCCCCCTGAGCGCCACTGACAAACAAATCTTTCTAATTTTTTTTGGACCGTGTTGCTCTTCTTAGTCAGGAATCTATAATGGTCACCTAATGGTTTATACTATGAAGCCTAAACTCCTTTGACTCTAGACTTATTTTTCAATAATTCCCTCCCTAATCCTCTCAGCCACTTTAATCAGACTGTTCTTATCTCTCCCCATCCCTGAGTAGGCCATATTCATTCTTGCCTCTTCCTCAGTTGGAAATCCAGCTAACTTTATAGACCAAAGCGATCTCCTGTAGCCTCCATTCCCCAATGTGTGCTGTCTTTCTCTATTAGATTTTGAAGCTCCTTGAAGGCAGAGATTGTCTTTGCTATCTTCTCTGCTTTCTGCCTTTCCAAATTCTCCCTTCAAAATCCAGTTAAAGCCTGACTTCCTTCATGATGTCTCCAACAAAGTCAACCCAAACTGTTCTCTCTCCTTCCTGGAAAAGCCTACAAGTGGTACTTATAGTCCTTATCACACAATTTAGCACTTAATTATTCTCTGATTGTTTAAGGGTTTTTTTTGGTCTTGTGTCCACAACTTGAAAGCAGAGACCCCAATCTTATTCTCTGTAACTCCCTTCCCCCATTCCTAGCATCTACAGCAGATCTGGGAACCCTGCAGGTGATTGATCCTTTCTCCTTCTGAGCCAGATAGACCCTGCTGGTTTCCCCAATGTCACTTGGATTATGAGTTGGGTCAGGCTGCTGGAACACAGCCCGGGCAGTGCTGAGCCTGATTAAATCCATCGTTTGAACACTGGCCGGTGAGCCGTATATCTCTTGCTTGGTGAGAATGACACCTCACAGCTTGCACACACAGCTTCATTTCAGAAAAGAATGTGTGAGAGAGGGGAGGTCAGAAGACAAGCACAGTCATAAATTTGATGGAAGGTTTAGCTGGAAACTCCATTAAATACACCCAGTGCTCTGAGCTAGGCAATGTCCTTACTCTGAGCTTGCTGAAAGGGGCCACATAGGTGAGGGACTCACTCAGTAATGTCTTCATTTTGGGTGTCTCATTACTCAGGAGATGAGAAACCCCATTAACCATATCAGGTTTAGTAGATCGCATTGCTCTTATATCGTCCTTTAAGTTGGGGCGATCCTAAGCCAACAACTCACTTCTGGGCCCCTAGTAATCACTTGCTTAGCTGTTCTGTTTAGAAGTCATAGCATCAAGTATTTAGAGTAAGAAAGAACTTTAGAGATGATCTTATTGTTTGGGGGGGGTTGAGTGCAAAATTTATTCTCTCCTTCTACTACCTATGGAGAAAAACAGGAAATATGATACTCATTACATGTATAAAATCATACAAAACATATTTCTACATTAGCCATGTTGGAACAAGAAGAAGGAGGAGGAGGAGGAAGATGGACAGAAGAGGAGGAGGAAAGAAGTAGGGAAAGAAAGAAAGAAAGAAAGAAAGAAAGAAAGAAAGAAAGAAAGAAAGAAAGAAAGAAAGAAAGAAAGAAAAGGAAAGAAAGAAGTATAGGAAGGAAGAAGGAGAAAGAAATAAAGAGAGAGAGAAAAAGATAGAAAGAAAGAGAGAAGGAGGGAGGGAGGGAGAGAGAGAGAAAGGAAGAAAGAAGGAAAGAAGGAAGAAAGAAAGAAAAAAATACACTTCAATCTGCATTCAGAGTCCATTGGTTATCTTATCTTTCTGGAGGAGGGTAAAATTTTTCATTTTTCATCACGAGTCCTTTGAAAATGTTGTGAATCCTTGTATTGGTCAGAGTAGCTGTCTTTCACAGTTGATCATCATTACAATATTACTGTTACTGTGTATATTGTTTTCCTGTTTCTGTTCATTTCACTTTGCATCAGTTCATGTAAGTCTTCCCAGTTTTTGTCTGAAATCATCTTCTTCATCATTTCTTATAGCACAATAGTATTCTAATACAACCATATACCATAACTTGCTCATCCATTTACCAATTAATGGGCATCCTCCTCAGTTCCCAATTCTTTGCCACAACAAAAAAGAGCTGTTACAAATATTTTTGTACCTATAGATCTTTTCCCTTGTTCTTTGATCTCTTTGGGATATGAACCTGGTAATGGTATTGCTGGGCCAAAGGATATGCACAGGTTTATAGCCTTTGGGGGCATAGTTCCAGATTGTTTTCTAGAATGATTGAACTAGTTCACAACTACATCAACAATGCATTAGCATACCAATTTTCCCATATTGCCTGTAGCATTTGTAATTTTCCTTTTCTGTCAATCTGATAGGTGTGAAGTGGCACAGAAGTTATCTTGCACAATGCTCTCATTCTTTAGGTGAGGAAACTGAGGCAGAGAGAAGTTGAATGATATGCCTGAGATCACACAAGTAAAAAAGCCAGAACTTGAACATAGAACCTTGGACTCTGATGCTCTTTTTAGAAACAGCTTGATGTTAAACTGAACATAGTACTGGACCTGGAGTCAATAAGATATGAGTTCAAATCTAGCCTCAGACACTAGCTGTGTGTGATACTGGGTAAGTCACTTAAACATTCTGTCTCAGTTTCCTTATCTTTTTTTTTTTTTTTTTGGTTTTTGGAGGGCAGTTGGGGTTAAGTAACTTGCCCAAGGCAACACGGCTAGGTTTTTATTTGCGTGTGAGGCCAGATCTGAACTCAGGTCCTTCTGACTCCAGGGTCGACGCTCTACTCACTGCGCCACCTAGCCGCCCCAGTTTCCTTATCTTTTAAAGGAGAATAATAATGGTAGCTACTCCCCAAGGTTGTTGTGAGGATGAAATCGGCGATATTTGTAAAGTGCTTTGTAACCCTCGAAATGCTTTATAAATGCAATGATTACTACACCCAAGTCAAAGGGATTTGTGTGAGAGAGATTATATCAATGGCAAAGACCACTATACCAGACTCTAGTACACAGAACAAGAAAGAATTCTGCAGAGTAACTATCTCTATTTCATTCACTCCAGATTTCCCTTTTCTCTGAAAAGATCTGCTATTCACTAGTTGAGCACATTAGAGCCTCATACTAATGAGGCTAACATTTCTTTATCCACGGAGGCCAGTCAGCATCACTCGGTCCCATGGAAATAAACAACAACCCTGACTTCACAAATCTATGTCATTGGTCACAAAAAGAACCTTCCCCCTCCAAAAAGAAAAAAAAAGTTCTTACTGGGGAGGGGAGATGAGGGAAGGAATAATGACTTCTAGGACCAGGAAAGGTTGAATGAAGGTTGAATGAAGGTAGGTGGCATTGTACTAATGTATCAGAAGGGGAGGATAATGATATGCCCCCACCTCATCACCACCATCATTCATTCTGCATTCTAGCCAAAATTACCTGAAAGAATGTGGGGACGCATTGGGGAGATCCATTCCTGCTACTAGAAATATAATTCTAAGCATCCCTTCTAGTGACACAGAGTCAGGAATTTCACCTTTGTTGGGAGAGTTGTACAGACTGTTTGGGAGCTATTGTGAGTCAGTCCTTCGTGTGTTTTTTTTTACATTTGTTTATGGGCTCTAGGAGTTTTCTGCTTTTTCTTTGGGGAGGAATAAAGGTCATCTTTTACTCAATAAATACAATGTTACTTCAAGTGTTTTAATGAGATCTGGGCTACTCTTACCTATGTCAGTTGAGGTGAGGTATATTCTGAGATTTTCCAAAGTAAACTCTGGATGAAGATAGAATGAGCCAAAAATAAAAGTGCTTTTTCAGTAAGTCTCTAAGATTGGTCTTGTTCCAGAGCTTGAAACTTTTAAAAAAGTTATTACTGGTGGGGATAGCTAGGTGGTGCAGTGAATAGAAAATGGGCCCTGGGGTCAGGAGGACCTCAAATTCGGCCTCAGCCACTTTGCACTTACTAGCCGTGTGACCTTAAGAAAGTCACTTAACCCCAACTGCCCTGCCCTTCCCCCTCCAAAAAGAAAAAAAAAGTTCTTACTGGGGAGGGGAGATGAGGGAGGGAACAATGACTTCTAGGATCAGGAAAGGTTGAATGAAGGTAGGTGGCATTATACTAATGTATCAGAAGAGGAGGATAATGATATGCCCCCACCCCATCCCACCATCATCATCGCCACCATCATTCATTCTGCATTCTAGCCAAAATTAACTGAAATTAAATGTATGGGAAACCAGGTGGAGAAGTTAGAGAACCCTCATGTCTATGAGCAGCCTGTCCTCCCTCTCCCCCATGGTTGGAATGTTCCCTCTCTTAACCTTACCTCTGGTAATCCTTAATTCCATTCACACAGCAACTGAAGTGCCACAAAGTCTTTGATGATCCCTGCTGTTGTTATTACATCCCAAATTCCTGTGTTCACTCTAGATATAGTTCATATCTACTTACTCTGTGTACTTGTTTCCTCCCACAGTCTCTCTCCCCACCATCTCCACTACCACCCTTCCCAACTGTACCCACTTTTACTTTGTATGCCCAGCTGCTATGGGCACCCAGGGGCACAGTGCTGGTTCCGGAGTCAGGAAGACTTGAATTCAGTCTGACCTCAGACACTTAGTAGCTGTGTGACCCTGGGCAAGTCACTTAGCCTCTATTTGCTTCAATTTACTCAACTGTAAATTGGGGGTTATAATAGCACTCTACCTTTTAGAGTTGTTGTGAAGATCAAAGGATGTAACATTTGTAAAGAGCTTAGCGTCATATAGTAGAAGCTTAATAAATGCTTGTTTCTTTTCTTCCTTCCTTTCTTCTTCCCTCCCAGCACTTTGCACAGTATCGGACAATAGCTGGTATTGAATAAATGGTAGTTGAATTGAATTGATGAGCTAATCACTCAACCTACAAGAATTTATTAAGCACCTACTGTGTGCCAGACACTAGGGACACAGAACAAAAACAAACTTTATGGAACCCTTTTTCAGATACCCAAACTAGGGATCTCTATTCCTTCCATCTCTATCACCAATGTGGTCCTCTGTGACTTCCAAAAACATCCTTATGGTGCCATGGTCTTGACAGTGATTAAGTTATTCACTTCATCCTGCTTAGTCCACTTCCTCCATGTAACCTTATTTGCCATTGGCCACTTAATGAGCTTGCTCTGATTTCTTCCTTTCCTGGCTTTTAAATAGCATTTTTTGCGTGTATCATCGGTAAATATTATATTCTATTTTCCCAACAGTTTCATTTGTGAAATGAATCTTTTTATCTAAATTCTATCTAGAAGACATAAAATAATTGTTATTATCTATTATCTGTGATTTATTTGGCATTTAATATTAGTACTATGTATTGTTTTAACTTTTTTAGATGTATTTCTTGTTTCTCCACTTGTAATATAAGCTTTTAGAGGACAGGACCTGGGTTTTATATGTCTTTGTATCCCCAATATGCTTAGCACAATGATAAGGACATAAAGGTATCCAAGAAAGATCTGCTGAAATCAATTTATCAATTTCAGCAAATGGATTATACATTTTTGAGGTACCAGTACTTATGTTTTCTTGTGTTGTGTACTGTACAATTCCTAACACAGAGCTGAATCTTCAATAAATATTTACTGATTATCTAATTGCACTGGTCGTATAGTGGAAAGAGAGTTGGGCCCAGAATCAGAAGATCTGTGTTTGAATGCCAGCTTTCCTACTTACTAGCTGCATGATTTGAGGTAAATCACTAAACTTTATGGAGTTTTAATTTGTTTATTTGTAAAATAAGGTTGTTGGGCATCTAGATGGCACAGTGGAGAGAGGGCAGGGCCTGGAGTTAGGAAGACCTGAGTTTAAATCCAGACTCAGATACTTACTAGCTGTGTGACCCTGGGCAAGTCACTTAACCCTGTTTGCCTCGATTTCTTCATCTATAAAATGAACTGGAGAAGGAAATGACAAACCACTCCAGTATCTTTCCCAAGAAAACCCCAAATGGGTCATGAAAGTCAGACACAGCTGACTACCACCACCAACAATAACAACAACAACAAAAGAAGATTGTTAGACTAAATGTTTTCTGAGGTCCCGTTCTATGTTCCTATGATTAAGTTGGTCTTCAAGGTCATTCTAGATAATATTCCTGATCCTACTCATATGCATCTCTGCCTGAAGAACACGTAGGTCAAAAACAGGAAGATCAGAAAGAAGAGAAAAGACAGTAGGGATAGAAATTAAGATGTGCAGGTCACATCTAATACACCAAAATCAGTAGTCAGGAGCCAAACCAGGGCTGGGAGCAAAGCATCAAGAGAAGCCAAAGGCATTAAGAAAGCTAAGGAAAACCAAATCAAGTCAACATCAGAGGGTTTTATTGATTGGCAGTTTGCTATGCTCAATGTGAGCCTCAGCATAGGCTCTTTGAAAGCCCAGCCCTGTCCCCTGTGACTTCTTAACAGGGTAAGACTGTAAGGTTCTGGGGCCTGTGCAGTTTGAGTTTTACTCCAGCCTTTCAAATGAATCCAGTGCTTGCAGACAGTCCAACATTTCCACCAGTTTCTCTCTTCCAGGAGACAAATACAGTGTAAGAACTGGAAGCACTACCCTTCATTCCTCGCTAGTTCTTTGCTAAACTCTGAAATAATGACTTACTACCTATGACTGAGAAGCAGAAAGATAATACAAGAAGGCCAGTCTGTCTTCTGGACCATCCTCTTCATCAGAATCCAACCTTCTCAAGTGAAAAAATATTTTTCTCTCTACATCTTTGTGAGGAAGAACTTCCCAGGGTTCTGCCCAAAAAGAATTGGGGAAAAAGAACTAAAGGGTGACTATTTGCCAAATATAAGGAAGGTTTTCATGAGCATCCTGAATAGCTGTTCTCTGCATCTATGGAGGATTGAATGAGATAAAATGGACCTATAATAAAGCTAGAGAGATTTCAGTAGTACCTAAATGGGAACTTCTTGACCAGTAAGAAGAAGGCAGTACCAAAATGTGCAAAGTCGTAAGGCTCCCATCTCTGGTGATCTTCAACAGAGGACCAGATGATCCTCTGTCCCAAATGGTTTAGACTTTTCATCTATCCAAAGGAAGTGGGTTACTGTACCTAAAAACCTTTAAATTTCCTGCCAGTTGTATGACGCTATGATTTCATTGAAACCTCTATCCTGGTTTTCTCCACAGAACCTGTATTTTCCTGGCCTCCTGCCACTAAAACTAATTTTCGTTATTAAATACTATTTCCAACACCTCTGGCTCTGGGCAGTTGAGTCAAAACACTCAAATTCAACAAACATTTATTAAATGTCCACTGTGTAAAAAGCAGTGCATTAAGTGTAGGGGTCACAGAGAGATATGGCACAAACCTTGCTCTTAAGAAATTATAGAGGGAACACAGGAAAATGGCATGTTCTCAGTTCATACAATGATGAATACAATAAATAGCAAGATGAGGTCCAAGTGGAACCCAGAGAGACAGACAGGTGTAGTGCAAAGGCTGTTAGAGGGCCTGGGGTAAAATCTTATCTCTGACATTACCCACTTGTGTAGCCTTAAGAAGGCTACTTTATTTTTCTAGACCTCAGTTTCCTCAATTGTAACATGAGAGGGTTAAAGTCGATGGCCTTGAAGGTCCCTTCCACCTCCCAACCTATGACTCTTATATGCTCTGATTAATTTATGGAAACAGGGATTTCTCTACTCCATATAACTATACCCTATAAAAAGGCAGGAATGACTGGCCTATGAAACAGAGTTTATAGTTAGTTAGGAGAGCAGGAGATACTATCTGTTTCATATACACCAAGATTCTGGTACAACCTGTGCTGCTTCACCCATATTCTTCACCCTGTCTGCCCCCCTTCTCACTGGTTTGATCTCTCAAATACCTTGACCTACCTGACATCATTCCTGCTCACCCACTTTCTATATTCTATGATGTGAGCTGGAATCCATTTATCCTACTTTCCTCTGCTACTACTGCTTCTGTCCTTCTACTAAACCCCCTAGAGACCTCTCTGAGAGTGCTGTCCAGTTGGTCACTATACTGCTTCCATCAGTTTGGGACCTATCTTTCCAGCCTTCTCTGCAAGAGGAACTTCCTTTGGCCTGTCCAAACTACGTCTCCCAGGCATTCTCACAAAGACTTCTGGGTTGGTGACCATCTTGTCTCAACTGTCAAGACAGCAAAAGTTCATATACACAGTACTGAATTTTGGGATTCATAAAAAGAAAGCTTGCGTTTTTATCTTAGGCAATTGTGTTTGTAGCTACAATTCTTGAAACCACTCAATATGTTGAACAGGGTATAGCTTTAAGGTCCAAGAATCTTGAATTTTCTTTCCCCTATTCTCTATATGACTATATGATCATAGGTCTAGAGCTAGAAGAGGTCTTAAAAGTCATCCAGAAGAGTCCTAGGGCAGCCAGATGGCAAAATGGATATATTGGATAGAGGGATAGATTCCTCTTCCTGAGTTCAAATCAGGTCTCAGTCACTTATTAGCTGTGTACCGTTGGGTAAGTCACTTAAGCCTATTTGCCTCAGTTCCCTCATCTGAAAAATGAGCTAGAAAAGGAAATGGCAAACCGTTCCAGTATCTTTGCCAAGAAAACCCCAAATAAAGTCACGAAGAATCCAACAGTACTGAAAAATGACTAAACAACAAAAAAGTCTAAGTCCCTTCATTTTATAGAAAAGGAAGCTGAGGCCTCCAGATTTTATTTTTGTGACTTTTTCAAGATCACAGAGGTAACAAATCAAGGAGCTGATAGGATTCAGGATTCAAACTCAACTCTACTGACTTCAAATTCAGTCAGTGCTCTATGCTGCCTTCAGAGTAGGCTTTTGGTCATGCCATTCCATACTCCTGAAACACCCTCACTACCCATCCTGTGCTCATTAAGATCCTGTTTATCCTGAGTTCAAATGCCATCTCAGAGTTTCTCCATAAAACTTTCCATGATCTCCATCCACCTCAAATGAGTGATCCCTCCCTTAACTTCCTTTTAGCACTCTGCATCTTTCCTATACAGTTATGCCACATCCTATTCTGCATTATAGGATACTCAGTTTATATACATATCTTAACCACTTTCTAGATAATAAACTCCATGAAGTTTGAAAAGCATAGGTCTTATTATCTTTCTATCTCTAAACCTCTGGCATGAGTTTTATATAGTATAAGATTATAGATTTGGTGCTAGAAGAGACCTTGAAAGGTCATTTAGTGAAATTCCTTCATTTTGTAGACAAGGAAACTAAGGTCTAGAGAAATTAAGTGATTTGTTCAAAGGTCACATGGTTATTAAGTGATAGAGACAGGACTTGAACCCATAGCCTGACTCTAAATACAGCCCTCTTTCTTCTGAACATGTGGCCCAGGAATACTCCTTTAACCACTCTCCCACTCAGATCTGGTATGTCTAACAATATGAATCCTGAAAAACCCTTAGAAAACCTCAGCCTTGAAGTGACAAGGTGGTTTTTCCCCATCCCTCCCCTCCATACCCCGACCTTCACTCATTCTTAACTTCACCATAGACACCTGCTGAAGTTAGTAGCAATAGCATTACTCCAGTCTGATATTCTGGACCTGATGAGGTTTGACAGTTAAATTTTCAGTGTGTTTTTTTCCTCCTCTTAAATTACCCATGTAGCTTTTTCCACTTTGAGACAATGCAATCGCAGTGGCAGGCTTCCAGTACCTTACACAAATGGTCAGCTCAGTCTAGACTTATGTGCAAACCTGCATATCTGGACATTTAAAATTGAACTTGCAAACTACAAATGAAGCAACTGTGCCCATTTCACAGAAACAAAAATGGATTCTTCATATATCAAATGATGTCATAGACTCATCTCTCGTAGGATATAAAGGCTAGTTTAAAAAATTAGTTAAGATGAGGGGTTTCCATTGAGTTATTTTCCCTCCTAACTGATAATCAAGATAGACCCTTAGGTTCAAAGATTATGGCCATACCCTCAATTAGGTAGCTCATCAAGTAGAGAGCTGAGCCTCAATTCAGACTTAAGTTCAAGTCTGACCTCAGACACTTATTAGCTATGAGACTCAAACAAGCCACTTAAAAAAAATCTGTTTGCCCCAGTTTCCTCAAATGCAAAAAATGAGGATAATAACAGCACCTAACTCTAAGGGTTGTTAAGGGTTGTTGTGAGGATCAAACAAGATGGTATTTGTGAAGCACTAAGCACAGTGCTGGCCCCAGAGTGTGTGCTACATAAATCCTTATTTTCTTCCCTCCCACTTTTGACTAATGACTGGGATTAGAAATAAATTCAGATTAGGTCCATAAAAATTATTTTTCTCTTCGAAAGAAACTAAATGACCTTTAGAGGAATCATACTGCATGCTCTTGGCTCATTGTCATTATGTGCAAACCAGCTAAACTTACTGGCCTTGATGGATGCATCTGCTGAGAAGACAAGCTAAGTAACTCAGGGTCTGATCTTAAATTCAGCTAGAAGGTTAGCAATACAAACCCGAAGTTCTGAATCTGAGCCCTCTCTTCCAAAAGGCAAACAAACTTGGCCTCCCTACAAGGCCCTTAACAATTCTGAGAATTTGGCTGTTGTGGGGGGTATGCAGGGGTGGCTAATATCAAGAATAATTTTTCTTTTTTTCCCTAGGGATCTGATTTTTCACCAATGTAAACATTCTGATAAGATAATATGTACTCTAATGTTTAAAGTTAGGTTGAAGGCCTCTTTAAAAAAAATATGTGTTCCTATAAGACTTTGTTAGGAAGATTAAAATGCTTATTCAAAGCTACAAATTAAGCTCAATTTTACCCCCTACACAGCAAAGCCTTCATTTTCACAACTGGTTCAAATCATGCTTCCCCTTGAGAGCTACATAAATTAGCTACGAGGTACAAATTTAAAATCTCTCTGCTAATATGCAAATATCCTTGCTGTCGTTGTATTTGGAACCTTTCCTGGAATCTGTCAGGGATGCTTCAGAGAGGGTTTTCCTACACTGAGAGGGAGGTTATTCTAAATGATTTCTAAGGTCCCTTTTAACTCAAAACAGTCTAGGATTCTATGCTTCTTAACCCAACCAACAAGTGTTTTATTTTTTGTTTTCTGTAGGAGATAGGACAAAAGAGAGGAAAGAAACCCAACTTGAACCTTATATATACCAGAAAAAATTGTTTTAAAAAGGAAAAGACACATACAAGGAACATAAAATAATTTTATTTTCCTTTCGCTTTGGAGGAACAGGACTGGAAAGAAGGCAGGTATGGAAGGAGAGGAAAGAGAGCACTTGTTTGTGTAGGCATAAGGGCTTAATGAAAGATGCCTAGGGATTGAGATTTAAGACACTGGGCTAAGACCATGAAGATTGGAGCAAGATAAAGGGGCCATGCAAAGACTAGAAAAGACTGGGGAATTAATCAGACCCTTTGCTTTAAACCTGAATGGAAAGTAATTAAGTTCACCCATTCTCTAATTAAAATTCCCACTTGCAAAACTCCAATTGCTCCCACTAGAAATTCATGTAAAACAAAAGTGAGGAGTAAGAGAACATCACAAACTTAACCCATGCTAATGGATTAAGTGGGCATGTTTCCTGATTGCCTTTGAGATGTTTATGGACAAAAGCAGATTTTCTTTTTGCACCCTCAGTTTCACTTGGAAAAATGACGGATTTTTGGACTAAATGATCTCTGAAGTCCTTCCCAGATCCAATATTCTATGACTCTATACGGGATATGAAGGACATATTTTAGGGTTCTTAAAGATTCGAAAAGAGAAATTGCAACCCCCACACCTAGAAAACCCAATATGTGTGTTGGAAAAAAAAGCTTGATACTGCATCCCCAAGTGTTCTTTGCCAGCTCAACCCCTCACATCCACTCACTGTTTGTGGAGATAGAAGAATAAATATTCACACATTCTTTAAAGGAACTTAAAAATCCTAAATCCTGAAATATATCTTACTGTAGAAACACAGCTGGATGCTGAATAAAATTATTGGCTTGATCTGCAGGCTGAGGGTACTGTTTAACATGATATAATGAGCGCAGGCATTTATAGGTTAAAACCTTCTCATTAGAATAGACACATACAAACAAAGTTTAACGCACTGAATTGGCATCTAACGGTTTTCGTCCACACAACTCCTAAGTAGTAATTATGGGTTATTGCAGGGTGACAGCGAGGCAGTTAGTTTACTCTGGGAATGGAATTTGCAGTGAGCACTGCTCTTCATTCTGCAGGCTTAAAATCATCCAGGAATAAAGCATATGTGGCAGAGTTCCAGCTAAGAGAAATCAGTCAAATAAATGTGCACCACTGGTAATGATCGCTACTGAACTGCTTTCTGCCCAGGCTGGCACACAGACCACAGACAGTCACAGAATGTCATAACTGTAAGGCACTCTCATCTCATCCAACCTTATAATTTTGCAAATGAGGAAACAGAGGCCAGAGAAGTGATTTGCCTGTGGTCATATAGTTAGTTAGTGGTAGAGCTAACATTAGAACCCAAATCTCCCCACTTTGACTCCTAATGCAGGGCTAGTCCTACTAATAAGAAAAATAAATCATAATTTGCATAGCTTCTATGCAAATATCCTAGGCTTAGCTTTGTAAGCTCTTTGAGAAGAGGAGCTGTGTTTTGGTTTATCCTTGTTCCCCTCTAACTGTGCTTTGCACTGTGATAAGTACATCTGCTTCTTGGTTAGGATTAGATTAGTTTAACTCCAAGATTCTCCTACTGAAGATGTTACTGTCGGTCCTAATTTACAAATAAAAAAACAAAAATTCCAGAGAAGGTAAATAGGCAACTTACCCATAGTCATGGAGTTAGAGAACAGTAAAGCAAGGAATTGAAACCAAATTTCTACTCACAGAATAATAAAATCAGATTTTCAATTCTTATGCACATTCATCTTGCAGACCTATTCTTTTCCATTCTTTCAATTCAACTGAATCTAAATTATCAATCAATCCTTATTGATGACAGATGAGGGAGAATACTAGCTAGGTGTTAAGATGGAGATAAAAGAAATAGAAACATGGTCCCTGCCCTCAAAGTGTTTGTAATCTATTTCAGCAGATAAAGGAAAAACAAAAGAGACTCAACAGTACTAAAGTAGAAAAAATAGAATACCATAATTCAAGAGATATTATAAATTATTAAGACAGATAATAGAGGTCATTTGGGAGTTTAGAGGAAATAGGTATCACTCCCCAGGACTGGGGGAGGATGAGAAAAGTTATTGGGGGAAAGGGGGAGGCTTATGAGGTAATCTTTAAATGATAAGCCAAGTCTGGATAAGGGAAAGGGTGAGTTAAAAATTTCCTATATGCAAATATAAACACAAGGAGAAAAGGTCATTTGGAAATTTCCATCTGAATAGTATTTTTTTAAAAACTTCTAAATTTTTTACTGATATCCCTTGTTTTCACAAAAATCTTCATTTCTGCATGTATCCCTCCCTCTCCATCACCATCCTTCTTTCCTCTGTAACAAAGTGTAAAGAAGAGAGAGAAAGCAATTTAGCAAAACTAACACAACTCCTTAACTTGGCAGCAGTATATGCCGTGCTCTGTAACCACAGGTCCCCCCCACCTCTGCAAAAGAAAAGAAATGTATTTTCTCCTCTTGGAGACCAAACTTATTCATTATAATCTTCTTCTTGTTATTTCTGTTCTTTCCATTTTCATTGCTGTAGAAATTGTATATATTGTTTTCCTAGGACTGCTTATTTAATTGTCCATCAGTTCATCCATGTCATTCTGTGATTCTCTAGGTTCCTCATAGTCTTTGCTTCTCAAAGCATAGTAATAGTCACTACATTCATGTACCACTATTTGCTTAACTAATCAATCAGCATGTGTTGCTTTCCAGTTCTTCGTCTTGAGGGTCTGGCTCACGAATAGAAATCCTCTGAATTACTGCCCACGTGGGAAAGACTAGAGTTTGCTTCCCAGAAAATCATGATGATGTCTAATGGACCTTCACTGGAGAGATGCTGGATCATGAGTAGACATCCTATAACTGGTCCTAATTGACTAACCTTGTAGTTAGGAGAAGCCTTTCTCTTTTTTTATTTTAAGTTAGGCTCCATTACAGAAATAGAATGGAGGGTGCCTTCTAAAAGGTGTTGGTGTCAGTCATTCTCCTCTTCAGCTGCTCTCTTTTGGCAAACAGTGATATAAAATGATGAAAGGGAGACTCCATGGTCTTTCTTTGGCCTGATATTCATACAATGGGCCTCAGGGCTTTTGCCTCTGCATTGTTACTTCTATTTTAGGTAAAGTTATTAAAATTAGAGACTCTAGTCTTGTGAGGTGAAGAGGGCAAACCTCCAGGTGTCCTGGCACCCCAGGGTCTGGATTTTGTAGCCAGCTCAGCATCATGCCCTAAGGAACAAGGAATGACCTTTGGGAATGACTTTTGAGACCCAGCTCAGCAGTAGCAGAGACTAGGATTCATCCAGAAGCAAACCGTCATTTGAATATGAATTTGGAGGGACCTAAGCTAAGTGTGAGCCCACTCTCCCCAAAGACCAGGGTGAAATAGGAGAGTGAGTATGCTCCTGAGGTATTGGAAGGGAAATGTTTGTACTTTTGTTCTTGCTATATATTCTAAGTAAATATCCTCTTGTAAAACCTAACTGTTGTTAAGTGGTTAAATGTAATTAGGCTGCTAGTGACTGCTGTCTAGCAATGGGTACAAAGTTGATGGGGACTCAAGTCAGTAGCATTAGCCCTGAATTTCTAAGGGTACCCCTAGGAATCTGAAATTAAGATATAGTAACCTGGCTCTGGAAAAATGTGCCAGAGAGTATCTGTTACATTATCATAAAAGTGTCACTATTAATATTTTTGTGTATAAGGGACTTTTCCTTTGTTATTTATCTCCTTGGGGAAATGCTGGCTCAAAGGGTACTGACATTTTAATCTTTATTTTTTTGCTTTTTGGAGGGCAATTGGGGTTAAGTGACTTGTCCAAGGTCACATGGCTAGTTTTTGCGTTAAATGTCTGAGGCTGGATTTGAACTCTGGTCCTCCTGACTCCAGGGCTGGTGCTCTATTCACTGTGCCACCTAGCTGCCCCTATTTTAATCTTTTTTAAAAGCATAATTCCAAACTGCTTTTAGAATATGTGGAATGATCAACTCTCCAACAACATACCAACAGCATCTATGCCCCTGTCTTTCCAGACCCACAAAAATTGCCCATTGCCATCTTTTGTCACCTGGGTCAACTTGCTGGGTATGGAGGGAAACCTCAGAGTTGTTGTGATTCATATTTCTCTTATTATTAGTGATTTGGAGATGCATGTTATTTAACAAGGTTAAACAGGCATCCAGTCTATCATTCCTGAAATCTAACCTTTCTAAGAATATATTTGGATCTCCATATCTATCAGTGGCCTTTTTCTACCATTGAAAAGGGCCTCTCTAAAAGACATTTATGTTCCATTTCCCCTATGTACATGCAAGACTACTAGTGAACACTAACATTCACATCTGTCGGGCAGGATATGGTAGTAAATTCATCAATTAGTGCAAAGGGTCACTGATCCTTCCAGAATAAGTCATTTTAAAACAATTTCAAAATAGAAGATTTAAGGTTTTCAAACTAATATTTTCTTAGAGAACTATAGAGCTAGAAGAGATGTAAAAAGATGAATTGAGACCCAAAGAGACAACGTCACTTGCCCAGAATCATATGGTCAAGGCTAGGGTTTAGACATCCTAATTTCTAGCCCAGTCTCCTTTCTACTTTAATATGGAGTTTACTCTCTCTTTCAACTAAATCATTTGTTTAAAGTGGATTAGTCTGTTAAAATATATTAGTGCCTGGGAATAACTGACTGCATTGGTTGACTTTTACTCAGCTGACATTTAACTGCAAAAACCCAGGGTCAGTCAAGGTTTTAATTTACCAATATACTATCAAGCTCTAGGATATTGTTTATGTTAACAAATGATCATCATCCCTTTCAGCAATACTATAAAGAGAATACTGATTCATGAGTTTGCTAATCGTTCCCTCCTTCTGTAAACATTAGCAGGTATTGAATCTTTACATACTTTAATATGGAGTTTACTCTGTCCTTCAGCTTTACACACTTTAAAACAAATCTTGCAAAGGAAAAAAGGAAAAAATGAACAGCCCAGGAAAACTTGTTGAATGTTAGCTTCAAAAGAACTAAAGCAAATGACAATCACATAAATGATATCTGTAATCTTTACTACTCACCTGAAAACATCATTAGGCACCCTTATTGATCAATTAATCAATTGACAAACATTTGTCAAACGAAAAGCAAATATTATTACCATGTGCAAAGCAAAGGCCAATAGTAAGACCTAGAGAACTGTATCAAAGTCTTGTTATATCTGTGTATTTTGTTGTTAAAATGACTGTTTCGCCAAAAGTGGGGCATGTGGACTTTCCTCATAGCAACTGATTTGGTTCCAATAAGTCACCAGCATATATGCAGACATTATAGTGGAGTTTCCACCTGAGCAGCAACCTTGGGGTTTGGGCTTCTTTCAAAATCCCCTCCAGGCCCCTACTCCCTCCTTTTCCACGGTGGGTTGTTTGCAGCTGGTTGGCTCTCTCTCTCTTCCTCTCCTCCCTCAAGCCCTCACACAGCCTGGGCCCTCTGACATACTACCACAGTCTTTCTTCTTCTTTGGCCCAAAACACACAACCACCTCACCCATGACCTCAAACAACTCTGCCACTGGGCCCGCATTCATTTTGGGTGCCAGCTCAGAATCTACTTTTCTTGTCCTTAAAAGCCTTCCTGAGACTAGCCTCACAGACGGTTTCCCTCTTGCCCCACCCCTTTCCACTCTCCCATACTGGCGGGCTTCCTTCAAGCCCTTCATACAGTCACACCACTGTTGCTGAAAGGGGCCTTTTCTCTTTCAGCTTCTACCATCTGGAACGTGTCTCTGCATCTCTCTCTGTCTTGCTGGCTTCTCCATCCACCTTTTAAAACTAACAGGAAAATGAAAGTCTCCTTCCATCTTGTTTAGACACCTTGTGTCTGTCACGGCCCGATTCATTTTTAATATCATCATTTAAATAATATTAAGTGACTTTGAAAATTTTTCTTCCAACATAATTTTTGTATCATTTATTTTTAAATGTTGAGCATATCCAATAAACGTTGGCTGTAAATAGCAAAGTATACAGCTGCTATCTATTTAATATTAAATCAATTGGGTTTTAAATTATTGATTTATCAGTAAATGACCTCACGTTTGCCTCTAGAAACAACAAAAAGAGCTCCACATATACATACTATAACTTTTACCTCCAAGTCCATTTGTCTGACTATCCTCATTAGAGAAGACTGATTGTTCAAAGTTCCATCCCTGAGAATCTGAAACACTATGAAGACACTTTTGAAGATGGAAGTCAGAAAACCGAGATGTCTCTTTTCCCAAGCTCTCTCCAGCTCTACCACTGGAGCTGACTAAGGTATGGAGCACTGAATGATCAGTCTCCTCCAATAAGGAGGGTCTTATACAAATAGGCTTTGAATTAGATGGTTATCATATAAAGACAGTGTGTGTGTGTGTGTGTGTGTGTGTGTGTGTGTGTGTGTGTGTGTGTGTGTGTGTGTGTGTATGTGTTGAGAAGCCTGGGAGGGAAAAAGGGAAGAAGTTGAATAGGGTCTTCAAGACTGCCATGTTTTAATAACACAGACTTTACTTCCAAAGTGGAACAAAAATGCTTCTGGTGGTATTTTCCTTCTCGAGATAGTAAGACTTCTAGAGACATGCTCCAGGACCAGCAAACAGGTCGCTAGAGAAATTACTGGAGGATACAAGTGGAGCTCAAGTGCCCAAAGTTCCAACTTTTAAGACAGTCGATTCTCCCACCAACTCCCTGGATTCCCTCCCCACCTTTTTTCCTTTGCTGGGCCAACAGCTGCCAAAGTGCACAGCTGTTGACAAACTAGGCTGAGTGCTACCAAGGCATCTTTCATGAACTGCCTACATTCATCTGAGCAGATAGATACCTCATTAATGTGCTATATTTCAACCCAGAGAAAACAATGCATGCCAAGAGACTATAAACAACAAGTGCAAATGATACAGGTCACAGATGATAAATGTAGCCAGCATACATGCAACACAGGCTCTTCTTAAAAAGACAGGAGCACGCCCGACTTCCCCTGTGCATCAGTCTTCTCCCAAATGCTGACACAGTCAACGAGTCGGCATGGCCTGGATAACACAAGGGGCCTTTGCTCCTCTTCATATACAGATCTGCCTTTTCTCCAAAGAGGACAAGAAGTGTTTTCCTTCTTTTCCATTTAACATGTCCAAATCCTCACACTGCTCCCAGCTGCAGGTTCCTTGGACTTATCTATTTATTTTTTCCCTTAGTACTACTCAGAGCTGGGGGTTTGGAGGAAGTGAGGAAGAAGGTAGTGAATTTTCCCATCTGAAAAATAAAATGTATAAAACCCCACCACAGACAAAGAAAAGGACTGGGCAGCTGACGCAGCAAACAGGAAAGGCCACATCAAACAGGTAACCTTCTGCAGGTTTTGAGAGCTCTCACAAACCAGGGTCTGTTGGCTTCAGAAGGGAGGGGTGCTACAAAGAAGAGGGAACTGTAGGGAAAATATTTTCCCTTTGGTTCCCTAATCATTCACTGACAGAAAAAGTTGAGACTAACTGGGTGCTGGTTAAGGAATCTGTAATTCAACAACAATCCATGATTGTTCTTCTTAGCTGTATCTTAGTCATTAGGAAGGATTGAACAGGGAAGTGTATTCTCTTGAGTTCAAAAGGACCTCTATGACAAGGTAAGGAGAACAGGACCAAGAGCAAACCAACTGGTTTTCATTTTTGTAAACTCAGTGCCTGGTATAGAGTAGGGACTTAATAAATACTTGTTAAATGAAATTGTCCACAGACTGTAGATGTTAACCAGGCCCATTTCAACAAGTACACGGGCCTCTGCAAAAGTTCACTAAATCTTGGGTTAGGAGTCAGATCTGGATTCTAATCCCATCACTGCACCTTATTTACTATGTGACCTTGGGCAAGTCAATTTACTTAAGTTTCTTCATCTGTCAAAGAAGGATGACATGAACTTCTCTGTTGATATGACATAGAACTGCTGCTCAGGTCTAAAGGCCAATATTTCTATACAAATATAAGAGATTAGGATTTCAGGTTTCACTGGAGGGAGAAGTCTCCTGTACTGAGATACAACATATATATGACATTGATCGGGGTGAGAAGGTAGGGTGACACTGTTGCATTGCAGGCTGTCAGATGTCACATTAACTATATATTGATAGTAAGTAAGGTCAATATGTTATGCTCTGGGACCCAAGTTCATTTACTTCATGGGTGGCTCAATTCTATCACCCACAAGAATTTATAATTCAGGGAATACCTGAAGGGGAGCTGAGCACTTTGCATACAATACAATGCTCAATGAATGAATAAATCAATAAATAAATGAAGTCATTGTCCTCTTTCTACTGCCCATTGGCAGATAGGAATCTGTTCATCCTTACCATTTGTTGTTCTTTCTACAGCACTCAATATCAATAACCCCTCATTTAGCACTTGTATAGTATTTTGTAACATGTTATCTCTAATACAGCTGTTATTTAATTCTCATATAATTTTACTTTTTCATGTGTGTCTTACATCTGCAAATAGATTATGTACTCCTGAGGTCAGGTGAGATGTGTTAAATTTCCATGTATCCCACAGTGCTAAACACAGAAGCTTTAACCGTTAGCAGGCATTTGGCTTAATAACATTGGCTAATTAGTCATTAAAGGATCACCAGTGCCAACACTAGTACAGGCTAGTGTCAATCAAAGTGGAGGATGGAAGGGCAGTGCCTTGATGGCTCCATTGCTCCATCACAGCTTTGGTTCAAGGTTTCACGGCCACAATTTTAATTCTAGAGTGGATTAGCCAAAGAAAGTACAGGGGAGCAGGGTCAAGGTTCAAGTAGTTTAGACGTTTTGCCAGCAAGCAGTTACCAGGCAAAGAAGGGCAGCCTAGCCATTTCTCTAGATCAAAAGCCCACCTTGGTCACTTTAGCAAGGCTCCCAGAAAGTCAGCACCTTGGACCTCAGGTCTACCTGCTCCCCTGAAGAGGTCCTGTGACTTCTCTTCCCATTTTCATCTCTCCTGAGGTACCCTGTCCAAATAAACCTGCACTTTCTTCTCTCCTTCAAAGCCTGTGCAAAGTTACAGAGAGCCAGCTTCTGAGACTACTTTACTGCTTGCCCTGGAAAGGGCCAGAACACCACAGCTGATTTTTGAACCAGTATGAATGCTGCAAGAGCAGAGAAACATAATAAATGGGCACAGCTCCATTTGCAGCACCTAATTTGCAATAATATTGAAGTCTCCAACAATAACTCATTTACTCTTATAATAAATATATAAAAAAAGACAAATTGCTACATTGAACATGCATTTTCTTCACCGCAAGTAGCTGCTACCCCAGGGAGAAAGCCCTGTGCTGCTAACTAATAGTAAATCCTTTGGAAAATCATGTGTCATAATGATGGACAACCAGGGAAAGGGCATTAAATAGATTTAGAGGTTAGAGACTCTAACAAGAACAAAAGACGCCCTTTGCAAACCAGTACCTATCAGCCATAGGATGGGGAGCATGATTAGCACCTACCAGTGTGACAACCTCAACCAAGCAGGACAAAAAGTTTCTTTTATGGGACAAGGTCTGGTCAAGTGCCACCAAAGAGAAAAACAGAAGCCTAGGGGGCAGGGGATAATAGTAGACGTCAGAAAAGCTAATACTGAGCAGGTGAGTTGTTGTGATTCAATCATGTCTGACTCTTAGTGACCCACTATGGGGTTTTTTTGGCAAAGATTCTAGAGTGGTTTGCTAATTTCCTTTTCCAGCTCATTTTATAGGTGAGGAAACTGAGGCAAACAGGATTAAGTGACTTTCCCAGGGTCACCCAGCTAGTAAATATCTGAGGTTGGATTCAAACTCATGAAGACGAATCTTCCTGATCCTAAATTCAATGCTCTAATTCACTGAGCCACCTAGAATTAAGGGTAAAACTTGAGCAGAATTAGTTCCATATGTGAGACTTCCCTACTAATGTCCATATCACTAGGTGTTGAGTACAATATATTACTATTTCTCTTTTATTCCTGATCCAAATTCCAAAAATTCAGTCTTTTTTTATGGCACAATTTGACTTTTCCTTAGAAACCTGGTCAAGCATCCGTTTAACAATAATCATCACTTCACAATTATATTGGGATTTATGGTTTACTAAGCCCTTGTGTACACATTCCTTCATTTGATTCTCACAACAGCCCTGTAAAATAGCTAGGCCAGGTATTATGAACCCATTCGAAAATGAAGAGACTGAGGTTCAGGGTGTAATGATTTGTAATGATTTGCCAAAGGTTTGACTGATAAGTGAATGAACCAGGTCTCAAGTGCAAGAACAGTTAGTCCCCTTCCACCACAAGCACAAATAAATTGCTTATCATAGCCAACCTTCTTCAATTTGAACATAGATGCATATAGAATAGAGGTTAACAGAATTAAAAACACTGTGCCATATTCTAAATCCCTTACCTCTCAAGATCTGGAGGTAGAGTGGGACAAGGAAAACATGAAGAAATATATTAGTCAGTGAAGTACCCACTGACCACCCATTTGTGAGGCTGGGGTAGGGGACATACACCAGTCAGTGGGAATTACAACTATCCTGTATGTTAAAAGAAAATCAGCCCATGGGTCCTCTTCAGCACAGGTACCCTGTGTTCACAATTCTTGAGATGGAACATATCGGCACCCCCATTATACATCATAGTCATGTGATATGGGGGTATCTATGTATCTGAAAGCAAAATATGAACAGTGTACTTGCACATGCATTCAAGTATGCACAAGTATTATAGCTACATTCCAAACATTTTAATGTCAATGTTCTATTGAAGTCTGACCTTTAGTTAAGAACCAAGTTAAAAGACAGTATTAGATATCACTAGATTGTAAAGGCAGGGACTGTCTTTCGCTTTTTTTTTTTTTTTTTGGTATTCCCAGGGTTCAGCACAATGCTTGGCATATAGTGGGTGCGTAAGCAATGCCTATCAACTGTTATCACCTACCTATAATATTGTTCATCAAAGGTATGATATAAGATGATAAACATTTATTAAATGTCTACTATGTGCTAGGGACTAATACAAATAAGAAAAAGAAAAATAGCCCCTGCCCTCCAGGACCTTAGAGTCTAATAGGAGAAGACAGTACATGGAATGAAGCTGAAAGGGGAGGAGGTGCCAAGAGTACCTGACACTGGGGTGATGAGGTTGATGATAGAGTGGGAACCAAGCAGAGTAGCCAGTGCCAAATAGTAATAACTATTGCTGCAAATTTCTCTTTGTTAATTCCAAAAATTAAGACCTGACAGACATCTTTGGCTATCATTACAGCCCTCTGCACAGTCCTTAAGTTAGCTAGTTTTGCACTGTAAGTCCTAATGAAAAAGACTCAACTTGACTGTGCCTACTCTTAATAGCCTTCATCTTAAAAATACTAGTGTGTGTCTATGAGTCAGATGTATTAAGAAATAGCAGAAAATGTGATGTGAAAACTGTCATGAAGAGAAAGAATAAAAAGTCAACTTTAAGAGTAATTTTCGTCAACTATGGATGAAATTCATGATATCTATGGCATGAGAGAACAGAATACCATTTGACCTTTTGGAATAGGTTTGCTATGACTTTTCCTGTCTCAGTATTGCTAGCTCCTGTGTCCTATTTCAGAATACTGTATATGTGTGTGTGTGTGTGTGTGTGTATGCAAAGATCTCTTTCTTACCCTATATATACACATGCATACCCATATGTGTTTGTACACACATATATGTATGTGTGTATATACATACACACATGTGTATATGTATTATATATATGTATGCATGTATGTATGGCTTCATTGGTGTTTTATGACTTTGAGATTGCCAAATTGTTCTTTTACCAGCTTACAGCTTCTCACTTCTGGAAAGATTTCTATAGTTTAAAGCAACAATGCAAGGTGATTTATGAGTATTCTGCAATTGCTATCAGTTTACTATTTTAACCAATCTATCATAAATCAGGAAGAGGAATGTTAAGCCAAACTTGAGAGTGTAGCTTTCATTCATTACCTGGGAAGATTATAGCCATTTCATAAAATCCATTATCTAAGAAAAGGATCTTATTGGCAAGGGCCAGCAAAATTCATTTCATGCTTCAAAAGTTTGTGATTGGGCTGGCTAGAAAAACTAAATTGTTTGGAAGGTGAAAATCATAATTTGTTTAAAAAAACCCTACAAACGCCCAAGATGGAGTTGTGTCAATTATAGCAAGTGGCACTCTCTACTCAAATGCACTAAGCGCCATCCGAACGCTGCCCCTCACTCCTGCATGATTGCTCACAGACTTATCAGTCACGAATGGTTGGGCGAAAGGCATATGCTCAAAAGGTGCTGTGACCTACAGTTTGCTAGGCGTATTGCATTGATGCGCTAAAATCTAGTATGTTGGGGGCAGGATAGAGAGTTAGGAAGAAATGACCAAAGGGATATTTGGTTGATTATTATGAGAACATCCTAAACATTTAGATCTTTTTTTATGGTTTTTAGACTCTACAAGCACCTAATCTAGAAGAGCTAAGGGACCCCTCCCCCCTTACTGGAAATACCTGACCTCCAAGAAGGGATGGTGGCTTCCTATGTACTGCCCCATAGGGAACAATTCTTAACTAAGAAGTGAACAGAATTGGTGTGGTAATGGACCCCTTCTAATCTGTAAGTGTTAAAATATTATGATTCATCTTCCTTCCAAATTTTTCCCAAGTGGAGAGTTTAGCCTTTCTAAGTAAATTCTGGTCCTAAACTGTGTAATTAGGGCACTGGATTGGGAGAAGAGGGAGGGCTAAGAATGCGCTGCTTTAGGGAAGACCAATATCAGAACAGAATTTTGTCGTTTAGTCAATCAGTTGTATTCATTCTCTGTGACTCTGCAGACCATAGCACACCATGTTCATGGGGTTTTGTGTTTTTGTTTTTTTGGAAAAGATACTAGAGAGTTTTGCCATTTCCTTCTGCAGATCATTTACAGATGAGGAAACTAAGGCAAACAGGATTAAGTGACTTGCCCAAGGTCAGATAGCCATTAATTGTCTCCGACCAAATTCCAACTCAGGTCTTCCTGACTCCAGGCCTGTGTTCTAACCACTGAGGAACCTAGCGCCACCTAGCTGCCCTCAGAGTAGAATCAGCAAACTCCAAAAATGAGGACTCTCAAGGTCTAGGTAAAAATCTTCCATCTGTCACTAGTGTGAGTGACCACATTGAGAAGTTATCTTCTCTATGCCACATCTTCACCTCTGTCAAATGTTGGAAAATAAATATTGAAGCATAGAGAAACTCTGAAGGACAAGTCAATAGACTGGACTTCATTACTGGTTTTGACATGAAAAACTAAGTGGTCTTAGGAAGGGCCTGTCCCTTTATCTAGAAAAAAAAGAGAAGAGGCAGGTGAACATCCCTGTCCCAAAATTCCTTTCCAGCTCTGAAATTCTCTGATTCTCCTTTGATCTGCAGTGAAGCCCTCTGCAAATAACAGCTTTTGGAGTCAGGATCTTCTCATTGACTTCTATGAAGAGTAATTCTTCCCTGCCATGTTTTCCACAAATCCTCACCCTCATCCACTGACATTCTTTGATAGAGGATTTTATTATTATTTGCCTTTTACTTTTCTCCAATGATAATTCTCAGTAACAGTTCACCCCTTTAGGGTTCTGAGTTGTTTTTTTGTTTGTTTTGTTTTGTTTTGTTTTCTTTTCTTTTCTTTTGTTTTTAATCTCTTAGTCCAGATTCAAGCATTGAACTTGCAGGGCAGCACTTCTGGGCTTGGAGGAGAGCCCTCATATGCCCAAACTGTTCCCCTCACTCTGGCTTTCTTCTGAACAGCACATAAGGCCTGGGGACCTAGGGCCCTGTCTCCAGTTCTAACTTTTGCTACAACAGGGGAATGAGGAGGTCCTCTACCCTCCCAGGGTTCTCTACATTTCCTAAGAAAGTGGTGGGTACCTATGGCTTATTTTTGGTGAAACTTCATGTTCTGCTTAGTAAGGACTGTTAGGGAACGAAGAGAGGTAGAATTTCAAGGGATGGTAAAAAGGAAAAGAAAGAAAGGTTTTTGAAAAAGGCCTAGAGAATCAAGTGTCTTCCACATTTTGCCAAACCCTCAGAACGTTGTTTTTTTTTATTTTAAACTTGTTTCTTTCACTGCTAAACTCAACTTTACCCAAATACATTCCTCATGTGAAAACAACATTTCCCCCAGGGAAACTTAATTTTAACACACGTGTTTTTCTAAGTAACTCAGAGCTGGTGGTAGGCAGACAATAAAGATTCTTGTCTTAGAATCTTCCTTCTGCTGGGACCACCAGGGGAATAGAAGAGCAAGAAACACCCAGAGACTCAGAACGCCCACAAATCAGGGTTTGGGGCCCCCCAGATCTCTTTTCAGATTGCTCCGCCAGTTTTAAGTGGATGTGTGTATGGGTTGGGAAGGTCCCAAAGAGAGCAATGAGAATCACCCTGCACCCTCATCTCCCCCATCCCCACCCCTCCAACACACAGCACAATTTGGGGGTAACATTCTTTGGGATCCCCCCTCATGCTCGCCTTCCCCCTGTCTCCAAGCTCTTCCTCTTTCCTCTTCTCCAAGACATGTTACCAATCCCTTCCCTTGCTTCCCCACTCATTTACTGCGGACTGGTGGTATTACCTACAAACTTGAAGGCCCCCCTCTCAGAAAGCAAAAAAGCCCCAAACAGCTGAAAGCTAGCACTGTACAAACAGCAGCTCCTAATTTACACTTTAAGCAGCCGGGAGAGAAGGCTTTTTTTTTGTTTGTTTGTTTGGTTTGGTTTTTTCCCTTCTACTTACCATTTGTTATTTTGGAATGTGTGGCACCCTGTCACCGTCGCTGGGAGAAAGCTACTGCGCTCCAGTCAGAAAACTCGGCAGAGGAGGTTTCTTGATATATCAATATGGACTAAACATCAAGTGGCCCCCTCAGCTACAAAGGTGTGGTTATTATGAATCATTTATTACCCTAGCTAAGGCTTTAGGAACAACACTCACTAATGTAAAGGAAGACTTGACTTGGGGAATACTGCTGTCACGGTGGCTGAAGATCCTCCCCCCTCCCCCTGTCCCCACCTCCTCTCCGGAGGAATAGCTCTCCTTCAGGTTCATGAGTGGTGTTAACCCTTCTTGAGTTGCCCTGCCACTATAGCCACTCCCAACTGAACCTTTCAAGGATGAGAATAATAAGCTTGAGGCCCATGAATCCCTAGGATCTTCTTTCTTCGCCCCGCATTCCCCTCCACCAGAGCACACAGAAGAGGGGGTGAAGGAGATGCCTGAGTCATGGAGCAAGATCAAAAGAGTTTGTGGGTTTGGGAATAAGGGTGGGATATACATAAAAGGACTGGAAAAGATGTTGAAAATTATGGACATTATGGAGGAGTGTCCTCATACTTCCAAACTGTTCCCCTCACCTCTGGCTTTCTTCAGCCTTCTTCTTTCTAAGCCCTTGGGGAAGTGGGGCACTGAATCTAGTTCTAACCTTTAGAATAAATGATTCTAACTAATACAGGAGGATATCTAGAAAAGATATTTAAAAGACAAGTAAACTGAGACCCAGAGAATGGAAGTAACTGTCCAAGGCCACACAGCTAGTAATTCCCCAACAAAAGGGGAAACTTTAAGTATATTAATATATTAGCCAGGTTAGCCCTGGTAGAGAGGTCAACAAATGTCACTCTTCCCCCCTCCTCCCCCCCCCCAAAAAAACAACAAAAAACATTACCATGGCTTGGGAAATTTTAAAAAAAAAATAGTTTCTTTTGCCAAAAAGGTTGGGATACCTGGCCTAGGAAGCACAGATAGGACACAGAATAAATGCCTAGGGGTTGAGGTACCAAGTGCAGGTAAAGGAGATAGAAAGTAGAGGGAAAAACCCCAAACTTCTCCATAAATTGACTGAAAAATCATCTCAAGTGGTTACTCTACAAAACACAAATCTATTCACTTTCTATGGTTCTTAGTTTTTATTTTGACCTGACCCTGGTTCCCTAAGGAACCAGATTACAATCTCAGGAAAGAAGAGGGACAGATTTGGAGTCAGTAGCCCTGAGTTCAAATCCTAGCTCTGCCACTGCAGTAGCCTCATGTGACACTGGACAAGTCATTGAGCTTTGCTAGGCCTCAGTTTCCTCATTTGTCAAATGAGGGGCCTGGGTGGCTAAAACCATGGCTTAGGAGACCAGAGTCCAGGACTCAGAGCCTGGGATGTCAGGGGTCAAATTCTACCTCTGACACTTGCCAGCTGTGTAACCATGGGCAAGTCAAAACCTCTCTTTGTCTCAGTTCCTTCATCTATAAAATAGGGACACCTGGAGCACCTATTTCCCCCAGGGTTGTTGTGAGACTAAAAAGATATAGGAGATGTTAAAATATACACTGGAAAAGAATGTCTTTGAACGGTCTTGAAAAAAAATCCAGGTATGATCAAAATTGACTCTGGAGAAGAGCTAGAAAATGCACCTGGTGTCTTTTGTCAGAAAGGTGGAAGTCTATGGGTGTGCAATATTATGTACTCAGTCAGATGCTGTTAAGATATGATGAGTGTGCCCAATGACTTTGTCAGAATTAAAATAAAAAAAAAAAACTGTTACAAAGAGAAGCTTGTTTGGAAGGGGAAGGAATATATTTAGAAAAGTTAAATAAAAACAAAACATCAATAATTCAAAATAAGATAAAAATAAAATTAGGAAATTGGCCAAGGTTGCCTCTGAGGTCCTTTCCAGCTATAAATCTGAGTCGATGTTCCATTCACCCACCCCACTCTCCATCCCTCATCTTCTCCCATTGAAATTTCCTGCTATTCAAAATTTACAAACAGGACCGGGGAGAGAGAAGGTGAAAGGGAAACAAACTTTTCCACTGCAGAATAATCCTGAGAGACTCATTCTTAAACCATAATAATAGCTCACGTTGATATAGCAGCTTGAGGCTTACAAAGCCCTTTCCTTACAACAATCTGATGAGACAGGTTCTCAGTATAATTGGAATCATCTCTGTTTTACCAACGGGGACCTAAGGCTCAAAAGGCTGAAGTCGCTTGCCTCTAGGCACAAAGCCAAGAAAAGTCAGCACCTCATTTAGGCCTTCTCAATGGAGTACCATGAGTTCCATTTTATCAGGCTGCTGAGGGGCTCAGTGAGAGTCCAGGGCCCTTTCCTCCATCAGATCCCCGTCACAACCACTCAGATCATGAATGGTTCTTATTTTCACAGAGTACTCACTGCCCAATACTCAGCAAAGTCTCAGATTGAGTGTTTCACACACGCACTCATACCTCCTCAGCTGATTCTGTCAATTCCTAGGCAAACAGAATCAGAACTTCAGTGCTGAAAGGAACCCTGGAGATAGTCTAACCCACCCCTTTCATTCAACATGTGAGGATATTGAGAAAGGACTTGCCCCAGGTGATAGATACAGCTAGGCAGTGGCCAGAAAGAACCAAGATTAGAAACCAAATTTCCTAATGTCTACTCCAGAGTTCCTTCTACTAGACTACACTGCCTCCAATCAATCACCAGCTGGGGAGGACCCCACTCAAATCAATCAAGTGATTGGGAGGGCAGCTGGGGGTGGGGGAAGAGGCTCAGAAGAGAAGGCAATGGCCAAACCAGATGATGTTTCAGTGGCTGTCCCTTTGGTGCTTGTGAACTGCAAAGGGGTCAGAGGTTTGGCTCATTGAACCACACAAAAGCCGTCCTGAAATCGATGGGGTCAGCAAAATTAGAGAACAGACCCCCTTCTTGGGTGGCATCGTCAGTCTTCCTGCTCTCCGCCAGGACCACAAAAGCAATGAGGCAGCACAAAAACGACAAGGGAACTTAACTAAACTTCCCCTAAACCTCAGAGAGAGGGGGAGAAAACACATACACACACATTACATATACACCCACAAAAGTGAAGCTTAAGTTGAATATTTTAGCAAAAGTTTTGACTTGTCACTTTTATGATCACATCTCACAAAATTTTCTTCCCTTGCTCCATGAAACCTCCTTAAATTCATACACCCAATAATTCCAAATTTGTGAACAGAGCCAATACTCACATTAGTTTATATTGTCTATGCCTGGAGAAAGGGTTTGCTAAAAAAATTAATCACCAAAACAAAAGGGGTTTAACCCCCTAGGGAGAAGAAATAGTACTCAAACACTTTAAGAGCTTTCATTTACATATAAACAATGTGCTAATTACAAGTGATCCTTATCTAGTCCCTGGACCAACTCTGACTGAATCTATTTCTCTGCATTTTGTTAGACTAGATGGATACCAGAAAGTGATGGCATAGCCCCTTACAGTTGTTCTAATTCATTCCTCAAAAACAGATTCTGGGAGAACCAAACTGGGATGAGGGAAAATCAAAGTAGTACCCTGAAGGCAATATTATAAATGAAGGATAAACACTCCTAGTGACTGGCTTAGCTGAGCCAGTCAAGGAATGGAGCATTGAGGACTTCAGACAACTGGACAAACAATGGATATCACAGGACATTATGGCAATCCTCTATTAATGAACTACAAAATAGTCTGTGAAGTTCTAAGGAGTATGGCTGTAAAAGTTGAATTTCTTTCAAAATATTCTAAAACTATGAATTCTTAAGCATGAATTAATTCAGCCTAACCCTTCGCTCACTGATAGAGACCATGGACACATGATGGCCTCCATCATCATCCTCTTTTTTTCCTGCCATAAGGAAAACCAAGGGGACAGCTAGGTGGTACAATGAATAGGGTCCAAGCCCTGGAATCAGGAGGACCTGAGTTCAAATCTGACCTCAGACACTTAACACTTACTAGCCCTGTGACCTTGGGCAAGTCACTTAACCCTAAATGCCCTACCTTCCACCCTCCAAAAAGAAAAAAGAAAAGGAAAAAAAGGAAACTGAGCTTATTTTAAAGAAAAGGGAGATAAGGAGTCAGAGCAGAGGGGGACAAAAAGAAAAAATAACCTAGGACTTTAAGATGGATGGTGAAAGTACCAATCAACACCCCCAAAAAAGGGTTGTTTGCTGGCCAGCTGGCAAGCAGTTTTAAGGAGAAAATGGCCAATACCAGGGGTAAGCATCAGGGCTGTTCAGTGGCCTCAGTGTGAGAGCAGTTGGTCTGTGAGTAATATAGCTTTTATTAAACACCTACTATTTGCCAGGCACTGGGCCAAGCCCCAGGGATACAAAGAAAGGCAAAAAGATGACCTCACTTTCAGAAAGCTCACAGTCAGGGAACACCAGATATACATGTCCCAACCATGAAATCTCCGAGGCTCCTGCTGGGGAAAGTCAGTGAATTTTTCTCTTCCTCAGTCCATCCTACTAAGAGATTGCCATGCTGAGTTAGTCCAGGAGTCTCCATAGAGCTATGACATAAGGTACACTTTGTGGTAGAATGTAGCAGCTGTTGGCCAGAGAATGAACTTTAAATAATTTAGGGATTATCCCCATCTTGTTGATAAGGCTAGTGGTTCTTTATTTCTCATTCAGTTTCTCTCGATCTCACTCTCTGTCTTTCTATCACAATAGAAACACACACACTCACACACAATCTCACACACTCTCAGGCATTTAAAAAAAATCAATTTAACAGAACAACCTTTCTTAAGACTGCTAAATCACCCCTTTAGTTCAATAAAAGGTTAAGTAAGTAGGAAACATTAAGCCCAATAAATAAAATCAAAACCCTCTTCTTTCTATCCATCTGAGTCACTGGCTTTTTTGCAAATGGGGCCCAAAGGTCAGGGTATACTTATACTATAAACCTAGAAGTCACTTTCTGACATTATATGATGTGAATAGGTCACACAGTTTCCCGACAATATCCGTGACTTCTAGTCTCTTCCATTCAGTCCATCCACTGTCCAATTGTTAGACTAGACTTCCTCAGTCATATCTTTCCTTATGCAACCCCATTACTCAATTCTCAGCATCTACCCGATGAAGTACAAACTGTTGATTATTTAAGTAGCATTTAGGGCTCACCATGATCTGGGCCCAAAAGATTTTTCCAATCTCATTTCCTATTGCTATGCTAGTCAAAGATGGCAGAAACAGCAGAATATGTAACAATAACTGTGACAAGGTTTGTACAGACCCTTCATCGGATAACTAGGTGGTTCACTGACTAGAGTGCTGGGCCTGGGGTCAAGAAGATATGAATTAAAATCCTTCCTCAAATACTTACTAGAGTTAGATGGTTTTCATGGCCTCTGAAGTCCCTTCTAGCTCTAAATTTAAGATGCTACGATAATGATGACCTTTCTTCTCTACTATATAATGTAAATCTTAGTCTTGACTAGGGGCGAATGATTCATTGTACCAAGGAAACAAGTTAGGTAGAAAAGTTTAAAAAAAAAGTCAGTCCTTAGTATGTGGTAAAGAAGGGATTACTTATCCTTTTCTCATTTCTCCAACTAACCTGTAAGCTCCTTGAAGGCAGGATTCAGGTGTGATTTAGTATTGCAATCCCCCAGGAAGCCTACCACATAGTTCTGGGCATATGATAGGTGCTTAATAAATGCTTCCTGCTTTATTTTCCATCACTAGTTATCCATATACACCCTACCTTCCCCTTCTGTCAAAGTAAACCTCTAAATTTTTAACTGAGCAGAGCTCAAGACCATTATTCCACCCTCACTGCCAATAGGCAAGCAAGGGCAAAAGGGAACAGGCCATTGTTTTCCTCCAAATCTGTACCTGTATGAGAGCATATGGAGAGAGGAGGCACAGGAAGGAGCTGTGTAGGAAGACAGAAACTAAGTTTAACTTCCTGCTACAAATAAGTGTTTCAAAATCTGTCTTCATATAAATGACAACAGTTAAACAGCTGGCATCAGGATAAAGAGGAGAGCCCCTTGGCATTGCCTACTTTGTTTTGAAGGTCCACTGGTCTAATCAAGCAGGGATCCTTGAGTAGGTACCAAATCTTGGGGGGGGCGGGTTGGTCATATTTCCAATGGACAACAAATCTAGTAAACATTCATTAAGCTCCTATGTGCCAGGCACTGTGCTAAGTGCTGGGGGTATAATTAATAAAAAGATAGTCCCTGCCCTCAAGGAGTTCACAGTCTAAAGGGAGAAACAAAACACAAAAGGAGTCAGGAAAGCAGGAAGGGAGGGGAGTGGGAGGAGACAGGATGCTAGAGGGTATCTTGTCTAGTGGAGCTGAAACCTGGCAGAGCAGCAGAAGCAAAGCAGAGTGAGCCAAGTCCAGTTTCTACCCTCAATAAAGGAAGGCATCGGGAGGAGTTTGGTATTCCCCTCTCCTGCAGTCCTCCAAGCAGTACGTTTTACAAACGAGGTACTCTAGAAACACTTGACTGACTGACTACATTACTACATGACTACAATATACTGTTGCTAGCAAGGTGTAAGTGGAAAGGAGACTTGGGCTCAAATTTGAGCTCTGTCCTTTACTACCTCTGTGACCCTGGGGAAAAGCCTCTCTGGATCTCTGTTTCCTCACCTATAAAATGAGGGGATTGGACTAAGGGACCCTTAAGGCTCCTTCCAGTTCTAAATATATTATTATTGCCCTCAAAGTACTAGGACACTTAATAAACTTTAATTAAAATATTCTATAAATCTGGGTCATTATTATTACTATTAGTCTTAGTCTTATTTGATCTGTACAGCCTACCTAGAAAGTAAATAGATATCTCATTTTAGAGATGAGGAAATTAAGGTCCACAGAGAAGTAAAATCATGGGTGACAGAGAAAGGACTGGAATAGGAGTCTTCTGATCCAGTATCTTTTGTAAGAGGAAATCTTCCCAATATAAACTTAACAGATGCATGAAGAAACACATAAATGGTACAGTCAGAGGACCTGGGTTCAGATCTCACCTCAAATGCTACCTGTGTTAGCCTGAACAAGTCACTTAACCTTTGGAGGTCTGTCTTCTCACAAAATGAGAGGGCTGCTCTAGATGGCCTTTGAGGGTCCCTGGCCCTCAGGCTATGCTCCTATGACCCTAGCTCCTCTACCCATTTGTTTTTTCCTTAGTAGTCTACCCTATGGTAAATATCTCTTCAAATCTTACAAACTAGGCTGTGGAAGCTGGCTTTCTATTCCCATTCCCCTCCCCCAAATACAGAGGGAATCAATCACATAGCTTGATCTAGCATAAAAAGAGAAAGGATTAGGAGAGGAAAAGAAACAGAAAAGGGGAAAGAAGCAGCTGGAAACAATACATTCCCAGTATGTTTACTTGGAATCCACATCTAGATGGAAGATCATCCCGTCCATTCCTCTGCCTCCACACCCCGATATTTACTGAACCATGTGGACCAATGTACAATTGTCTAACTTGTTTCTGTGGGAGGTGGAGGGGTGGGGGACACCAGAGGAAGCACATGGGGGAAATGGCCCCTTTTCTGGCAGATGCCATGTTTATGTCCCCCTCCCTCCTCCTTTCGGGGTGGCTCACCCCTCAGATGTATAATGAATCAGGCACTCTCTCATTAATAAAAAATGACAAGCTATCATCTCATTGAAATCCTGTGTGCTGGAAGTGCCTGCAGACAAAATCCCTGCCTTGCTCTCCAATTCCTCTGTGGTCGGGCAGTAATGAGGCTTTGGGGTGGACGGGACAAAAGTGAGCTGCTGAATAGAGCTTAACTTGCAGGAGGAGGAAGTAACCTTTTCATTACAGTCACAGGACTTTAATTTTAATGACTTTTTCATCTATATTAACAAAAGGACCCAGATCAGGGGCCTGGCTGGGGCTCACCAACAAGGTCACCAAGTTATAAGAATGTCACGGGGTAGGCAAGAGCTAATCCGGGCCATAGCAATGAGCTATTCACTGCTTCCAAATTCCCAAGATGTCCTGAAAGCCAACTGATTTGGAAACATGACCCATTTGAATATCTCTCTCTTCCTTTTAATAATTTTCTTTATGCAAGTGAGAGAAGGAACAGATAGAAAAACTGGACAAGAGGGAAGGTAAAAATGGATTCAGGCACTGAGTTTGAAGGTCACTCTGAACTGACGAGTAAGGTTACCTTCACAATCCTCTCTGTATTTCCACTACACAGAGATCACTGAGGGATGAGGCTAGCTAATAAAATAAACCCTACTGAAAACACCACACCACCAGGAAGCCTTTCCAACAATAACAGCCTCTGCTTCCCCCCTTCCCCCTCCCATTGCCTCCTAAGATCTCCTTCTTCTGTGCAGTCCGTCACACTAAGTATCTGTACAATGAATTTTGACAATGAATTATATTAAATGTGCCACTTGATTACAGAGTACTGTAGCTCTCTGACACTTCCACTGGTTTCATCATTGTCTCTCCAGCAAGAGACTAAGCTTCCTGAGGGCAAAGAACATATTTCAATGAAACAGTTTCTTAGCTGGTCTCCATCCAATCTTTCTCCCAAATGCTCCAACATCCACATCCATGTCACTGGCTTTCAGGACTCACCACAACCTGGTCTAACTGGACTGTCTGAACTGGTTTTCTATGACTTCCCAATAAATAATCTCCATTACAGTTGAGAAAGCCAACACATTGTTGTTTTTCTCTCCCAACATGATTATGTATGCATTTGAATTCACACACACACACACACACACACACACACACACACACACACACACACAGTCCACTCTCATTCTCTTCTCTTTAATTTGCTCTTGATACCCACCCCCATCACATATACCATCATTTATCAAACTGACTCATCCTTCAAGTTATAATCCCATCCTCCTCCATGAAGCCTTCTTGGACTTCTTGAGTCCACACTCATTGGACCATTTGGCCCATGCTAATTCACCTTTTCTCAATGAGTTTAGGATTACTGTTGCATTTATAGTCAAGAACCATATAGCAGTACACTCAATTGTTCTCAAATTGCTTTTTCAGGTTTTGTTTACCTCCACAATTAGACTATAAGTACCCTGAGGGCAGGGACTATATATATATTTATGGTCCTTTTATATATTCCTCAGTGTCAAGAACAATGTTAGGCACATGATAGGAGATATTCAATGAAGACTTGCTGAATTCAGCAGAATAGCAACACTATATTTTGTATTTCTTTAGTTTATATGATCTTAGATTTAGAACTAGTAAAGAGATTTTATGGAAAAGGAAATGGTAAACCACTCCAGTATCTTTGCCAAGAAAACCCCAAATGGGGTCACCAAGAGTCAGACACAACTGAAAATGATTGAACTGAAAGAGGACCTTAGAAATGATGTAGTCCAGGTTTTTTGCAGATGAGAGAAGTAAGGCCTAGAGAGAGGTGACTTGCCCAATCCTACAGATGTTGATAACTCCACACACTTCTTATTTACACTGACAGCACTTCTGTTTGAGTAGGGAAAGGAACAATATGTGGGTCAGCCAAACAAGACAGAGCAAAACTACAAATGCCGAAATGGCCCAGACATCTGGGTGTAGTTGAAAGAGGAATTGCCTAGGAATTAGAAGACAATTAAGAATTCTACTCCTTAGTCTAATTAATGTCACTAATTACCTATGTGATACCCAAGCAATTTGGTCCATTTCTGCAGGCTTCAGTTCCTACTCCAAAAAAATGGGAGGGTTGATACTAGATGCTTTCTCCCCATCTCTAACACTGCCTGAACTTGGGAGTTGGGAAACATGAGTTTGAATCTTAGTTCTAACAATTACTTAGCTATGCAACAAGGACATCACTTCACCCCTTTGAGACAACATCTGTAAAATGGGGATAAGACCATTTTCACTATCTAAAAGGTTTCTAGAAGGTTTATAACATTATGCAAATATGAGCTGTTATAATTATGATGCTACAGTCAACGGGTAGTCAAGGGGCAAGTGCCCAGTGAAAGCAAGCTAGTCATTTCTGAGGCTCCCAGAGCATGAATGGCCACCCACATGCAAGATACTTTATAACGGCTATTAAGAGAGCATTTTTAATGAAGTTATTAGCCAGAACATCACCGGGAAAAGGTAAGGCAGCTCTCTCTCTGTGCCTCCCGGTTATGCTGGGCTCATCCAAAATACTCATGTGGAGGCAAAACCAGGCAATGCAGTTCTCATCCTGCCCAAACCTGGAACAGGAAGACACTCTAATTGCAAAATAGAAGGGCCCCTAGGGTGGAGTAAGTTCTATATTATGAAGTACTTTTCAAAAGAGATAATTGTTTAATAAGTAAAAATCGAAAGGGGGGAGGAGAATTAAATACAAGTAGCTCCTAGCACTCCTGTTCCCCTCCCCCAATCCTTGCTTGCCCTCCTCATTTTCCCTCCTCCCACACTGTTCAGATCTTGCTCTGGCTTGCCTTACCCAGCTACCCTTCTCCCATATAGTCAAATATTGATTTTCCACGATTTAAGGACAAGATCCATGATGTTGTTTCATTACTTTTTAGTTGTGTCTGACTCTTTGTGACTCCATTTTTGGTTTTCTTGTCAAAGATACTGGAGTGATTTGTCATTTCTTTCTCCAGCTCACTTTACAGATGAAGAAAATGAGACAAACGGGGCTAAGTGACTTCTCCAGGGTCACACAGCTAGTAAGTGTCTGAAGTCAGATTTGAACTTACAAAGATGAATGCAACAACAAGGAAATCACTTAACCTCTCTGAGACAGCAGCTTCTTTATCTTCAAGATGGAGGGAACATTTGCACTCCCTAAAAAGGTTCTGAAAACTTATAGTATTATGCAAATATAAGCTATAAGATTATAATGCTGTAATCCATGGGAAATCAAGACTCCAGGTCCAATGCTCTATCCACTGCACCACCTAGCTGCCCCCAAATCTGTAGGGAAATCTCAACTTAGTTTGTGCCACTAAAGTGTAATACAATGAGAAAAACTCTGGAAGATCTTGGGCAAGTCATTGATTTTCTCTGAGTTTCAGTTTTCTCATTCATATGAGGAAATCAGTAATTCTGGAAATATTTCCCTCCTTTCTTCCTTCCAGGGTTGTTGTGAAGAAAGCACTCTGTGAACTGTGAAGGACAGTAGAAACATGAGCCTTTATAATCTTCATATCTGGCCCCACTCATCAACCTTTTAGCAAAGAAGCCCTGAAGTATATGGGTCTTGTTCCTTGTCTGGTCTCCTGTCCCTTTTTGGGGATGGTCCTAACCACCTGCACTGAAAAGGGGGAAAGAGGCACAAAGGAAGAAGCCCTAGGGTGGGAGTTCTTAACCTGGACTCATTCCATGTATTCTCAAAGTGTCTATAGATAGACTTCAAGGGGCTCACAAACCTGGAGAGGAAAAAAAAATATATGTATAACCTTATTTCCACTAAACTTTCTTCTCCTTTGTAAACTTATGTATTTTACTTGATACATTTAAAACTACTATTCTAGGGAGTTCCTGGGCTTTATCAGACTGCAAAAGGGTACCATGATATGAAGAAGCCTTGCTTTAGGTGATCTTCAAGCTTTCCCCCTTGACCTCAAGTAGAAACAATGATCAAACCATCTTCAAAAGACTTTGTTTGTCAGTCCTTTTCTGTAGGACTCTGAAGCCTTCTTAACTAACCAACACATATTGACTGTGCCCTTAATTCAGTGCCCAGACACATACAAAGTGCTACAAGGAATATCAGAAAGTCAAAGCCATAGTACCTACCCTCAAGGAGCTCACAGTCTAGCTGGGGAGGTAAAATGGACACGCATGAAACAATTAGTAAAAATGCATATAACCAATCAATTGTCAAGCATTTATCAGGTGACAGCTACCATACTAAGTGGTGATGACACAAATATAGTCTGAATTATAAGTATAAAAAAGAGTTTACAGAAGGGGAAGATCAGTGGGAGTCAGGATGGTCAAAGGAAGCTTCATAGAACTAGTAAGACTTGATTGTTGGGTAGGATTTGGACTGAAATGTGTGGTTCTCAAAATAAAGAAATCTCTCTCTCTCTCTCTCTCTCTCTCTCTCTCTCTCTCTCTCTCTCTCTCTCTCTCTCTCATTTCAGCCCAATTCTTCTTGTTCTGTCCTCTGTTTCTGTCCAAGATAGCTGCCCAAGATTCTTCATTTAGAGTAATTCCTGACCACCCTCACTAAAATTAGCAGAGTGCTAGATAAGGACCCATGCTTATCATAATGAAAAAGGTTCCTCTCCCTTCCCCTTCCAACTTTCTACCCCACTTCAACACATGTTTTTATTTTGTCTGCTGAGGCAATATCCTACCTTTTAACTGACTCACAGAAACCGTAGACCTAACCTAGTCATTCCACAGGAAATCCAGTTTCCAGCCCCACCTAGTAAGGGCTGCTACCCTACTTAGGAGGCAACACACACACACACACACACACACACACACACACACACACACACACACGTGCTCGAGTGCACACAAAGGCACACACACTCTCTCACTGAAATATGCACACATGCATATACAAACACTTCAAAAGCTATAAAATTATGATACATTTGTCTGGACTTCATCTCAACTTGAGTTTCACTGAAGCTCTCTCAGGGTGGCCCATCAGGAATTCAATGAGCTGGCATAGGGAAGGTGACCAAATTAAACATGAGCAAGAATAAAATTATTTTTAAAAATTGGAAATGGCAGGTACAATTATAAGACAGCCTCTTAACTGTAGGCCACCTGAGTTCCTCTCAGTCCCTACAGATTTCAGACTTTTCTGGGATCCCCCCCCACAATAAGGGAAGCCACTTCCTCTGTCCCACATGCCCCTAATCAGAGCAGGCTGGCCCAGGAGGCTGAAAGGCTCTGAATTTAGAAAGCAAACAATAGCAACTTCGAACTTCTTTCATTGAATCAGGCCTGGTCTTGCTTTAAGCATTAGAATCCCACTTCTCCCCATCTCCCACCTGGCCCCTCCTAGACTCCCTGAGTTTTCTTACATCTTCCTAGGTGGCTCAGTGGATATAGCACTGGCCCTGAAGTGCTCCTCTTCCAGAGATTAAATCTGGTCTCAGACACTTACTAGCTGTGTGACCCTGGGCAAGTCATTTAACCCTATTTGCCTCAGTTTCCTCATCTGTAAAATGAGCTGGGGAAGGAAATAGCTAATCAGTCCAATAACTTTGCCAAGAAAACCCTAAATGGGATCATAAAGAGTAGGACACGATGTTGATCCACAACAACATCTTCCCGGAACAAGGTGACATGGCTGCCTTGGGAACTGCTTCAACTACTTTGTACCTAAGGGAAGCTCATTTCCTAAGGTACAAATTTAATAACGAAAAGCCACGGAGTAAGATACAACAATGAGTTCTGAGTGAAGAAATAACAGATCAAATGTAACAATGTTCAAAGGTCTTTTGGAATGGCCTTCGAAGCCTCTGTTCCAGTAATTTGATTATTTCCAGGGGTGGCAAATTTTTGCTCTCCAAGGGAAGTTTTGAACTTTGAAAACAGTCAAAGTGATCTGGAGCTAAGTTCAAAGAAAAAGACGACTGACCAAAGTGGGTGATGCTAATTGCTAGTTAAAAAGACATGTGAGTACAAGGTAATGATACCACTGTATATGTGTACATGTGTGCTCTTAAAGCAATCCATGGGTTAAAACATTTAGAGCTAAAATAAAGGGGTTTTAAAGATCTCTCATTGAATACTTTCATTTTCCAAAAGACAATATGGAAAACCTTCAGAAAGTTAAATGGTCTGTCCAAAGTCAGCAAAATAGGAAACTAGCAGATTTTGAAAACACGTTCTCTGACTCCTAATCTGCCTCTCTTTCTACTCGACTTCCTTGACTCTTTTTCCAAAGGAAAGTTCCAAAAATTATTGGATCAACAGTCATATTTTTAGAATAAGCACATAGGCCTTCAAGGGGGGAAACATATCTGAATGTATACAAGAAGTTCTGATTGCGTGTGCATGTTAAGAAGAAAGAAGAAAATCCAGCCTCTTTACTGAGAGCACATTTTTGGGGGGTGTTATTGGCTATTATCACGTGTGTTCATCTTGTTTTCTCAGACCACCCTGGGAGGTTTGAAGGGCCAGAAGCTTCTCCCCCTTGTAATCTCAGCACCTAGCAGAGGATTGGACACTACATGCATATTTCTGTATTAAAGAGGAGAGGCTGAGGCCATGACATTACTCCTAGTTCCCATCATCTGATTCTCATTGGACCGGCTGCCTGGTTTTCATTAGATCACATTGGCTTGGCCCCAAAGAGTAAGGCTCGTTTTCCTGGCTGGAGCTCTGGGAAGTAGAAGAGGTCAGGGGTCCATAGCATATTGTCCAAGAGGGGTGGCATGGAAGACAGCTGGACCCACAAGCAGCTCCTTGTTGGGAGAGATGAATGACACTTTCAGGAGAAGTTTTCTCTGGTCTTGCCTGGAGGAAGAGTCCGGCTTGAGAGAGCTGTGGCTACAGCTTCCATAATGTGGCTACAGCTCCATAAAGTGCTGATGCTGGCATCAGAGGGGATGGGACTGAACCATCCTCATTTCATTGGTACAGAGATTTCCCAAGGACGAAGCTGCTGCTGCTGCTACCAGTGCCAGTCAGCACCTTCTCTGGGGTACTCCGAGATTAAGTGATTTGCTCGGGGTCCCTTACATAATTCTGCCAGGTGGGACTTAAACCAGATGTTTGTGATTCCCACCCCATCTCTCTATCCTCTATGCAATGCTGCCTCCCAGAGGAGTCTGAAGACTTGGATTCAAATCTTGCCCCTTTTACTTACTCCTTAGGCCAGCCCCTTAGCCCCAGGCAAGGCCCTGAGCTGCAGCTTCTTCACTTGTAAAAGGAGGAAGCTGAGACAAGATAACCTCAGAGGTCCTGGGGTTTCTATGGAAATCAGACACAGCAGGAAAACAAAATACACGCTAACTGGCATGATGTAAACAGAAAGAAGAGACATGTGATGAGCCTCTCCCTACTCTGCAGAGGTGAGGGACCGCCGGGTTTACCCACTGCATGTCACTCAGACTTTTAAATACAGTGTATAGTTTTGTAGAACATTTTTTTCTTCCTTTCTTCACATTTTATTATAAGGGGTGTCTCTCAAAGAGAAGGAATTTGATGGAAAATATAGATGATATAAAAATAAAATACATTAATTAAATATGTATATGTATATGTGTACACACACACACACATATTAGCAAAGAAAGAAAAAATTAGACCAGCTCCTGCCTACACTCTCCATACCCTTCCAGGGCATCTAACAATGTCATGCCATGTATCTTCTCCCCTCTAATCTCATAACTGCCCTTTGGGGAATGCCCGGGTAGTAATAATCAATATCACAAACTGCCTCACAAGTTGTTTAACCATTTTGAGTGTATTGGTATCATCTCCTCAATTATGTGATAAGGTCAGCAAGGCAGGGTCTACTCATGATCTCTCACAGTGCCTAGCACAGGGCTGGAAACTTAACTGAGTGCTCAGAAAAGAATTGTTGAATTGAACTGAAAGTTAAGTTAATGCATGTAGCAATGTTTTTCAATCAAAAAACTGACTGATTTAGAACTGTCTATGGGTGGCAGAGACTGATTCTTTTTTCCTTTTCTGTCTCCTCCAGTACACATCCCAGTGTATTATACATAATAGGTACTCATCAATTTGGGTCAAATGAATGCCTAAACACCAGGAAAGGATCTGTAGAGAACACAAAGTATGAACATAATCTCTGCCCTTCAATCTAGCTGGGAATATAACATGAAACTTGTAGGGAACTGTATACCTATATATCAAATATTAAGTTGTATATTTGTTTTGCTTAGTCATTTTTCAGTTGTGCCTGACTCTTTATGACCCCACTTTGGGGTTTTCTTGGCAGAGATACTGGAGTGGTTTGCCATTCCTTTCTCCAGCTCATTTCACAGATGAGGAAACTAAGGCAAACAGGGTTAAATGATTTGCCCAGAGTCACACAGCTAGTAAGTGTTCTGAAGCTGGATTTGAACTCAAGTCTTCCTGATCCCAGGCCTGGGGCTGTATCCACTGTGTCACCTAGATGCACTGTTGTATAGTACAGATAATAACTGTTCAGATGAGGGAAGCTGAACAGCCTGAAGTCAGGAGGAACTGAGTTCAAATCCAGCCTCAGACACTTAACATACTTACTAGCCATGTGACCTTGGGCAAGTTACTTAACCCCAATTGCCCTCCAATAAAGCAAAAAAAAAAAAAAAGGATGGACAAAGGATTCCACCAGCAAAGTTATATCTTATCATATTATATGTAACTAATCTCTCTCTCTCTCTCTCTCTCTCTCTCTCTCTCTCTCTCTCTCTCGCACTCTCTTTCTTTCTGTCTCTACACACACACACACACAGTCTTAAAAGCTAAGCCATCTTGCATCAACTAAAACCCTACCTTCTACAGGAAGCCTTTCTCAATTCTAGCACCTTTCCTCTGTTAATTATTTCCTATTCACCTTGTACAGAGCTTATTTGTACATATCTGATTATCTCCTCCACTGGACTGTGAGCTCCTTGAGGGCAGGGGCTGTCTTTTCTTTCTTTTAAGCACAGTGCCTAAAACACAAGTAGACAATAAATATTTACTGACTGACACCAAAATTTTCATTTTTTGTTCAGTTTTCAATAGAACTTAGCTCCAGGCAGAGCTGTCCATCTTGTGAATGGGGGGAACTCAGAGTCAAAGATTTCACCTTGGAAATGCCTTAGGATTCACTGACCTCATGAATACTTTGTCACTTCAGAAGCCCGTGTCTCCTCTACCTCTACTCAATTGCTGGTGTCATCAACCATGAACTATTTGACCTCTTCATTATGGACTGAGTCCCACCATGAATGATAAACACACCCACCATCCACTGCTAAAGCCAAAAACTCAGGAGGATAAGTGATATAGATCAGAGATGAAGAACTTGGGTTCCTGCTGTGGTCTGCACAGACAGGGATGGTGCATTTGTTTTGTGGGAAACATGTATTTTCCTCTCCTTTGGAAGAGAAAAAGAAAGGACACATTTTCTTTCCTTTTCTTTCTTTAATATGGAAAAACATGATGATGATGATCTCTTGGGTTTTCTCCTCCCCTTTTCTTCCCCATGATGGCCAACAGCCCAGTGATTTTGAATTCTTATAACAACTATGCAGCTGACACTGCAGATATATCCCCCATTCCACTGAGACCAAGAAAGATATGCTCTTCCATTCTAAAGACCTCTGCCTTGGAGTGGGGATGGATGGCTAATGAGACACAATGCCTTTCACTCCTGGCTGGAGAGGAGGGAATTCAGCCGAGCTTTGTAAAGGTCAATTCCAACTGCTTTCTAATGATACATAGTGAACCCCCACTGCACAAGATAATGGTATTTTCTACTTGCTTATTATCAGCATGATGAAATTAAGTAAGATTATAAGATCCCCTTCCCCTTTTATGACCCTTCTCTTCTTCCCAACTCATCTCCCTTAAGGGGTCCAGTGTCTTCCTGCTATGCCTTGGTTATTCAGGACCCCCAGGCCCAGAACTTACTATGTTATGTTCTGAATTTAACCTTCTACCACCCTCCACTACAATCAAAATTGCCCTGATGTTAGCTATTTGTCCAACAGGAAAGGATCTGATAAATTATTACATACTAAGGTGTTACCGATCGATCATGTTATACTTTCCCATACTATATACATTTCAATGGAAAACTATGCCTTAATTGAAAAGGAACAATTTATTTGAAGTCAAGGACCTGGGTTCAAAATTCTTAGATCTTTTTCTCACTATCAGTTGGCTGATATATACAATAGAATATTGGATTTAGAATCAAGAAGATCCAAATTCAAATCCTACTTCATATACTTAATGACTATGTGACCCTGGACAAGTCACAACTTTTTTCAACCTTGGTTTTCAAATCTTAAAATGGGGGTAATAAAAGTACTTCCCTCCTAGAAATGTGGTGCTGCTCAAATGGGCTAAATATGTAGTGTTTTAGAAACCTTAAAGTGCTATGTATCTGTTAGCATTTTTTTTTTTTGCATTACCTATGGGAACACAAGTCATTTAATTTTGAAGGGTCCCAATTTCCTTATCTGTTAAAATAAGAGGATTGGATTAGATGGTCTGAAAGACTATTCCTAGCTTTAAATTAAAGATCCTAAGGAATCTCTAATAATTGTTTCAGCAATCAGTAATAGGCTGGGGGAGGAGGCTATTCCACAAATTACAAAACAAACCAAAAAAGTGAAAAGAGCATCAGCCATGAACTCAGAAGAAGTGAGTAAACAGTCCCACTTCTGTCCTAACTAGCAGTGTGGCCTTGGACAAGTCACTTAGTCATTTGAAGCATCTGTAAGAAGGCTTTGAATAATACTGGCAGGCACCAGGGATTCCAGAAGACTGGCTCTTCACCTAAGCCTTAGGCTACAGAGGCATGTGTTTATCTCTTATTTTCAGGGACTATCAATGGACATCAGGTTACCCTCACAGTCTGTAATGTTGGGTTTTTTGGAGATTAGCCTAGGTGTGGTGAAAGGAGTACAGATGGGAAACTTGCTTGAGTACTCTGGAGTTCATGAGTTGGCAAGGAAGAGGAAGAAGGATTAAATAACTACCCAGAAAGAAGAATTTGGTGTGCAGACTGTAATGAGGTGTGATCCTGGAACTTGAAAGGAGAGAGCCAGTGGTGAGCAGATACAGAATGTACAGTGGAGGGAAGATGATGGAGTAAGTGGGTCACTGGGTGAGTATCAGGACAATTTCACCCTAGCACACCCTGGCTGTGTGATGAAACCCTCACCCAAGAAGGGCTCTGTGTGTCTGTGGCTTACCTACCCTTTACCTATCAACCTTTCTTTCTGTCCTCTGAAGCATCAAAGAGTAGTGACAAGAGGCTCTTCATCCCATTTGTTCTCAAAACATCTATGTGAATCCAAAATTATCTTGAGTTTTGTCTAGTGTCCTAAGAGAGTGGGAGTGTAGGCTGACCTAGAACACGGCATGGGGGACAGTGAGTGATGGTACATGACACTAATGATGGTTTTATAAAGTCCCTTTCAACTCTAAAAGTCCTCCCATTCTCTGATGCTTTGCCCATTGCCTAGAAAATCAAAATCAACATCTCCATATATTACCCTTCTAAAAACCAGATCAATTCTGAGCACTCTTCACTGCAGCACAAATGGGGAAGGGGGGTGCTCAATCAATGTAACTGCAACACTTACATTATCTTGTCTTATCTTGTTTTCTACCTGCTTCAGGTGTCTAAGTCTTGTCTCCACACCTAGAACATAAATTCTTCAAGAAGTCTTTTATATAAAACCTGATACAAAGCTAGGCTCAAAACAAGTCTTCTGTGTAATGAATTCCTATTGCCATGGAAGATGCACAAATGCACTTGTATTTATTAACTGTTCCACTGATGAACTAATGAATTAATGAAAAATACATTTGTTAAGCTTTACTCACTACAGGCCAAGTACAAAGTACCAAGTGCTGGGAGCACAAAGGAAAAGAGAAAGAGGCCCCCACTCTCCAAGAGCTCACACTCTAGTTGGAGGAGGCAACACATCAAAGAAAGTTTAGCTACGGGGTACACAGAAAGGTCTGGAAGACCTAAAAGGGCAAAGGCAGGACTAATGGCAAGACCCAGGGATCTTCAGGTTGTATAAGCAGGGTATACAGGCAGGGCTAACAGTAAGCCTAGCGGTCCTGCATCTCCCGGATGACAGTGACACCCATCTCATCTAAGTGGTATGAACAGTCTTGTACTCTTCTCAACTGGCTGCCCATGGGACCCAATCATCAGATGGAGGGCATAAGAAGAAAAGAGGAAAGGGGTGAGGAAAGGGGAGAGGCAAGGCAAGGCAAGGCAAGGCAAGGCAAGGCAAGGCAAGGCAAGGCAAGGCAAGGCAAGGCAAGGCAAGGCAAGGAAAGGCAAGGAAAGGAAAGGCAAGGAAAGGCAAGGAAAGGAAAGGAAAGGAAAGGAAAGGAAAGGAAAGGAAAGGAAAGGAAAGGAAAGGAAAGGAAAGGAAAGGAAAGGAAAGGAAAGGAAAGGAAATCTTTCTACCACCCTGAAGTGGTAGAAATGCAATCTTTGGGGGCCAGGGACCAAAACAAAAAATCACCCCTGGTCAAATTTGTTATACTCATTTCAAAGGTACAGGAACTGACATACAACCACTAAGCAATTAGAATCATAGAGTTATCTAGAAAGAATGTTGGAGGCTAGAATCTAATTCCTTTATTTTGTAGATAAAAAAACTGAAGCACAGAGCTAGTAAGTGCTTGCATCAGAATTTGAACTCAGGTCCCTATTTATAAAATGGATATCGGCCACTTAAAGCGAGTTACATAAACTCACTGAGTTTTGGTTTCCTCATTTAGTAAATTCAAATACTGATTTCTGTTCCTACCGACCTCTCAGGGTTGCTGTGAGTCACAATCAATATGTGAAAGTGTATACAAATATAAGGTTTAAAAATTATTCTATAGATGCATAAATAACTTGTATGGTTTACTTGATTTTTCTTTCAATAAATTTGGGAGCTTATAAGTCAAGAGGTCATCTAATGCAATCTCCTATCTCAACCATCTAAGGAAAATCTAGTTTCAAAGCTGTTCTCATATATATATATATACATAATCATATAGATAGTGATATAGAGGTACTTTTCATGAGCTAATTAATATTAGACATAGTATTAAATTAATAATATTATGCTAATACTAATAACTAATATAGTTAACAGATACTACCTATAGAAGCATCAGTTAATTAGTTAATTGTACAGTTTCATTAGTTAATTGGTTTGATTCTCTTTTCCTCTTCCAACTTATGCCTGGAATATTAATGTTATAGCTTATTCATTTAGACATTTTTTTCCCTCAAAGAATATAGGTTCAGTGGAATGGCACAGAAAATAGAATCCTGGACCCAGAGTCAATGGGACCATGGTTAGAATCTCAGTTCCAATGGTTACTAGCTGCATGACTATGGACAAGTTACTAAGTTTTCTGAGCTTTATTTTCCTCCTCTGTGAAATCAGGATCACAGATTCTGTACTGCCTGTCCCAAATGGTTGTTGTAAGGCTCAGATGAGGTCATTTCTATTAAGTGCTTTGCAAACTTTAAAGTGCTATACAAAATGTTACTTATTGTTTTTGAGCTGTTATTATTAGTGTTGTTGTTTGTCAGTTATTAAGATATTTCTGTCCCATCCTTGAAAATTTCCAGAGAATAAGATTCCATAGGCATCCATGGCATTATGATCCAATGCCTTCTTTGTTCTTAATGATAAGGCAGTAGTCCTTCCTTTAGTCTAACTCAGGGGTGGGAAGCTGTGGCCTGGAAACCACATGTGGGCTTCTAGGTCCTTAAGTGTGGTCTTTTGAATGAGTCCAAGTTTTACAGAACAAATCCTTTTATTAAGGACTTCTAACTTGATATTATAATCTAACTTGATTATTTAACTTGATAAGTTTTTTTGTTTTTTTGGAGGGGGGAAGACAAGGCAGTTGGGGTTAAGTGACTTGCCCAAGGTCACATAGCTAGGAAGTGTCAAGTGCCTAAGGTCTGATTTGAACTCAGGTCCTCCTGACTCCATGGCAGGTGCTCTATTCACTGCCCCTCCCCACAGCTGTCCCATTGATATGCTTTTGTTGGAATTGCATCAGTGTCTCTCAACCTGGGATAGGAGAAAAAAGAAGCACATACTAACAGATCATCCAAATCCTCCCCAAGCGGATGTGCTACCCTCAGTCTTGCTGGGTTTCCAAGATGGCGATACAGAGCCACTTTGCTTTACTCTATACTTCTTCCCCAAGGAATGTGTCTCTTCCTCTTGCCAAGCTGTTCCACAGACTGTGGGTGGGACACAAGGGCCCAAATTTTCATTTTCCCAAAGCTCCCAAACCATCAGTGTGGGTGGTATTCCTTTTTTGAATATTTTTAGCGGCAAAGAATATTTGCCACCATTTCTGTCAGAAAAAGTGAAGAGGGCCAAAGAGAATTTTTCTACCTCCCCCACCCAATTGAGTTCTTTTGAAAAAAAAAAATGACACAAACAGAGTGAATAATGGGAAACAGGCCTAAGCATGTTTGTCGGGGGCCCTGAAACTTGCCCTCAAACCTAAAATAAAGGGATAATTTTAACCCTGATGATTAAAAACCCATGTAGATGGTATTGCTGCAAAATGTCTGTCACCATGGAGGTAATCTGGATCCGAGGCCTTCCTCTACTACTAACTTGGCCAAATCTCCTGTGACTCTGTGGGCCTCAGTTTCTTCATTGGTATAAAATCAGCAATCACTAAGGTGTTCCAAAGAACCTGAGAGTCCTTCTGGGAGACTGTCTTGGCAAACAAACCCAGGGAGCTTATTTACAGGCCTCTCTGTTGCTCTGCTGTGCCAAAGACAGTGGCTGTACAAAACCCAGGCACCCATAACTCGAAGCCTTCTGAGTGGGAAAGAATGGCTTTCCGTGCTCAGAGGACGGCAAAATTCAAAGCCCTTTCTTCTGTGAAAGCAGAAGAAAGCAGAACCCAGTCTGGGGTTCTGCTCCACAAGGTCCATCAATATGCAGGCCTGTATTATTCATGCTTCTGAGGGAGGCCCGCTGTGGCTGCTGCCGCTGAAAACTTGTAAGCTCTGCTCGGAGAGCTGCCCCCATCTAAGTGTCTGCCATAAATAAAAGATAAACAAGAAACATCGCACAGCTACATCTGCTGCTCCCCCCCCCAACAAACCCCAACACATACACACAGTCTCCTTCCCCAGCCCCCCAGCCCTTCTCTTCTCCTCTCTCAAACCACACAAGGCAAAGAGAAAGAGAAGAGGGCTTTGGGAGGGTGTGCAGCTGTAAGCCGAGCCACCATGCTGGGTCTTGGCTTCAGCTGTATTAAATAAACTCCCTGGCTCTGAACGGGGCACATCCTTCTGAAACACAGCAACTCCAAAAACATCTGAGAACCAAAATTCGGCTGCTCAGCACCAGGAGATCCGCGGTTTACAATGCTAACATTCCTCCGACTATTCATCATCCTCATAATCATCATTCTATGTTTTGGCAACTGTCAGAAAAAAACACATCCATTGTCTCCTTCCTTTTGCTCTCTTGAAGCTCTGCAGACTTTAGCTGTGCTGGAGTTTTCCACGTGGCTTCAAGCTCCTAGCTTTCTTGTCCCCTCCTTCTCCCCCTCCCCTTCTCCTCCACCCACCCTCATTGCAAACAAGAGGGGGAGCACAGAGGCCCTCAGTAGGGAGTAGCTCATCACCTTTAAAAGCCACGTTTCCTTTTGTGCCTTTATGGAAATGGGGCACACAGAGGTCCTGAGGCCATAAGGTGGACAGCAGGTGTGGATCTTCCCTCTTACCCCTCCTCACACACTACTCCAATCAGTCCTAGAAGCCCAAGAAATTAATGGTATTTTTTAAAATACCTAGTGCTGAGCCTCCAAAAGCTGGCTTTTAATCCTTTCATTCTGTCCTCAGGACTAAATCAGGAACCACACCAGTCTGGGGAAGCACTGCTTCCTGGTGACATCGGCACCATCAAACAAAAACAAAAACAAAATATTTATTAAGGGCATACTGTGTGTCAGGTAATGTGCTGGGGGCTTGAGATACAAAGACAAACTGTCAAACGATGCCTACCCTCTGGGTGCTTAAAATCTATCTGGGGAAGATAGCAGGGAGGAAAGAACCTAGGCTGTTGAATCAGAAGGCCTGGTTTCAAATCCTGCCTCTGACACTTGCCACCTGGAGTTAACTTCTCTGGACCAAACCCAGTCTCTTCAGATCAGAAGACCTGCTTTTAAATCCTACCTCTGACACTACTTCTCTGGGCCTCAGTCTCTTCAGCTCTAAAATGAGGGGGTTGGATAAGATGGCCTTTGAGGTCTATGATCTTATAAGTAGGTGTATACAAAATATGTAAATGAAAGGAGATTTGGGGCGGTACAGGAAGGCATTGAAACCTGGGGAGAAGGTAACACTCAACAGCAGACTCTGAGATAGAGGCAAGGAGGCAATGCATCCTTTAGCATGTGGGCAGGTGGCTTCTGGGGAGGGGGAGTATTACCTTTATGTAATACTTTAGAATTTACAAAATGCTTTCTTCACAAAAATCCTGTGTTGTGGGGGCCCCAAATAGAATTAGCCCCTTTCTACAAGCAAGAAAACAGAGGCATAAAGAGTTTAAAGTGATTCCTCTGTAGTCACACAAATAATGGCAAAGCTGGGACCCAAATCTGGGTTTTCTGATGTCAAAAGTATCTTCTTCCAAGTTCGGTGCTCTTTCCTATACACCACAGTGGAAAATATTTCCAAAGAGAGTAAGAAGAGGCTAAATTGATCCTCATAATTTCAACAGTCCCTGGAATAGGGGATAATCAAGGCTCAATATTGGGAAGTGGGGGACTCTTGACCAAATACAGAATGATAGAAGGGAAGTTTGAGGACAATTAGAACCTTGCAGGAGCACCCTTTAACTCACAATGTGTAGGTGGCCATCTATTCTGCACATGTGTAGGGCTAGTCCAAATGAAGCCATAGTTATGCATTATACTGGATCTCTCCTTTGCCTTTACCTCACTCTCCCTTTTAATTATTCATGTACAGCTTCCCCCCATCAACCCACCCTCCATTAAATTACAAGTTCCTTAACTTCATAGTTTGTTCTACATCCCCCAAATCTGACTTATTTCCTTGTATACAGTAGGTACTTAATTTTTGTTGAATGGATGAATGACATAAGCTTGAAACCCTGGCAGTAGGCTGGTTCACAGAATCAGAATCACAAGATCTCAGAGTTAGAAGATACCTCAGGGGCCATCTAGATGAACCCATACATAAAAGAAATCCCTTTTTCAGTCATGTCCAACTATTCATGACCCTATTTGGGGTTTTCTTGGCAAAGATACTAGCTGGCTTTGCTGTTTCATTCTCCAGCTCATTTTAGATGAGAAAACTGAGGTAAACAGGGTTCAGTGACTTGCCCAGGGTCACACAGCTAATAAGTGTTTGAGGACAGATTTGAACTCAGAAGGATGAGTCTTCCTGACTCTAGGCCCAGCACTCTCTCCACTATGCCTCCTAGCAGCCTATAAAGAAATTCCTACTATATAACATAAACAAGTAGCCAGCCATTCAGACTCTGTCTGAAGAAGGAAGAATCTACTGCCTCTCCAAGCAGTCCATTCCACTTCTGTACAACTTTAATTATTAGAAAGGGGTGTGTGTGTGTGTGTGTGTGTGTGTGTGTGTGTGTGTGTGTTAAACAAAACAAATTTGTCTCTTTGCAACTTTCATTTATTGTTCTTGGTTCTGCCTTTTGGGCCCAAATAGAATGTATCTAATCCCTCCTCAAATACATGATAATGCTTCAAATGCCTAAACACAGCAATCAAATCCCCCCACAATCTTCTCTAGGTTCAAATTGACCAGTTCCTTTGACCAGTCCTCACATGGCATGAACCCCTTGCCATCCTGATAGCCCTCGTTGGAACACCCTTATCATCCTACAGTCTTATCAATTTCCTTCTCAAATCACAGCACCCAGAACTGGGCACAATATTCCCATGCCAACTTAATGCATCTGCTTTTTCTTGGTTTGTTTGCTTTGTCATATCACACTGCTAGCTTATCCTGGCATTTAGATATTTTTCAGAACAACAGCTTTCCAACTATGCCTCCCTATCTTTTATTTGTAAAGTAGATCTGTTGTGTCCAAGTATAAGACTTTACAGCAATCTCTTTTTAATTTCATCTTACTAAATTCGGCTCTAGATTGTCAGTATTGCTTTAGATCCTGACTCCATCATCCAATGCCTTAGCTAACCCTTTCAGGTTTGTGTTAACTGTGAGTTTGATAAGTGGTGTGATCCCTTCTTTACTCCAAGTCATTGACAAAAAGGTCAAAAGGTACAGGGTTAAGCACAGATCCCTGGGGCACTCCACTGGAGACTTTCTTCCATGTTGACATTGAGCCATTAATAACTCCTCTGAGTCAAACCATCCAACCAGTTCTGATTTCATCTAATTATTCTGTCTAATCCATGTCATACCACCTTTTCCAAAATAATAGTATGATATACTTTGTTAAAAAGTTTACTACAAATCTAGGCAAATTTATGCCCAGCACTTTCTTCATCTATTAGTTTAGCAATCCTGTAAAAAAAAAAAAAACACACAAAAATGGAGCCACGTGACCTATTCTTGATGAAGCCATGCTGACTCTTTACAATCACTACTTTACTTCCTAGAAGTTTAATAGTCATCTCTTTGATGATCTTTTCTAGAATTTTCCCCAGAACCAAAGTCAAGTTTATTGATTTATGGTTTGCAGACTCTGTTCGCTTTCCTTTTACAAAAATCTGGACAACATGTGCCCTGCTCCTATTTTATGGTTCTCTTGGTTTCCATGATTTTTCCATTTCCATGATTTTTTTCACTTCCCATCCTGGTAAGCTTTTTGACAAAAGGGAACAGTAATTTATGTTAATAACTTGCACTTATGTAATGTGTAATATATTTTTCAAAGCACTTTAATGTACACTGTCTGATTTGATCTTTACAACAACCTTCAAAGAAAATAGGGCAGAGATTGTTTCCATCTTAAAGATAGGGAAACAGAGAAATTCAGTGATATGCCCAAGGTAATATAGTTGGTGAGGGACCAAACCAGGACAAGAATTCAGGCCCTGTGGATCTTGAACTGAAAGGGATCCCAGAGGCCATTTAGTCCAACCCCTTCATTTTACAAAGAGAACTAAGACCCAGTAAGATTAAGTCATTTGCCCAAGGTCATACAGGTGGAGACAGAATTTAAATACCTCTACTGGTTCTGGGGCCACACAAAACTGGGTGGAGTATCTGGGAAGAAGACAAAAGGCATGTCTCCACCCTGCCAACTTGTAGCTACTACATGCCCAGTGCCTGACAGGAAGGTCCATCAGTCCCACCTGAGGGTGTTCCCAGTTCTCTGCTATGGCCAGGTGTGTACACCTTTTTCTCTTTTTCTGAGGGAGATGTTTCTACCTGCTAAGATGGAATGCCAAATCTACAGAGTTAGAACAGGTCTAATTTATCTGGCCAGATCAGGGTCTTACTTTCTCAGAACTGATCATTAAAATTTTTGCTTCCTATTAGAGATCTCACCACCTTCTCCCCCAGAATTTTCTACCAAACTTCCCACTTAGCTGGTTTTTAATGGATTATGGGAGGAGGGTAGACTGGTTTTCCTACCAAAAAAATACCCCAAAAAAACTCATCCTGAAGCTGGGCCTTCATTGGGCACAGTTCCTGGAAACAAAGAGTCAAGTTATAAAAACAAGAAAACCTTAGAGGACACATCACATGCATTAGCTCATTAGATCCCCATCAGAATACTGAGAAGTAGAATATTCTCTATTCTAAAGAAACTTGGAGGGTAAAGTGGCCTTGAAAATATTCACATGAGTAATTTATTTTAAAACATAATAAAGTGAGGCTGGAAGAATTAGTGATTTGACCTCTAGTCAGAAAGGGAGTAAGAATACAAGATCTCTGTTTTCCTTACTCTTTGGACTTTTCTTTTCATGTCACAGGATAGGTTTGGTACACACCCACTTGTCTCTTGTCTTAATTTCTCCAGCCATAGCTAAGGAACCAGCAACCTAGTAGCCTCTAGGCCTGGGCCTGGGAAACAAAATAGTGTGCATGCCCAGGATTTCTAGGTGCCAAAGGGGTGGAGGGAGTGATTGACCTGAGCAACTGTCTATCCCACAAAACCAACATCATGCATGGGATCACAGATAGAGAACTGGAAAAGACCTTCATCTAATACAACCAGTTCATTCTGCACATGAGTATATTAAGTCCTGGAAAGAGCAAAGGACTTGCCCAAAGTCTCACACACACACATAAGAACCAATGGAATGCTCAGACCTTGAGCCTCTTTCTGATGATCCATTCTAGGAGACTTGCCCTTAGTACATTACTAAGCTATCTGGGCAAAAAGAGATGGCCACCCAGGCTGAGCATTTCCTGTCTTTCTCTGTTTCATTACATGCCACACAGACAAGTGAAACAGAGCAGGAAAAGTGCTATTTTGGTACAGTATGGTTGGATACACTTGCCTTGTGTAGACATGGCCTGGATCCATTTTCGGCTTACGCACAGGGAAAAAATTCAAAAGCCTAACCATTGAGGAGTATATTTAATTTCAGCATGTGGCAGATTTGGAAGGGATGTTAGAGGCTGTCCAGTCCAACCTCTTCATTTTACAGGAAAGCAAGGTGAAGGAAAGTTAAATAAGTTCCTGAGTGGCAGGCCTGGAACCCAGACACAGGCCTCCCACTTTTCTTCAGAGCATGCTCTCCCTAATTTGATGCAAAAGAACAAAAATCACAACCAAACTTTAATTTGTAAAGTTTCAGCATACTTTAGTATATCATATTTAAGATTAAATTAGGTAGTACTTGTAAAGTCCTTAGCCTGGTACATAGTAAGTGCTACCTAAATGCTAGTTATGATGATGATGATGATGGCAGTAGAATGTAAAGCAGCCCTGAACCATGGAGTTAAAAAGTCTTGCTTGTAATTCTGACAGACAGGCTTGGACAAGGCTCTTAAAAATTTCTCTGAGCCTCAGTTTTCTCTTCAGTAAAGTTGGAATAATAATCCTGGTACTTTGGAGGATTTCATGAGTATCAAAAAATGAGATAATATCTCTAAAGCTCTTTATAATACTTAAAGGGCTACTCAGATGTAAGTTATTCTAATTATTATTAAAGTATGCCACAGGAACTGGGCAAATTTCTTCTCCCCCTCATGTTTTCTTGACAAGGTCTTTCCTGACACTGGTTCAAATTCAAGGCTAGCATACACACCCAAGCTAAACCATTAGACTTGCCTTTAAAAGGGAGGTCCGATTCAGAAGTTAAAGTTAGAAAAACATGTAGAAGAACATGGTTATTAACAGATATAGACTTGGTTCTCCAGAAGAATGAGCAAATGTCCACAAGGGTCCTTAGAGGAACCATACAACTTTTAAGGGAAGTCTACATACAGAGAACCAGTGTAGACCAAAGACCCAAACCCACCAGGGCTCAGCAGCACAGACATGAATGAAGACCTCAAAAAAAAGAAAACCATATCCATGGATATTCTCTCTCCACCCCAGAGATAAGGAGCTATCATCAAATGGAGACATAGAAGGAGAGAAGGAACCATTGGCAGACAGAGAAGTAAAGGGAGAAAAAAAGATTGTTAGGGAGCCAGGATATAAAAGGACAACCAGGACATTTTTGTTCCTTGTCGGTGTCTTACTGACACTATCCTATGTCACAGAGACTAGGAAGAATTGATCCACTTAAAGATGGGATGGTTGCTTGACTCCTTCCCCTGTAGAGGGGCCCCACACAGAGTAGTACTATTAATCTATAAGATTATATAGGTTCCTAGGAGACAGAATCACCAGAGGGAAGTGTTGCTTGACTCCCTGCCAACCCTCAGTACTTTCCCTCAGGGAGTGACTGAGAAAACCACCCAGGGTAGTACTATAAGTCAGAATGATGACATAGATATGTCCCTGGGGAAGGTAAAGTCAATCAGAGGAGGAGGGCTTTTCCTGAGTGTTCATGAGTTTGAGTTCTTTGTGTATACTGTTGGGTAAAATAAAATCTGTCCAATATTCAAGGTGTTCTTACCTTAAGTACTTACCTACCAAGCCAAATTCTTATAATCCCAGGAGAAAACAAAGATCTGGATACAAGTCATAGAAATAATTATTAAGAAATCTCCATAATAAATTTCCATAAGCCCAAAGTTTCAGTAATGAGCCATGGAGTAAAGGACGGCAAGAGATTAGTAAATCCATGGGCTGGCCTAAAAGGCCTGAGTCTAAAATCTGCAGCATGACCAGCATACATAATTTATTCTAGGGTTTCACAGACCTCTCAAGGGATATAAAATTCCCTACATCACAAGTTTATCTGAGTCCCCTCACTTTCCCCTAAGGGATCTTATATAATATTGCCCCAGGAAAAGTTACAAGGGCTTCTCCAGCATTTTTCCAATCAGCCCTCCTTTGTGGACTAAAAGTTCAGCAGTGGGTAGTACTCTGTGTGTGGCTGCCATATTTTCTCCAACACCAGCAACCTGGGAGAATTCAAAAGGCTAAAAACAACTGGGTCTAAAACTCAAGGAAAGTAATCAACAATCTTTTAACACTTAAAACTGAACTCAAAATAAAACTGATAAATTTGTCAAGATAAAATAATTATTTTGCCAAGGGCTTCCTAGTCACTGGAGGACTTTTTGTGCCCATACGGGCTGATCTCGATCAGTATCGTCAAATCCAAATAGAAATGGGCCCACCAATCCATACATGGGGCAGCTAGGTGGCACAGGGACTGGAGTTAAGAAGACTCATCTTCCTGAGTTAAAATCTGGCCTCAGATTCTTACTGGCAGTGTGACCCTGGGTAAGTCATTTAACCATGTTTTCCTCAGTTCCTCATCTATAAAATGAGCTGGAGAGAGGAATGGTAAACTATTCCAGTATCTTTGCCAAGAAAATTCCAAATGGAGTCATGAGTCAGACATGACTGAAATGAGTGAACAATAACAACAGATCTGTACATAGAGGTACATATGGATCTCTATAGGCTGACAGCTGACTTAGTTTTAAAATGTAATATTATCTATATTATTATCATCTATAATATTATCATATACCATATTATATAATCTTATTATATAATTATTATATATTATATAGCTATATTATTATATTACCTATAACATTATTTATTATACACTTTGCTGCATTTTTATTTATTTTGTTAAATGTTCCCAATTACATTTTATTGGGTTAAAGTTTCACTTGCAGGTGTTGTGGGATACATACCACTCATGCGCTTTGTGTTGGGCACTTGTGGTCTACATAATAACCTCTGAGACTCTGCAGGACACAAATTCCATGATCTGCACAAGTACAGTTCTTCTCTATGCCCGAATTTATCTGAAGCTGGTAATGAAAAGATTTCAAGTGAATGATGCCGAATTTATCTGAAGCTGGTAATGAAAAGATTTCAAGTGAATGATGCCGAATTTATCTGAAGCTGGTAATGAAAAGATTTCAAGTGAATGAAAAACTAAAATGCTTTATTTTTTTTAATCACAGGTAAAGCATGGCACTCTAGGACTATTCATTTCTATTTGATGGACAGCTTTTATATGAATCCCTTCAGAATTTAGGACCATCTTTCACCAATATCTCTCCTGAATGGGAGTGTTTCTTTAATTTTCTTCTCTTCTCCCTCATTCACAACTTATTAATAAATCCTTTTGATTCTAACTCCATAGCTCACAAATCCATTCCCTTCTTTCTACTCATATAACCAATGCCCAGTCCAGGCCATCACCACCTCTCATCCAAGCTATTAAAATAGTTTCCTTTTTTTAAGGCTATTTACTCTGTTATCCATTCTCGATATTGCTAAAACAATCTCTATTAAGTCACACATCTGAACACAACACTCCCCATATCAAAGGGTACCTTTACATGGAAGTGGTAAATAGATAATATCCTCATGTCTTCTCACTTGATCCATATAGCCAATCAATATTGCCTTACTATATACAAAATATTTAGCTACAAGGCTAAACTTTTGTTAGGCTAAAAATCTTTAGTTATTAACTCAAGAGTAAAACAAAAATTCTTCAGTCTGGCATCTCAAGTGCCCCATAATCTGTCTTCTATCTACCTTTATAATTACTATTTCTCTTCTTTCATGTAACTGGCCTTCCAGTCAAACTGGATGACTAGTCTAATTCCATTGTCATTCTGTCTCTCACTTATATTCATGCAAGTCATCTCTCTTCCTGGACTGCATTCCCTCATCAGCTAAACTTCTTAGCATCCTTCCAGGCTCAGCTCAGGGATCACCTCCTGTTCTCCCCAGCTCTCTGTGCTCTCCCCGCCCTCAAATACCCTTTTCTTTATTTCTCTCAGTGCAGGCAATGTTCTCCCCACTCACCTACACACTCCTCAAAAAGGCCACTTCATTTTTGCCTTTGTATCTAAAGCTCCTAGTATAGTATTGTACACATAGTAGTATTTCAATAGTATTCTGTCTGGCCTGAAGCAACAGGTGAAGGCTGTAGAGACACAGATACAAGGAAAAACTTTCTAATAGCACAAGCTAGGCAGGAGTGGAAGAGGTGGCCTTAGGAGGTTGTAAATTTCCCATAAAGAGGTCTTCAAGTAGAGGCTGGATGGCCATTTGTCAGGAATATCACAAAAGGGACTCCAGCTTAGATAATGAATTGACTAGATGACCTCCAAGGGCCCTTAAAATGCTATGATCTTAAGTCAAAGTTAACAAGTATTTATCAAGCAATGTGTCTAGGTCCATTTTCTTTGCTGTGGAGGGTTACAAGCAAAGATGAAGATCTAATTCTACTATTGATCATTTAAAAGTATATAGGTTATGTATGTGTGTATACATATATAAACACACATAAAACCATCTATAACTTTCTTATATGTATGTGTATATATGTATATACATATTATACATGGAATATATATATATATATATATACATTCTACATGGAAACAATCAAAGAAAACTACAAGACACTATATGATCAAATGTTGCTGCACCAAAAATTGAAAGACCTGATTTTTAAGCTAAAGTATCCTAATCAGCAGTTGTGGGACCTTGAACAAATTATTTAAGTTCTAGGAGTCTCAGCTCTCCTCAATAACTCTTAGGAGCATTATGAGGGTCTCCAGTGGTTATTAGTATACATAAAGTATCCTAAATACAAAGCAGGAATTTTGTTAATGCTATAGTTGCTCAGAGAAGAAAGATACCAAGATGGGTTGGAATATTCAGGAAAGACTCTCTGGAGGAAGAAGGGTTTAAACAGGGGATGTGGAAGAAAGGGAGAAGTGCAATAAACCTTCTTATATATCTACCTTAGAATAACAATAGCACCTTCAGAACAACATGCTTGCAATCATTTTGTTAAATCCAAAAACTACAAATCTAACAACATTAAATAATGATTTACTACAAAATAATGACTGATTACATAATTAAGTTGACACAGCCTCAGCCTTAATGGAACCTGATAAGAAAGCCATTTTTCATGGAAAGTCAAGGAGGTCACTCTAGTGTGAACAAATAGGACATAGACGTATCTGTCAATTTCCTATGAGGATACTGCCTGGCACAGCTCTTATAGGTTTCTTCTACTCCCTGGTCTCAAGACAATGTCAACAAGACCACTACATGTAAATGCGAAGTATGTAATTTCCTTAGGCCTAAAGAAAATAATAACAAAATAAAATCTATGAGGTTGCACACTATAAAAATATTCCATGGAGAGTATGTTCATCAGATAGAAAAGAAAATAAGCATTTATTAAACTCCCACTATGTACAGAGCACCATGCTAAGCACTTTACAAATATCTCATTTGCTTCATTGATCCAATCAGTACTGAATGCTAACACTAGATGCAAAGTACTTAGCTAGACACTGGAGGAGACAGAGATCGATAACATAGACCCTATCCTCCAGGGAGCTTTCACACTAATAAAATACACTTGACAATTCAATTCAGCAAGCATTTATTAAGTGCCTACTATGAATGACGCACTGTAGTATGACTGAGGGGATACAAAGAATCCCTACTGTCAAGAATCTTATGTTGTAAGGAGGTAAGAGGGGGAAGGGATACAATCTTTAACAGATACAAGTACAAGATCATTTGAGAGAAGAGCTACTACCAACTAAGAGGGATCAGTAAAAGTTTTCTTTAGGCACTGGTACTGGAATTGAGCATTGAAGAAAGAAAAGGGCATTCGAGGGCAGAGGTACAAGGAGAGAGTGAATTTCTGGGATGCAGGATAACTTCACCACAGCACAGACTCAGGGCGAGAAATGCCAAGTTTGGGGAAGAAGACAGGAAGTACACAGCTGTAAGGCAAAGAAGAATATAAATCTGTGAGAAAGGTATAAGTACTATGAAGATTCTGTGAAGGAAAGATCATAGCTACTTAGAAGGATCAGGAGGGATTTCAGGGAAACAGAGCAGATGACCTGGGGTTTGAAGGACAGCAAAGTTCTTCACATTCAGGTGTCAGTAACAAGCAACAATACAGATATCCTATTCAGACAGAATATGCTAAAGAGTCCAGTGATCTATTGAGCAAGAATTTGCTGAACTGTCCAGATAATAAACACATCTCTTTCAGCTATATGTATGGTCTGGGAATATGCAGTAGTGAGGCTGGGAAATGTATGTGGACACACATGCAAAAATATGTGAACAGTTATATAAGCAGTGCCTGAATTCAGATAATTACTTGAGACAGAATCACAGAATCTGGAAGAAATCTTAGGGACATTGAAAATTCTCATCCAGATAATGCCCTTTGAAAGAGGGATGATAGTAGTGCAAATACCAAAGTGGCTATGCTTGAGTGAAGCAGAATCAACAAAACAGGGAATGTCTACAATGGTACTGGGTGCGGAACCTGCAATCTTGAGGTCCCATGTGACCCTCTAGGTCCTTAAGTGTGACCTTTTGATTGAATCCAAATTTTCAGAATTTTATAAATTATAGAAGTTCTGTAAAATTTGGATTCAGGCAAAAGGTCACACATAAGGACCTAGAGGACCACATGGGGCCTTGAGGCTGAAGTTCCCCATTACTGGTAGATATCTGTAGGGTACATAGGCTTCAGAAACTTCACTCAGAGGGTTGTGAAAGGGATAAGCACTGGTTTTCACTTGGGCAATAGTTTGTTTATTCTGCTTAGCTCAACCAGAAATAATCTGACATTTGCATTTTGAATAGCCCTAAATGACTCTTCAAATTTTAGGCAGCAAGTTGTGAGTGAATGAGTGGGTGTATGTGTGTGTAACTTACAGGGAAGGTTGGCAGAAGAAGGGAGCAGTCACCTACAGTGTCTTCCTTAGAACTGAAAGGTACACAGTGGGTGTGGACTGAGCTTCACTGGCCCAAAAGACCCATCAGCTCCCAGACTTAGAGGTACAAAACTACTTCAGAGGCTTCAATGTCTTCATTGGACAGATAAGGAAAGAGTCCCCAGAAATTGAGGTCTTTCATCTAAAACCTAGAGGAAAGTGAGGTGAAGATGCTCACGCAAGTTTATATAGGTAGCTCTAGGATTCAAACCCAGATTCACTGACTCCAAATCCAGCATTCTTTCCCCTGCACCATGCTGATATTTCTTGAGGAACCATTAAGTGTTAATTATGTTGATGAGTATATGTCAACATCATGGCACCAGCACCAGCCCTCAACATCTTTCTGGGTGGTCCAGTGAACATGAACAAACGACCCTGCATGGTTATCCTGGGCACCTCCACTTTTGGGTGGGGCCTATCTGCCCCATCTCAGTTTTCTCAAGTGAGGTGTAATGTATGCAGTATACATTCCTCATACATTTTTTGTCAATAATAGAAAAAAAAATAATCCTTCTTTTTGGAAAAATTTCCATGCTAAGAACAACTCATCTTCAACTGCTTTGATATGCCTAATACAGTGAAGCTGAGCCAAGTCTGAGTCTAGAGGAAGATCTCCAAAGAAGCCAGAGAGAAACACCTAGATAATAGACAAGTGGCTCTCTTTTCCCTTCATTCACTAAACGGAATACTTATCAGGTACCTACTATGTGTTCAGCTCTAGAGATAAGGCTAAAGGATACAAAGAACTATATAAAATACAGTCCCTGATCCCAAGCACCTCACAAACCCATTGGTGAAATAAGACTTAAATATACATAAAATATTTAAATAACGTTATGACAATGTGTGATAAACACCAAATAAGTAGTGCAGAGACAGGGGAGATAAATGCACTCTGGGCCCAAATAGAAGATGGGACCTGATAAAAGAAATAAAGGATGAATAAGATGATGATAGCAAGGGAACAGTGTGATCCATGAAGACCATACATCATTAGAAAAAACTCTAATGAGAGGAGATAGGGAGAGTTAGAATAGGGTAAATTATCTCATATAAAAGAGGCGAGAGAAAACTGCTACAATGGAGGGGAAGAGCAGGAAGGTGAAAGGGAATGGGTCAGCCTTACTCTCACTGAATAATAACATACACACTCAGTTGGGTACCTTACTCTATAGGAAAGTAGTGAGGGAAGAGGATAAGAGGGGGGATGATAGAAGGGAGGGCAGATTGGGGAGGAGGGTAGTTAGAAGTACATGCTTTTGAAAAGGGCCAGGGTCAAAGTAGAAAACAGAATAAGTGGGGGGCAGGATAGGATGGAGGGAAATATAGTCATTCTTTTACAATATATCTACTATGGAAATGTTTTGTATAACTACACATGTGTATATATATATATATATATATATATATATATATTGAATTGCTTTTCCTTCTAGTAAGAATGGGTGATGAGAGAGGAAGAGAAAGAATCTGGAAATCCAAGTTTTAAAATCAAATGCTAAATATATATATTTACATGCAACTGGGGAATAAGATATACAGGGACTGGGGTATAGAAATCCATCTTGTCCTACTAGAAAGTCAGAAGGGGATGGGGGAGGATATAAGAGAGAGCAGATTGGGGGAAGGGGTATTCAGTAGAATAGCTATTTTGGGGTGGGGGTAGGGGAAAGACAGGGAGAAAATTTGTAACTCAAAATCTTGTGGAAATGAATGTTGAAAACTAAAAATAAACAAATTAAACAAAAAGAAAAGACAAGACTTATCCAAAGAGATCTGGCATTCAGCAGAACAAAGGGGAGGCCGAGGCAGCATGGCCTAGCTAAAAGAGTGTGAGATTTGAAGCCAGGAAAGCCTCAGTTCAAATCATAGCATAGGTACAAGTTATTTTATTGTACTTAGTCTGAGTTTCCTTATCTGAAGAACAGAAATAACAACATTCACTAGATCATTCTGGGGTACCAAATAAGGTAAAGCACTACACAAAAAAATCAATTATTCTCATTTCTTTTTTTTTAAGTACTTATTAGATGAGTTTGAAGAGGTACCTTGAAACCAAGTTGTAGTGGGGTTTGCATGCCAAGCAAAGGAATTTACTTTATTCTATGAGAAATACAGAGGTCCTGGAAGCTTTTTCCTTTCAGTTTGTGCTGAGATGCTACCCTCAGACCATTATGCTGGAGGGAAGCTTGTCAGCAGGATATATATGTATAATATAGTAGTAAAGAACCATCAGAACTTTAGATGTGAGCAATTTCGTTCAATAAAGCACTATGTTAGGTGCTGGGGGAAAAGATAAAATATAGATAAGACAAAGTAGCATCCTCAGGGAGTTGATAGTCTAGTAAAGCCTTGATGGTTCAGCCTCTGTCCTAAATATCTGCAAACCTGGGTCATTATAGTATGCCTGGCTCCCACTTTACTCATCCACCTACTCCTCTGGGAACAGTGCTTCCTTTAGCAAAGTAACGTATACATATATATTCTAAACTATGCAGTATCTACTCCCCCACACATCCTTTTTGGGAAAATATGCCTCTGGAAAAGATAGATGCCTCTGTTTGCCTCAGTTTCCTCAACTCTAAAACTCTATCTCCATGACTTGTTGTGATGATCAAATAAGATAATATAGTAGACACTATATAAATGTTTATTCTCTTTCCCTAGATTCACACCCAAATGGTTCATTTAGTGTAGCTTTATACAGCTAAAGTCTGACAAATACAATGTGGTAGATGCACTAGCATAACTTTAAGACAGTCCTCATCTACACCATCTTCACAGACAGTGGATGGGTATACCATTCTTTCCTGTGGCAGTATCTTGAGTCTCTTTACACCGTTTGGTCAATCTATGCTTGGCATCAAATATAGACAATAAAAGTGATCATTGAAAAAAGGAAAGAAGGGGGTAGACAAGTGGTGGGTGGATATGTGTGTGTGCATGTCTGTATAGAGAAAACTCTCCTAATTCTTGGTTTTGCAATTTGTGGTTTGAAATATTGGCAGTGGACCATGCCAACCTACTCAACCAGGGCAGCAGACAGTCCATAGGCATTTATCTTTCTTGTTAACACCTGGTAGTCTGATTTTTAATTGAGAACTTTTCTCAACCCACTAAAAGTACCCACCAGTTTACATAGATTCCACTTTTCTCAAGGATCTCAGAAACATACCCCATTCAAATATGCACAGACCCACACACCATACACACACCGCTATGGGCATATTCATATATACACACTACCCTACTTCCACTCTGTTCAAGAAAAAACTTGTACCTGAGTAGGTAACTACCTACTCATTCAATCTGAGAGGTGCTGGGAAATGTCTTATTACCCAAAAATATCTCTACTGCTTGTCACATAATGACAAAGACAGTGTCAGAGCTGAAATGATACCCTCAGGTCACCTGGGATGTTTCCCAATAAATATATCATGAAAACAATCAAGTGTCTAGATTAGATAGCCAGGCCTAAGTAATTTAACTACAAAGTGTTTTGTTTTGTTTTGTTTACGCTCAGTCCAAAGCTCAATGTTCTCTATGATCTCAAGGCTAAGGAAGTCTAAGAACGAGCTACAGCCCTAAGTAATACAAAGTCATGCCTATGGGAGTTCAAGGAGCCTATGGCATAGGCCAGAGAAGAGAGGGGGAAGAGGAAAGACAATGGAGTGAGGTTTTACATCCCTAGAAACCCTTGCAAGAGAAGATGCTGCCACGTTAGGGCAAATACAACAGATGATAATAAAGCTGACATATAGCACCAACCTCAACAACCACTGAACCTGGAATTGGTTTTGTTTCAATGGGCTGATGCACCAGAAAACAAGGGGCCACCGAGTCTGCAGGTGATGACCAGGACATGGTGGTGGTACTGACCAGGGTGAGCCAGTGAAAGCTTGCCACGTCCTATGGAAAGACTACCATCAACAAGAACATTTGGACTACACTTAGCACGCTCTTCCAACATATTGTCTTCATGAAAAAGTACCAGAAAAATCTCTCCATGGCAGACCAGTATCATCTTCCAGAGCCACAAGCTAGTTGTAGCAAAAGCAGTTAGGAACACAATGGGTACAGCACTGAACCTGGACTTGGAAAACTGTTGTTAAGTCATTTAGGTTGTTATCGACTCTTCATAGCAAAGCCAGGATTTGAACTCAGGTCTTCCGATTCCTCTGATTCACTTAACCCTGTTTGCCTCAGTTTCTTCATCTGTAAAATGAGTTGAAGAAGGAAATGGCAAACCACTCCAGTATCTTTTCCAAGAAAACCCAAAATGGGATCACGAAGAGTAAGACGACTGAAATAACTAAACAGCAGCAGCAAACAAAAAGAGGATTATAATGTTCTCCACCTGAATCTCCAGAACCTAAGACCTTTGTTCTATGAGTCTTATACCTCTTCTCCTTCCTCAGCCATTTCTGAACCCCTTAAACCTAGACTGTTAGACCCTGGCTCGAATATTCAGGAGATACTTCATTACCCTCCACTTCTCTTTGTCCTTCTACCTCCATCACCCCCTAACCATTAAAAAAAATCTGGGTCTTCAGAGGAAAACATACTCCTTCCTTGCAATCTTCCTAGATTCAGCACTGATATTTTCTAAGGGTTTTGTAAGCAAATGTAAAACTTATGAGAACACAGTAAAACTATTGCCTGGTGCCTTACTAGGTCAAAGATCTGGTGAAATCAAGCATGGTGTTTCCAGAGCAAAGCCCTGAAAACAAAAAAGCAAGCCCCAAACCAAATTGCTTTCCTAAAGCATAAACCAGACTCAGATATGAATTTCTTTACTGATAGAATATACACTCTTTGAGGGCAGGAACTATTTTTTTATCCTTGTATCCCCAGAGTTTAACATATAAGTGTTTAATAAACGTTACTGGTTGATCAATGAACTCAACCAATATTTTTCTAAGAAACCAATTATATTGTAACAGGATTCCATACTTCTAATGTCCTCTGAAAAGTCTGGGATTTTACTATTCTATGAATAGGTTGTAAGTAAAACGGAAACCAAGGCAAGGAATGTATAAATATTCTATATGGCTTCCAACTCTTCTAAGCACTGAACATATATCATCTTCTTGAATAAAAAAGGCAAATTATGAACTTAATCATCAACAAAACTTTCAATAATCCAAGAAAATTTTAAATATTCAAAGAGCCAAAAGGAATATTACATATGAAAACATGAATGTTAGAGTTTGCTTTTTAAAAGTATATATTAAACTTAACAAGACTATAACAGAATATTGTTTATGTCCTTTTCTGAACTTCTTATTTTATGCTGCATATTTTAAATGTTTTGTTGATTAATGTTTTATTAACTTTCTGAACCTAACCAATATTTCATTCCATTTGTGCACCTGGAACTTGGTCTTGTATATAGAGCATCATTCTTTATTAGAGCACAGAAAACTGTAACAGGTATTTCCTTATTCACAACACAGCAGCAATATAACAGACTTCTACTATCCCTCACCTCTTACATTTTCCCCACCACCTTAACCTCTGCCAACCTTCAGGGAGGTCTTATTCTTCCTCAGAGTGAACTCACAACAGCAAAAGGATTTTTTTGCTCATGAAGAGGGGGAATACCCAATCACACCAAACTCTGTTTCCCAGAGGGGAAATGACTCAGTAACTTGAAGCACCTTCTAAAAAACATATTTCAACAGACCAGGAGCCTAATACAAAGAAAAGGACAGTAAGCCAAGGTTCCCACCTCTTCTTTCCCTACTTCCCTCCAACTACTTCTATACGCAGGTCTGTGGAATCTGAGAAGGAACTTCTTAGATGAGTCCCCTGTGAGGAGAATTTGTTGAGACACAAAGCGAATGTACTCATATGGAATAAACCGAGCCAAATGTTTTCTCTTTTCCCGTTCATGAGATTAGCATCACCTCATTTTACTAGCTGTGTGATCCTAGACAAGTCACTTAACCCTGTTTGCCTCAGTTTCTTCATCTGTCAAATGAGCTGGAGAAGGAAATGACAAACCACCCCAGTATCTCTGCCAAGAAAACCACAAATGAAGAGTTGGATAAAACTGAAAACAACTGAACAAGACCATTTAAAAAGAAGGACTCAATTTCTGCAAAATTCAGAGTCAGAGTTATCACTACCATAACTCTTGTTATCATTCACATTTTATAGATGAGAAAATACATTCTGAGTTTTCCAGTGACATGAACAAGATCAGAGAGCAAGAACCAAACTCAGAATCTAGGCTAGAAGGGAACTAGAGGCCTTCTAATGTACGCCCTTTGTTTTTCAGATGAGCCACCTAAGATCATAAGTTAAATGACTTGCTGAAGGTCATATGGGTGGTAAATAGCAGACTGAAGATTTGAACTCAGTTCCTTGTCCAATTTTCTTTCCACTGGGCTATTTAATGAGGGGGCCCAAGCTAACAAGTCAGTATGCCTATATAAATGAAAACATGCTCTGCATATTATGCAAGACCCAATAAATGCAGCCTGCCATCCAGGGTGTGAGTATATGTGCAGTTTTTTAAAAATTCTTTTTACTATGAGCTTAATCATCAGCAAACATTTCAATATTCAAATAAGAACCAAAGAAGAATTCATATGAAAATATGAACTTTTGTTATATAGCTTGTTTTTAAAATGCATATTAAATTTAACAAGGTAGTAGGGAAATTATGGTGCTCTTTGTCTCCCCTTCTGAATTTTTGTCGTGGTTGTTGTTTTATTTGGTCATGTTTTAAATTTTTACTGTGAGTCTTTTCTTTCCTTTAAAAAAAAATCTATCCATTAAGTCACCGTTCTCCCTTCCCTACTCCCACTCCTGGTGTGTGTGTGTGTGTGTGTGTGTGTGTGTGTGTGTGTGTGTGTGTGTGTGTATCAGATAGAAGCCCTTTCTTCTAAAAAAAACAAGCACATTTAAACAAGGCAAACCAGCACATTTGCCAAGCGTGAAACTATCGGTCTCATTCTTCAGCTCCATCCAGCCCACCCCTCCCCTCTCTGGTCCATTATATTTATATAGCTACATCCACATAATTACTGTAGCCACACACGAGAGCACACATATATACACACACATGCTTGGGAGGCAATATGGTATAATGGGAACACCACTGGATCCTGAGTCACAGCTGGGTTTGCCTCTTGCTATGTGATCTTGTGCACATCCCTGAAAATTTCTGAGCCTATTTTCTATATAATTTCTATTTTCTATAAAATGGGAATAATAACACTAGTGATCTCTACCTAACAAGTTTGCTGCAAGGATCAAAGGGTCAAAAATAAATAAATCAGTGTACATATGGTGCTTTGTCACCAATCGTTTTTGCTTTTATTTTATTTAGAGACAAGGTATCCTATCTCCCCCAGCTGGAAGCTCAGCTGATTCCAATCCCTCTTCTGGTCAGCATGGGATCTCTGACCTGCTGTTGCTAGCCTTCTTGTCCCTCTCCCTCTCCCTCCTCCCCACCTCCTCCCCCTTTCCAATGGTTACTTGTGACCAGAGGTAACCTAAATATATCTGATTCCAAGGTCTGCCCTCTATCCACTACACCATGATGCCTCTCCTATATGTATGTATATGTATGCCTGTGTGAATATGTATAGTCAATTGTATGTCTATATAGGTATCATGTATATGTATATATGTATGGAGGAGAGATCCTTTTTTTTTTTTTGTCCTTTGGTGGGCAATTGGGGTTAAGTAACTTGCCCAAGGTCACACAGCTAGGTTTGTGTGTGTGTGCGCGCGCGTTAAGTGTCTGAGGCCGGATCCGAACTCAGGTCCTTCTGACTCCAGGGCGGACGCTCTACTCACTGTGCCACCTAGCCACCCCAGAAGATCCTTTCTAAACTGAGGCTTAAGGAATTCCACAAAGGAAAACTTATCCGTTAGTTTGAACTTGGCCTCCAGAATATTCAGGCCTTAGATGACAGCTCCAGTTGTACCTTCTCTGGTGGCCTTTCCATTTCAGAGTAATTCCACATCCCACTGAAGAGTAAGTTCTGGAAAGTAATTATCAAAATCAGAGCCAAGGAACTGAGCTGTGATTAGAAATACATTCAGAACATTACTGCAATGTACATACAGTACAAAAAAATTGATTATTGACCTGTTAACCTGTTTTGTAGTAGTTTCTCTGTGTGTGTGTGCATGTGTATATTTTAAATGTCAGAATTCACCATGAGGGGCTGAAATATAATTGTTTAAGAGAATTCTGAGGTAGTACAGATACTTCTAGATGCAAAAGCCTCTGATTGGGGCCTCTTTTAGTAAGCAGAGAAATGAAATTATTGTGCAAGGTATAGTATCTGACAAAAAAAAAGATCCTTTCATTTTGGTAAGAGGGCTGTTTAAAAACCGCATCTCCACTCCAATTCACTAAGTAGTTGAATAGATTCCGCTGTAATTAATATGAATGTAACTCTCTCTGCGTCTCTCCTCTCTCTCTCTCCATCTCTTTCTTCCTCCTCTCTTCTCTTTTCTCGTATCTTCTTTCTCTTTTCCCCACCCCCTGATTTCTGGTATCTCTTCCTGTCTCTCTCTCTCTTCTCCCCTCTCTTTTGTCTCCCTCTCCCCTCCTTCTTTTCTCCCTTCTCTGTCTTTCTCTACGTCTCTTTTGTCAATTTCTATCTCTATGTCTGTCTTACTCTTTCTTTGTCTCTCCCTCTTCTCCCTTCTCTGTCTTTATATGTCTCTTCTCTGTTTCTCTCAAAAGAGAAAGAACAGTTAGAAAAAGAGGGGAAAAAATCAAATTCCTCTGAGCCGCAGGTTAGTGTGAAGGTTTAATGGCTTTGCAAACCTGTACGAACTTTAGAAGGGTAAAAAGGATTGAGGGAAAAAATCTTTAATTGCCATTTCTAGAAACAACCTCCTCCAGCCCATAATGAGCTTATGCTGAAGCATAATTCTTTTTGCAGAGAAAAAAAAATAGTCTACTCAAAAAAAGGGGGGGAAAGAATAACAACTTTTCTTGGGTGTAGCTCCCAAAAGTCAGCCTGAAGCCTGGTGGTAAAAAATGTGTGGAAGTAGTAGGTAATGTCAGGGAATTTGGGCCATAATTTTCCATTGCTGTTGACAGTCTTCTGTTGATAGACCAAAGAGAACCAAAAGGAAAGGAGGAGCTCCCTGCCAAATAATAGGGTTCTGTCTTGGATAACAATTGATTTCACAGCAGCACCCTGGAATGGAAAGAGGAGCAAAAGTCTTAGGAGACCTGAGCGCTAGTCCTAGCTCTGCCACAAACTAGGAAAGCAAACTCCAACAACTTTACTTCTCAGAAGAGCTTCCATTTCTCCCCTGAAAGGTGAAGGAACTTGGGACAGATTATCTCTATGGCTACTTCCAGCTTCTAAACAGTTGTATAGCCTAGTTGATCATCTATTTCTTGGAACTGAAGGAACCTAAATCTTTAGTGGTCTGACCCTCCCCAGGAGACATAGTTGAGGCTTAGCAAATGCTTGTTGATTGATTGAGATGGATTTATTCTCTGGGATCATTCTATCAAGCTCTCACTATCAAATATCTACCATGTCAACTTAATCACTGGCATTTCAAATATGCTTATCTCTGCCATGATAACTTCTGAGAGAGTTTGGACTGTCTGGCATGCAACTAAAGGGTATCAAAACACATCTTAGGCTTCAATTAGGGGCTTAGTTCACAACCTTCTTGTTGGTCAGGGCAACTGATGAAGAAAATGCTTCCATGACAGCTTGGAGTGAAGTCTAGAGCAGTGTTTTAACTATTCTGCAGACCAGAAAGATATATAAATTATTGACCGCAGACTCCTCCACCCTCTACTACCTCAACACTGTGCACTTGTTTATTCAGAGGGTGGAGGCCAGGATCTTAAGAGAGGATGGAGTCCGGACAGGAGAATCAGGCTACAGGGAGAAGGAGGATTAGAAAGTAAAGGTTTGTTTTATTTTTAATTAAGTTTATAGATGTTAAGAAGCAAGGCTCCTTAACCAGTATAAATTATCTGTACATTGGCATACACTGTTTTTTTTTTTTTTCACACAAGTCACCCATAAATTTAAAGGCCAAGGGAAGCAGAACAGAAGCAAAGGGCTGGGACCCATGGACAGGGCAGCTAGGTAGTGTAGTAGATTGAGGGCCGGATCTAGTCTCATCACCCTGAGTTCAAATCTGGCATCAGACACTAGCTATGTCACCCCGGGCAAGTCACTTGACCCTGCTGTCCTCAGTTTCCTCTTCTGTAAAAGGAGTTAGAGAAGGAAATGGCAAACCAATTCACTCAAAATTCACCCAAAACCCAAATGGGGTCACAAAGAATTGGACAGGACTAAAAAGAAAGTGAACAACAACAAAAGGGATGCATGGGTGGATAAGAAAAGCTGACAGGAGAAGCCAGTCAGTCCTCCTCTCCCTCACAACGCCGTCCTCAGCTGCTCCAACCCCACTAAGCTTGCCATTCTCCAGAACGCACCCAGGCTCGGATCTGGAAGACCAGAACTCCAGGCTCAGCCCTGCCACTCAGCAACTGTGTGAGCTACAAGAGAAGCCTAGCTTCTCTGAGGCCAAGGCTCCTCCTCTATGAAGCAGATGATACTGCCTGGACTACCTATACCACATGGTGCTTGTGAGGAAGATGACTGGATGAGTGAAAAGGCATTTACTGAGCACGTACTATGTGCCAAGCCCGTGGAGATACAAATATAAAAGCATGACATCCCTTGCCTTCAAGGAGCTTACATTCTAACAAGGGGAGACTATATATATATTGGTGGGGGAGAAGGCAGGGCAATTGGGGTAAGTGACTTTCCCAAGGTCACACAGCTAGTAAGTGTTAAGTGCCTGAGGCAGGATTTGAACTCAGGTCCTCCTGACTCCAGGTCTGGTGCTCTATTCACTGAGCCACTTACCTGGCCCTGGGGAGACTATATCTTAAATAACTATATAAATTAGTCACTATTCACTATCCCTGCAACAGATACAACAAATAATTTGTCAAGCATTTAATATGGTCACAGCACTCTTCTATGTCCTTTTGGTGATAAAGAGAGGTAGAAGAAGCTTTTCCCTCCCCTCAAGGACTCCTATAGTTTACTTAGAGAGGAAAAGAAACATTTCTTAAAAAGCAATTGGGGTTAAGTAACTTGCTCAAGGTTACACGGCCAGTCATTATTTATGTGTGGGTGCTCATTTTCTGAGGCCGGAACCAGTCCCAGGTCTTCCCAACTCCGGGCCAGCACTCTTACTCACTGTGCCACCTAGCTTCCCCAAAAGAAAGATTTTTTAAAAGGCTACAGATGAGTGACACAGAACCTATTATATTAGAAAATAATAATAACTGGAATTTATATAGCAATTTAAGATTTTCAAAACACTTTGCATACGTTATCTCATTTAATCACTAGGGGCTGGGGGTGATTATGGAAAGCTACAGCAGAAGCCAGGTTTAAGTTGGGCATGGAAGGCACAGGACAAACCCAAACTGATAAAGAACAGCAGGGTATGCCACCTTTGCAACTTGGGCAAGTCACTTAATCCTCTCTGAGCCTCAGTTTCCTCATCTGTAAAAAAAAGGGGGAATGGACGAGATGGCTGCTGAGATTCCTTGTGGCTATAACTTATGATTTTATGCTCTTGCACAGGAGCTGAAACAACAGCAGCCCTACTCAATAGGTACCCAATAAATGTCTGACTGATGGCCCCTGGAAAGTAGTGACTTGCCTTTCTTCCCAAATTCTGACACCTTGAGCAGATACTCATAGCAGAATCAATCTTCTCAAAAAGAAAGGGTTTTTAGTGGAAGGTTTTGGTTATAGTAGGTACTTAATAATGTATTAAATTGGATGAAAGCAATCACCTTAATCATTATCATAACACATCAGAACAGCTCTTTAATGGCTCACAAAGCACTCTCCTCGTAACAACCCTGTGAGGTAGTTAGTAAAAGTGTTATTATCCCCATTTTGCAGATGAGCATTGAGACTCAGAGAATTTGAGCCCCACAAGTCAGGATTTGAACCCAAGTTTCCAAATTCCATAAGGTTCAATACATCATACAAACCATGGGGTGAGAGCAGAGGCAAAAACAAAACAAAAGCAAATAAACAAAAAACCCACAAACACTAGATTTGATGTAAATTCTGGATTACAGTCCTGATTCTACCATTAATCTTAAAAACCCAGGAGTTTATTTCTTTATCTACTAAACTATGGATATTAATGTATGCTTCCCTCACTATGGCTGTCGTGAGTTTGATGAGATAATGGATATGAAATTGCTTTGAAAAACTTAACATACTGTACAAACAAACATAAGGGATGATGTTGATGCTGCCAAATGACTGTCAGCTTTTTGCTTTCTCAGCGAAAAATAATTACAAATTAAGGAACCATTTTTGGCCCCAGTTACCAAATTAGTGGGTCTAGATCTAGACCTAGATCTAGATCAAGATCTAGCTGTTCATCTTAATGTGACCCTTTGACACAGACACATACTCTGCCCAAATTCCCTTCCTTTCCTAAGCCACTAATACTGGTTTGGGTATTTTTGCTGCCCTAGACAAATTGGATTGAGCCCCAGAGCATCACTTGGCAATAATACCCAATTGCTTCTTTGGACAGCTTCTTCTCATGCCCTGGGCTTAGGGATTATTCTGGGGGCCTTCTCACCTCTAGTGTTTCACAAAAGTCCCTCCTGGTCCATTTCAACCACCACAGCTAAAGTCAAAGTGCTCAGATCTAACAAAGAGACATGTGCCTGAGAAGCATCAGAATTTGATTTCTGAGATTCCCTAGCCTTGATTATACTATGAAAGCCAGCATCCTCTCAGGCAGAATTGCAGATGTGGTTTATTTCAATCAGTGGGAGTCAAGTCACAAACCCCAGAGGCAGGATGTGGGTGAGGAGCTTGGCAATCTCCAGCTGATGTTCAGTAATCTCAGGGCATAAGCCCTCACGGGCAGAAATGTCCCAAAGCTCATGGACAGCCTTATAACTGGCTGATGAAAAAAGTTACCTTCAATTGAGAGCAGAGTTTTAAAGTATTTTGGTAGGGGATAGGAATGGGAGGGCAGGATAGGCAGATCATAGTGAAATGGGCCCCAGAGGATGAATAGTCTCTTCCTCATTTTCAGTGGTTCTTTCCAGCCTAGAGATGGAGAATCTCAGAATGTAGTGCCTGAAAGAGCTGTCTTCTGCCACTGGTTTGGCTGACGGGAAGACCTCACCTCTTCCCACTCATCTACTCACCACCTTGGCTAAGTATACTCTTTCAGTCTATTCATTCCTCCCACTTAACAACCCTATTCCTGCTGGACTGATAACATTCCTACCCCAAAAAATGCCTTTGCCATCTAGTTAGTGAACTGTTCTCACGTCTACAGTAAAATCATGCCAACCAACTATAACTGCTAGAAAAATGAACAGGAAAGTTGTGGGCAATGGGATTTTCTGATTAGTTGAGGGTAAATCTCAAATGGCTTTCAGTTTAATTCCTAAGGGAAAATCTTAAAAAAAAATACCTGATGCTCTATTCTTGCCTCAGTCACTTAGGTCTAGGGGATATAACTTTAAGTCACAAAACTCACTGAATGTGAGAGCTGGAAGGGACCATAGAGCTTATCCTCTCTAATCTCTTCTGATATCAACCCATTTGCCTGATTTGCTTCTTTCTGAAATGAGTAGAATAAGAAAATTGTTCTGATTAAGATTCTTGCTTAGTTTTATTCCAATTAATCTTGGTTTTCTAAGGCATCTCACTTTATTTCCTAGCATTCCAAAGATAGAGAGACTGAGTTTATCTTTATTCTCTACCTTCTTCAAAAATTGAATCACAGAAAGATTGAAGTGATGTAACCAGAACCAGAACAAGATCTATGAAGTGTATTATTTGGGCTCCCAGGCCAAAGTTTTTACTTTAAAACAATCAAAACAAACAACAACCAAAAAAAAGCAAAGCAAAACCAATACTTTCTTCAAGCTTCTATCTTTAATTTGTAATTATTTTTCTCTTTTCCCTCTTCTCTTTGGTTCATTTTCTCTCTTCCTCCATGAAAGATATTGTGTGCTTCTTCCCAAGAATTTATCACTGTTATAAATATGATACTATGCTTGTCCCTGAATCAGCCTTCATTTCTTCATTTGGCCATACTTATTGATCACCTGCTATGGCCAAGTCAGAGGGGAAATTGTTGTTATTTTTCAGTTGTGTCCATCTCTTTGTGACCTCATTTGAGATATTCTTGGCAAGTGGTTTACCATTTCTTTCTCCAGTTCATTTTCTACATGAGGAAACTGAGGCAAACAGGGTTAAGTGATTTGCAGTGCAATGGGTCATACAGCTAATAAGTTCCTAAGACCAGATTTGAACTCAGGAAGACTCGTCTTCCTGATTCCAAGCCTGGCACTCTATCTACTGCATCTCCTACTTACCCTGAGAGGGGAATACAAAAATGTAAAAGACACAGTTCTTGACATCAAGGAACTTAGAATTTAGTGACTGAAATAATCATATACACAAATAACCATGATTAATGCAAGATAGGATGAGTGTCATGTGAGTGGTACCAACCAATTATAAGAGCTAGGAGAATCAAGAGGAGGGAAAAATCACTTCTGAATAGGGTGATCTGAGATCTCCCGGAAGAAGTAGCAATTAAGTCAAGGATGGAAAAACATCAAAAAATTCCATACTTTTAGCAATCCCAAGATACTGTCTCCCCCATCCATATTTGTTAATATCAATGTTCTCTCTGATATTATATGACTCCAAATCATGAAACATCACTCCCTCTAAAGAATCATAATTGTGGATAAATCATAAGTCAGTGGAGAAGCACACAAGGGGCATAAACACATTATAGCATGATACAAATGACCAGTATACAAGAAGTAGAATAAATGATAACATCAAGGAAACGTGACTGGAAAGGATATCATGATGCAAGATAGGGAGATTCCAGATGGAAAGTCCAAGCATTGCACTACACTTATGGAAGGTATTCAATAGAAGAACATCTCCAATATGTTGTGTGTTATCCTCTATGGAAAATTTATAAAAGGAATAGACTGCTCACAAGAGTAGATAAAGACTGGTTGGATTGTAATCAGCACCACTGGAGGGAATACTCACATCGGTAAAATTATGCATTAATTTAAAGTCTGAAGCACTGTAGCACCTAGCACTGTTCTATACATAGAGTAGGCGTTCTAGGTAATTTTTTTAAATTAAAAAACAAAAGACAGGATGAGAAATGATGTGGTAATACAGGCACAGTCTATCAACTTGCTGATAGATACATGGATATTGAGTAGTATATATGTACACGTGTTTATGTATTTATATACCACATGTTATATATGCAAGCACATGCCTTCATATCCCTGCAAACCTTCAGTTTTCCACAGTAAATACTTATGATCTGGTTAGATCAGAAGGGGATATTAAATTATGTATTTGTCTTTTTCTTTTTTTCACAAGCCAGCTTATACCAGAGCTTTCCCCAGAACTAAAAGTCATTTGGTCAGACTTCAGTATTTATTAGATGAGAAGCATCACTCCTTCTCACATCCTTTCTTGTTGAGTTCTTACAAAAAGCTGCCCAGGAATAGGAGAATAATTTAATGATGTGGGATTTTCTCCCTCCCCCATTCCCTTCCCCCAACACTATGGTTTAATTTATAGATTTGGGATTGCTGTAAATTATAATGTAATTATACTGCTTCACTGGAAGCTTCCCATTGGAGAAATTAAAAAGCAATTCAGGTAAATGATCTTTAGCTACCGTGGTGCTTCCCCACAGAACTCATTAAGTCTGGGGATTAAACTGCATACCAAAGACCATGCAGGCCAAACTGAACGTAAAAAACCTCTCCTTGGAACTACACCGGAGTCAGGCGGGAATATAATAGTGTCATTGCTGGGATGCCTGGTACCTCTCTTCACCTTGTATTTTATGGCACATATAACATGGGAGTTAAGGTGGCAACTCGCTTTTCATTACAACCCACTGTTTGCACCTGCCCATAACTTTCCCCCCAAATGTCCTGTCTTACTTTCAACACAAAGGTCATTTTGTGTAGGGGTGGATTGGGGGATGGAGTGTGTGTGTTTGAGGTAGATTCTGGAAAGCAATATGTGGCGGGGGGGACCCAAAGATGACTCTAGAATTTAATGAAAAAACTGGAGAAAACCAGTCAATTTTTAGAATTTTCTCTGTCTCCACCTAAGATTTTTTCCCCCTTTTATTAGATAATATAGAGATAGTTCAGTTAAGGTCACTCTCTAGTCCTTAGAAATGACAATGTTGAGTAAAATGATGCTACATATCATTAAGAACAATCTTTTAAAATGGTTGCTCAGTGAAATTAACACTGGCATCCTACAGCATTACAGTTTGATTTGAATGGTTTTGTGTTTTTGTGTTTTTGTTTTTGTTTTGTTTTTTTGCTTTTTGGAGCAGGGAAGGCAGGGCAATTGGAGTTAAGTGACTTGCCCAAGGTCACATGGTTTGTAGTAAGTATTAAGTGTCTGAGGCAGGATTTGAACTCAGGTCCTCCTCAGGGCTGGTGCTCTGTTCACTGATTCGAATGTTTTGACACTGTTTGAAGTAACTTTGGTTAGAGGCAATGTTGTACAAGACAGGCTTTTATCTATTTTGTAAGAAGACCACCATCACGCCATGGTGACCTGTTCAAACAATCATTTAACATCAGCTAGGTGGCGAAATGGATAGAGCACCTGGTCTGGTGTCAGGAAGACTCATCATGAGTTCAAATTCAGCCTCATACAACTAACTGGCTGTGTGACCCTGAGCAAGGCACTCAACCCTGTTTGCTTCAGTTTCCTCATCTGTAAAATGAGCTAGAGAAGGAAATAGCAAACCAATCCAGTATCTCTGCCAAGAAAAACCCCAAATGGGGTCATGAAGAGTTGTACACGATTGAAATGACCAAACAACAATGACAAGGTGAAGATAGGAAGAACTCTCATAGAACAATGAAAAGAGCTTTAGATTTCGAGCCAGGAGACCTAGGTTCAGATATTGGCTGTGCCACTTACTTTTCTGTGACCTTTGGCAAATGAATCAGCCTCAGTTTCCTTGTCTATAAAACAAGGTGGCAAAACTTGACCTCTAAGGTCATTTCTAACGCTAGAGTGAGCATCTGATTTTTTTAAGTTGTTGCTAACTTGGGAGGTATAAAAAATCTCTGATTCCTCACACCAGCTTGTGTTCAGCACATGTGCATCAGGTGACGGGTTATGTTTTTCAGGCCTTAGAAGAACATGTGGTTTCCAGTATCAGCCAGTCACAGTAAAGCAGACCAGGCTGTTTCCCAATGTGCCTTGCAAGATTTGATTTTATCCAAATGCCTCCAGACATTTGAACAGCCAGTTCATGGTCATTCAGATAGGACTATTCATAAAGTCCAGATCTGTAATTCATCATCCACACACGCTTACTGGGAACCCACTATGTATAGGGCATGGTGCCATAAAGCAACATTAGAATGGGTTGCAGTCAGAATTGAAGGTTGACTTTCCCCTTAATCGCTCTTTACAGCTACACATCAATGCATGCAAGACAGCACAGGACCAATGAGGAAGCAGCACTCTTTTCAAAAGTCATTTCTAATCCACAGAATGTAAGTTTGGAGGGCACAAAACGCAATCCAATTTAATTTGGGTTTCAGTCTACAGAGGCAGAAGGGAATAGCAGTGTTAGTGGGTGAATTAAAATTGATTGAGATACAGAGTCAAGAGAAGTCAGGGCTCCCAACAAACCTCTACTTTTTCCTCTGGAGCAAAAATGTGTGAGATAGGAACATTGCCCCAGAGCTCCGCTTTGCCTAAACATATAACCTAAGCGTAAATAATAACCCAGCCCCATCTTCCTTTCCAACCCTCCTTCTTATTCTAGTCCAGTCCAACTGGTGTCCTCATAGTCTTATAAATGCACCACACTCATTTTTAGCTCCAAAATTGTGCTCCCCTACTTGTAATACCCTCCCCTCCATTTTCTATTCCTCTCCAAATCCCACCTGCTCCATAAAGCTTTGCCTCCATACTCCAACACACACTAACCTTTCCCTTCTTCAAACTAGTATATTTATTGACTGGACCATGTAACATACAGTTCTTGATGAAGCTCTTTATTTTAATCTAACTTCATTTTACTGTTTCATCAGAAGAAGTCTTTCTTACTAAATAGTGGTTTTTATGTAAGCTCCTTGAAGAAAGGGCTAACATACTCCTTTGTTTTGCCCAGAACACTTATACCAACACAAAGTCACACTAGTTGACTGAGTAATGGATTCACCTTGCCTTATAGTCAAGCCAAAATCTCATTTGCTTGCACACAAGCATTCCAAATAAGCTCACTTCGGGGAGGGGGTGCGGTATTTCACTCCATATACCCAATTCTCTCCTCTCACCACAAGCTCCATTTTCTTTCAAGGGCCCCCATCTCTCTCTGCCCCTTGGCCTCCACCTGGCAGGATCCTGGCAAAATCCTGACTTAGGCACTGCATCTGCTCAGCAGGGCCCATACAGACAATTTCCTAATTCTTCCATCCTGCTGGACAGAACATAGATTTCCAGGTGATTTCCATCACACGCCTATTAAGCCATAAAAGAAGGGGCAAGAAAAGAACGCCAATTCCGCCATGCAAGCTGCTAGAGTCATACCCCTGTTGTTTATAAACCTGTCAGCAGGGTTTGGCTGGCCTATACCGGAGAGAGGCCAAACCCCTTTCAAAAAGCTGAAATTTCCTTCTCCCTCCCTCATAAATTTCAGTTTTATCTGTGAGTTTCTTTCACCATGGAAGCTCATTCTCTGTATAACTTTGTTGAAGCACGGCTCATGCCCTAATTTGGCCATTCCCACCCCCCATCCCTACCCCTGTGTCTACCCCACCCCCCCAAGCATTCAGTCAAAATCAGAAAATACACAGCATACCATGGTCTTCTTTCTTCCTATTAAAACACAATCCATTAAGTCCAAGAGCCAATTAAACCCATATTGGAGCACCTTGCTGAGCAAACATCGGAGGCCTCCCTCATTCTACCCCACTAATGAAGACCCCTCCCTCTCTCCTGATCACAGCCAGCAAGCAGCCTCAGATTGGCTTACTCCAAGAGATAACAGGTCAGGAAAGAACATGTCATTTCAGCCGAGGCTTTTTTGGCCCGAGTACTCACTTTCCAAATTTCCTTAAGGAGAGATCATTTGGTTTTGGCCAAGCATCTGAAACCACTCACAGGCCACACACAAGTTACCAAGTAAGCAAATGACATCCTCTTTGAAACTCCTTCTGGTCACAAACTGCTCTAGAGTAAGATATTCTTAAAGCACCTAAGCAAACTGTTTCTTCAGGCATTCTAGGTTGTAAGCTGAGGGGCCATCCTGGAAGGGGGTCCCCTCACCATTTGCCCTGAAGCCAGAAGTTTTCTCTACTCTTTTCCATTCCCCCCCTTTTTTCTTTAAAGGGAAGTACTAATACTTAAAAAAAAAAGTCAGATTTATTTTACTTATTGATTTTTTTTGCACGGTAAAAGAGAAAAGTTGGAGCCCAAGAAAGAGAAGTTTTGCCCTTCTGGTCCCCCAACCCCCAACCATATGCTGGGCTGCTTAAAGTTCATAAAGTTGTTTCTGGCTGTACTCAAGCTAGAGAGAGACCCGATCAGAAACTATTTAGCTCCAGCCAGAACGTAAAAGAAAGGCAAAAATATATTATTCCTTTGTACAAGATAGCCTAGGGATTGCCTCCTGGTTTCCTGACCCCTTCCAGCCAGCCTACCTTGGCACTTTCTGTGGAGGAGAGGAGGCCAGGGCCAGCGACTGCAGGAGATTAAAGCCGTGAGGCCACCCTGAGGAGATCCTCAGGGCGGCTCCAAACCTTCTCGTGCCACAAACCCTTCTCCTTGCCTTATGCATCATGGTGCTGACGTTATCGCCTGGAAAGGGGGGTGGTGAAGGGGGGGACTAATGCTCACCAGCTGGCTCAGTTGTTTAACCCTCTCCAGCTTTCAGGGATCTCTGGTCCCTAACTACAGCAGAAGAGAAGAAGGCTTTGCATCACCCTTACTTCCCCTTGAGGAGGGGGTTCATAGAAAGAAAAAACGCAATGGATTTTAATTTGGCAAATATAAAGAGATTATACAGGAAAAGAAGTAGGGGAGGGTGGAGATAAAGTAGGAGAGAGCTGGGAAAATAGAATTCTCAAACTCAACTTACATCCATGTGATCTCCCCACTTTAGAATGTAAACATTCTGAGGGCAGGAACTATTTCCATCAGTCACTCAAAATAATTTAAGGCCCTACTATATGCCAGGCTCTGTGCAAAGCACTGGGAATATAGCAAATGGCAGAAAACAATCCCTAACTTCAAAAAGCTCAAATTCTAATGGAGAAAACAATATGTAAATATATACTTAATGTAATTAATGTGTACATATGTATATATGTAAATATATACTGTTTACCTAGTTTTATATAACACATACATACATGCCTAAATGCATTACATAGTAGATGTAGGTAATCTTCAAGGGAAAGGCATGGGAAATGGGGGTGGAGGGGAGACCAGGAAATGCCTTCTTCAGAAGGGAGGATGTGAGCTGAACTTTGAGGGAAGCCAGGAAAATGGAGAGTTGAAAGTGAGAAGGAAGCAGAGCCTTTCAGGAATGGGGAACATGGTTAACACAAAAACACAGAGATGGGTGCTTAATGAACCACCAAAAGGCCACTATATCTGGATCACAGGTGGAGGTGAATAACGTATCAGAAGGCTGGAAAAGGAGGAAAAGGCCAGGTTACTTGGTTTGTCCTTACATCCCCAGAACTTCACACAATGCTTGGTATACAGTAGACACTTAATAGATACTTGCTGATTATGATCCTGAGAGAATTCATACTGAGTTGAAAGAAAATCAGTGCCTTGTGGCCTCTGAATGCAGTCTCAGTGGATATTTTTTTAAATGGTTTGTTCCACCAACATGCCAAAATGTTCCACTGAAATCTACCCCATCTCCCAAGTTTTTCTCCCTACTATTATAATCTCACCAGGCAAAGAAAACAACTTAGTAGACACCACACACACATACACACACACACACACACACACACACACACACACACACACACTTTTTTAGGGGAAGAATTAAGTCATATTTATTTTTCTTTCCCATGGTGCATAGCCAAAAATTTGGTTATTTAATAAATATTTGTGGACAAATAACCTTCTGTCTCTGACACAGATTCCCATCTTTTCCCCTCCCAGTACAAAGGAGAGTGAAACAAGGTAGAAATGAGCCCGAGTTTTTCTACATTCTGTCCACTGGAATTCTCTGTTGATGAGTATTTCTGCCTTTCTAAGGAACAATAACAATGACATTGAACTAAGTCACATAGTCGCCTCAATATCAAAAACTTAGAAGAAAAAGAAAACTCTTATAGTCATACAAAATGTCTGTCAAAAAGTTCACTTGATAAAGTTCATGTACTTTATTCACAAGGACTCTCAGACCTTCACTCAGGACCTATTTACTCATTTTTCATTCTAACATGTTTTGTTATCTGGTCTCTTAGACCATATCAGAAGTCACAAATTAGAAAGAGGAAAACTATCAGAGACAGCATAATAACAGTAGTGAGAAATAAAGTCACAGGTTGAAAGTAAGAGAAGAGACAAAATAATTATGAAATGTAGAGACAAGAATTCAAAAACCACAGTTGTGTGGGGCCATTCAGTGCTGGGGCAAACAGTTTTACAAAGCAGTAGTTCCAAGAGGGGTGATTATATTACAACACAGGACAATCGTTGATGCTTATGATGGTAAGTCTGAATCACAAAAAGATTTCATTATATTCTGGATTATATACTGAAGAAGGTCACAAAGTTTATGATAAAATAGTGATTCCTCTTTTTTTTAAAGGTTTTGTACTTTAAAAGTAAGCTTCAATTATCTGGAAAATCTCTTGTATGGAAATCATTCAGCATTAGCATTCAGAAATTTTAAGTTAATACTACGACTATGCAAAACTGCCTCTGAAGAGAGGGGATTAGGAAGACCTAAAGATGAGAATAATACAGTCCCTGAAGGAAAGATAAAAAGAATTTAGCACTTAGAGTCAAAAGGCCTGACCTTACCACTTCCACCAACTATGTAAGCTTGGAAAACGTGTACTTCTCTGAACCTCTGTGTCTTTATCTGTAAAATAATCTTCATAGCCAGTAGTGTACTGGAGCTTGTTTGAACATAAGCTGATTGTTAAATTTTCAGTGTCAGTATTTAAATATACTTTAGAAATCAGCAGACATTACAGATTAGGGTTTGATTTATTGTTTGGTTGATTGTCTGATTGGAGAAAAAGGAGAAAATGCAGGTTACACTTAAACATGTGTTGTTATAGATACAGTTGGTTGCTAAACATTTGCTAACATTGATTATATCACTTCTATAACCTACTCTGTGAAATGGGGATAATCATAGTATCTACCTCCCAGGGTTGTGGTAAGGATCAAATGAGATGACTGCAAAATGCTTTGCCCAGTGACTGGCCCATAGTAAGTGCAATCTAAACATTAGTTATCATTACCATTGCTATTATTAGTACTATGAAGTCATGGATAGGTAAGGAGCTATAAAATCATGGTGTTTCTATTCTTATCAATGAACAATGATAAAAAAAAAACCTGGCCTTGGGAAAAAATTATGAAGTAATTAAAGTTTGTCATTAGTTTGTCATTTCCCTTTTCTCTTTCTCTGTTCTGGCAACCTTGGGTCTGATCTTTGAACCCCTAGCTACAAGTCTCTTTCTTATTCCCCATTCTTCAAGGACCTTCCTCTCAGAGCTCAGTTTTTCATATCTATGAAATGGGAAGGGTATGCTTTAAATAATCTCTAAATTTGCTTCCAGCTCCAAAAGTCTATAGTTCTATGAAACTAATTTGAGTTTTATTTACTCTTCCTGTGCTCCCTTGGAAAGAGGTGGATCATTAAGAAATAAATAACACATCAAGATTAACTGTCTTTTGGAATTTACAAATCTAGTTGGGAAGATAAAACCAAGATAAACAATTCACTGTGATAGTTAGGTGGGGCCATGATCTCATTTTGTGTGACTTTCCATCATGGTAGATGGCAGAATTTTTCATCTTGGCTGAGGCCTGCCGTAAATCCCCCCAAGGGGGAGCCACCCAGTGCACTGGAGACCCTCTGGCCACCATCTTTCAATATTTTATGGATGAAAGGGTAGCATTTGTGCAACAGTGAGACAGAAAGGACAGACTCTAAAGCACTAGATTCCCATCAAGAGCTGATACCCAGCCTCTTTTAGGAGCAAGGGAGACCTATTAACTTTCCCAGAGCCCATCCCACAAATCTGTAAGCATTTAACCAATTTCTACATATAATAAGACAACTTTTTCTGGCCTGGCCTTAGTCCAGGCTTTGTCTCCACTAAGTGTCTGAGACATTTGGCCTGGAGCAGAGAGAGACAGACTGGTCCTTGCTAGTCAGAAAGGTCAGTCCAGACCATTCATCATAACCATTGCTCACATTAGCTCAGAGGGGCAAGCTGGGGAGGCAAATCATATTTTTTTCTTTAAGAAAGAAGTCTTCACCCAAATAGCAACACCAAATGACAAGCTCGGGACTAGGAGGCTGCTTAAATCCAAATGGCTGCTCATAATTTACGACTGGTGGAGTCAACTTCTCTCCCGTCACACATGTGTTTTGGGGTATATGCAGCACATCTCTCTTTGCTTCCCAGTCCCACGATCACTGGGCTCCAATTCAATAGCTGTTTGCTCTCTCCCACGCTCAGCAGCAGTAGGAGAGAAATTACTTTATCCAAGTGCAACCCTGTCTATGTGTTTGGCTTAACTCGACCATGTGAATACCTGTATTTTAGAGAGGAGGAAGCCCAGGCAGGGAACTCAAACAGGGCTGGCCTCATATCAGGGACTACTAATTAGGTCCCTCTGGGGTACCAAGGCATCACAGACTTTTAGAGTCTTGTCTCATACCCTATGATGTTTAAAAACACTGTATCGAGCTTATTTTTCAAAATTGTAATACTTTAAAAACAGAAAACAGGCTATTAATTTATTCCAAGTCTTTCTAAAGTCTTAACATATTTTAGGTTTGAAATAAAAAATGCTTTTAAAATTATTTTTAGAACATGAGAACTTCCAAAGTTGTAAAAGAAAAAGTAGAGTCAGGGAATAACAAAAGAAAAAATTGCAAATTAAATATTATTTTTAAAAGGAAAAAATTTTGAAAAAATTATAATTTGGGGCAATTAATTTTTTTCTCCCAAATAACATGAAATCAGTAGAGAATTTATAGTCAGGACTGGGTTCAAAATCAAGCTCTGCAACTTACTACCTGTGTTACCTTAGGTAAGTCACTTCAGCTCTCTGGGCTTCATTAGCTCATCTGCAATATGGATGCATTGAAATGGATACTGTCTCAAGGTCCCTTTCAGCTCCAAGTCTTATCATCCAAAAAAAGGGAATTGTGCTTAGGGGAACTTGGATTAATCCATAATTTTGGTATTTTTTCCTGGTGGGACATAAAATATAGGCCACAAAAAGGTGATCTGACCCTTCAACCTCTCTACCCAGTGGCAGGGCATTTCGAGAATCCTTGCTTCCTGTTTTGCAAATATCATCCTAGTGTAAAACTTGAGACTTTTTTGCAAATGCAAAAAGACCCAAAAAACAAAAAGAAAAACAAAAAACCATAGGACTCCCAGGATTAACTTTTTCAAATGAGTAGAATGTACTTACATTTCCCACCCGGCCATGGTTTCTTAGATTTCTGCAGCAGAAACAGAAAAGGTACCCTGTTCTGGGTACCTTTCCTCCCCTATCCCCTGCAGCTTTTCAGCTTCCTTTTGTGTTTTTTGGTTACCCCCTTTAGATTATGAACTCCTTGAAGGCAGGGACTGTATTTGCTTTTTATATGTGTAGCCCTAAGGCTTAGTATGCTGCCTGGCTTCTAGTAGACATTTAATTAATGTTTACTGGCTGACTCACTGACTATTTAGAGGCTCAAAGTTTTCTTGGTCCCTTACTCCCAGAAGTAGCAGCACTGGTTTATCAGGAGGCTATATGTCAAAGAAGACATATAACAGGAAATGCTTAAAGAATAACACAGGATGCAGTCCTGCAGCCCAAAGGGGACTGACTCTAACTGTTATCACATTCCCCTAGACTGATAGTTAGCATCACATCCACATAGACCTGGGTCAGTTTGGTAAACTGGACAGAATGACTATCTCCCATCATTATCTAATGCAAACTCCAACCAGACTGGGGAGGAATAACCTCAATCATTCTTGACCTTTAACCTCTGCCTGAAATGTTCTGCCCTTCTGGATCTCCGCATTCATTCATTCAATAAATATTTATTAAGTACCTACTGTGTGCAAATTATCTACCTCCCTTACCCTTTAGAGCCCAGCTTATGTCCCATTTTCTCCATGAAAATTCTCTTGACTCCCCTAGTTCAGGGATGGTTCTCCCTTCTGAACTCCCATAGCAGGTATATCTATACCCTCTGTGCCTCAGTTACCTTATCTATAAAGGAGCTGAGCTTGATTACTGACCTCTATGGCCCCTTCCAGCTCTAAATGTAAGCTTTTATAACCAATTATTTGGTGCTTGGCACATAATGGCCTCATAGTGCTAGTTATCTTTTCATGAGTGTTCACCTTCTCTCTAGATCAAGACTATAAGGTATTTAAAGGAAGAGACCTCTGTGGCTTCCTTTACATCCCATATAATGCTTTGCACGGTAGATATGTCGAGCAAATATTTCTTGATCACTTTATGTGGGCTGAGTGAGGGGCTTGAGCTGAAACAAAGGAGGAGCTGGGGGATGAGAGGGGATGGACACACAGGCATTCTCTTCATCAGACGCACAGCACTGCCCTGCCTCAGTCAGGCTTATACATTTCAACACTGGTGATTTGCAGCCCAGGTTAAAGACCTGCCTCAGTCCATCTGCTGTAAAAGACAGAAAACCACCCGTCAATAGGGGATGCTTTTCTCCTCCCCATTCTAAATGTGTTTTTTTATGAGTAAACACTTCTAGATAAAGACTTACTGTCTGCAAAGACCCCTTTTATATCCCAAAGGTAAGGGTTTAAGTGATCTTATAACAGCCGTTACTTATCTTTACAATGGTCAGCACACTTGGACTCCATGTCTGAGGGTTTCATTTCACTGTATATATTTTTAGTGACTGGTTATAAATCAGTCTCGTCCAGGATATCTAGGATTCTGCCACGGCCTCCACCATCGTGGCCTCCTCCACCGCCCCCTGCTATTAGAATGACCTTTTTTGCTAGAGCTGAAGCAAACAAAGTCAGGATGAAAATGAAACCATCTCCATTAGGCACCTTTCTGGGCACGGCTTGGGAACAAGGGCTCTGCTTCCAAGCAGCTGCCGAGCAATGCTAACTGTCTCGGCCTCTGAAATTATGGGGTGAAAGTCTTCCAGCTGAGTGAATTTTTCAGATAAATGTGGTGTATTAGATAGAGTGCTTGGTCATGGAATCAGGAAGAGCTGAGTTCACTTCCTCTCTCTGGTACCAAAATATCTCTGTGACCCTGAACAAGCCAAGAGTGGCCCAGACAACTCTTGGAAAGCAGATCTCCATCAGTGGAAGTGGTTTCTTCACTAATCATTCCCTAAACAGATGAAATCACTCGACCCAAACTAAGAGGGAAATGCCTATTAACAGTAATAACAATAATGATAGCTAACATTTATATAGCACTTGTATGTGCCAGGCACTGTGCTAACGGTTTACAATACACAATATTGTAATCCTCACAACAACCCTGGGAGGTAAGTGCTATTATTATCCTCATTTTATAGATGAGGAAACTGAGGAAAATAGAGGTTAAGTGACTTGCCCAAGGTCACAGAGCTAAACTCAGATCTTCCTGATTCCAGAACCAATCCACTAGACCTCCTAACTGTCCCAAACTTTTCCTTTTTCCTTTTTTTGGGGTAGTAATCTTTCTGAAAGAAATTTTGTGTTTACCTGATACTTCAAACTGCATATCCCACAGACATCTTAAACTCAGTATGTCCAAAACTGAACCAATTTTCTTTCCCCAAAACCCTCCCTCCTTCCAAACTTTGCCATTATGTGAAGGGCATCCTCCTAGTTACCCAGGCCCCCAATCTAGGTGTCATCCTTGACTACTCACTCACTGTCTCTCACCTAACCAAATCTGTGGCCAAGTCCTGTCCATTTTCCCTACAGAATCTCCCTCTCTCAGCCTGCTCCTCTCCTCTGCCACAGCATCCGCTTGGGGGCAGGACTTCCTTCCTGATCTCCCTGGCACAAACCTCTCCTCACTCCAGTCCATCCACCACTCAGATGTCAAAGTGAATCTTCCCCAAGCACAGGTATGACCATGTCACCCCTCTCCAATAAACCCCAGTGGCTCCCTATTGCCTCCAAGATCAATATAAAATCCTCTGTCAGCATTTAAAGCCCTTCACAATCTGCTCCTGCACACATACCTTTCCAGTCTTCTTATACCTCACTCCCACCCCCTCCCACAGTATTCTGTGATCCAGACTGGGCATTTTCACAGTCTCTCTCTTCCCTCCCAATATTCATTTCCTTTCTAGCTTCCCTGGCTTCCTCCAAGTCCCAGCTTCAGCTCCATCTTCTAGGAGAGGCCCTTCCTGATCCCCCTTGATGTGAATGCCTTTCCTCTTTACCTTCTTTTTATCCCATGCAAAGCCTGTTTGTACAAAGCTCTTTGCTCGTTGTCTCCTCCATTCAGGTGAGCACCATGAGAGCAGGGACTTTTTTTAACCTTTCTTTGTATCTCCAGCACTTAGAACAGTACCTGGCACACAGTAAGCACTTAATAAATGCTTGTTGACTGACTATTAAACATGCTTTTCTTGATAACATCAAAATAACAGCTCACATCTCCATAGTGCATTGAAGTTGACCGTATTTTCCTTCATGGATACTGTGAGGTATCTAGATAGTACAAGTTTTAATTTCCATAATAAGGAAACATTTTCAGAGAAGTGAAATTATTTGTCTGAGGTTATATAACCATTTACATTTGTAAATACTTGGCAGTTTACAAAGAATTTTATATATACTAATATGATCTTGATAAAAACTGTATTGTTTGGTAATAAAACTAGTCTTATGCTCATTATATAAATTAATAAATGAAAACTCAGAGAGGGATGGTAGATTATCCAAGGTCACACAACAAAGTGGTTGAATAAGTATTCAAATTCATTTCTTGTGACTTCAGATTCCACTCCCTTTTCTACTAAGCCACAATACTATTTACTCGGCTTCTAATCTGCTGCTGCCTGGGAAAGCAAGTGACCAAGCTTTTGAACAATGCATCTAAAATAGGAATAGATAACAATATTTCACATTTGTATAGTGCTTTAAGGTTTTCAGATTACTTTTTTTTTCTCTTTTTTTGGGGGGGAGGGCAATTGGGGTTAAGTGACCTGCCCAAGGTCACAGAGCTGGTAAGTGTTAAGTGTCTGAGGCCAGATTTGAACTCAGGTCCTCCTGACTCCAGGGTTAGTGCTCTGTTCACTGCACCACCTTGCCACCCCTCAGATTACATTCTTAACAACAACCCTGTGAGTTAGATAGTACAAGTTTCTGAGGTAGGATTCAAACCCTGGTCTCTTGATTCCAGATCTGCTAGGCCACTTTATCTCTCTTGTTATACAATTGTTTCAGTCCTATCAGACTCTTCATGACCCCACTTGGAGTTTTCTTGTCAAAGATGCTGGAGTGCTTTGCCACTTCCTTCTCCAGCTCATTTTACATATGAGGAAACTGAGGCAAACAGGGTTAAGTGACTTGCCCAGGGTCACACAACTCACAGGTAAGTGTCTGAGACCAGATCTGAACTCAGGAAGATGATTCTTCCTGACTCCAGGCCTGGTGCTCTATCCACTTCACCACCTAGATGCCTTTATGCTATCTCTTTAGAAACTGTTTAAGACTCAAAGGTTATCTCCTACTAGTCAAATGCATGAGCTTTTTGATAACTATTTTCAAGCCTTCTCAAAAGTTATTTTTTTGTGCTGAACTTGCAGGTTCCAATCTGCTCTTTCACATAACTGAGCTCTCTAGGTAAGAGACTATCAGGTAAGTGAGGTGTCATTTTTAAAAATAATTAAAGTACTATGATTTTAAAGAATGCCATCATTAAGGTCATCAACTCTAGGGGATTTGAGGGCCAGGGGGTCTCATTAGGAAGTATAGGGCCTATGTCAGAACATATGTCCCCCATCCCTGGGCCTCCTTCCACCATTTTGCTAAGAGTAAAATTGGGTTAAAATAACAACTACCGGGGGTGGAGCCAAGATGGCGGAGTAGAAACAGCTCATCCAAGCCACTCTGCCCCCAGATTCCCTCCAAACTATGTAAAAGGAGACTCTGAACAACTTCTGGAGCCCCAGCACCCACAGAATGACACAGAGAAGCTAAACTCCCGCTAAGGACAGCCCAGCAGCCCTGCAGGAAGGACCAGCGCAGCGCTCGGGGAGCCAGCGGTGCGCAGAGCGCTGGGAGCCGAGCCCAGGTCCCCATGAGCCGAGGTTTTAGCCCCAGGGAGGCAGGGCCAGCAGCTGGCTGGAGAGACCCCAGAATACCAGCAGCTGTGGCGACTCCAGAATTATCAACATATCAACATATAACATATAACCTCTCACTTTGTCCTAGACATGCCTACGACAAAGTGAGAGGTTAGTGTCCTATGGACTTTGACACCAGTATTTGGGGAATACATCAGCTCCCTCCCCTGGGGGCTAGAAGCCACTGAGGAGACCCGCCATTTTGTAGTTTTCAGAGGCAGCTCGAGCTCCTGGCCTGCGAACTGTAGGGAGATCCAGAGATCAGTCTTGGGGGGTAATCGCTCTTGCTTTAACCTCCCTGGATCTGGATTATGATCTGGGGTGGAGGTTGTGGGTGGATTTCCAGCTTCCAGAAACGGAAGCTGTCCCCCACACGTTCGGGACGAAAATTCTGGTCTGGCAGCAGAGCCATAGTGTGGCAACAAGCCCAAAAGTCAAGTAATTAAGTGGCAACGTGCCAAGGCAAAGGAAACAGAAAAATGCAACTCTAGACTCCTATTTTGGGGGTATAGAGCAGGAAAAGGACTGTGAGGTCAGAAGTCCTGCTCCAAAAGCCCCAGGGGAAAACATGAGCGGGTTGCAGGTCATAGAGGACCTTAAGAAGGACTTTAAAAATCAAATAAGAGAAGTGGAGGAAAAATTGGAAAGAGAAATGAGAAGGATGCAGGAAAAGTATGAAATGAGGGTCAACAGCCTGACTGAGGAAAACAACACCTTAAAAAATAGACTAACTCAAATGGCAAAGGAGGCCCAAAAGGGCAATGAGGAGAAGAATGCCTTAAAAAGTCGAATTTGCCAGATGGAAAAAGAATCTCAAAGTTCACTGAGGAGATTCATTCCTTCAGAGTTAGACTGGAGCAAATGGAAGCTAATGACTTCATGAGAAATCAAGATGCTGTTAAGCAGATCCAAACAAATGAAAGATTAGAAGGCAATGTGAAATATCTCATGGGAAAAACCACTGACCTGGAAAATAGATCCAGGGAGACAATTTAAAAATTATTGGACTACCTGAAAGCCATGATCAAAGAAAGAACCTAGAAATCACCCTTCAAGAAATTCTCAAGGAAAACTGCCCTGATGTTTTAGATCCAGAGGGCAAAATAGAGGTTGAAAGAATCCACAGATCACCTCCTGAAAAAGATCCCAAAAAGAAAACTCCCAGGAATATTATAGCCAGGTTCCAGAATCCCAGATCAAGGAGAAAATACTCCAAGCAGCCAGGAAGAAACAATTTCAATATTGTGGAAACACAATCAGAATAGCCCAGGACCTGGCAGCTTCTACACTGAGGGATCGAAGGGCATGGAATATGATATTCCAGAGGGCAAAAGAGCTGGGAATGAACCCAAGGGTCACCTACCCAGCAAAACTGAGTATTTTGTTTCAGGGGAAAATATGGTCATTCAGTGGAATAGAGGTCTTTCAAGCATTCTTGAGGAAAAAACCAGAATTGAATAGAAAATTTGACATCCAGACACAAGAAGCAAGAGATGCCTAAGAAGGTAATCAGGGAAAAGAAATCAAAAGGAACTTGTCAAAGTTAACCTATTTACATTCCTACATGGAAAAACAATAACTGTGACTGATGAAACTTTTCTCAGTATGAAAATAATGGAAGAAGGGTATATGGTCACATGAATACATATGTGAATGTGTGTATATATGTTTACAGTTATATATGGATAGAGGGCATAGGTTGAATTTGTTGGGAAGGGAGGATACTCAAGGGGTGAAATTATGAGGTGAGAGAGGAAAGTGGCAAGAGGAGATGGGGAGAGACAGGGTAGGGTAAACTATCTCATGTAGAAGAAGCAAGGGGAAGTGGTTGCAAGGGAGGGGGAGAATAGGAAGGCAAAAAGGCAAAACCACATTCTCATTGAATTTGGTTCAGGGAGAGAATGACATACATACTAAATGGGATATCTCTACCTACAGCAGAATAGGGGGAAGGGGGATGAGAGGAGGGATGATGGATGGGAGGGCATCCTTGGGGGGAGGGGAGGTTGGAAGTACCCACTATAGAAGAGGGACAGGATCATGTAGGGAATGGACCAGGTGGGGGGTGGGATGAGTGGGAGGGAATTATAAGCAGCCTTGTACAATATATCTACTATGATAATGTTTTGCATAGCTAGACATGTACAACATATATTGAATTACTTATCTCCCCAGAGGGAATAGGTGACAAGGGAAGAAAGAAATGGATCTGAAATTCAAGGTCTTAAGATTAAATGTTCCAAATATATATATAAATACTATTATTAATACTCTTTTTCTTGTAATTGGGAGATAAGATGTGCAGGCATTGGGACACAAAGATTCACTTTCCTCTAATGGAAAAGTCGAAGGGGGTATGGGAGAAGTTATGGGAGAGAGCAGATTGGAGGAAGCGATGTCTTGCGGGACTGCTGTTCTGGGAGGGTGGGTAGGGGAAAAAGGGGGGGTGGGGAATGATTGTAACTCAATGATGTAAAACAGAAGTTAATAAAGCATTTGTTTTAAAAAAAATAACAACTACCAACATAATAATAACCTATGTCTGGAATCATTAAAGGGGGGAAAGCCAACAAAAAAGCAGCCAGAAGGATTCGTGTGGAATTGAGAAAGGACAGTCCTATACTTTCCTTTGGCGAAGGTACCCCTTTATGCTACTTGTATCTACTAGCTGGTAGAGTTTCCCCATCTCTTTCATTGACTGCCTCCCCAAATCACTACCCAGCATGGGTTTCCAGGGAAACTGTCTTGATTTACCATATTCTCCAGGGCAATCATTTCTTAAGCACAAATTCTGTGAAATCATGGAAAAGGAAAAAGGAGATCTGGAAAAGGCTGGATTAGATTGGGTACTTAACCTGTGGTCTGTGAACCTTATATTCACCTACTACAATTTGTTTAGTCAACCATTCTCTCAGTGATGGGCATCAACTTTTTTTCCCTTCCTTTGCCATCACAAAAAGTGCTACCACAAATATGTAGGGTGTATATGGAACCTTTCTTTTTGTCAGCGACCTCTTGGGGGAATGTGCCCAACAGCAGAATCTCTGCTCAAAAGTGACAAAAGGTATGTCAAAGTGGAATTTTCACCTCATTTGCATAATTCTAAATAGTTTTACAGAACAGTTGCTACCTATTAATATCAAAAAAGAACCAATGTCTCTGATTTTTACCTCCCAAGCACTACCAGTTCATTTTAATCAGCAAACTTCTTATCTTCCCTCACATCTAACAACAACATTCTCTCACTTCCCATCCATTTAAGCTAGCTCATCTCGGAAAACTGTCTGGGTTCAGCCAGGGTGTCAGTTGTGGTCCTGCAGGTAATGTTTCCCAGACATCTTTTTCCCGCAAAGGAAAGAGATTCAAAACTCACTGTCTCACATAGGAATCGCTGAAGACAAATTTCATTGACTATCATTTTGCTGAAATTATGGTGTCGTAGATGAAGAGTGTGAAAGGACCTTAGAGACCATTTAATAAAGGAGTTCTTTTTGTGTGATGGACTTCTTTGGCAGTATGGTGAGGCTTATGAACCACTTCTCAGAATGTTTTAAATGCACAAAATAAAGTACAAAGAACTACAAGGGAAATCAATTAAAATATCAAAATATAATTATTAAAATATTTGTTGTGAGGGATGCCTCTGTGGGAGGTGAAAGGTAAAAATCCAGAGGGAAGCCTTCAAGGCTATGAAAAACAAAAGATATCAATGAAAATTTATTTTTAAATGATATGCAAAACAACTTATGAATTATCATCTAAGTCGAGACATCAAGCATTTTTTAACAGAAGCAGTGCTGGCGACTTATAGGTATTTTGTTTTTTCTCCTTCGTTCTAACAGCTGAGCTGAATAGGATAACAATGTCCCTGACAAAGGCAGCTGGGGAATCTCGAAGAACAGAATGCTCAAGGACACATATGGATACCATACACGTGAACAGGATATTCTTTTGTTTATCCTGAACACCCTGCGCCAACTTCTCATTAAATGCTTCCATTTATGGAAACCCTGCTGCATAAAGGTCTTGTCATCCATCCCCTAGTCTACACTAAAAATGAAAGGGACCTTACAGAAGGACAGTATGGCATCAAGACTACTTTTAAGGGGGTTGAGGGACTCTAGACCTTTTCTTCTCTGGGAGGCCACTACAATAACATTTAACTATCCTCACTGTCAGGGAATTCTTTCAGGGTTGTTGAAATGCAGACTGTGAACCAGATGAGTTTTAATCCCTTGTATTTGTATACTGCTTTCTACTCTTCAAATTTCTTTTGAAAGTATTATCTGTGAGAGGCAGCATGATGTGATGAAAAGAACATTAAATTTAGAGTCAGAGAAACAGTATTCAAAGCCCAGCTTTGTGACCTGGAGCAAACCTCACAACTCCGAAAGTCTGTTTTCCTACCTACAAAATGGGAATACATAATGTACCATGTACCATCAGAGTGCAATATTCTTGGGAGGGTTTTTTGCCCTTGCTATCTTATTTATACCTAGAGAAACATCATAGTAAAGTGGAAAGAGATCTGGCCTTGAATCCAGGAAGATCTGAATTCAAGTTCTAACTGATGCATACTAGCTGTGTGACCATGGCCTTACCCTCTTGGGGTGTTAGGCCAGAGACATCAAACATGGCCCACAATACTCCAGAGAGCAGCCTGAACCTGATTAAAATGTAATTGGGAAGTATTTAATGAAACAAATTTTAAAAATTCAACAAAACACAGAAAAATATTACATTTTGAAGCTAAATCAAATGTGGCTTGCTGGGATGATTATAAATGGTTTAGTGGCCCCTGAGTTTGATAGCACTTTCTAGGTAACTCTCTAAGATTGTGTATTTCAGATAGGGAGCTGACCTATATTAGTAGAAGGCCTTTCCTCCCCTGAGAATTCAATACCAATGATGGCACAGGCCTAATCCCTGTCCCATCCCTAAAGCAAACTAAGCCCAGAACTAGTATCTCAATCTTCAATTCCTAACTGAGGTTCTTTCCATGATATCCTAGTGAATAAGGATAAGTTAGAAGGGACAATGATGGGGTCCTCAGGTGTATTTAGAAGGGAGAAACTCAACCAGAATAGCCTCAAAAGACTGGGAAAGTCAGCGTAAAGGCATAAGATTCAGGCTCACTCTGACTGCAGAAGAAAGAGACCCTTACCTAGGGAATGATGAACAAGACAGAACAAGACAGACAGCATCACGATGAATTTAGGTTAGTAGCCTGTCATGGCTCTGTCATCTGCAAAGGGATCAAAACCCCTTTTTGAACTTATTTATGTTTTCTGACTGCATCACCTCTTAGAAGAACACAGTTTATTCTCTGGCATGTAAAGGACTCCCCCCCCCCTTTAGAGTGGGTGGGGCTCCCAGAACTACCTCTTTTCATACTTTGTAGGAAGAGCAAGCGCAGCACGGTTCTCGTGTCTTTGTATCTGAGGTCAAGTTTTTGTTCACACTCTTCATTCCTTCCTTTTTCCAGACCAAAGAAACCCAATTTCTTTGTTCTTCTACTGAGACTTAATCATTTCGGCCAGGTCTTCTCCATCCTAAATCCAGGAGTAGTGCTGGAAGATATGGTGCAAATGCAGCTGATGCTCCTTAATAGCTACATAGCACAATGGATTCAAATGCTAGAGTTACTTCATCGCACTAAGGTGTCTGGGGCGTCATTTTTACCTCTTGCCACCATAACTCTCAGAATGCTGGCAGGGGCACCCATCTAAGTTTGCAGAAGAAAACAAGGCACTTTAAATCAAATATGATCAGTATAATGATTGTTGCATTATTATCACTGTTAGTATTAGCAGTATTACAGCCCCACAGCAACTCTGTGACCTGTTCCTGAATTGGATGAATAAGATGCTGTCACATGTCCCAAACATGTCCCACTTAGGTTTGGAACAAAGAGGGGAGGAGTGGTTTGTGATCCTAAGGACTTCAATATATTACACCACTCATCCCATAAGACATTCTCCAATCCATCTGGCACAGCATTGTCAGAATAATATTCCTCAAGCCCTCTTTAGCCCCAGTAAATACAGCCAGCTCTAGAATCTTCAATACCTCTCCACTATCTACAAGAAAGGGGGCAAACTGCTTTACCTGCCCCTAGAGGTCCATCACTGACCTGACTTTCCACTCCCCTCCTTCTCCAAACCTTCCCTTCCACCATATTTCCTGAACACATCGTAGGTATTCAAAGCTCTGTAGCTTTATATTCCCTACTCCTTGTGGGCACTGACTCCTTCTCTTCACTGCTTAAAATACTATACTTCCTTCAAGGGGCATCTCTGGTCTCAACCTCCTTCTTGAAGCCTTCCCTGATTCCCCTGACCCTCAGCATTGACTTCTTTCTCCAGGAGGCAACAGCACCTATTATAATCTTATCCTTTTTATGTTACTCAGTACGAACAACCCTGTAATACTAGTTTTATTTTTAGGCACATGTCCTATAGAAGTTCCTTGTGGACAGGTAACATGTGGGGGCAGAGTTTGGAAGGAACACTAGATTAGGAGTAAGGAAACATGGGTTCTATTGCTGTGCCAAGCTCTAATCAGCTTCCCATCCTTGGGCAAGTGTCCCTTTACTTCTCTAAATCCCAATTTCTTCAGCCAGGAAACAAGTAGGTTAGTCTAGGCTCAGTGATCTCTACCATCCCTTCCTGCTCTGAAATTTGATGACTCTTCAGCTTTCTGCTTCTTCAAGCCCCCCAGGGACTAGCATAACAAGTGCTTAATAAATGTTTGCTGATTCAATATTCTCTTTATGATTTCAAGATCGATTTTTCTATCATCTAAAGCCCTTGAGAACATGTAAAGTATAATTTAACCCTGGATTTATTTTGGAAAGTAAACACATATTTAGTTTTAGAATTACCTAGTTTGACAACTTTTTTACTGAAATTTTTTTTTTTTTTGCTTTTTGGAGGGGTGGAGGGCAGGGCAATTGGGATTAAGTGACTTGCCCAAGGTCACATGGCTACTAAGTGTTAAGTGTCTGAGGCCAGATTTGAACTCAGGTTCTCCTGACTCCAGGGCCAGTGCTCTGTGCTCTATTCACTGTGCCACCTAGCCACCCCTTACTGAACATTTAATACAGATTAAATAATAAAAAAAAATGTCACTTTGCCCTTCCACTTACCCAAAGAGAGAGCATAATGTAATAATAACGTATATAGTACTATATAATTTTTCAACTTTTAATTATGATAGTATAACTGCCTTCTCCACTAAATACTACTCTGAAAACTTATCACAATGCAAAAGTGATCCAGGATCCCTTCAGATATCCTGAAGATACCCTTCAAGGATATGTCAGCAGAACACAAACTCTGCAAGGTCCTTCTAAGCTTGAGAGGCTTTGAATATGAGGTCATTGAGGGTCTGTGTGTCTCCTATTCAAGAACTAACCATTGTAAGCAGGGAGAATCTCAAGGCCAGGTTGGATGCAAAGTGAGGCAGTACACAGTGAAAAGAAGACAGGATTTAAAATCAGAGGACCAGGGTTTTCATACTGGCTCTGCCACTTTCCGTTAGCTGGGTGACTGGACAAATTACTTTATCTATCTCGGTTTCCTTGTCTGTGAAATGAAGAGGTTGGACTAGATGAGGGCCTTTCTGGTTCTAAATCTACATCCTAAAAGAAACAAAGGGAACCAAGTTTGGCACTTGCCATATGACTCAGTGGAATAATTGAGGTCTATGAGGTCTATGAAGCCAAGGCAGACCTCTACAAGACCTATGGGATCATATCTAGCTGGACCAAAGTATCTCACAGAGCTTCAAGTCCTCTTCCTTATACAGGGTATTGAACAATTGTAGGTGCTCAATAAATGTCACCAGCTCCTTGGAGTTGGAATGAAAAAGTACAGATGGAAAGAACTACCAGATTTGTTTGCTTCATCATGGTCATCCTCTAGAATTCTTAGGCAACAATAGTCACTGAGACCAAATGGAATGCTAGCGGCCCACTGAGGGGCATTAGCCATGACACAGTAATATGGAGAATGGCTCAAAAATCAACCTCATTTAACATAACATGACTTTTAAATCTTATGTCATGAAGAGACACAGCATCTGTTCTCATTTGTGGAATTAAACTTAAGACTGGGACAAGCTCTTAGGCCATTAAACAGACAGAGAAGACCCACCCAAGCTATGTACTTAGGAAAGTAGCAATGACCTAGAAAAGAAAAACATTTTCCTAATTTCTAATCTCATCCTCCAAATAGCCAATATCTTGAGTTAGTGTTCTAAATTATGGATCAGTTGCTTCCAAAATATAATTCTACAATTCTGGATTGAAGTTTCAATCCAGAATTCAAATAGTTATCTGCCAGAATTCCAATTCAACCCTACACAATAATGACACTTAAAGCCCTCCCATAACTCCTCTATAAATTTATATTACAAAACCCTTCCAGAATTCTGATTCTAATCTTCCTCTAGAATCCCACTGCAATTCCCACCCCCCCCCCAGAATGTCACTATAAGCCCAACTCTATCACTACTTCCAGAATCCCTTTGCAAACAACCCTTTCCAGAGATATTCAGTTTTATCAGAAAAACCAAACCAAAGGAACAAATCCCTCAGATCAAAAGTGCCCTAAAGGAACTCAGGAAATTCTGTCTTAAAAAGAAGGTCTATTACTGTTTAAATAAATTAAGTTGGTAGCACATTGGGCTTCAACTTGTGTTTCCTCATGTTTTTGACTAACAAATTTTGGGCATTTTGAAAGAGTTTGCAAGGCTCAGAACTGGATAAAAAAAGCTTTCCACCCTCAAGGAAGAAGGCAGAGGAGTGTGTATGTATACATACATACATACATACACATATATGTGTGTACATGCATATGTATATAAGTATGTTATATATAATTTATATGTTAATATATATTTCTGAAGACAAATAAAAGATTTCAAGCCAGGACATACTTCAGGAGTTTGGGGGATTTATTATTTATTATTAGGGGATTTGATTGGGTATAAGTAGACACATAGGGCAACCAAAATTTTTTCAGAATAAAAGTCCAGGATTTGACCTACATTTCTTCCATATAACCCCTTAACTCCACTCATGCTTCTCCCATTATAACAAAGTCTGTCATCACCATGGGAAAGGCTTTCCTCGGGTCTCTCTGTCTCAAGTCTCTCCCCTCACATCTGACTCTTCATGACCTCATTTGGGGGACCAGGGAAAGGTACATGCATACCTCTATGTGTTTATACACATACATACTGATGTAGTGTTGTTTGGTCATTTCAGTCGTTCTGACTCTTTGTGACCCCATTTAGGATTTTCCTGGCAAAGATACCGGAGGGGTTTGCCATGTTCTTCTTCAGCTCATTTTACAGATGAGAATCGGAAGCAAAGAAGACTTAAGTAACATGCCCAGGGTCACACAGCTGGTGAGTGTCTGAGACCAGATTTGATCTCAGGAAGATGAGTCATCTTGATTCTAGAACTGGTATTCTATCCAATGTGCCACCTAGCAGCACATACATACATATACATAAATAATATATACATATACAATATAACAAATACACACAATAGATATATGCATGTATACATATGATAAATATATACATATAACAAATATACATACATGTATGTACAATAAACATATACATAAAATAAATGTGTGCACACTACATATACAATTATATACAACAAATATATGCAAATATAATAAACACACATGTGTATGTGTACATATATACACATGCATATACATGGATGCACATGCACACACATGCATGTACATATGTGTATACATATACATATGCATGTGCATATACATACACACATAGATATACATAGTCTCCCTTTCGCTAGAATGTGAATTCATGAAGGATAAGGATCTTGTTTTTCTTTTCTTTATATCCTCAGTACTTAGCACAATACCTGTTATACAGAAAGTTTGCTAATTTGACTGGACTCTGATGTATGGCCTGCAGCCTGCTAATGCAAGCTGCAGATTAATTCAGCACTTTGCTGGCCCTTCCCACGGCTCATCAGTCCATTAATAACCAAGAGACTGGGGAAAATCTACATGCTTCTATCATGTCACCCCTACTCAGAATCTTTCAGGGCTTCCCCAAAGTCTATAAAAAATAGCCCCAAAGCTTTAGCCCTTCATGCCATAGTCCTAAAAGGCTATATGTCGTCCCTATTCCTCTTTCACAGTTCAATTCAAACTATAGGCTGTGGGATGTGGTGGGAAAAGCATCACCTTTAGGACCAAAAAAACCTGGTTTTAAGTCCCTGCTCTGTCACTGATGAGCTGTTCACTTACACTGATCCTTAGCTTCCTTATCTGTAGAATAAAAGGCTTGAGTTGATAAGTCTCTAAGGTCTTTCTTCCTCTAAACTTATATTTCTTCTCCACAAATATGCCACCTCAAGTCCCTAGGGATCCCTCTCTGCTTTGAACTTGCATAATACTTACATTATTATATGTTACAATCTTCACACACATGCATTGCCTTGAACAATGACGGTGGTTATACTACTAAAAGTAATATTCCTCACTGAAAAAAATATCCTTGCATTTGTATTTTAATGACGATGATGATGATGATGATATAATAGCTAGCATTTATGTAGCTCTTTAAGATTTGCAAGGCTCTTCACTAATGTTATTTCATTTTATCCTCACAACAATCCTAGGTGGCATCATTACCCCTCATTTTATAGAAGAGAAAACTGAGGCAGACAGAGGTTAAGTGACTTGCCCAGGGTCACGCAGTCAGTGTCTGAGGCTAGATTTGAATTCAGGTCTTCCTTAACTCCTGGTCCCATGTCCTTTCTTCCCTCCCCCCAACCATGTCCTTTCTACTACACAATAGATAACTCCTTTATTTACAGCTAGATTGGACCCTGAAGTAGGGATTATGTATTACATGCCTCTTTGTATCCTTTGCACCTCATGTATAGGGGACAGTCAACAATTATTCACTGATTAAAGATTGAAGATAAATTTTCCAATTTGACAATATTACTAGGGTTCCATTTCTAACTTTTCCCTTACAAGTAAGGGAAGAGAAGACCAAGCTTCTCTAACCTTTAGTAACCATTCTCACTGACAGTTGAAATTTCTCCACCCCCTTCCACTCTGCCTCTTCCACCATTGTCTCTATCCCCTTCTGGTCTGGACACAAAAATCTTTTCCTCCATAGTCCCAAGACTAAGAGCTTTAGTTGGAGTCAAAAGATCTGGGCTCAAGGTCCAGCTCTGTCACTGACCTTACTCCATTTCTCTGACCTTCAGTTTCCTCATCCATAAAATGAGGATCATGATAGCTCCCACCTAAAAGGATTCATGAGCTTTGGAAGGGACTTTGGAGGGAAAATCCAAATCAGATCATGATAAGAAGCTTGGCTGCGATGACAACCACTGAATCTTAGACTTAGCGCTAGAAAGATCCTTCATTTTATAGATGGAGACACTGAGGCCTATAGAGGTTAAATCATTTGCCCAAGGTCACAGAGGTAGAAAGTAGCAAAGCCAGGGATTTGAACTCAAGTCCATGACTCCATACTTACCACTCTTTCCACTGGACCACTATGATATTGAAGGTGGTAACAATGATAATTTCCCATTTCTCCCGCTCCTCCCCACCCCCAACTACTTTGACAATACCATTCATTTCTGTAGCTTCACCAATCAGAAATCAACTGGGAAGGTGGGGGAGGTTAAAGGGGGAAGGCTTTCTTGAATTAAAAAAAAAGATCAAAGCAAAAAGTGATTTTCTATTGTCCAGAAAACTGAATTCCTCAAAGGAGGGGGCTGTCAGATTTGATCCTTGGTTGCTCTGACATCCCAAGTCCTATCCCTCAGTGGCTGGGTCTGAGACTTGGGTGAAAGCATTGGCATTCAAGGCCATTTTCCCCTACCACCTGCCTGACCTGGAGCTGAGTCCCAGTATTTTGGCCAAATGCAGCTGCAAAGCATTCAGCCAGATCCAATCAATTATTTAGTGTCAAAAAGAAGGCTTAATCTATGTGATAAAAGACTAGATGTTACCAGAGGCTTGTTCCCCTTTAAAGTGATTTACACAATTTGCCTCCTGAACTTGTTTCCCTTAATGTAACTATTTACTTTTTCAGTAATAGCCTTCTACTTTGGCTATTTTTAGGAGCCTTCTGGAACCTGCAGAATTGCCTGGGTTGGATTTTCACAAGACGAAAGGAGAAGGTAGCTCCCAATTCCTGGCCTTCTTCAAATAAGTATTGACACTCCCTTTTCAATTTTCCAAAGGATGGGTGGCCTGAAAGGGTTTCTGGGAAAGTAGAAATCAGAATGAGTTTGGCTCTCCTTGGTCCACCTGCTAGGAAGCAAGAACACAAAAGTCCTGTCCTTATATAGTCAAACCAAAGTTAGAAAAAGAATGGGTCTGGCCAGCTGAATGTTGTCTGCACTATTGTGGTTTGGTGAGAGGCAATGCTATTGTCTGGCTGCCCCAAGACACAAATTGATGTCACATTCACTCCCAGGAGGTCTTTGGCACATATCAGATGAAAAATTTCAGATTCTGTGATGCATACACATGAGTGGAATGTGGCTCGAAGTTTTAGATCTGGAGGGACCTTAGAGATCAACTGGTTCAATCCCCACATGTTGCAGATAAAAAAAAATGAAACCCAGAAAAATCCTTTCCATGTATTCTGCAACCCAGTGATACTAGGCTCCCTGCTATTCCTTGAAAAAGACACTCCATCTGAGACGTAGTAGGAGCTTAATAAATGCCTGTGGAGTGACTGATTTGTCCAAGATTATTAAAGACAGGGGAATCCACTCAAGCGCTCCACACTGCCCTCATCTCTATCAAATAGTACACAAAGTTAGCCAGCGAAAAGACCACGTCTCCCCAGTGCAGAGGAGGGAGGCTTGAGACATAGGTCGGTACATGTGACACAAGGTATTGCTGGGGCCAGCCTTCGGCAGAGTTGTAAAACAGTTTATCTTTGGTCCTTTCCATCTCTCCTTCAGGTGCCCTTTCCCATCTTTTCATTATCTCTTTCCTTTCCAGAGTATTTGCATTTTTTAAAGAAGAACCCTGGAAGAGGCCTTGCTTAATACAAAGCTATTATTGCCAAATAGTTGCATGGCAGGTCCCTGAGCAAGGGAGACATTTTGAAGCATAGAGGGTTTTCTGGAGCCCCTTCTATCACACCATTATAGGAGCATAGGATGTAGAGCTGGAAGGGACCCCGAAGATCAAATTCCAATTCCATTTTTTCTTTGTTCTTTTTAATGAAGAAACTGAAGTTCAGAGAAGAGACATTTGCCCAAGGTCACAAGGGAATGTGCTCAAGGTAAATAGATAAGCCAGGATTCTAATACAGGCATTCTGACTCCAGATTCAGTGTTCTGCAGTCCACTATTTCAATATAAGGCCAGATTGTGGGTCCTCCTGGGTTACTCAAGAACTTAAGAGGCCATCTTCTAGACCAGAGGCTCTTCGTCAGAGGTACAAAGATTTCCAAGAGGTGTGCAGAGAGATTTCAGGGACAAGGAACCTATGAACTTGAATGGGAAAAAATATCTTTATTTTGATATAATCAGTTTCCTTTGTGATCTCCTACATATTATTTTATGCATTAAAAAATTATTCTGAGAAGGGGTCCAGAGGCTTCACTAAAGTACCAATGGGCTTTTAGACACAAAAAGGTTAAGAATCCCTGGTCCAGATCATTCTTCTTTCTCGAGACAATATCATACCTAAGCATTTCCCAAAGTACTCCTGTTCTATGGACATGAGAAAAAAATAAGGCAATGCAAATGAATCCCTCATCTGATCTAGGAACTTAAGCCACTTTGCATGGTTTGAAAGTTCCAGATTACTCATAAACACAGAGTTAGGGAATCTCTTCACCTACAATAAGCAGTGGCAAAAGCCCAGTTATGTCTGATTAATGCAGGTCTCCAAGAGCCAACTGCTTCATTCCCAAGATAAAAATCCCTTCCCACAAGCCATTTTGGCAACTCTCTCCTTCCTGTCCCAACCATGGCCATACCACCCAGGAGGAAAAGGCAAACTCCCCCTAAGCTGCTGTACTGCTGTAAAGGGGGAAAACCCAATAAATCAGACAGGGAAATAAGTAAGGCAGGGAGGCAGAGAATCCAAACATTATGAGTGCTAGGACCTAATTCTCGGACATTTTCTCCCAGTGGTTTCAGCTTTTCCCAGACACTAGTGGATCTAAGTCCTAACCTACCCCTTTCCCTCTCCCCAAGTCAAATCCAAGCCAATAGGCATGTATTAAGTTCCTACTTTGTGACAGGTACTATGCTAAATTCTGAAAGTCCAAAGAAAGACAAAACAAAGCAAACAAGCAAAAAAAATCCCCTAGTCCCTGCTCTCAAGGAGCTCACAGTTAACAGGTGAGAAATCATGAAAACTACATACAAACGAGGTAAGCACAGGATAAACTGGAGATCAGGTCAGAAGAAGGGCACTGATAGGAAGGGGGATGGGCACCTCATATATGCACAGATGTTGTAGCATCACTCCTCTGCTCACAAACTGCCTACTTAGTAAAGTTCAGGTGTCTACTCCTGGCATTCAAGGTCTTCTGCCATCTTGGTTTCCTATTGGTTCCTTCCACACATTCTGTACTCTAGCCAACTGGACTACTCTCTCCTCTAAAGAGGACCTGAACTTTGAGACCTCTATTCCTTTGCTTTCTCTGTTCCCTAAGACTGGAATATCCTAAATCCCCTTCTTTGTGTATAGAATTCTAACACATCTTCTAAAAGTTCCATGTACCTGCCATTTCCTACAGGAAGCCGAGTTACCTAATCCCCTAGGGAGGGTCATGGAGGAGCTCTCCCCTCCAGGACCTCACGTAGCATATTTAGCTGTGCTTCACTAATTCACTTACATGGTTTTCATAAAGTTATCATAGTTATCCTTATATATATTCTGTCACCCTACAAGACTATATTCTCTAAGAGGGCAAGGACTATGCTTTATTGAAATGCTTCCCCTCACACCCAACTCAATGCTTTGCACACAGCAGATGCTAAATAAGCGTTAGAAGAATCAAACTGAAAAGCATCCCAGAGTTAGCCAAGACATCAAGCAATGACCCAATCCATTATTCTCCTGCTTCCTGTAAGAATAACATTATAGATTTAGAGTTAGAAAGGACCTCAGACATCATCCATTCTAAACTCTGCATTTGACAGATGAGGAAACTGAGGCCTAGAGGTTAACTGTTTTACTTGAATGTCTCTGTACCTAGGCTCCCACGATTCCCTCCATTCCAATGCTCTCTGCCCTCCTAACCCACCTTCAAAGTCAGTTCATCATATGTGAGGCCTTGGGCAAGTTCCTTAACTACTCTAGGTTTCAATTTCTCCTCTGTAAAATTGGGAGAATTGGACTAGATGCCCCCTCGAGCTCTAAATTTATGATCCTATGACCCTTATCTCAAACTCTATCTCATCTACTAACTTTTTCCTGATCATCCATCTCACTCTTTATCCATCTCTCCTTCCTTATATATAGTAAACATTTCTTAACTGACTGATTCTCCATATCCTCCAACATTCCAAAAGGAAATAGCAAGGTCTTGACCAAAGTGAATTATGATAAGAATAGACAGGGTCCACTGAGCTTTATCCCATGCTTATCCTATTTATACCTCCCCTTGCCCAACTCGCATTTACCAGTATCTGCCTCCCAAGGAAATGCTGAGCTAAATCAAGCTTTAACCTAAGTCACACAGATTTTCTATTGCCACTGTCCAAAGCAGTCCCCTTAGCACTGACTCTTGACCCTGACCAGACATCCCAGAACTATGAAGTTTAGTGTCTTTCGTAACACCCACCCATTTATACAGAAAAGATGCACTAGCCTTGGAATTCCTCTTGGCCTATCTCAGGACTTCCCGCGTTCACGCCAAGTGACTTGTTTGACTTCATTATATACAAGTATTTCCATAGATCAGAGGCAGTGAGACCTGGGCCACTAACATAAAATAAATTACCACCCCATGATAAATGGTTCTATTAGCAATCCAGATTGTTAAACTCCGATATAACAGAACGGAGGGAGCTGGGCCCCATCTATTCTCCCTCCGGCGCATACTGAGTTGTAAATAGGTTATTTTGTGTGTAAATAACACATTAAAACGCAGCATTAGCTGTGTCTTTTGATAGAGAGGAAATTGTTACAAATAAATAATTCCGGACAGGAATGTAAAATAAGCCAGATTTAATAGTGCATGCCTGGTGTAGCCGTGTTAAACATGACTAAAATGATAAACCCCAGAATATACTAATAGTAAACTATGTTCTGACATCAAAGTAATGAGGCTGTATTTTTACCAAGCTTTAGAAATGCTAAAATTAGTTTTGACAGAGCCAGACGTCAGAAAAATGTTCCCAACATAAACACCATCAATTTGGGAAGTTGGTGTTTGGGCTGGGAGGGGTATCCATGTAGGGGAGCACACTACATCCTGGTCCCCATGGGGAGTTACCGTGGGGGGAACAAGAAAAGCAATGGCCTGGGAGTGAGAAGACCTAGGTTCTACTCTGTTTGCTAATAAAAAGCTATTTGGCTTTGGGCAAAGTGACTTCACCTGTCCTGGCCTCCGGTTCTTCATCTTTATAAATGAAGCATTAGTCTACCTGAAGTTTAAGTTGCCAGTGGCTCTCCAAGAGTCATCACTTTCCTTAGTTTTTTTAAGCCATTGGTATCTCAGTGAGAGACCCTCAAACCTTTCAGTCATTTCCATATTCTAGATCACAAAGTACTTATTTGAATAACTCTAGAGGAGGGTGGTCTGGATGGTGAGAGGCCTGGAAGACAGGTCATCTGGGAATCACTTTATCTTAGAGAAGAGAAAATTTTAAGGGGGATGCAATAATAATAGCTAACATTTATAGAGAGCTTTAAAGTTTGCAAATATCTCCTTTTATCCTCAAACAATTCAGAAAGGTTGGTGCTATTACCCCCAGGCTAGAGGGGTAAGGGATTTCAGGTGGAAGGCAACACTTGGACTGGATTTTGAAAGATGGGTATCATTTGGATTGGAAAGGGAGGCATTCCAGGATCTGGGAAAGAAGGCATGAGAAACCCTGAAGAGATGAGTCTGACCAGAGAAGACAGAAGAAGTCCTGATCAATAGAGGGACATAAGGTTGGGCAGGTCAGTTTTGGCCAGACCATGAAGTAAACTTGAAGACCAGGAGAGGAGGTTGGTTTTGATAAGCTAGGCAATCACCATTTAAAAACTTCAAATTACCCAGTGAGCTTCCAATTACCCTCAGACACAAGAGTCTATACATGATTTCAAACCAAGGTGCCCCCTTAGAGATCCTCTCCATGAGAGAAGTACTGGGACAATTTTCTGTGGAAAAATGAAACCTTTTTGAAGGGCCAGCCCCAGTCCTATCAAGATAAATAACAGGAATTGGTCATTTGCCAAAGCAGGATTAAAAAAAAGTCTTGGGGGGCAGGGAACTGGTTCCAAGAATTAGTCAAAGGAGAATAGTTTCCAAACTAATAAAACCTGAACAAAAGTGTATTTACACTAAAGAACTGTATGACTCTAGCAGAAAACATTAAAGAAAGCCTTGAAAACTGGGACTATCCAGGGAAAAGCAAATAGAAGAGCAACTTTTTTAACCCCCTCTGGTGGGACGACTTATGGAACTGGGAATTTGTACATACTTTGGCATCAACTGGCACCCATTGTCATCATCTCACTGGGTGATTTCCACACTGACAAATAAATGATGGCTGTAATGTACTTGGACCAATAAGAAGAAGCCATTATGAGAACAGCATCAGGTTCATTTCAGTTCTAAGTACAAATAACAGACACACTTCTTGACTCAAACCTAAGCAGTTTCCCATGCTACTAATGCTGCTGTATAGCAGGCGCACAAATACTAAAATATCTTCAGTTTGTACAGTACCACCAACTGCCCAGCATAAACAACTCTGTTTTAGCCTCTGAGTAACAATTTTTAAGCTCATAGGCTTAACTACCACCTATCAGCCTCTCTTGGGCCTAGAAAACAAGGAGAAAATTTCTCCCTATCAATAATCCTCATTGGGAAGGCCTATGTGAGACCTACAGAGTGTGCTTTGCAGAATTTCACTTGAAGTTGGGATTTAAACTCCCATCTATCTCTATGCTGGGATGCTTAATCACAGGGAGCAGAGAATGTAGTCTTCGTTTTGTCAAGACTCCATCCCCAAATGCACAGCCTTAGCATTTTAAATCATCCCTAACCCTGGGAGTTTGGAATTGGTAGGTCTCCCTTTCCCAGCTGAGGGACACAGAATTCAATAAAAAAGGAGTTTCCAAAATCTCTTTGGCAAGAAGAGACCCTTTTTTCAGGGGGAAAGCACGACAACATTTGGATGGTTTCTATATGAACGAATGAGAAACATCTGAATCAAATTGCCTTTAAAATTACACAGTTTTTAAAATTAAAGGGGGAAAGATCCTTGGGCCAAAATGTGTTTTTAAGGATTTATGGAATTCAGAGTGTTGGACCAGCAGCTAAGGAGGCCTGGGGAAGTACTTACCATGGATGGCTTTGCCCAGCTTTCCTCTCAAGAGCTGCTTTTAGCAGACATTTAAATCTAACTTTAGGATGTGTGTGTGTACATGTACATATGTGTTTTAAGTTCTACACACAATAGTACTTTATTCTTTTAATATTTATTTTCATTGCCAGGGAAAATGAACTCTGCTGTGTTTGGCACTTTCAAGTATGCTGGGAATAGTAATCATCAGGGGGGAAAGTCAAGTATTGGAAGAATTAAGTTCTACTCTTAGAGCAGTCACTACCTGGTTGGCTATGAGACCTTGGGTAAGTCACTTAACTGGACCTCAATTTCCTCATCTGCATCTACCAAATAGGCTGTTCTACCTACTTCACAGTGACATTGTGTGGATCGAATGAAATCATAAGTGTGAGGCCATTTTCAAAAGTACAAACGAATGCAAGAAAGTGTTTCTATATTTTAAGAGCCACTTTATTTGAGAGAGTATATGTTAATATATTTTAAGAGAACATAATTGCTTAGACTTCATGTTACAAAGCTAAAACCTATATGTAGAAAAATAATGCCTGGCTAAGGATCTGAGGATCATTTGTTCTTTTGAGTTACTAATGGCAGAATTGATGACTGTAATGAGAGCCCACCATAGAGAACATCCCTTCCCCAAATCATCTGGTCTCCCTCTTTACATTAATTAAATCAATCTTATTTTGTCTAGGTATCACAACCCTGCCCACTAGAATGAATTAGCTACATGGTCACTTTTGCAATACATCCAACCCTCACCCAAACAATCACACTAAACTATCAACTCATCTCTGCTAAAAATCAACCCTACCTAGGAGGAATTTTCAGTTTACTAGGGAGATCTAGAAAGGTAAAAAGTTTTCTGGTGCCAAAGGAAGGAATAGTGGAATGTTAGGTCTAATGACAGGCAATGTAAGAAATAACCGGGGATGGGGCAAGGGGTGGGAGCCTGGTTCAGTGTTCCTTTAAACCATACCATCATGTAGAGAGCCACCTACTTGAAAGGTCTACCCTGGATTTGGGGTCTACCATACCTCTGGGTATTTTTAAAGGGGTTTATTAACACATCTCTCCTGCCTGCATCATAGGATTTGCTCTTTACATCTCATTACATAACACTTTCATCACACCTCTCCTGACATCTTCAAACACTCCCTTTCCAACTTCTAGACTTCATTGATAATAAGACAAGAAATGTTAGGCTTGTAAATCATTCATTCTAAAGCAGTCAGCTTGATGCAAATGTAGGAGACAATGTCATAGACTTTGAAGGAATCAATTGTGTTACGATACACAAACCAGGAGATTTGCAAATCATAGAAAAATTGGACCAAAGGGACATTAAAAGGTTAACATTGAAATCATGGAAATTGACGAGTCCAAGTCTGCCTCCAGGCAAGCATCATCCACCCTCCTACAGATAGGGGGGTAATTACTGTATCTTGTTCTGAAATGTCTGAAATCTGTGCTCCAACCAAACTAATCTACTCACTAGTTCTCAAACCTGGCATGTTTCCACTTCTCTGCCTTTGCTCAAGAGGTCTAATCCACCTATCATACACTCCTTGTCCTATCTCGGCATATCAAAACCTTATTCTTTCATAGTCTAGCTCAAGCGCTACCTCTTGGGAATTACAGCATTACAGACCAAGAAGGAACCTCAAAGGTCATCTAATCCAATACATCCCCAAACTAGAATCTTTCTTAAAACATCCCTAACAAGTGGTTATCCAATCTCTCTCTAAAGATCACCAGGGAGAATCCCCAACATCCCAAGACAGTACAGCCCATTCCACTTTGCGTCATTGTTAGGAAAATTTTCCTAACGTGCAATTCAAATCTGCTTCTCTTCAACTTCCACTTCCTGCCCCCAGTTCTTGCCCAAACAGGGCCAACCAGAATAAATCTAATCCCTCTCCCCACCAACAAACCTTCTAATTCTTGAAGGCAGACATCATATCCCCACCCAATCCCCAAGTCTACTCTTCTCTGAGCTAAACATTCAAATTTCCTTCAATTAATCATCAGATGCCATGTTCTCAAGTGCTCTCACCTTCCTGGCTGTCCTCTTCTGGACACACTCCAGATTTTCTATATCCTTGCTAAAATGAATTCTGCCCAGGGCAGAGTACAGCAGAATTATTACTTCCTTTGTTCTGGACACTATGTCTCTCTCAGAGCTGGCTAGTATTACATTATCTTGCTTGGCTGCTACAGTGACAACATTGACTCTAACTTGAGCTTGCATCCCAGTCCACCAAGTCCCTAGACTTTTTTCCTACTAATTACTACATAGCCATGCTTCCTTCATCCTATATATGTCAAGCTAATATATTGAATATAAGTTCACCATAGAATTTTGCATTTTTCCCTATTAAATTTCATTTCACTCAATTGAATACAGCATTCTAGGATCTTTTTGGAACCTTTCTTTCATCCAACATCATAGCTATCCCTATCAGCTTCATATCCTCTCCAGACTTAAGAATTTTACCTTCTACACTCCCATCCAAGTCACTGAGAAGAATACTGCTCTTAAGTCTTTCTGGATCACCCCCTAGAAACCTACAAAAGAGAAATTTCCCTCCTCTGACTTCTAAATAGCATTCTGTACAACTGAAATGATATTTCTAACAATATACCACTATATTGCAGCTACATGTACATACACATCTCTCTATCTAAACACACATATGTCAATGTAGATGTAGATATAGATGTTAATGCATAGGACGAGGTATGATATTTGTATATATCTACATGTATGTATGTGTATATGCATATATAAAACAGGTATGTGTATATGTATATGGTTTCCTACTAAACTACAACTCCCTCAGGGCCAGGATCATATAGTGCCTGGTATACAACAAGCACTCAGAAAATTTCTTACTGTATGTATAAATATTCCAGTGTATAAACATTCTTTGAGTCATTGTCAGCCAATATACAAGAGCATCAAATGGATTTTCAGAAAAGGAGGGAAACAAGTCTCTCTCCTGGTCCTGGTTTGACTCTTTTTTTTTTTTTAAAGCAATTGGGGTTAAGTAACTTGCTCAAGGTTATACAGCTAGTCATTATTCATGTGTGGGTGCTCATTTTCTGAGGCTGGATTTGATCTTGGGTCATCCCAACTCTGAGGCCAGCGCTCTTACTCACTGAGCCACCTAGCCGACCCTTTAGGGCAATTGGGGTTAAGTAACTTGCCCAAGGTCACATGGCTAGGTTTTTGTTTGTGTGGGTTAAGTGTCTGAGGCCGGATCCAAACTCAGGTCCTTCTGACTCCAGGGCCAGCGCTCTACTCACTGCGCCACCTAGCCGCCCCCCTGGTTTGACTCTTAATGAACTCGTTCTATATATTTTCTGCTTTCCACTCCACACTTGGTCTATATGCTATAGGTAGCTATGATCTTTTCCCCCCGCAAAAAAAAACTAGTCTTTGCTTTTGTTAACCTGAAACCAGTCTATAGATCTCATATGTAATTTGACTCACCACTTCAAAAGGGGCTCAACTTTATCAGGAATACCCAAATCCAGAGTTGGACATAAGCAAGGGCCACCAATGGATGATGTCATACCCAACAAAGGAAAATATCAACTTCTCATTGCCTTTACTTCATTTCTGGAAAACTCCAGTGCTGTGGGAGGCCTATATTCTCTATGGCCCTTACTTTGTGTTATCTAAATAAACCTGATCCAGGTCACAAATAGGGGTGCAAGAATATGTAAGATATGTAAGAATATGTAAGACACAAGTTTTGAGAGTCCCTACACTATGATGTATGAAAGGGCATTCCAGAAAGGGGGGGGGGGCACAATTGTTTTGAGAGAATCCTTTGAGAAGTTTTTCTCTCTGGCTTAGAAATTTTAACTTATACCCCCTATTTTTGAGCCAATTATGGCTAACTATCACTTACCTCCTTATTGGCATCAAACATTTATCCCAGCCCTCTTTCTCTCTTTTATTTTGGAAGAAAGGCCAGGAACTGGACCTGTGAGTTCACTGGTATAGGGATCACGCAGTAAGGAAATTTCTTTTATTAATGCAGAATGGTATCTGCTCTACAACCTACATCACGAAGCTAAATGTCTTACTTAGGCTCACAAATATAATATACATCAGTAGCAGGACTTGAATTCAGGTGTTCCTGACTCCAAGGCTGACTTTTTATAACTATAGTAGCCTCTTTTCTCCTGCTGATTCTAATATACATATATGTATATATATACATATATATATATATACATATATAATGTGTGTATGTATGTATTCCAACAACAAAGCTATTATAACTCAGAGCCTCTGGGGGCTTTCCCTACATGTAAGTCCCCAACATCACCAATTTCAACTTTACTGTTCCCCAAGCAAAGTGTCATGAAGTGGGGGGAGGGGATGGATGAGGGAAGGGAGTACTTGCCTAAGACTACTTCACTTTAAAGTGTACAACCTAAATCTGGTCATTTTAAAGCAGTTCTCTTAAGGCATCTCTTCTGTCTTAGCATGAATAAATGAATGGGAGAGTGGAAGCAATCTAGGTCTTTCCATTCCTGACAGAACAGAAATAGTTTTGTGGCTTCCAGATGGGCTACCCAGAAACAAGGGGAGGTCTCTGAATGCCGCCAAACTTTCCCAAAGGGATACTGGCACCGACAAGTGGAAACCATAGAGTATTTCTCTTTTAGGCAGTAAAGTAAGAGGCTGTGGTTCTTATAGTCCTTCTGTTATAATTAGCTTGGCCTGAAATTCACCTAAGGATACTCAATCCCATACCTGACCCTTTCATTACAGCCTGCAGAACCAGGAGACAATTACTTTCCAAAACAGTCAAGGGGAAGCCAGCAAGCACAGAAACACAGATCTCCCTAAAAACATCTCACGAGCAAACTGAACTCAGTCTGAGTGTCACACCCTAGCCCCCACCCTCCCAACCTTCTGATATCCCAAAGCCCCACTGGGAGTTTGGGACAGCCCAAGTCTGTTAGATCACAGATGGCCTCCTATGAGGGGGAAAAATTCTCAGACTGTCAGTCAGGGTGCTTGGGAATCCCCCTGAGCAGAGCCCTCCTCCTCTCTTTCCCTCAATAAAATCAGCATGCTGGCCTGATGACATCTGCCACCATTCTAATTAAATTCTAACAGGCTAATGAAAAACACCCCTGCTGTTCTCAAAGTGTGCAAAGGATAAAGTACCTCCTTGGGCAGTTGCTGCTGCTGCTGCTGCCGCTGCCGCCACAGTTAAGGGAGAGGCTTTCTTTCCTGTGTTGGTAAAACCATTCCCCTCCAGAACTGCACTTTTGGCTTCTTTCTTCTCGGCAGCAGTGGTTGAGGTGGAAGTTTCCATCTTAGACACTCATATTCCTCTGTGTCAAGACTAAAGGGGGAAAAAATGAAGATTAGCAAACGCTTCCACCAAAACTCCATCCACGAAACCCTGACCCAGATTTACAGTCTCACTGTTTCTAAAGTAACCAACTTCATTTTGTTGTTACTGGGATGATGGCTTTAATTAATTACAATTATTATTACTTCTCAGATCCATCTGGTTTTGAACAACAACTCCAGGATCATTGGTTGGATATGACCATGAGTTTTAGCTGGACCCAGCCACAAAGTTCCTGAGTCTATGGCAGATACCATGCAAAACCACCTTCTGAACTGGGATTAGAGATTAATATATTCAAAGAACCATAAAATGGACCTCAGAGACCAATCCCTTCATTTCACAGATGAATAGGTTGAGACATATCTAGATTGTGAAGTTTGCATGGCATTGTAGAAAGAAGACTGGACTTAGGAGTCAAAAAATCATAGATTTAGAGATAGAAAGGACCTTAGGTATCCAGATTAAAAGTTCTCTGAAAAAAAATGAGAACTCCCCAGAGAACTTTAATTTATGTGGGCTATGTGTATCAATATCCACCACATTAGAAATTAAAGCATCTTCGTATTATTATGAAAAGTTCTGACCTCTCAGACCCTCCCTGAAAGGATGTGGGGAGAGTGGCACGGAGATTCTCCAGACTATACTTGAGAATCTAGATCTAGACCATTATCCACCACTGATCTATCACTGATCTAGACCAATATCCTCAACTTTAAAATGAGAGAACTGGGACCCAGGACGGGTGAAATTTTTCTTTGTATCCCAAATGCCTAGCATTGTACCAAGTAAACAGTGAATGCTTAATAAAAGCTTGTTGATAAACAGATTACTCTATTGCCCATAGTAACACAGATGGTTAAGTGGCAGATCTGGGATTTGGAAACAGGTCATCCACCTTGAAATCCAATGCCTTTTTTCCTAGACTACTGGATTCCTTTTGGGATCTGCCACTTTCTGGCTACATGATCCTGGACAAGACACTTAACCTCTTAATAGGGGTGGGGAACCTGTAGTCTCAAGGCCACATGTGGCCCTCTAGGCTCTAAAGTGCAGCCCTTTGACTGAATCTAAACTTCACAGAACAAATCCCCTTAATAAAAAGATTTGTTCTATAAAACTTGGACTCAGTCTAAAGGCCACACCCAAGCACCTAGAATAACACATGTGGCCTTGAGGCCACAGGTTCTCTAACCCTGGCAGTTTCCTTATCTGTGAAATGGGAGAATTGACCTATTTAAACATTTAAATTCCTTTCATCCCATAAGTCTATAAACCAGTAACTGCCTACCCCAATCGATAGCAGGGTCAGGCTAGAACCGAGGTCCCTTACTTCCCAGCCGAGGGTTCCTTCTCTCAGAAGTCTCTTCTGTTATCTGAGGATTCTATCTGTAGCTATTTCCACTTACTGAGATGAAGATTCCTATGTATATTGAATTATTATTGTTGTTACATTATGGGAAGGTTATAGATACTACCCAAAGTCTTGTCATTGTGTTGTAGGTGTAGAAGAGAATTCAAGAAGTCATGCAGTCCATTTCTCTGCCCTAGAATAGTCAATACAGTTCAACTTTTTTTTTTTTTATTTTTCAAGGACCTCCAAAGAAAAAGTGAGGAGATATCACAGCCTCCCACAGGCACTCATCCCAATGTTAAAAAGTCCTCAATGGTCAGAAAATTCTTTCCTATATCTAACCAAAATGTAAGCCAATTTTCTCTGTTTTTCCTCATCTTTGATAAAGAAAAAAAAAACCAGCTGTTCTCTTTCAGTCAGGAGGTCTTCCCTCAACTATCTCCTCTCCTTACAAAACAATCCCTTGACCCCAATTACCAGGCAAAGCAAAGTCAGTGGGACAAACTGTTTCTAATTTCAAGGGAGAAATTTTATGGATCCATGATATAGAACCACAGAACTTTAAAACTGGAAGACCAGACCCCTAATTTAATATATAAGGAAATTGAGTCCAAGCAAGATGAAATGAATTTAAGATCCCCCAAGAACATAGACATAGGAACAGAACTGGAAACCCAGGCTCAAGACATCCCCCAGTGCTTTTTTCCACTATTATGAACTGCATACATAGTAAGGAAAACTGAATTATAATTAAAGAGACTGATGTGAGGGACAGACAGAGACACAGACAGACAGGGAAAGACAGACAGAGAGAGAGAGAGAGAGAGAGAGAGAGAGAGAGAGAGAGAGAGAGAGAGAGAGAGCGCATTCTGTTCCCATTCATGTGGATAGTAAATGTAGAAATCAGTGATAGCCTCTAGAAATCAGTGTTTTCAAATTTCCACAATAGGTTAAGGTCTTTTTAAGGCTAACTGTAGAGGGTAAAACAAGGAATTAGGGGCAAATAGCAAATCAGATTCTTGTGACTTGTAAAGATAACCAAATATTTCAGATTTCCAAACACATTATAGATCTCTTGGATCCTTTTAGTTGCATTTTTTTTGTCTTTGCATTAACCTATCCTGTCTCCACAAACATTTAAAGTTTCCTGTCTAAAGAATGAAAAATTCAAACAAATCAGTGAAACCTAAACCCCAGTGAGAATCTTTAGTGAATTTCTCTTGTTTCCTTTGGCCTAGACTAGGGTCAAAGTTAACCTTTCAGGAACCTCTGTCTCTGTCTCTTATCTCTGTCTACCTTCTCTCTCTCTCTCTCTCTCTCTCTCTCTCTCTCTCTCTCTCTCTCTCTCTCTGTGTGTGTGTGTGTGTGTGTCTTTGACTCTGTCTCTACCTTCACTCTTTATCATCTCTGTCTCTCTCATTCTTCTCTGTCTGTCTCTCTGTCTCTGTCTGTCTCTGACTCAGTCTGTCTCTCCTCCCTACCCCCCACCCCCCAAGAGATACTTGGTCTGGAAACCATGGTTTTGGAAAGTTGAAATAAAGCTCTCATTAGCAAAGCTTTTTGTGATTGACTTATTTCAAGAACATATCTTAGAGGCCTAGTCCAACATGGTCTTTTTACACATGATTAAATTGAGGCTTACAGAAGTAGAACTAAAACCAGGGCCGTAACTAGGAATTCCAGCACTGGAGGAAAGCAAGTTGGGAGAGGGTTGTGCAGAGAAAAGTGTACCTCAGTCAGGTACAATCATACCATAGGTAAATCGTTTTACATTTCTGGCCTTAGTTTCTTTATCTGTAAAAATAAGGAGTTGTATTTATACAATATACTTTCAAGTTTTAAATCCTCCTTTGTATTTATTCATTTTATATTTATGCCATATACATTTTATGTACTTGTGTTTCCCTTTGGTATGTAAGCTCTTTGTGAGTAAAGATTAATTTACGCTTTATACTTGCATCCCTAGGACTGTTTAGTGCCTGTCCCATAGTAGGCCCTTATAAATCCTTGTTGATAAATTAATTACTAGGAAATAATTACAAGCCAATCTTATAAACAAGTACATGAAAGTATGGCAAAACATCAGGATATCTCAGATTATTGCAAACAGCCTCTTAACTACCTGCCCCTCCCCCCGCAAAGCCATCTAGATTCAACTAGGCTCTAGCTGTAACTAGGTCCTCCAAGCCATCATACATGCTGCTATAGGAAACAAACAAACAAATTCACAGTTCCAGTCATTTTGGTCTCCTGCTGAAAAATCATCGAGGGCTCCCTATTGCCTTTAGAACAGGGAAATTCCTTGTCCAAGGTGACATAAATTGTAAGCAATACATCCAGGATCTGAACCTGGGTCCTCTACCTCCAAAGTCTGTTTTTACACCACAACAAGCTGCCTGCACTATACACATAGTTGATGATGAACACTTATTTTGAATAATTGCATTAATTTCTTCTGAGCTTCCCTTCTGATGTATGGTGCTCTAGAAAGGATATTAGCATGGAAGTCAGGGCTTTAACAACTGTTGGATGTGTGACCTCAGGCAAATAGCTTAGCTTTTTTCCACTCCATCTTCTTTAACTCTAAAATGTTTGTTCCTTCAACCTCACCACCCACAGGACTTCAGGCAGTCCACTAAGCAACCAGAACTAGATTAAAATGTAAATGAGAAATGTTTAACAAAATAAATACATTTATACAATACAACTTAGATAATGTTAATTTGAGGTTTTAGTCAATATGCAGCCCACAGAAATCCATTTTTATTTGAATTTAACTCCATAGCTTAAGCACTTGACTCTGCTTCTGGGCTAAACTAGGTGGCTTATTCAATGGATATTGAAAGTCATTATCACTTACAACCTATGCGATCCTCTCAGGATCTTCCTTACATGCCTTCCAGACTGATCCCTAAACCTCTCACTTTCTCACTTCCTTGCCCTTCCTTTTGATTCAACAATTCTTCCAAATCCCAGAGAGGTGAGAAGTGACTGGAGGGAAAGACAGTTTAAATTGTAGGAATTAAGGGGATTAACACAATTTCTGGGTAAACAGGGAAGAGGTTCAGGGCCACTTTCACTAGCTGAAGCTCCTTTGACTGGAATTCCTCTATCCCATAGTAAACAGGGATTTCTCTGTGGCTATTAAGAAGCTATTTGGAGAAGGAGAGAAAGGGAGATATTAAGTCTGGTTCCCTCCAGGGGACACTGTACAACCCAGACCTTTGATGTTAAAGCTGGTTCCCTCCAGGGGACACACTGTACAGCCCAGGCCTTTAGGTTCCTTGTACTGTGATCCAGGTGTGGGTTTGTTGTATTTTCATTTCTCACAGGTCCTGCAGATAAGCTTCAAAGGAAGAGAGAATTTGGATGTGGGCTGTTAATCAGCAGAAAGTGACAAAAGTAAACAAATTCTCCCCGCCCCCCACACTGGAAAAAGCACTTTGCTTTTTTTTTTTTTTCCAATTCACCTTCACTGAATAGTAACATGGGTAAAGGGAAGAAAGATGAAGGGCAACAAGTCACCAAGGAAAGAGAAAAAGAGCTGGGAGTCACAAGACCTACATTCTGTGACCTTGGGTGTGTCATAGAAACTCACTACTGTCAAATGGAGGGTTGGATGAACTCGGAGATTTCTAAGGACCCCTTCTAGCTCTAAAATTCTATGATTACAGTTAAAAGAAAGAAATAAAGAACTAAAAAGTGTGATAAGAATTATCATGGAATTTAAAGTCCCAGACACCCAACTATTCAGAATTAATCTAATGAAGGAATCAAAGAATTAGCACACCATTCCACCAGCTCAGTCTGTCTTCTTAGATAAGATAGAAGCTCTCTTCCCATCTGAAATCAGGTACTGACAGTCCATCATTCTGTCCTTTCATTTTTTATTCTTCAGCCTCCCCTTGTCCACTGACGTGCTTACACTTTCTGTCTCTGTTTTTTTTTTCCTATGTGTCTCCTTCACTCTCTCTGTTTCTCTCTTCTGTTGTCTCTTAGTCTCTGTCTCTATCTCTGTCAATCTCTTGATTTCATACATACACACTTGGCTATAATTACACACAAACACATATGCTTTATCTGTTTGCAAGTGAAGCTCATGGTTAAATTCCTGAATAGTTATGTGTAAAGTATATAATGTAAATCAAATCCTACTTTAAATGCAGTTGTGGTGCAGTTATTTAGATGAAATCCATTTGTAAAGTAAATACTCAAGTGTCTGACAGTTGAGAACAGAGGTGGGGAACCTGCAGCCTCTAGGCCACATGTGGCCTCTTGGGGTCCTCAAGTGCAGCCCTTTGACTGAATCCAAACTTTACAGAACAGTCAAAGGGCTGCACTTGAGGACCTATAAGGCTACACACGGTCTCAAGGCTGCAGGTTCTCCCACCCAGAGTCAAGAGGTTCTGGATATGAAGTCTGAAGGCCTCTGTTCAAGTCCTAGGCTTAATTACATATGTGACTTTAGGCAAGTAACTTGACCTCTCTCTGGGTCTCATCTTCCTTAACTATAAAATGAGAGGGTTGACATAGATAACCTTTAAGTTCTGTTCCATCTCTAGGACTATGGTTCTATCTAGTTGTATAATACAGTTTTCAAATATCAGGTCAGATTAAAGTGAGTTACAAATAAATGGTATGGAGAAAAGAGAAGACCTGGGAATTGAGAGAGCTGGGTTCTGGTCCTGAATCTGTTATTAAATGTGGCCTTGGGTCAATCACTTCATTCCTATGATCCACCAGTCCTTTGACTCTAAGTCCTATGATTCAATTATTCCTCTAATATCCTCCCTCACAACTGAAAATGACTTAACAACAATAACAACAATGAACACCCTCCAACAAGAAATATACACCATACTGGCAAATGAATAGTGCCTCATCTGTAAAGATGAAAATGGAAATGAGAGAGAACTCTAATCCATTTAATGACCAAGCACAATCCCAGTGGGCCAGTGATAAAATATGCTACTTACCTCACCCCCAAAATGTTATGGACTCAGGACAGAAAAGGAGACAAACATTTTTGGATACAGTCAACGTGGGAGGTTTGTTTTGCTCGATTGTGAATATTTGGCCACTCAGTGATGCAGTGAACACAAAGTCAGAAGACCTAAGTTTGAATTCTGCTTCCAACACTAGCTATGTAACCCTGGGCAAGCCACAACTTTTCTAGGATTCACTTTCTGTAAAAGAGGATAATAAAAGCCCCTGGGTTGCTGTAAGGATTAAATGAGATAACATCTTTAAAAGCACTTTGTAAACCTTTAAACTCTCTATGAACACTGGCTATTATTATTTGTTAGAAGGATTTTTTTTCTTTTTCTTTTCCGTTTTCCCCTCAGTGATTGGGGAGGAGGCAATATGGGAGGGAAAGAAAATAGATGCTTGTTTAAAACACTTTTTTAAATAAAAAAACCAAATGAGATGCTGAATGTAAAAACTCTTGGTATGTAAAATACTTTATAAATGCAACACATTATAGCAATAATTATAACCCTTATTATAATTACAATTAGAGCTGAGGCCTGAGTACTCAAAGACCTGAATGCTTGTCTTGTCTCCTTATTTTGTTGCCTGGAGTCATCTGATTCACCTCCTGATGCCTCAGTTTCTTCATCTGTAAAAAGGGGATCTTCAAATGTGCTTCCAACCAACTAGAGTCCATTTTAGCAAGTTTCAGCTTCATAAAAAAAAAAAGTATGTATACTTTGGATACTTACTAAATGTTTGTTGAATTGAATTGATCTGATTGGGATTTTGTAATGATATGCATACATGCCAAGTAAAATATTTAGGATAAAAACCAGGTTCTATCTGGGGAGGCTAGATAGTGCAGTGAATAGAGCACCAGCCCTGGAGTCAGGAGGACCTGAGTTCAAATCTGACCTCAGACACTTAACATTTACTAGCCCTGTGACCTTGGGTAAGTCACTTAACCCCAATTGCCCTGCCTTCCCCCCTCCAAAAAGCAAAACAAACAAACAAAAAACAGGTTCTGTCTTCTTTAGCAGAGACCATACAGAACAAAGAATCCATATGTAACTTTGAACACCATATTCCCCACTTTGCACTCACTCTAAAGTCAGAGGACCTGGCTTCAAACCCTGATTTTATACTAACTCCCTGTGTGACTTGGACAAATAACTTAACTTCTTGTTATGGGAATGGGAATCTGAAGGTCTTCCCTGCCCCTTGGCTCTTTGATAGGCTTAAAAGACTCTGAGAACCTTTCCTGATTTGAAAATATACTCTGCACCCTAATAGGCTGAATGTAGTCATATGGAGCCTGTAGGGGGAGGCTTGTTTTTCAGGAATGCCCACACCTAGTTACTTTGTGATTGGGCAGTGGGTCAAGAGGGTTTTGACACTATCTGAGCCAGGAGAAGGCTATATATACCCTGATGTGAGGCTTTGCTTTGGGGCTCACTTTGAGAAGAGTTGTGTGATTTGACCAGACGAGACTCTGGGAAGCCATTGAGCCCCCAAGCTTTGAAAACCCTGCTGTTGGTGCTTCCCTCTCTGGTAACTGACTAGGTATGGATGTAATGATCAGACAGCTGGAAGCCTGTCTGCTAATCTGTTTCTCTGTCTGCTTATAACTTGTTTGTATACTCTGAAGTTCAGGGTGCTGACCTTTTCCCCCTGAACTAGGTAAATGACATATGATTGATTAAAGTAAGCTTGTTAGCCCTTTTTGAGTTGCTTTCCTTTAGAAAAGCAGATCTAAGAACCAGTGCTAGCAGCCATCCTGGGGATGTTGGGGTGCTTGCTACTACACTTCTCCATCAGCTTCATTTTCGTCATCTGCAAAATTATGACACTGGACTTGATGGTCTCTAAGGTCTCTTCCAGCTCTAGATCTATAAACCTAGTGTGCAAGGAGCTGTTTCTTGGGTAATTCATCCCTCCATCCACCCTCTCTGGAGTCAGGAATTGGTTTAGCAGCAGTAAGAAAGTTTCTTCAAAAAAGAATTGCTGTGACCTTCATCATAGCTGGGGCTTCTCTTCACTCCATAAACAAGCCTCAGAGAACAAATTCACTAGTCTTCCCCCTGTTTCACTAGTCTTCCACCTGTTTCTTATTTCTACACACACACACACACACACACACACACACACACACACACACACTCACACGCGCACACATCTGGATGACTGACGGTGTGTTTGGCATATATATGTATGCAGACAGCCTATTAAGGGAGGAAAGAAAAAAACTCCAAGCTTGATTCTGTCTTGCTAGGCTTCAGAAATGACAAGGAAAAAATCACCTAGTCTATTTTCCATAGTAGTGTATAATACATAGGTCACTTCACACCCTCATTCCTCCACCCTCCTTTCTCCTGGGAACTTTCTATTGAATTGACTCCTTCATGCACAAGTTCTGTCAGCTCTTCCCAAAGGCCCCTGGCCCTCCTCCTCCTCCACACTAGCTTGTAGTTAACAACCTTGTGACTGGAGGGTGGAAAGTCCCCTGGGAGCTGGGAGCCTGGAAGGAGGTCACTTACATACTCAACCACTGTATAGTATTAGTCACTTGACCTCTGTTTTCCCTACCTGCTAAACAGGTATGATACATACCTAACTTATCTACCTTACCAGATTATATTATGAAAAGAATGGCTTTGAAAGCACTTGAAAAAAAATGTGATATAGTACAAGCTACACTATTATTTTCTTCCATTAAGAATCCAAATTTCCCTGCTTGATTGCACCCTCCTTTACCCCCAGCACATCCATCTTTTCCCAAAATTGCTGGCCACTACCCCAGAATCCTTGAAGCTTAAATCTCTCGCTCTCTGGAGAGACATTTGTTCGCAATTTGCTAGTCCTTAAATAACTATCATCATCTAATTTCTTAACTTCCATTGCTGAGGCTGCCAAAATATGGTCCAGGGTCTGGGAAAGACAAAATCTAGATAAGACATGGTCCTTGCCCAGGCAGAGCTTACAGTCGCGTAGCAGGATATGACAAATACACAAATGAATGTGTTAGAAGTAGTAGGTGAGATTGCTGAGAGTCACAAAAGAAAATCATAGCATGGCACTATAAATGGATGGTGTATAACTTCAGCTGAGTCCTAAACTCTACAATCCTCCTAGTCTACTCCCATTGACTCTACTTTTGTTTATTCTCACAAGTCTCCAAATGCCTTCTCACCCCAAAAGTTCCACACTTGGCATGAATGTCAGTTTCCTACAGCCTTCTAGTTCACTGAGAAGACTGAGGCCATCTGACCATAGCCCTTCACCTTTACTCATAAAATTTAGTATCAAGATTCATTTCCAGTTCCTTACTCAGTTCAATACCTTCACTTATACCCTTGATCTTCTTACAGTTAGCTACATTTTGCAGGAACTAATTCCAGCAATCATTCCTTCTCCTCTCACTGACTCCTTCACAGATGCATACAAGTTTGTTCAGCTCTCTTCAATTCTAAAAAAAAAAAAAAAAAGCCTTTCCTGTACCCTGTGCAACTATTTACTGGCCATCTTTTTTACAACTTTATGATTCTTTAAAAAGTGGCTTACACTCAGTGCCTCCACTTCCTCACCCCCTCAAAACATTAAAATAGGTGGTTTCCTTCTCTAACACTCTGCTGAAACTATATTATTCACCTTCTATACTCACCAAATTCAATGGTTTCCTTGCAGTCCTCATACTCTATAAGCTTTCTGCAATATGACACTATTAACCATGTCCTCCTTCTGAAAGCTCTCCTCTGAGAAACCACACTCTCAATATTCCTAGTTGTCCTCCTTCCCCTCTACCTCCTCTTTCTCTGTCTTCTGTGCTGGTTCTTCACCCACTTTCAGATGCTTTAAGGTTCAAGATCCATTCTTAGACTTTTCTCTCTACCTGTTCCTTGACTACCTCATTCATTTCCATGACTTCAACTATCACCTATGCCTAGATGATTCCTGAATCTTCATCTTCATTTGTCTTCCTTCTCAAGCTCTGGACCAACTAGACTTCCCTTCAGAGTTAATACTCTTCAGCTGTCCTCAAACTCGATGCCCAACATAATATCATTACTACTCTCTTTCCTCTGACTTAACCTTCCTATGATACCACTTCTCTACCAATATCTGACTCCTCTTTCCCCCTTAGCTCCTAATCAAATGACTACCAGCAAAATCCATTCCATCCCTGCCTTTGCATTCTCACTGCTGCCTTCCTAGTACTTTTGCCAATACCTGGGCTATTGCACTAGTGTCCCAACATGTTTCCCCCGCCCCCCCCCCCGCCTTAAATATACTTTTTTACACTTATGCAAGACTAGCCTTCCTCATTCACAGATCTTGTTGTATCACCTTTCTGCTCAAAATACATAATGATTCCCCTATTGACTAAAAAATAAACTTCAAATTCCTTAGCCTAGCATTTAAGGTGCTCTACAATCATCATCCTCCAAAGCCTACATATCCCTAAAGACCCTCTGTCTTCAGTTTTTCCTCTGTTCTTACTATTCTCTCTCCCTTAGTATTCACAAGGGGCAGCTAAAAGGTGCAGTGGATAGAGTGCCAGGCCTGAAGTTAGTTCAGAGTTCAAATCTGACATCAAACACTTGTTAGCTGTATGACCCTGGGCAAGTTACTTAACCCTGTTTATCTTAGTTTCCTCATCTGTAAAATGAACTGGAGAAGGAAATGGCAAACCACTCTAGTATCTTTGCCAAAAAAATCCCAAACGGGATCTCAAAGAGTCAGACACTACTGAAACAACTTAGTGACAACAGCAGTGTTCACATATACTCAATGATCCCTTTTATACTGATAACCTGACCTCCAGTCCCATATTTCCAACTTTCTGTCACTCATCTTCACCTGGATGTCCTACATGCACCTAAAATTCAATATGGGCTGAAATGAAATCATTGTCTTTCTCCTAAATATGTCCTTTCCCCCACCTTTCTTGTTTCTGTTGCTTTCCTTCCAGTCACCCAAACCTGAACCTTTACCTTTGACTTTTAAATTTCCAACCATCATTTTATTATCTCATTTACCCATACCTTGTCCTCTCCTCTTATGCTGCCACCACCTTCAAGATCTCATTACTTTAATCTTTTTCTTTTTCTAAATTAAGAATCCAACAAACATTTTCCACAAACAACTAACAGCAGTGACAACAGACATCCTTGCTTTACTCCAATCTTATCAGAAAGTCTTTTAGCATTTCTCTATTATATGCAATAATATCTCTTGGCTTTCAATAGGTACTATCTACATATTAAGGAAAGGTTCATTTTTTTCTTATATTTAAATTTTTTTACCATAAATGAGTGTATATGCTACCAAAAGGTTTAAAAAAAACCCAATTGATATAATCATGTGATTTGTATGTTTTGTTTTGTTTTTTGTTAGTAATACAGAATCTAAAATTTTCCTCCTATTCAACAAACCTTCTATATTTGGTTTAAACCCAGTCTGGTAATACTGTATAATGCTGTTGATGTGTTACTATAGTCCCTTTAAAAAACATTTTAGCAATAGTTTTATACGAAATTCACTAAGGTTGTTGGCCTATACTTTCTCTGTTTATTTGTCTCTGTTTTGGCTATTTAGGGCCATTGCTGTCACATAGAAGGAGTTTTGTAGAATGCCTTTCCCAATCTGGGCAGTACATTTAATTAATATTAGAGTTAAATGCTCTTTAAATGTTTGATACAATTAACTTGTAAATTATCTGGTCCTGGGTTGTTGTTTTTTTCTTTGAAAGATAAATCTTTATGACTTGTAAAATGTCTTTTCGTATGATCAGATTATTTAAATTATTTATTGTTCTATTAATTGAGGTATTATATTTTTGTAAATGTTCATCTATTAAATGTATTAGTTTTGTTGGCATATAACTAAGCAAAACAATTTCTAATAATTTTCTTTATTTCTTTTCTTTCTTTTTTTTTTTTTTGGAGGGCAATTGGGGTTAAGTAACTTGCCCAAGGCCACATGGCTGGGTTTTTATTTGTGTGTGTCTGAGGCGGGATCCGAACTCAGGTCCTTCTGACTCCAGGGCTGAGGCTCTACTCACCGCACCACCTAGCCGCCCCAATTTTCTTTATTTCTTAATTTGTCATGAATTCACATTTTACATTTTTTATTTTTGTAATTTAGCTCTGATTTCCTTTTTGCCAAATTAGCTAATAGTTTCTTTTATAATTCTCCCCCTCCCCCCCAAAAAGCTCCTAGTTTTATTTGCCAATTCAATAGGAATTTTTTTTTCTTGCTTATTTTGGAGGGGTTTGAAGTTTTGGGTCTTTAAAATTTTAACTTTTATGTAGCTGGAGGGGGGAGGGGAGTTGATTTGTTGCTTTTATAGGTTTTGTTTTCGTATTGTTAGTCTCATGCACAATTCATTGATCTGTTCTTATCTCTTTCATTAATGACAGTGCTTAGAGATGCACATTTTGCCCAAAGAATTATTTCAGCTGCCTTGCAAAAGTTTTGGAAAGATAGTGGAATGAGATTTGTTGTTCATATTGTAACGCAAACAGTCTGTTCATTCTGCTCTACTCACTTTTGCCCGATGAAAAAATTAAAAGCATTTACCTGTTGAGAGATGCATCTGCCTCACTGGTCCATTGCCTCAGAGAGCAGAGACTGCTGTGCTTTGCAGCACCCACAAACTGAGACGAGAACCAGAGTTCGGGGAGGCTGGCTGGTAGGGGACACAGCTGTTAAAGCTATCTGGATTATAAATGCCCTAAGGGAAGAGGGCAGTGTGTTTGTGTTGTAGACAAACACACAATTCGCTACTGCAGAAGAATGGAATATGTGGGACCCATCTTTCCACTCTCAGACTGATCAGACTCCAGTTGGGGTCAGGCCACAACCTACACTTTAGAAACCAAAGGTCTAGAGTACAAAATTCAAACTCTTTAGTCTAATATTTAAGGCCCTTCACAATCTTGGTCCAACTTACCTTTTCAGCATTATTTCTCTCTATTCTCCTTCATACAATTTATGTTCCAGTCAAATTTAGCTATTAACTGCTCCCCCATCCAGCCTCTGCATGTTCACACAAGTCATTCTCTATCCCAAGAGTGTAGTCTCGCCACATTCCTGCCTATAGAAATTTCTCTCTTTCCAGTCTTAGTTGAGATGACAACTTTTCCAGGAGGACTTCCTCATCCCCTCCACCCCTTCTCAAATTTTCCTCCAGTACTTTGTTGGATCTCTCTGTTATCCATACCGCATTCTTCCTTATATGCCATTTACTGATGCACGTGTTTTATTGTTTCTAGTATTCTGTAAGATCTCGAAGGCAGAAAGCATGCCTTATTTCATCTTTGTATCCTTAAAGTGCTAGCAAAATGCCTTATAGGATACTTGATAAATAAATGTTTGCTGAACTGTCACCCTACCTTTCGATGCTTGGCTCATGATGATCCTCTCTCCATACTCTATTTTCAAGTCAATCTGGGCTACCAGTCCTCCTCCACATATCTCTACATTTTCCCACCCTGTATCTGGTTTTATTCCCTATGCCTAGAATGTCTTCCAGTCCTTTCTGTCATCAGCCTGCTCTTCCTTGACTGTGCTGGACTCCTAGGCCTGTTTACTGGAAATGCAGTGCCTGCCTGCCTTCTCCTTCTGCATGCACTGTGTCTCTCCAGATTTGAAACCCACGATCCCAACCCGACTTAAATAGTAACTAGACTATGTTAAATACCATGTTGGTTTTGATGCCTTGCTACTCAGACCTGTGACCCACCAGACTTCTCTGATCTATCCTGCCTGGCCTGCCTTATCCTGTTGCCACCCAAGGCCCTGCCCAACAGAGGGCAAAGTCTCCTTTCTTTTCCCTCCTTTCTTTGCAATTTCACACTGCTCTGATTACCCTAGGGACATTATATGTAAGACATGGGATTTAGAGCACAAAAAGTTATCACGATCTTGGCTGAATCTGGGACACAGCTCATTATTGGCCAGATCCCCCAGTGGTATAACCTGTGTCCAGACTCAACCACATAATCACAGCCTAACGGAGATAAACCAAGAGACAAACACAAACCTCCTGTTCCAAGCTGTCTCCCCCTTGCTGACAACACAAACTTTGAGACAAGGAAGAAAATATTCAGGAGTTCTTGACCACTATGACCATGCCACTACCCTGGTCACAGAAGTCTGTTGTGGCCTTTGCTCCTGCTCTGTCTCTATCTTTGTCTTTCTCTCTCTCTAGCCATCTTCTACTCATTTAAAGAGTTTTCAATGAGCCAACATTCCCAGTGTTTCCTCTTAAATCAAATCTTCCTGTCCTGGTTCATAGACCCAGGTTCCAGTGTCTTCTCTGGGGTTCAGTGCAACCACAGTCCCTCTCCTTTACACAGCCCACCCCAGCTAAGACCTGATTGGTGAGAATGATGAATCTCCTGAAGCGGTTGCATGTAATTAAACTTGCACAATTCAAAGTTATAATTATGGAAAATATGGTCAATGACTCCACTCCAATAGAAATAGGCAGTGCAAGTTCAAATAACGCAGCCACTTCAGGAGAAAATTCATTATTTACACCACTTGAAGATCTATGAGTTCTCCTATTGCCAGACCCAGTCTAAAGATAGTGTGGTATAATGATGTAAATTCTGGGTCCTAAACTAAAAGACGGTTCAAGTCCTGGCTTTGGAACTTATTAACTCTAGGACCTTGGAAGTAAGTATCCTCTCTATTCCAGATCTAAACCAGCATCCTACTGTGCCAACACTGCTGAGTGACTGACAGGCCCATCTACACTATAGGGCACATCCAATGAGAGGCAATTTTCATGTGGTCAAATGTCCAACCAGACATCAGAGCAGTCTTTCCATCTCTAACCCCAAGAATCTTTCAACATAAATGAGAGTGTTAGAATAAATTCCTTCCCAGATCTAAATCCTATGATCCTTCTGGTCGACTGGCTCCCAATAAAACCAGGGAAGGGGAGATGTCATTACCTTCTTCACTCCTCTTTTAATCCAATCTGGTAGCTGGACATACTCATCCTACTTAGGAGCATGTAAGACATGTTACTTAGACCTGTATTTCCCTATGCAAAGTGAGAAGCTCTGAGTCTTTTTTCCTTCTGTCTCCCTGACTGATTACTATGAAGACCTATTACCCAACTCAGGGAGTTATGTCTAGGAAATCATCTGATAAACTAGTTCATTTTAAGGAATTGATAACTAATAAAAGTTTAATAAGCTCCACCTCTCAGGAATATTTGCCTTTTAAGAGAGATCCAATCAATGTCTTAACCCTAAAGAATAATCTCTAAAAAGGGGAAATTTTAGGGATCACTAGCAGACCAGTAGGAGAAATGTGTCAGGGCAGAAGGGTCACCCCAGCATCATTCTAATAACATCACCCAGGCAGCCCCCTACCCTGTCTAAACATAAGACTGACACAAATGAACAACAGACAGGACCACCTGTGCTGTGAAATCCATCCAAAGAGAGGGAGGCTCCACAGCACCAAACTGGTAATATTAGAACAATCTTTTCAGCTTCCTCCCCGCAAATCTCTCTCCACTTCTCAGCTCTACCTGCTGCTCAATGTGACCCATAAAGTATAAATTTAACATCTTAAGCCTAGCAGGGTGTCATGTATGAAAAAGAGGGGAATTTTTTTTTCTGCATGGTATTGAAGATTCTTCCTCTTCTCTCATCTCAATCATATCAAGTTACTCTATCTTGCAGATTCCAGTCCAGCAACATCTACCCACATAACCCCCCCTCTCTCTACTGCCCTAATAGAGGCCTTCATTATCCCTACAGTCATATTAGTCCCCCAGCAGATCATTCTGCCCATCCCTCCTCCTCAAAAGTATTGTTTGTGTTACTGCCAGAATAATTTTTCCTTTGTACAAATGTGGCCACGTCACTCCTGAGGGGAAAATTCTTCAGTTGCTCCCTATTGCCTACTGGGTAATGGCCATATTCTTTGAGCACTATTCAAGACCTTTCATAATTTCAAACCATCTTGCCTTGCAGCCAAAATTCATACAAGTAACCCCAATGCAATTTTTTTTTTTGCTTTTGGGAGAGCAATTGGGGTTAAGTGACTTGACCAAGGTCACAAGGCTATTTTTTTTGTTGTTAAGTGTCTAAGGCTGGATTTGAACTCAGGTCGTCCTGACTCCAGAGCTGGTGCTCTACTTCCTGCGCCACCTACCAGCCCTCCCAATGCATTTTATACGCTTTTCATTATCCATCAGGGCTCTGCAAAGTTTCCACTGCAGGGAACACCATGATTCTCCCAAGTCAAGCTCATCATCATGCATCAATTTTGATATTCAACACCTTCTCAAAACCCTCAGATGCTTCTCCCCTTTCTATAAATCGGTTGGGGGAGGGGGGAGCAGAGCAAGAAATTCATTCCAAAGTTTTTTGTTATTTTTTTTCTCATTTTCATGTCTTATTTATTTTATTTTTAATTTATGGAATAAAACAAACATTTCCATAACATAGTATGATGAAAAAGATAATTGAACAGGAAACTTCAAAGTTACTACGTTTCCCTTTATAGACGGCTTAGAACTTTCCAGATAACTCCATTTTCCATCAGCATATGCTTGGTTTTGACTCCACAAATATGCCCTGGTAGTCCTCCCTCCTGCCTTTCAGATTTCTTTTGTGTGTGGCCTTCCCCAGTTAGATTATAAACTCCTTGAGGGCAGAGACTGTCTTTCTTTGTCTTCAGTTGTATCCCCTTAGTGCTTAGCACTAAAGCCCACCCTAGGCACTTAATAAATCTTTAATAAAATCTTAATAAATCTTTATTGACTCTCGATTGACTCTAATCAAACTAGCCTAATCTGTCTGCCTCTCAAAGGATCCATAAGCACTCCCACCACTATGCCTTCGCTCGCGTTATGGCTCAGTGACCCACCACGCCACGGAGACGGGTTCCCTCAGCAGCACACAAGTCCCAAGCACATCGCTAAGCTTTCGCTGGGGGTGCTTCCCCTGCTCCAGCAACAACAGAGGGATTAGGTAACTGACTGACACTCACAATCAGCCCCAGCCCAAGGAAGGCTGCAATAAAATCTGGCCGCAGCGCTCCAAGGCAGCCGTCTGCCAGTGGAACAAGGAGCCAGCTATGCGGCCTGCCCCCGCCAGACCCTAGATATTTTAACAGCTGCATTGTATATTAAGGAGGGGGGCTCCCCCCGCCCCCTGAGCTAGAGGAAAAACAACAGTCGCCTTTGCCTCGGGGAGGGAAAACAGCCTGCCCTGTGGCTGGGCGCTCAAGTCAAACAATCCCTCCCGCTAAGCGTGAGAGGGGAGGGCACTAATGTGGTCCCCGGGGTGTGTGTGTGCCTGGGCTGCTGCCAGACCTAGCGTGGGCACACACAGGCTGCAGCTAACTGTCTACAAGGGAAGTAACAGCGGAGCACAAAGAGGGAGGAGTGAGGCCAGGCACGGGAGGGGAGCTGAGGCGGGGGGAGGGGGACAAGAAGGCAGAGCAGGCAGTTTGTAATTCTCTGGCTTCCATTCCAGTCTCCTGCTACTCAGTGGGTGCCAGTGACTGCACTTTCTTTCCCGTTTTCTCCTTCCCTCCAAGGTGGAAGTGACTAAAGAAGAGGAGGGAGTTTCAATTCCTTTTCCCTCCCTCCACCTCCTTCCAAATGACGTTCTGCTCTCCTTCCCTACCAAGCTCATCTTGACTCCAAAGGAAGCATCTTGCTGCTTGCAAAGAGCCCCTAGAATAGATCTAGAAGAAATAAAAACCATTTTTAAATTCAAAATGGAGTAACCGAGTAGTTACCTAGTTCATAGAAGCATTCTGTTTTCTGCAAGGCTGGTCATTCCTTGAACTTCACCTGAAAACTGCATTTAAAACCATCTTTCTCTTTTCCCAGGATTTTGTGACCCAGGAAAGACGCTAAAACCAGAAAAGTTCAAGTCATCCACTTCCTATCCTATTGAATTAAAAATATATATATAAAAGCTTGTTTGCTTTGCAATCAAGGTCCTTCACAAACCAGTACCAGCCTACCTTTCCAGCCTCAGGGGTATTGTTCCCTTTTATATCTCATATATTCCATCAAAACTGACTCATTCCTGGAACTATTTTATGCTTTAGTCCTTCTGCACATCTAAACACACCATTTCTTGTGCCTGGGACATAGGCCTCTATATATCCACGTGATGCTACAAACTTTGCCATCCTTCAGAAAAAAAAAGTCACTTCTTCCATGAAGCCTTCCCTGAGCTCAGCCAGAACTGATCTTTCTGATCTTCAATGGAATTTTATTTCCCCCAGCCAATAAACATTTATTAAGTGCCTACTATGTGTCTGCGCTGAGTCTGGGGAATCCCTACTCTCCAAAAGGTCATAATTTAATGGGGGAGACAACATGCAAACAACTCTGTACAAATAAGCTATATAAAGGATAAATGGAAATAATCAACAGAGAAAAAGCACACTTAATGGCTTTAATGTTATCATCTCCATTGGTGAGTATTTTACCTCTCTCACCAGATTCTAAACTCTTTGAGGCAGGGACTACTTTTAAAATTTCTTGTTATTATATCAGTACAGCCTTACACTCAACAAAGATTTCTTAAATGAGTGAATAAATGAATTGATGAATGAATGAACCTTAGACTATGATGCTGGGTGTAAAAGGGGGGAAAAATAAATGAAATTGTCCTGCAGTTGAAAGGGACTTCCATGGGTCTTCTTAAGTAGTCTTTCAACCCATGCAGATTGTACTCAGATAAATATCTAAAACTATGTTTATGAACAAAGCTGGTGGTTTACAAACAGTTCCTTTCCTAGTGAAACAGCCACTGGGCTGGTAAAGAATTGGTAAAGAATGTTGATTTCAATTAATTGGACCAGCTTTCATTGCATGTGGGTGGAAAGCAAAATACTGACAATTACTGTGTATCTTGAGGAGGGGTAGAGGCTGGTAAAGATTTGAACTGGACTGGCAGCTTTTTAAAAATTTGAAATACAACATAAAGGGATGATGAGTGGTTGATATAAATTGCTTGACTATGTTTATTTACACTTTAACCTACTCTGGGCTGGCTCCTTCCCTGACACTCCCCTAGCCTCCCAGGTGTTATTCATATTTATCACTTCTCTAGTGTGAGTGCCTCTGTGGTGGGTTCTGCCAAATGCCAGAATGCCAGCTAGACACCCAGGCCTGGGGCTTCCTTTGGCAAGCCACAAAGGCGCTGGATCTCCTGAGACTCTCCCAGAATCCAGAACCTCCCAGTAAGTCAGAATTGTGCCTCCTCTACCTGCTGCAGATGTATAGAGGGGTTCTTATGAAGCCAGATGAAACAGCTAATTTCCCTCTCCTCCCATTTACATCACCTTCAGGAAATTCTATCAGGTAGGTTCCCCCAGGGGGATCCTGAGTTCACCTTGCAAGGAGGTGAAAAACACAGCTTAGAAAGGGGTAATCTGCTTCACAGACACAGACAGACAGACACCCATACACACAATGATCCTATACCCTCACCTGGTCACAGGCTGTATAGTCTTACACAGCTCTCCTGTGCTTTATCAAGCTTGGACCTGCTTTCATGAACAGTTAAAGGCAGAGGGGAGAGCACGTGCCCTCATGGTCCTTGCTGTTTTTCCATTCAAGAATCCATTTCAGCATTTTTGCAATTACCTTCCCCCAACCCCAATTTTACTGCCTACTCTGTCTCCCTTTCTCATCCCTTCATCTCCACTGTAGGTGTGGTGTTTTGCTCTATGAGCAAAGCAGAATCACAGTAACACACGGGATATGTGAGATGCACAAATCTAAAGACATCTTCATCCCAAATGTTCAAGCAGACTATCTGTGCTCAACCTGTGCTAAAGCCTTCTGAACTCATATTGGACAGGTCAGCCACAGTCAAATAAATACATTGCACCTTGACCCCAATATTGGTAATATCACTGGTCATTTTCAAGTATGAAAGATTAACAACACATGTAGTGAACAATTATGGGACAGAGAAAGGGGGCAGCTAAGGAAGAGAGATCTATCTGGCAGGACAGGTCTAGGCAGACAATTGACAGAGACCAGGAAGGTAAGCTAAGGCAAGAAGATAAACACACAGTTACTATATGTCCATGCAGAAACACAAATAGAGTTCACCGTCTGAGTGTTAAGAGGTGAACAAGATTGGCACCAGTAAGCAGGTGTAAATCAATCATGTTCTGTCCTTCCTTTCGTGTTCAGGTGGTTCTGCAGGTTTACATGCTGATTGTGGCCAAAAAGAAGTCAGAGACCTGCAAGTGAATGGCCTCCCCAAATGAAGCAGGCATAGAGATATTAGCATTACCTGAGGAATAGTGGAATGAAATCTAGCTTTCCCATTCTATGTTAAGATCATCACCCTAAAGTTCGAAAGACCTTACACAGATGAGGAAACTGAGGTCCAGGAAGTTAAAGGGACTTGCTCAATCAAATAGGAAATAAGTTTCTAAACAGGGATTTGAACCCACACCCTTTTGACTCCAGAGCTTGTGTTCTTTCCAATGTGTTGCTAGTATAACTCTTCTTACTTCTCCATTTCACTGGGTGCTAATCATAGCCAAAAGTTTAAGCAGGTAACGTAGACCACCAATAAATTGTCAATAATATGTTGTTATTTAAAGGGAAGTGACCAGGTCCATATCTTGCAGAAGTAAAAAAAAAAAAAAACCTTCCAACAACCCTGCCATGATACTGAAATTCCTCCATCAGAGATTCATTCCTTTGGATTATAAAGTCTTGTTTTTTTGTCTTCAAGAGTACCTAATTAAAATGAAAATTTCCCCAAGAGGAGTCCTACTTTAAGTCATTGACTTACTAGAAATTACTTTGTGAAAGTCCCTTTGGAATTGGGACATGGGATAGGATTAGTGGAAGCAAGCAGGAGTGGGGGGGAAATGATTCAAGTGGGTGTGAGACAAACTTTACCTAGTTTACAATTTTGTTGAGATATGACTCTGGGTCTGATTTCCAACCCACACTCCCTGAATAAAAAGAATACTTCAACTAACAACTTCATCCTATATAGAAATACTCGGCAACACATGCACACAAAATTAGATAACGTGTGTGTGTGTGTGTGTGTGTGTGTGTTAGCTTTTTCCTTTTCCCGTTCTCAATAAAACTCTCTTATGAGGGCTCAATCAGCCACCTTTTATTTGCTCAGTCTTTTGAAGGCTTCTGGAGAGAGAATAAAAGTGTTCTTTAAACCCAAGTCTACACAGAGCTTCGTAAATCAAAGTCTTCTTTCAAACCATCATAGTCAGTCTGGGTTAATGAATTAGGGTGTCGCAGATGGAAGCTGTTTTCAGAGCCATCCACTGATCAAAAGTGTCACTTAGAATATCCTTAAGGTGACAGACAACCCATGTGAGGAGGACAAGATGACACTCTTGATTTGATAAAGGCCAGTGGGGAAAGGTGGGGTGGGGGAGGACACACAGAATACATTGCCACTCTGTCACTTACTGGGGTATGGCCCAGCTTACAAGATGCCTTCTCCTAAAGCCTGGACTGGTAGATCAAAACAAAATTGATAAGGGACAGATATAGGAGATGAGAGTGGAGTTGTTTCCACCTTTGGGAATACTTTATAATGGAATAATCAATCACAATCACCATGAGGTATCAGGAGGTCTGACCAGTTCATATCCAGAGAGAGCATATTCAGTTCATTGGATGGCATTCCCCTCTGTTGTTCCCCTAACACTGGAGTCCTGGTTTTTCTGGGTTTTTGTTACCATGTGTCTTTAGGTTTATACACTGAAAATAATTTCCTTGTCCTTTTCTAGACCTTACACTTATGATTATTCGGAAGCAGTGGAAGTAGAGTGGAAATACCATCAAAATGAGAGTCAGATAATGCAGTCTAGCCTTGACTCTGAGAGTCACATAGCGTTGACATTGGACAAGCCATTTAACTTCTCTCAGTAAAACAACATTAGACTAACTGATCTGAGGTCTCTTTCCAGCCCTAAAATTCTATGCTTCTAATATATGTGTGTGTAATTATATATAAAATTCCTTATATAAAAATATTTCCTAATTCTTCTTACCACTTTCACCACTGAAGGGATAGACATGATTCTCGTCCTGAGAAGTTCCCAATCTGATGTAGTAGACACAACCTTTAATGGAGATTCTTATGAGATGTAGGAGAAACAATTCTACCTGAGCCTAATGGAAATGATACAGAATCACATAAACTTGGAATTGGAAGAGTCCAAGAGATCATCTAGTTCAACTTTACACTTTATAAGGAATCATTTCTATAGGTTCCCTGACCAACACTAAAGACTTTAGTCCTGCATTACTTGCCTTTATTAGGAGGTTGTGTGTGGCAGAGTGCAAAGTCCACAAGACTAAGCATCAGGTGACCTAAGTAATATGCCCCAACTCTGATTCTGCCTAGCTATGTGATATTAGACAATTTAAAGTGACAACCTCCACTTAAACACTTCCATTAGGGACATATCACTACCTCAGACAGTGGCATGGATGACAGAACATGTTCAGAGGCAAACTATAATAGCAATGGGATATCTTTGTCCATATAGCTATGTGCTAACTCTACTAATCATAAAACATCTGAAAAATTTTTATTGGATTCATTGACAATCTCATCTCCACAGAGGGAGGAAGGAAGGAAGGGAAGGGAAGAGAAAGGATGAAGGAAGGAAGGAAAAGAAGGAAGGAAGGAAGGAAGGAAGGAAGGAAGGAAAGAAGGAAGGAAGGAAGGAAGGAGGGAAGGAGGGAAGGAAGGAAAGAAGGAAGGAAGGAAGGAAAGAGGGAAGAAGGGAGGGAAGGAAGGAAGGCAAGGAGGGAGGAAGGAAATCAACTTAATTCTTGACTCAATTTTGACTACAAAGAATACTAGTTGGTGAAAGTGAAACTGATAGAACTATTGGGGGGAAATGACATTGTCATTTAGAGTTCTAGATCAGGAGGAAATTGCTCAGAAACTTTTGTTTCTTTTTCTAGCTATTTGGTAATTGGTACTTTGTTATATAACACTAGTTACTATCAGTATTTGGTACATATTGGACATTTGTTTCTGTGTTTGAATTTCTTGGGGTTATCATGTACACAGCAGTGGAATTTCTGACAGTTAAGGCATTCCAGAAATGGTTGTACTGGTTCAATTTATAGCTCCATTAACAGTGTATTAGTGTACATGGTGGGTCAGTGTGTCTTCCTTCTTATTGACTTAATGTTCACTGGACTCCAAGATATCTGATCTCCCGAAGTACAGAGAATAGGCTGTAGCCAGAGAAAACTCAAATAGGATATATATCAATGGGTATGATAAATGAACCAAAAGAAATTTTTTCTCTTTCATTTTTATTACACTTTCTATCCCCTTACATCATCTTTTCCAAGTTTCCAGGGGGTGGAGGATGTAATTAATTGCCTCTAGATTCAGTTTCTTAGGGTTCCATACCACTGCTTTTGAGCCTCTAAATCTGTGTTCTCCTAGGTTTCCAGTTTTCTAGACCATCTTGGGTTGTATGGAAGGATTTGCCAATTCTTTTGTCATGCCAGCAAGGAAAAGCTCTTTTCCATTCTAGGCCTTGGTCTAGCTTCATTTGCATTTTCTTCCCACAACTGACCTCTTTCTGATTCTTCTGAGTTTTCCCATCCATCCTATTCCTTTCTTTTTTATCAATCAATTGCTAAATAAAATATTTAAGCAGTGGGGAACAGCTGTTTTTTTTTCCCATCAAGAAAGGAATTATTCCTTCTGAATAAGATTGCTCTACTTGGTGAAAAGAGCATTCACACTGAAGTCCAAGTGGACAGAGGGGTGTGAAGCTGAAGGTTTCATCTCACACCCTGCACATTGGCAAAGAGGGAAAAAAATTCAGTAATTGTCAATACAGAAGGGTCTGTAAGAAGGGAAACACACTGACACATTATATACACTAATATACTGTTAGTGGGGCTATAAATTGAAGCAATACAACCAAATCTGGAGTGCCTAAAGAAACTGCTCCCTCTAACTCAGAAATTCCACAGTGATAACACTAAGTCAGAAACAAGGACTCAAGACCAAATACTTCCAGTAATTAACACTATGTAACAAAGAACTAGAAACAAACTAGAAACAGAATAGCTAGAGGAAAGAGAAACACACTATAAAAATGTAATGAGGTACTATTGTGCAGTTAAAAATAATAAATGAGGAAGTTAAAGAACCATGGAAAGACATATGACTGGATGCAGAAATGAAATAAGCAGAATCAAAAGAACAATGTGCATGACGACAATAATATAAATGAAAAGACCACATAAAGATCTTATCCTGGAGAGCAAATAATAAAATATGCCTCCCCCTCCTCCCAGCAGAAAGGTGGACTTGTAGAAGAGAATGCCATAGAGTTATCCATTGAAGTCACTTGTTGGATGTTTGTGACTAATTATTTGTCTGTGTCACAAAGAAAGATAATCTGAAGGGATGGAAGGGTTCTCCCAACCTCCACACCAAAATGGCTGCAATATAAAGAAAAAAAGGCACCAATAAAATTCATTTGTAAAATCAAAGAGGGAAGTAAGTTTAAACAAGTATACAATTGCTTTAAAGAAGAGCAGCTGACAATGAGATTAAAAAGACAGCTTCCTATTAAGTGCTGGGTCATGATAAGACATGCACAAGTGGGACAGGTAAAGGTTTTGCCTATCCCTTCCAAGGTACCCTTTTTTCTTAAAAAGGATAAGGAGAGTAGAAAGGATCTGGAGGAAGGTAAAGTAGAATTGTTGTTATTCAGTCATGTCTGACTCTTTGTGGCCCCATTTTGGGTTTTCTTGGCAAAGATATGGAAGTAGCTTGTCATTTCCTTCTTCAGTTCATTTTACAGGTGAGGGAACTGAGGCAAACAGAGGTTAAGTGACTTGCCCAGGTTCACACAGCTAGTATGTGTTTGAGGCCAGATCTGAATTCAGGTCTTCCTGACTCCAGGTCTGGTACTCTATCCATTGTTCTACCAGCTGAATAAAGCCTTTATGACAAACTGAGTTAGCATACCTGATCTAGAAAGATTCTCACCATCCTCACACTCTAAATGGAAATACAATAGAAGAATGTCAGGGAAGACTGTGCCTATGTATCACAGGAGTAGATAAGTACCTTAAAATTATATGATTTGAAGGCTTTAAAGGAAAGGCTCCCCTACCCCTAAATATCTCTCTTGCTTTTTCTGAAATTCTGCCATAAAAGTTTCATTCAAGGTTAAGTCTTAGAACCTCCAAGTGTCCTTTGTTAAAACGCAAATGCCAAGAATTAGAGAATTCATTTCAAAAAATTCCTCTTTCACATATATAACGAAGAAAGAATGAGACATGAGGAAAATACATTTCAGGAAGAAGGAGAATAAAGCAGTAATAACAGCTAGCATTTATATAGCTCTTTAAGGTATGCAAAGCACTTTATAAATATCTCATTTGATCCTTACCATAGCCCTGGGAGCTTGGAGCTATTATTATTATTCTCATTTTATAAATGAAGAAACCGAAGCAGACTTGCCCAGAGTTAGACAAACAGATTTGAATCTAAGTTCAAATCCCTAAAAGTCAAACCTTCCTCTCTCTGAATCAGGTCTTCTGATTCCAAGTGACAACTTCTTAATGTCTCCAGGCAGTTCTCTAAAACAGAGAGACAAAACTAATCTGCCTTGGTAGAAAAAGGTCCTCAGCAGGACCTCCCTATACTTTTTTTTTTTGCTTTTTGGAGGGCAATTGGGGTTAAGTAACTTGCCCAAGGTCACACGGCTAGGTTTTTTGTTTGTGTGTTGTGTTAAGTGTCTGAGGTTGGATCCGAACTCAGGTCCTTCTGACTCCAGGGCTGACACTCTACTCACTGTGCCACCTAGCCACCCCCCTCCCTATACTTTTAAAATCACAGTGCCCAGAAGAAAAAAAAAAGTGGAGAAAGATAATGCACCCGATGTAAGCATAGGGAACTAACTAACTTGATGTCTGGGTAGCCAGGAGGCAACATGATGGCCCTGGGGCTGAATAAGCAAATGACAAGCTACCACAATTATAACTGAGAGTAGTAGAGGTTGTTTCACTATTGTTTTTGTATCTCCAGTACTTAATACAGTGTCTGGCACATAGTAATCACTTAATATATGCTTCTTGTTGTTGATAATTTCTCAGTTTTGCCAAGAAGCTAATCCTGATTTTAGTTGGTGGGGAAAGGAAGGCCTAGAGGACCTTCCTTGACATGCATTACCCTGAAATTATAGTTTGAGAGATTCAGAATGATACAGTAAAAAGTACACTAGACTAGGAGTCAGGAGATCTTGGTTACAGCTCTGACTTTACCATTACTCACTATATGACCTTGGGAAAGTCAATGTTATACTCCGAGTCTCAGTTTTCTCACCAATGTTTAAGGCATTACCCATTTCACAGGCAGTTTGGTAACAGCAAAGGACAGAAAAAAGTATTTTTATGTAAAGAAGAAGAAATAAATCAACTTGAGGGGAAATGTAAAGCAATATTTCTTTCATAGGTGAACAGCTTGGTGGTTAAAAGAAGCAGAGTGTAAGCTTTTATTTAATTTTTAAGTGCTAAAAATCCATATTCAAATAGTCTTCAGATAAGAGGAGAAAAGGAGCAGAAAATGAAATTTTGCATAAATAAAAAGGATTAAATCACCTTGTAAAAAATGAAAGAAGATGTCCCTTTTGGGTGTGAAGCATTTGGCGACCGAAAGGGACAGAAAAGTAACTTATATAGTAAAAACTTTGTGCAAATATAAAGAAAAATAGTTTTCAGAGATATGGAATGTTAAAAGGACTGAGGAAAGTCTGAGGAAGTAGGCATTGTGATCTTTTAGATAATTTACATATAACATTTATGGCTTAAGAAGTTGAAACACAAAATAATGGATCTGTTTGGAGTCTATGGAATAATTAAACAAGGGCTGTTGGTTTTAAAAATAAAAGAAACAGGGGCGGCTAGGTGGCGCAGTGAGTAGAGCGCCGGCCCTGGAATCAGAAGGACCTGAGTTCGGAGCCAGCCTCTGACACTTAATCCACACAAACAAAAACCTAGCCGTGTAACCTTGGGCAAGTTACTTAACCCCAATTGCCCTAAAGGGGAGGCTAGGTGGCGCAGTGAGTAAGAGCGCCGGCCTCGGAGTTGGGATGACGGGAGATCAGATCCGGCCTCAGAAAATGAGCACCCACGCATAAATAATGACTAGCCGTGTGACCTTGAGCAAGTTACTTAACCCCAATTGCTTTAAAAAAATTTTTAAAATTAAAAAAAAAAACTAAAAGAAACAGAAGGGCAGGGAAGTCAAACATTTTTACCTCTAAGGGAAAGTTGAGTCATTGAATATCAGGAACATCTGGTTTGAAAAACTAAAGGTGGTAATAAAACCTACAATGAACATCAGGGCAGAAAGAGAAGAACTCAGTAAGGGACAGAAAAGCCAGCTCTGATTGATCAGTACAAGCACAGTGGTCACCAGAGAATACCTGTGCGACCAGCAAGAGAGGAGGCAGCTAGGTAAAACTGTATGTAGTGTGTTGAGCTTGGAGTCAGAAAGACCCGAGTTCAAATTTTGCCTTTATACACATAGTTGTTTGATCCTGGGTAAATCACTTATCTTCTTTCAGGATTATAATATACCACACCCTTCATAGGGTAGTGAAGATCAAATGAAATAATGTAGGTAAACTGCTTTTATAAACATTTAAGTGCCACATAAATGCTAATTGTTGTTATTCATTATCACCTGCTCTTCCTAATTGTCTAGATAAGGGCTTTGAAGCGCATTGGGAAAAAGCTGAATTGCTCTCTACTGCCACCTACAGTTTCAGAAAGCTGAATTCCTTTGGAGGTGCCTATTGTTCTCTGCTTCTCTCTCTGGTTTGAGAGGAAAAGAGGGAAAGAAATACAAGCTTTCCAGCTGATTTACAGTTTGTTGGATCAGGTGGTTGACAATGACTGGACCATACAGAATCCTGGTAGTGAAAAGCTGGCTGGGCTTATCTGCATTGTGAGAAGGAGCTACCTGGATAAGATTTAATGGGACCTGCTAGCCATAGCCAATACAACAGCATAACACTTCCCCAGCATCCTCTTAAGGATGATGGTGAATTAAAAGAGCTGGTCAATGCCCCATCATTTTGAGAGGAGAATAAAAAAGTATTTGTCCATCAGTAGATTTGTCCATAAAGGGAACAGGAGAGCAGAAAAAGATCTTCTTGTGGTGCAGCTATTCCTGAATAGGACTGCAGTCTAGAATTGTGAATTACCCCCAAGTACATGAATTCTCCTCATTCCTGTGGCACCCTGACAGGTTTTTGAAAGCATGTGCCTATTATCCTCCATAGATATTGAGTACATTGGTGGGAAAGTGTGGCCTCAATTTATGTATGAACTATGATAATTATAATCATTCCTGCATTTACTTTTCCTTAATTTCTCATTTTTTCTATAAATTTCTAAATCTATATTTTATTTATTATTCTTAATTTTGTCTTTTTAAACAAATGATTATGCTAAATATCCAACAATACTTATATGTATCTGGTCTTGAGAAGACAGAAATCACACTGGTAGGGCTCCACTCCAACACACACAACATAGTTATTCTTAGGGTCCTGAGAGAACTTGGGTGCATCAATATAGCGGCTGGTCCTTCTATAAGAACCTAGATCTGCCAGTATGAGGGCATGTTTTAAGTGAACCAACACAGAAAGTAAGTATGGAGGCCCACACCAGCATGCATGTCCCATGCTAAGGGTTACATTGTTAAGGGTTGTACTATGCATATGTATGTATATTGCATATGCAAGATCACTGAAACAGGGCATATCTAAGGACCCTTTCAGTTCTGAAATTCTATTTTTTTTCTACTCATCCTCTCTTTCTCATTGATGAGTAGAAGCTATTATCTTGCTTTACTGTTGGACACCGAGAGAGAACTAACAGGTTACATAAAAGCTTAACCTATTAGTCAGGCAATCATTTGAAGTTACAACTAAACCAGATATCCATCTGAGAGAGAAATCAAGGCGATTATTGGGACAATTCTATTAGCCTACACCAACCTATAAAATATTACTTATGCTTGGAACAACGATGTGAATGAATATAGGAGAAATAGAACTCAATCTTTCAGTCAATCAATCAACATTTATTGATTTACAGGCACACTGTATCTACTATGAGATTGCACTGTGCCAAGCAGTAGGGACACAAAAAGATAAAATACAGTCCATGCCCTCAAAGAGCTCCCAATCTAATAGGGGAGATAAGAAGCAAACAACTGTTTCAAACAAGCTATATACAGGATAAAGAGGAAATAATTAACAGAGTGAAGACACTACAATTATTAGGGGTTGGGAAAGGCTTCCACTAAAAGTAGGATTTTCAGTGGAATTAAAGGAAGCCAAAGGAAGCTTTCCACAAATCCTGCTCGTCAAATAGTTTGGGGCACTTTATACACAGTCTGGTCCTGTGTGTGTATGTATGTGTGTTTGTGTGTGTATGTGTGTTTCCAAACCTTATTACATTTATATAAGGAGCCCAGTCCTATATTACAGGTGGCCAGAGACAGGGCTAGTTCTGAAAGAGTTGTGAAGTAAGAAAAGTTGGTCTCAGTTACCCCCATCTCACCTTTTCTAAATCATACACAACCTCTTCTGCCACAATTATATTCATGTAGCATAGGTTTCTCCTATCTGGAATAGAGATCTAATAAAATCATAGGCACCAAAGGCATTATTAGGGACTGAGTGTTATCTCTCTCAAAAGCATTTGCATTTAAGAAGGCTATGTTGTAATAGTCAAAGGGATTAATCCCTAAGGTTATAATGTTAGCACTGGGAGAGAAGATATTCCAAAGTGGGCTGCTTTTTTGACTACCCTTAAATATTAACATGCAAGGTATCCTATTTTGCCCTCCTCTGTATCAGGGGTTATGCATCAGTTCTATGGAGACAAATGAATTCAAGATTTTCCTGGTTTTTCATTATAAATAATGAAGGACCTAGCTCAGGCCCCTTGTTTCAGATGAGAATATTGGGGCCAAGATTTAAAGTGACTTGCCCATAGAAACATAGCAATAAGTACTGGATCACGGATTCAAGCCTGGCTGCAAATCTAGATCTCTTTTCATCACATTACATCATACTTCTCCCATATCCCCAAGCCACTAAACTGAACAGACTTGTATGGAGGCTACTTTTAGTTATTCTAAAATATACACATATAACAAGATAAATGTAATGATTGGTTGAAAAAATGTTTGGTGGGGAATGTGGGGGTAAAGGTCTCCTATTTCCAATAATAAAGAAAGAAAATGTCCAATGGATTCCCTCACTAACCATCTCCAAAGCTCTGCAATTAGAACTTTTTAGACTCAACATATCTGCCTTACCTGATAACAACAGCATCTACCTTCCAATTGCTAAAGGATAACAGTATGTATAGGTATGTGTGTATTTTTCCCCTTTACATGATAATTGCTAAGTTGTGTCCCAAGTAATCAATATCACTAATAACTCTGATGAATTCAAAGTTATTTATGCACAGAGAGGGGAAGGGAGGATAGAGGGGGATAAAAAGGAAGAATAAGAGGGAGAGGTACTAGAGGAGAGAGAGAGAGAGAGAGAGAGAGAGAGAGAGAGAGAGAGATGTTTTGCTGAGTACACATTCCTTCACCATGTAGTGATGTCTAGTGTTTGGATAGAAGTATGGTTTGTTTTTTATTGGCGTTTTTCTCCTTAGCCCAAACAAGGGTACACCCCCCCCCTCTCTCACCCTCACATGCACAGATTTTCTAGGGGCCAAAGAGACACAAAAGGTATTCTGACTTATTATCATCAGAATCAAGACTATCTCTTGCTGTCCCTACCAAGCTTAGAAGGATAGCCAGAGGATGAATGAATGAACCATTACCTGCTGAGCTGCCCTGGATGGGAGCAGAGTGGGGTGGGGTTTTTCTTGGGGCAGTGTCATATCCAGCCCTGAGGAAGCAAACAGTCCTATCATGGTCTTTGTTCTTGTTAAATGTTTACCGAGTGCCCACAGCAGCAAGCCAAGAATGAGGCAGAATACAACATTCACAGAATGTACCTGATCTCTGGTTCACTGGTACCATTTAGGAAGACAGCAGGACATAAAGAAAACAGCACTGAATTTGAAGCCAAGGGTTCTGAGCTCTCCACTAATAATAATAATAATTATTATTATTATTATATATTATTATCTGTCTTGCCTTAGACAGTTTCTTTAACCTCTCTGGGTCTCAGTTTCCTCATCTATAAAATAAAGGTGCTAGAGGTTAATAAAGGTCTAGACTAGACTTAAAAATCTTTAAGGTACTTTTCTTCAAAACTCAGGATCCTGGGGCAGCTAGGTGGTGCAGTGAATAGACACCAGCCCTGGAGTCAGAAGGACCTGAGTTCAAATCCATCCTCAGACATTTGAGACACTTACTAGCCATGAGACCTTGGGCAAGCCACTTGACCCCAATGCCCTGCCTTCTCCCCTCCAACAAAAAAAGAAAAAAAAAACCTCAGGATCCTACAAAGAAAGCTGGCTGCAATCAATCAGCAGCAGAGCAGCAATGGGGACCTGAAATTTAAAACAGAACTGGATTTGAACCCTTTCTCTGCTACTTATGGCCTTTTACCACCTTAAACAATTTATTTTTTTGAGGCTCTGTGGGCATAACTTCTCTTATGTGCAAAAGAAGTAGGTTAGACTGTATGATTTCAGAAGTCTCTTTTAGCATTAAACCTTACAATCTACTATACCAAATAACCAGTTTGGCTAATTGTTTTTAAATAGGATTAAGCAGTTCCTCTGGCAGCTCTATGAAGAAACAGCTTCAGCCAAGGGTGGATATTCTGTCAGTGAATAAAACAATTATCCAGAAAATTTGGCCATAGAGACAGCTACTCACAACAGTCCAAGCTCAAACTCCTTTTCTTTCTTCAGCAGCAAGTTTTGATTTTTCTTCCCCTGAATTGCCTAGATAATGTTCTTGGTTTTGCTGAGACATCCTTGGTGTTCAGGCCAAACATGAAATTGAGCCCAAGGGTTATGTCTCCTTTTCTAGTCGGGCTAAGGCGGCATTATCCCTGTAAAAGCCAAGCATATTCTTTTACAAAGAATCTGCTGTTCCCAACCAGGTTCTCATGAGATCTCTGTCAAAGCTTCAAAGAATAGGCCAAGATTTTGCCCAACAGAAGTCACTGGGCCTATGTAGAAAATACCAGAATCTCACTCTGCCTATTGAGAAACTATGCTTTAAATACATGCAACCCAAATACCTTGTCATACACCTACTTTAAACACCAAAAAGTACCTGATAATATTTTGTTTACTTGTTATGTCATGATCACAGAACACCGCTAATGAACTAATATGTTGTCATTTCCCCCATTAGACTGTGAGATCCCTGAGAGCAGGAACCATCTTCTGCCTTTCTTTGTATCCCCAGAGCTTGGCATGATGCTTGGCATATAGTAGGTGCTCAATAAATGTTTCTTTACTGATTGAATGGTAAAAACTTAGAGCCAGATGGGCCATTATTCTATACACAAACACATTTATCCACCTGGTCACCTCTCTAGAGCACATGAGGAGTTACCAAATCCCTACCCTTCCTGGCTTCCCCCCTTACACAGTCCTAATTATTTTCTTCTGGCTGTGTGGGCTGCTCTTATGATCTGTGGAGATTAAATCAGGGTTTCGAACAGGAACATTTGGAGTCACTAGAGAAGAATGATGCTCTAATGTGATAACCAGCAGCTCAGAGATGCCACAAGGGCCAGAGGGAGCCTCACACTGTTGCCAGGAGAGATGGGCTGATGAACTAGTTTAACGAAGTGAGCAGAAGCCACCCAGATCAAGGGGAAAATGAACATCAATTAATAGGCAGTCAGTCAGGCTTTGATGATAATCAATGTGATCTTTTATTCAACGGTAGGAAAGTCCTCCTCACTGAAGCCTGGAGGGGAAGAATCCATCAGTTACAAATATGCTGAGTTGGAGCATTTGTAATGTTTATGGTTCTAGTTTGTGCTATCACTCCCTCCCTCTGGGATGCATGTTCAACAGGAGCCTGTGTTACAGACACGTCTCATCTTGCTCCCTTTTAAAATCTCTCAAAGCCAAACAGACACCTCAACACAGATTACCCACTGGTTTCCTGGAGCTGCATGCAACACTGGGAGCCTCATCCCCATGGAGCATTCCAAACCTGTCCTGTTACAAACACCAACTCTAGAGTCCCTACTTTGTGGGATCTCTTATATTTTAAAATCATAAGCAAGCTCCTTGAGAATGGGGGTGATTTGATTCTTTGTATTTGTATCTACAGTGCCTAGCATATAGTAGGCATTTAAATCAATGCTTGTTGGGTGACTGGATTGATTATAGAATCATAGCTTTTTAAGAGATGGAAGGAATCTTAAGAAATCATTTACTCACTCCACTTTGCTTTACAAATGAAGCAACAGATAAACAGAGAGATGAAGTTCAATTTAATTCACAACTAGAACGAAACACCTACTTTGGGCCTGACCTGGAATGTAAAAATGAAAAGGAAGTATTCCTTACCCTCAAAAAGCTTACAGTCTTCTTGGGGAGAGCAATATAACAGAAATTTACATCACCATACCTTTCAGGTACAGGGTGCTAGAAGCAGAGTAGAGAAAAATACAGTGCTTGGGCAAAATTTAACTGTGGAAAAAACACTTTCAGATGAGAGAATCAGGGAGGGTTTCAAGGCACCTCATATGAGCCTGGAAGTGAGAAAAGTCACTTGTCCAAGAAGAGGAACCATCTCCTGACTCCCAGTTCACTACTGTCTCTACTAAAGAGAATCTTGCCTTACTCAGTCAAAGAGTTGGACTGTCTATTACTGCATTTCTGTCCTCCCAATGATTATATTAGACCATTCCCTCCTTTAAAGTATCTTCGATCCAACACTCCCTCCAACGGTCTTCATATCGATCTCTGGCTCATAGGTCCTACAAGTATAAATACCAACCCATCAGTCCTCTGCCTACTAGAGAGTTGCTTTTAATAAAAGCATTTGGGGGGATGCTTGCCTGGAAGTTCAGAATTTTACTTATGCTGACACTCCCTCACCTCTCTTATTTCCCTCCTCATCTCCCTTTCTATTACAGCCACCTCTGTGCTCACAGACGCCTGCTTGTCTCCCCACTTGCCATTAAAAACAAGTCATTCGGGGCAGCTAGGTGGCGCAGTGAGTAAGAGCACCGGCCTCGGAGTTGGGATGACCCGGGATCGAATCCGGCCTCAGAAAATGAGCACCCACACATAAATAATGACTAGCCGTGTAACCTTGAGCAAGTTACTTAACCCCAATTGCTTAAAAAAAAAAAAGTCAGTTTGTGAGCCTCCCTACTCAAGGACGGTCAGCATTTTTCCACAAACACACATTTTTGGAAACCCAACCCAGAAGAATGCAGCTTGATGCCCTTATTCCACCTTTCTGAAGGACAGGGCTGCAAGAAAAGAAGTGCCTCAGCTTCTAAAGGTCTCCTCAAATCTAAAGCCCTTCACCATTATGCTGTCCTCTGTCAGAGCAACAGAGACAGCCCGTCCTTCAAACTGACAGACTGCTCAAGCCTTCCAAATAGGACTTGTTATAAGGGCAATGTCTCAACTCCCCATTAGGATCTACTTCCAAGTGGAAAGCTGTTCAGATGAGGGAAAAGGGGACTCACATGCAGAGGTGGGATGTGTTTATCTGATATTAAGGGAGTATCCCTTTAAGAACTGGCCATGAAACTTTACAGCCCCCTGCGTACCCACTCCACCCCATTTCCAAACTCCCATCTTTCCTCTCTCCCCTCAGATAGGTCCTTGATTTCCTCATAAAGAAGCCCTGGGAAGCTTGGATTCTTCAAACCTGTTGCAGCACAACTGGAACACCATGCACATTCCTTCATTTGAATTTCAGCCCATCCGGCTCTCCTCGTCTGCCCCTCTCCTCTCCCTCTCCCCCCTCGGGAAGAAGGACTGCCAAGATTCTCCCACCACTTTGCTTCACCTCTTCTCTCACAGAACCCCTCCCCAAACCATTCCACTGTCAACAGTCTCCTCCCCGTCTCCACATTGCAGCATCCATCCTCCCCTCCCACGGAAGCGGGTTGGCCATGCTTCCCAGTGGAGTATGATGCTAAATCACGAGGCTGGGCCTGGCCTTCTTTCCTCCCTCATCCCCCACCCACACAACCCCAAAGCCTCCATCAGGGCCACCATGTGTGGCCTCAGTGTTTCTAGCCCCAGGGATGCTACAGTCTCAAACTGGGTCCTCAAAGCTGAGGCAGTCCTTCCCCCTGTGACAATTGCATCTGCAGCCTGGGAGAAAGCATAGTATTTGTAGAGGGCAAAAAAAAATCTGCTGGGAACCACAGAAGGCAGTGAAAACCAGTTCTTTCCCTGCCTCCCCCAAACTCTAAACATTACTAAGGAATGTAGGAGACCATGATTACACCACACTCTTCTCCTGCCTGCCTACCTAAGGAAAATCAACTCCCAGACAGGATGTCCAATTAAATACCTGGAATTTTTCCTTACAAATAATCTTCCCTAAACCCCACTTTCATCATGTCCTACTCCTACTCTTCAGCTTCTGATGATTCTCTGTCACTTAGCCCATTGTCTATGTCCCTCTACAAGGACCTCCCTAATCTAGCCTTACCCTACTAAACCAGACTTGTTTTCTCCCACTGATTCCTTGATCCAAACCCTATACTCCAATCAAGCTAGTCTCTTCATCATCCCCAAATTTGTCATGCTTATTTAATCCATACAGGTCCCTTTGAATGAAATACTACTCCCCCACCAACATACCACACACACACACACACACACACACACACACACACACCTTTCCACACATTCAAATTCAGTCTATCCTTCAAGGTCCAGTTTATCTCCTCCCTCCTACAGGAAGCCTTATTCAATCATTTCTAGTTCACACTGACTTCTCGGAACCATATTTGGTATTTTCCCATCTTTTACAATGCAAAATTCTCCATTTATGTGAGTGTGTGTGCTCTTTAATAAGATAACAAGCTCTTCTTAAACTAAAGCTTCTGGATGAATTCTCCTCAGTGCCTACCACAGGGCTAACACTTACTATAAATAATTTCAGATCAACAACCCATGTGCCTATCTGTTGTTCTGTGTGCTCTAGGTCTGGAATAGTTTTGGACAAAATGGGATGGACATTCCATCTCTCCCTTCTGTAAAAGGGCAGCAATCCTTTTCCCCTTAACTGGACCAGTAGGAAGGTGGCTGATGAACACCTTTCACCATTTAAGAAGGATGTTCCAGATCAGGGTTCCTTAGCCTTTTGTGTCATAGACCCCTGTAGCAGTCTGGGAATGCCTATGGTCCTGTCTTCAGAATCATGATTTTAAATAATTGCAGGAAATACTAAATATCAGTTAGAGATTAGCAAAAATAAAGTGGTCATTTTTTTCTCCATCTAAAGTCATGGACCTCCTGAAATCTAGCCACAGACCCCTTCCCAAGGGGTTCACAGCCTCCCAGTTAAGAACCTCTGTTACAGATTACAACAATAATATCATCATGCTCTGCTTTAGAGAAAACTAAGAGAAGAAGGCTCAAATGAATCAGTCAAATGCATGAGACAGGGAACTGATCCAAGGAGACTAGAACATGAGAGAAAAGGGTCCTGTGAGATCATCTCGACCAACCTACTCTTCCATTTTACCGATGAGACAGATGAGACCCCAAGAGGTTAAGTGTCTTGCCGAAAGTCACACAGGTCAATGCAGGTCCTACAACTCCAAGATCAATGCTTTTTTGGCAAGGTACCATGACTGCCTTGTTGTTTCGACTAACGTCTGATTCTTCATGACCCTTTTCAGGGTATTCTTGGCAAAGATACTGGAGTGGTTTGCCATTTCCTTCTCCAGCTCATTATACAGATGAAGAAACTGAGACAAACAGGGTGAAGTGATCTGCCTAGAGTCACACAGCTAGGAAATGTCTGAGACTGGAATTGAACTCAGGGCTTCCTGACTCCTAGCCTGGTACACTATCTCCTGCACTGCCTAGCTGCCCCAATAGTGCCTAATGACTGCCTCAATGGCACCTAATTGAAGAGATTATGCAATTATGAAAAGATTCTTTGATTTGGAAAAGAATTAATGAAATGGTTTTTTCTTCAAACAGTAAGCATGAAAATGTATAATCTGGTTTTCAAAAACATTTCATTTACACTCAATTTTCCAGGAACTGACCCAATAGAGAATGTGAAACAACCCTGCCCTTGAGTTTGGGGCTGCTGGGATTCTCCAGCCTACCAGTCCCACAGAAGATAAGAGCATGACACCAACAAAGCTGCCATATTTTGCCATATGGGAGGAGGGGCAGAACTAGAAATGTAACCTTTTAGAGGGGGAAAGATGGTGATCTCTTTCCAAGGTATCTGAGTGTGGTTTTATCTTGATAGCATGAAAACAAAAAAAATGGGAAGAATCAAGGGAGCTCCTGTGCATACACACACACACACACACACACACACACACACACACACACACACACACACCATATAGAGTAATTTAGGTCCAGGAAGATTCACCATGGGTTTAAATATATCCCCCATTTGCAAACCAGTCTAAAATCCCAGTTTTCCTTTGGATTTATTTGAGTTAACACATTATAAAGATGTTATTAGTCATTACCAGCAAGGATTTAATTTTATCAGATTATCTATTAGGACCCTGATGGTACAGAACATAGAAAAAAATAAATCTAGGTAAAAACAAATTGGGGAAAGGAAGGGGGCAGGGATGGCACAAGTTCTTAAATATCGAACACATGTCAAAGCACCATGAGTGCCAAGGTCTTACTTATCTTTGTACTGTCTCCAACTCCCAGCACTGGCCACTGCTAGAAATAGAACCACCACTTTCTAGCTACAAGTTATAGATTTTGGAGGTCATTGAGTTCAGTCCCTTCATTTAAAGAGTCAGGAAATTGAGCCACCAAGAGGTACAGGGACTTGCCCAGGGTCAAACAGCTAGTATCTTTTTTTCTCTTTTTGGAGGGGGGAAGGCAGGGCAACTAGGGTTAAGTGATTTGCCCAAGGTTACACAGCTAGTAAGTGTTAAGTGTCTGAGGTCAAATTTGAACTCAGGTCCTCCTGACTCCAGGGCCTATACTCTATTCACTGTGCCACCTAGCCGCCCCTAGCTAGTAAGTATCTTAATCAGGTTATGAATTCAACTTATCCCAACTTTAAATCCTACACCCTATCCACTTCAGCACCGAGGGTGCTCTCCATAATAAAAGCTCACACTTATATGGCCTTAAATTGCTTTACATAAATTATCCCATTTAATCTTCACAACAGCCTTATGAGCAAAGTATTGAAAATATTCTTATCCCTATATTAGTTTCAGGGCTTGTCCGAAGTCAAACAGCTAGTTGATGCCAGAGCTAGGACTTGAATGAGGTCTTCTTAATGAGGTCTGTTCTTCTCACTACATTATTTTACTACCTCTGGGCTTAAATGCACAGTACACTTTTGCCATTTTGCACCAGACCTGTATTTCATTGGTATAGTAGTAAACTTCCTTTCCATGGGGGCAGCTGGGTGGCACAGTGAATAGAGCATTGGTTAGAGAGTCAGAAAGACCTGAGTCCAAATCCAGTCCGAGACACTTACTACCTGTGTGACCTGAGGAAAGCCAATGAACCCATATCTGCCTTGGTTTCCTCAGCTATAAAATGGGGATAATAAGAGGATCTACTTCCCAGGGCTGTTGTGAAGATCAAATGAGGTAGTATTTGTAAAGTGCTTAAAATCCCTGGCACATAGTAGGTGCTTAATAAATGCTTGTTTCTGTCCTTTCTCCTTTGCCTATGTCTTCATCCATAAAATGAGGATAATGATAGCATCTATTGCACAAGGTTGTTGTGAGGATCATCTCTGTTAACATATATGTAAGCTTTGCAAACTTTAAAGTCTTATTAAATGCTAGCTATAATAATGATTATTAGGAAACTCACTGCCAAAGCAAGTCTGCCCCTGCTCTGAAACTTAACAGTCATAAAGGCTGGCCTGGGGCACTGAGAAGTTAAATAATTTGTCCAGAGTCACACAACCAGTATGTGGACATTTAACAGATGTCTGATGAGTGAATGAACGAATGAGACACTGGACAGTTTTTGCCAGAATCAGTATGCAGACACTCCTGCAACACTCACACACTCAAATAATTTGGCAAAGGAAAAGAAATACAGAGAAAAAGGGGGGAAAAGCAAAGGTGAAAAAATAGGAATTAATATGGCCCAGGGCTAGTTACAAACATGCAATGAGCAGGTCAAACCAGTCATTTCCAAATCTCTTGGACCCCAGAACCCAAATTGATTAGTGAAATTAGCTCCTCCCTTTCACATAAACACCTCCCATTCTGATCTCACCCTTTTTCATCCTCTCCCCCATATATATGATCACTTAATGTTAGCATAATCTTCACCCTTTCTTGAAGAAAACTGCGCATCTAACAACCAAAATCTGGACATTAAGGAAGAAAGAGCCATGTAGACCATTTTAATTAGACTAGGTACCTGAGGGAATTTCATCTTAAGTTTCACTGGGTCAATTTCCTTGAATTTCAAGGTCCCCAATTCAAGTCATACACCCATTCACTACTTATGATGCTAGCTTTCTCATCCTCACTGCATCACCTTCATGGGAAAGAAGGAGATGAAATAGTTATTATTTTCCCCCTCTTTAAAGATGAAGTGCTTTTCCCCAGAAAGGCAAAATATCCACTCCACAGCTTTAAACTCCTGATCCTGAGCCTGGGTCCAGTCAACCAACTCTCCTGGAATGGATTTCTTCAGCTACTACATTGGCCATGCCCCAAGTTGAGGGAGTCAATTAAAGAAAGCAATGTGAGTACCCTGATCAAACAACTGAGAGACAGATGGAAGCAAGTAGCTATCAAAGTGGACTCAGGAAGACCTGAGTTCAAGTTTGGCCTCTCACTCTCATTAGCTCTGTGACCCTGGTCATCTCCACAAGACTTTGAATACCGTGCCATAGACACTTCTGTGCCCCAGAAGCTCACTGCACTCCTTCACCTTGGAATACCACCATTTTAAAGGAGGATGACCAGGGCAACTGTGTCTCCATTCTCTCCAGGCTGCCTTTGCTCAACCCCGCAGACCTTGGCCTCCAATGACTTCCCCTTTCGACTCCCATGGAATCCCATGGAATTCCCATGGAATCTTCTTCCATTAAAATATAAACTGCCTAAAGGAAGAGACTTTCTTTCTGCTTCAGTATGTGTTCTAAGAACTTGACACAGTGCCTGGCACATAGTAAATGCTTAATAAATGCTGACTGACTGACTGATCTGCTATTAATTTCAATGATGATAAATATAATAGAACAGCACAATCTTATAATGATTGAAGAACCAGAATGAGTAGAGGCAGACTACGAATACTGAGGGCAATGAAAACGGGTATTTGGGTTGTTGTTTAGGCAGAACAGGAAGATTAAAAAGGGACAAAGGTGTTGCTAGGGGCTGGGGATGGGGTGGCATAACAGCTATAAGAAGGCTGAGCTACTCCATTATTAATTTTTTTTTCTCTTCCAAGGAGAAAGAACAGAAAAGGAGAAAACAAAATGGTTTTCAGAGATTGAAAATGCAAGATAATTAAGAAGGTGGGGTCAGGCAACATTTAGCTTTCCTCAGTGAACCCAAATCACCAAACCTGGATGAGCAACATGATAGGGTATTGAAAGAGAGAGCAGGTGCCGCTGTGGAGCTATTAATTGGAGGTATTATTGGAAAAGTAGAGGAGAAACAGAAAAGTGAAACATCTGAAGAAGGGCAAGTATTATCCTAATTCTCAAAAGAGGAAAGAGATTGGAATCTCCAAACAATGAACAGGTGAGCATGAGCCCTATTCCTGGTGAAGTTACAAAATATGTTATTAAAGACATTATTTGTGCACACCTTACAAAAATCACTTAAAACTGGTAAGGCTTCATCAAGAACAGGTCATGTCAGACTATACACGTGTGTGTGTGTGTGTGTGTGTGTGTGTGTGTGTGTGTGTGTGTGACAGACAGAGACACAAGAGGAGGGAGACAGAGAGAGAGAGAGACAGAGAGAGAGACAGAGAGAGACAGAGAGAGACAGAGAGAGAGAGAGAGAGAGAGAGAGAGAGAGAGAGAGAGAGAGAAGAAAAAGAAGGGGAGGAAGAGAGAGGGAGAAGTTAAAAGGTCCCTATTGACCATCTAGTTCAATCCCTCATTTTATGGATGAAAAAAACTGAAGTACTAAATACTTAGTTACTATAATCATGTGTTTGTATTTAGCGTTTTATGGTCTGTGAAGAAGCAGTGTGACTTCAAGGACAGAGACCAGAGGGCTAAATCTAGAACCAAGAAGACCTAGTTTCAACTCCAATCTAACTTGGTGACTGGGAAAATCATTTTATCTTTCTTTAGGCAACTCTCTAAGACTCTAAATTGAAAAATTACAGAGAAGGGCAGCTAGGTGCTGCAGTGAATAGAGCACCAGTCCTGGAGTCAGGAGGACCTGAGTTCAAAACCAGCCTCAGACACTTAACACTTAACTAGCCATGTAACCTTGGGCAAGTCACTTAATCCCAATTGCCCTGCCTCTTCCCTCCAAAAAAAGCACACACACACACACACACACACACACACATACACACACACACACACACACACACACACACAAATTTCAGAGAAGCATCCAACCTATATTGGTAGAGGGAGATCCCTCATCTAGGCACGCTACACTGATTAAATCATAGGTACAGACCCAGATCTCCCTCTCCCCACAGTCTATATAAAAGTGCTTTACATCCATTGAATGTGGAAGATAGTATATGCATTATTACTAATACTCTCCCTATTTTACAGATTCAGAAAGTGAGGCTCAGGGAGGTGAATGAATTGCAAAGAATCACACAGCTAGCTATGGTCAGAACGGGGCTTCCAGCCCAGATCTCCTACTCCAGGTCTAGTGCTCCCTCGATGACACTAAAATGTGTCAAAATGTACTTTAGCAACCCCGTAGTATTACCATTTTACAGATGAGGAAACTGAGTCTTGGACGGGAGAAGTGCCTTCACCCAGAGTACACATTTGCATAGAAGTCCCTGATCTACACAGCAGTTACACTCCTTCATTCAAATGTCTTATCTTTCCCCCAAATCCCTGTTGTACTCTTAGTAACTTACTAAGCATAAATGTCCAGTCAACTTTTGAAGCTAATCACAGTTGCCATGCATGAGAACACAGCCAACTACATCTATGGAGGATGTGCCTTAAGGAAAAAAAAAGTTAAGACTATATAAATAACACTAGCAACATGCAGTATAATTATTAAATGTTGTCATTTTGGAAGAAAATTAATTAGCAATAGCTGTAGCTGTCTTGTGTCTGCTTAAGCAGCGTGCATCTCAATTAAAATTTAATTGCAACAGCTTCCGACACAGCAGGTTAAAACCGCTGCAAATGAAGAGATGGCTGATCACTATATAAGACTTAAATTGGTGTCTAACGAAGGAGCTGTGGAAGAAATCGAGGGGGGCACGTGGAGGGAAGTGAAGGGGAAAAAGAGCAGCTTCCAGCATACTGATGTAGCTTGTGACCACCCTGGTAAGGACAGTCTCAGTGCTGAAGGCTATCTTCCATGCTCAGGTTTGCCAATCTGTGGTAGCTTGGATTTGAAAATGTGTTCTCCCTTGGGAAAATGATCTCTATTGGTCAGTTTCCTCAATATCCAACTATGTGTCAGGTGAGATCTCAGAGGATTTCAAACCCTGTCTTTGGGTATGAAGGACCCAAGAAATTGACTCTCTGCCAACCTAAGACAGAAGTGGATGGGATCTATCCCAGCTTCCCTATTCTTAGAGAATGAGTTCCAAAGATCCCAGTCAAGAGACAATCAGTGTTGGTCAGACAACAAAAACAACATAAAATTCTTCAAAGAGCAGCCCCCTTTTTCTCCAGAATATTCCCTTTTTCTAGAGTTCCTGGAATTCTTCTGATTAGATTTAGGAGATAGCCTCTTTCCAGGGCTGACAGGCTTCAAAGTTTCTCTCTTAACACCTGCTAATCTCCCTTTAATAAGAAATCAAGTCTGCACCCACTAGCAGCAGGAGCAGTCACAGTCATAGATACATAGCCATGGGGAAATGAGCAGTCTGGGCCTGGGATAGCCCAGGGAGGAGAAGGCAGCCAGGATCTTCCCAAATTGAATCCCAAGAATCTAAAGGGCTTTTGTGTCTCTTTCATCTGATGCCCAGAGCCCCAGCCCAGGCCTATCACTAGGCATAGACTCTTTGGGCCCCATATGATACATGCACAATTTTAAGTTTGCCAAAATGCACCTGGCCCTTTCCTTGACAGCAGCAGAACAGAAAGACTTTTCTTTCTTTTTTTCCCTTCAGAAAGGCAAAAGAAAAAACCAAAAACTTCATAATGCAACTCCAAATTGTGAATTATGTGCTGTATGAACAATATAAAACACACCTATCTCCAACCACCTTTTCTGATCAACATGAAATACTCACCCCCCCACCCACCAACCCACAGCTCAGGATCATTCAACAGTCCAGGCACTTTCCTATTAGCTAACCGTAAATAGCTGTAGGGTGCTTTTTAAAGAATACCACTCTAATGTCAAAACACAATGTGCTCTCTCCCACTCTACCCCAAGATTCCAAAATTGCCTATTTTTGTGTCTAGGTCTGAGATCCAATGCTATCTTTGCCTTATAAGCAAGGCCATCATGGCCACAAGGCATAGAGAGCTCTTCTGCTGTGGGTGGCTATGAAGTCATCTGCTTGAGGGGAAGATGGGGGTGGGAAGATTCAACCCTGGCTGCAAGTCTTGGCAGGTGGGGAAGGGAGGAGTAGAGTTCCAACTATCTGGTTACAGAAGAATATAAACTCAACTACAACCTCTGGCTTATCCTACCTTTACAGGTTCCCCTGCATTGTGACCCCAGCTAATGGAGTTCAGAAGTAACTACTCTTAAAAGATAATGACTCAGTCTCCTCCCTTGCAATGACTAAATGTGCTTCACTGTGAACCTTGGTAACTTCGACTTGGACATTCCCACCAGGTCTCTTGTTGATGGAGTGGGGCTGGTCATCTAACAGACATCAGAAAACAGAGATGCATTCTGCCTCATTTTGGGGAAATGTATTGCCCCATGCAACACAGAGCTAAGGAAGTCATCAACACATTTTTATAGTCTGTACCACATAATCTAACACCAATTTTACTCTACCTTTTTCCATTTTGTTCTAGAGGTGATACTATGTTCTCAAAGGATCATAAAATGTAGTAGCTGGAAGGCACCTCAGCAGCCATCAAGTCCATTCTCTTCATTTGGAAGAACAAGTAACTTGGATGCAGGAGAGTTTGCCTGTGGCCAGACAGTTAATATGAGTCAAAAGTAGGATCTGACCTCAAGTCCTTGGACTCTGGTGTCAGTGCTCTTTCCACTGAAGCACAAACCTAATAAGATAGGTCCCACTAAGTTGCAAAAGCTCTGAATGGGAATCAGACATCTTTAAAAACCATCCTGAGTTAGTATGGAAAGTCTTAGCAGCAAAAGACTGGCCTAGACACATGAGAAACAGCTACAAAGGCAGAGAGGGATTACAGACTGGAACTTGGACTGGGTCAGATGACCTGGTTCAAATCCTAGAATCCATTCAGGTTTTTGTAAAAGAAGGGGACTGAACTAAATGACCTCTTCCATTTCTAGATCTGTGAACCTCTCTGACTGGATGATTACTTTGTTGTTCAGTCATTTTCAATCACATCTGACTCTTCGTGACTCCATTTGTGGTTTTCCTGATAAAGATATGGAGTGGCTTGCCATTTTTCTTTCTCCTGCTCATTTTACAGATGAGAAAACTGAGGCAAACAGGGTTAAGTGACTTGCCTGGGGTCACACAGCTAGTAAATGTTTGAGATTAGATTTGAACTCAGGAGGATAGATCTTCCTGACCCTAAGCCTAGCACTCTGTGCACTGTGCCATCTAGTTGCTGCTGTGTATAATTATGCAAAATCACAAAACAGTCTGCCTGATACTGTTCATATGTATCTTGTCTTTCTAACTAGGCTTCCTTATGATGAGGACTTATGCCTTCTTCTGTTTTCTCACTTTGCCTAACACAGAGATCAACACAGTAGTAGGTGCCCAATCCATGTCAGGTGTTGCTACCAACATTATCCAGCCAACTGCTTTGGGCTATGACTTCTGGAATAGCTCTCTCTGTCCTATCTCTTTGTGCAAAATATATAGAGACTTAAAACCACACACACAGTAAAAAGATGAGCAGGCCAAGGACATTTAGCTAAGCAACTTTTTCCAGATGTTAGGAATAAATTGCTTTTTTGTTTAAGTTGAGGCAGGGTGAAATAAGAGAAAGAGTCTGAGAGTTGGTGTTAAGAGGCCTGAATTTGAATCTTGCCCCTGCCCATTGGTAGCTAAATTACCATGAGAAAAATCACTCAACCCCTCAAAGTCTCAGTTTCCTTATTTGTAAAATGGGGATGACAACACTTGAATGACCTAACTCAAACTTTTGGTGTTAAAAAAAAACCACTTTAAGAAACCTAAAGCTCAATATGAATGTGACTTGTTATTATTAATAATAGTTCTAGTTTCCTGGGAGCTCCTATTTCTCTCCATTGCACTGTATCTTCTGTGTTAACAGTCCCTGGATATGAGCTAGGTGCTCTTGATTTGGCAATGATCATTGTTAAGGTGTTGGAAAGAGAGATAAAGAGGGGAAAGAAGGGCAACAATTAATTTTGCCAGCACTCTCTATATCTTGAAAGAATCCTATCCAGCTTAGAAATGACCAAAATCGACTTCCCATTGCATCAAATGGTTCTAGCAAATCTTTGTGGATTCATTACACCTTACTTCCTTCATCTACTCTCCATTCTTGCCCAGTTGCCCTACTTGCTATTTCTAGTACAGAGCAAACAAACTCCTGAATCATGACTTTTCTCAGAATGGCCCCTTTCCTGGAATGCCCTCTCTCCTCGACACCTCTCAAAATCCCTAGCTCCCTTCCTCTGTCCTGTAAAATGAAGGGCTAGACTTAATGGTCTCTAAGGATCCTTCTACCTCTCAATCTATGGTTTTACGATCTCAGGTGCTACCTTCTACATGAAGCTTCCCATGCTCCTACAGCAGAAAGTGTCCCGCCTACATAGTGCCATGGATTTGCTTTGCAGAGATTTATTTACTTATATGTGTATACATTTCCCTCCTGCCCCTTCCCATAAGTTCCTCGAGGGGAAGAACTGTTTTCATTTTTCGTTTTGTATCTCCAGCACCTGGCACATAATAGGCACTTAATGGTGATTAATGCCAAGTCCAGCACTAGACAACTTTTATACCAAGGGAGTAGAAGACAAGGTCCTTGCTTTGTGAATAGTAGGTTTTTAGAGTTGTGTGTTTATTACTGTACCTCCATTCTGTAGTTAAGCAACCACCTCCAGTTACTTCTTAGAAATTTTAATTTCCAAACATGGAATTGGGGATATGGGGGTCTGAGATGACAGATGAGTTGTCAGAACACAGGTCAGAGTGACAGATTTGAGTATTTGAGCGTTTAAGGATATTCATGTTTAGGTTCAGGGGAAAGAAGTAGGTCTGGAAATGTGGAGTTTAGAAACACCTGGGTTGGGAGTATGGGAGATTTGGGGATATTGGGGTTAGGAGTATGTAAGGGCTAGGGATTTGGGGATACAGGAATCTGGGAATATGGAAGTTTGGGATAGGGAGGTTTGAAGGAAATCAGAGCTTAAGGTTTGATGTCCTGGGACTAGGTGATTAAAGGGAATTTTAAAAAGTTTTTGTGGTCCCCTTTCGGCCAGCTTCAGGGCTAACCATTTGACTGCAGAGCCCAGAAGATTCTGGGCTGTTCTGCATTTGGCTTCTCCCTGCTCCACATTCCTGATGGGAGGATTTCAGTCCCAGTACCTTTCACCATTTCCGCCCTTCCACAGATACCTCCCCTAGTCTGAGTGATTCTAAGAGCTGAATATGCCTCCGCAAGGGGAGGAAGCAGGCAGTCATACTCCCTTGCTTAGATCAAATATCAAAAGGGTTGCAGGCTCAGAGACATTCCCAGACATACCCCACAAAAATAAAGGCCTCTCCAAGGCTTCTAAGACCCAGAAAGGACACACACAAAACCCCACCACTTCTGCTGGCCGATAATCGGATTTATGTGGGCTACTCCTTCATTAGGGGCTAAAGATGCCTGGGCAGGAAAGATCCATCAAGATACTTGGGACACAAAACCAGTTGCAGGTGTGTTTTTTAGTGATTTATGAAAACAGATTCCCCCCTTCCACCAGATATAGACACACATATATACATGCACATGTGTACACAGGCACTTTAGCTACAAATCATCTGTAGTTGTCTTATGTAACTGGAAAATTGGATTTCCTGGAATTCAGCAGTAGCACTAGGATTCCAAAAAGATGTTTACATTTGTTTCTGTGGCAGCAAGACCTAGTATTTAAACTGAGTCAACTAGGGTTGACCCCTGGGTGGTATGTTCATCTGCTGAGGGTACCCTGGTTTGGCTTTTGATCCCAGGGTGACTTGGGGACAGTCACCTGAATTTCCAATCCGGAGAATTCCCAAATTGGGAATTCAGTCTTCCCATTGGCAAAATACAAAGATCATTACTTGATACCAACCTGCTTTCCCAGTTTGAACTAAACTTGAATGGGGTTAAGCCTGAATGATGTCAGGCTGCACAGATCAAAGATTTTCATAGGTTAGTGCTAGCAAGGGGCCTTAGCTATCATTTAGTCCTTCCCTTTCTCCTTTTATAGTGGAGACTCAGAGCAAGCATTTGACTAGCCTAAAGTCACACAGCTAGAAAATAATATAGCAGGGAATCAAACCCAGGTCCTCAGACTGTAAAATAAGTGATCTCTCCACTACACCACAATGCCAAATTTCCAGAATTAGATATTCATTGAAGGGGGACTGATACCTGAGCAGCACATAGACCCAATTTACCTTTCATATTCTTTCTGTGTGTACTGGAGGAAATGGAAGACAGAGTTCCCTGGTTGCCTTCTAGAAACCTATGTGTTTGAAAGGGCCCTCTGTTGACCCTGATCATGACATCATCAGAATAAATGTGTAAGCTACAAGCCTGAGCAAGAGGAGGAGCTGTACTAGGTAGGTGGAGATGAGCTCATTCAACCACACGAGCTTCTCTGAACTCAGAGCAGATCCAGCAGGCACTGAGGCTCAATGAAGAGATATGTTACTTATTTATTTCTGCCTCCTTTTTCATCCTCTGGTGACTCTGTTTCTCCAAACACCAAGGACTGAGAGAATGCATGCTACAATGATACAAATCCAATACCTCTCATTGGTTTTTCTACATAATATCCAGCATTTGTATGGTGTTTTAAGGTTTACAAAGTACTTTGCATATGTTATTTCATCTGATGTTCTCAACAACCCTGTGAGGTAGGTATTATTTACTAGCCCTAATTTTACAAATGAGAAAACTGAGGCACAGACAGGTTAAGTGACTTACCCAGGGTCACATAACTCATTGAGTATCTGAGGCAAGATTTGAACTCATTTTTTCCTGACTGAAAATCTGTTTATCTACCTAGCTTCCTTATTAATTATAAGTCATAACATGGCTGGTTACCTCAGTGAGTTAGAAAATAGTGCTAATTAGGTCAAAGAAGTTGTTTCAGTCTCCATCTCTAGGTAGAAGCTATCCTGGGTAATAGCTATAGCCAGGCTACACCTCTAATCTTGATCAGCCTCCTAAATGTATGCTATTGGCCAGAGGATTTAGCAAGAGACTAATTCATTTATTAAACAAATAGCTACCCCCATTATGTGCCTAATCAATTAGAAAACATTTACTAATTGCTTACAATGTGCATTTATTAGGGTTGGGACTGGACTAAGGGGAGAAGATATGAATGAATATTATGCATGGTCCCTGCTTTGAAGGAGTCTGAAGATACAAACATAAACAGGAGTAAGAGTTCTATCAAGACTTGTCTGGTCAAGGCAAATCAGCCTTGTGTGTGGACGGTAAGTGTTCTGAGTTTAAAAGGGAAAGATAGACTAGATAAGGGTGGGGTCAGATCAAAGAGGGCCTGGCTGACCACTGTTGATCTCAATCAATGTGGCCTGGAACAACAGGGAAGTTTTCAGGAGAAAGTGGGACTTGTACTTTAAAGCATGATGTATAATTTGGAGAGTAGAGGGTAGGACTAAGATGATCATGGAATTCATGAAGATGGGGCATAATTTCAAAAACAGAGGGAGGTGATAGTTCCACTATCCTCAACAGATCTCATCTGGAGTACTGCCTTCAGCTCTGGACATTATGATTTAAGAAAGACATTAATAAACTGGAGAGCATCCAGGAGAGGTCAACAAGGATTGCCTACGACATATAAGGAATTACTGAAGGAACTGGGCATGTTCAGCTTGGAGAAAAGAGGACTGGGTTGGGACAGGGGTAGCGGTGGAGGATGGTGGCAGGAAGAGGCAGCAAGTTACAATAATTATCATTGACTATTTGATGCAATGTCATATAGGATTAGATTTTCGGCCTCTGAGGGCAAAACAAGGAGCCGAGGTGGAAGTTACCAAGTTACCAAGAGGAAAATGTAGGCTTGATGAAAAGGACAATACATGTCCAGATGTAGAATGGGCTCCACCATGAAGGGCTAGGTTCTCCCTCCTTGGAGGTCTTCAAGCAGAGGCTTGGTGGGTATGTTATAGTAAGGAATCCTTCTGGGTATGGGTTTAGATGAATGGCCACTGATGTTCCTTCCAGGTCTCAAATTCTATAAATCTGTGATTCCAAGGGGAGGAAGGGATTTCCCAGAAGGTGAGAGCATGAGCCAAAGAACCAGAGCAGGAATAGGTGGGGCCATGGTCAAGGACCTGATTGAAGAGGTCAATATGCATTAGAGATCCCAAGGAGGTAAGGTAGACTATAAAGTACAGGGTCAGATCAAGGAGAGCCTTGAATGCCCATTGTTCATCTCAGTCCAGGAAGGAACAGACCTGGCAATGTGGAGGAGGGGAGACACAATCCATTGTTTCCCCTGCCCCCACACCAATTTGGTGAGAGTATTAAAAAGTTTAATTTCAATTACCTCTTTCTTGAAAATTACTAATAAAGCTTTGACGGAGATGTTATTTAATTTCCCAATTGGCTAGGAAACGAAGGGAACTGTAATTGTTTGACCTCTCTCACCAGGCAGCCAGACATGGGGAAGGGGAGGGAGGTTGCTCATCTGAGTACAAAGAAGAGTTATTTTCCCTAGTGAACTTTTTTCTCCCCAATCATTAGATAGCACTACAAAGTAAAATAAAGCTCTTCTCCATTTTCCGCTCTTCATCTAGCAGCAACCAACCACCAGTATGCTTTGCCCTCTTGGTAAGTATACTCTGGCAGCTTCAAGAGTCATTCACCTGTGCCTTCTTCTGCTGTAATTGCCACTTAGGTTTGAGTAGACAACCTCCTCCCTGCTTTTTTCAATAGCCTCCTCATTTGTTTTCCTGCCTGACAGGTCTCCAATCCATTCTCCTCAGGATTGTCCATTCATAGTCCTGAAGCATAGGTCCCATTCTGTCACCAATCAATAAAGTCTGGTCACTCCATATTACACTAGGAATAATCAGTCAGTCAGTCAGTCAATAAGTATGTGTTAAGTACCTACTATGTGGCAGGTACTTGTAATGGAAATGGAAATTTGAAGATCTTCCCTTCCCATTAATAAGTTTAAGGGAATTTGAAGACCTTTTCTGCTTTGAAAATAAATTCTGCCCCCAATAAGCTGAATGTAATCACATGGAGCCTGTGGTGGGAGGAGTTTGCTAAAGGGTAGAGCAAAGCCCATAGGAAACTGGGAATCAGAACAGCTAGATGGTGAGAGGAGAGAGGATAGCAGGCAAGCAGACAGTTAGGCTTGTGAATAAATGTTGGTTTGTGTGAAGGTTGAAGGATGCTGTGAGTCTCTGTGCTGTTGTAGCTTATTAACTTCTTTGCTACTATGACGGAATTGGCTTACTGGTTTGGGGGTTCTCTGGTGTCTGAATAAATGTTTTTCTTCTGTCTTATATATGGAGAGTCTATTATATTTTGTGATTGAGCACCATGCAGGTATATTTATAGTGACAGTAGGCACTATGAATATTGCATTGGAGCTACAGCACTGAGCTAAACACTGTAGATACAAGATAAAAAAGACTTACGATAATTCCCCTGCCCTCAAGAAGCTCATAATCCAATGGGGGAGATAAACAAACAAATATGTACAAACAAGCTATGTATAGAATATATAGGACATAATTAAGAGGGGGACAGCACCAGAATTAAGAGGGGGTGAAAAAAAGCTTGTAGAACATGGGATTTTAGTTGGGTCTTAAAGGAGGCCAGGGAAGTCAGTAGGTGGAATTGAAGAGGGAGAGGCATGGGGAACAGCCAAAAAAAATACCTGGTACCTTGACATCTTCGCTGAAGAGCAAGGAAAGCAATGTCACCAGATCAAAGAGTACATGTTAGGGAACAAGGTGTAAGGAGACTGGAAAGGTAGGAGGGGGTTAGGTTATGAAGGTCTTTGAATGCCAAAGAGAGCATTTTGTATTTGATCCTAGAAGTAATTGGGAGCCACTGAAGTTTATTGAGGATTAAATACAAACTCCTCTCTGGCATCTAAAACACTTCCCAACCTCACTTCAACCTAGCCTTTTAGGCATAGCATACTTTACACCCCTATACACACCAAAATGGACTTCTTGCCTACGTCACATCCACCTCTCAGAATCCCTCTTTTCCCTTAAAGCTCACCTCTGATCCCATTTGCTAGTACCTCTCCACAAATATTACCTTGATTTCTTTCTTTCTTTCTTTTTTTTTTTTTGGAGGGCAATTGGGGTTAAGTGACTTGCCCAAGGACACACAGCTAGTTTTTGTGTTAAGTGTCTGAGGCTGGATTTGAACTCCGGCCCTCCTGACTCCAGGGCTAGTGCTCTATTCACTGTGCCATCAGCTGCCCCCTTGATTTATTTCATATATATTTTGTGTATTATTTGAGATGGAATCATGCAAAGGATAACACACTAGCCTCTGGGTGAGGAAGAACTTAGTTTGAATCCTGTCTCTGCTACAAATTGTGATACTTTGTGACTCATGTGACTCTGGACATTTCTCCCTACACTAGACTATTCTTCAAGACTCTACTATGGGGACACCTAGGTGGTGCAGTAAATAGAGCACTGATCCTGGAGTCAGGAGGACGTGAGTCCAAATCTTGTGTCAGACACTTAACACTTGCTAGCCGTGTGACCTTGGGCAAATCACTTAACCCCAATTCCCCTGCCTTCTCCCCTCCAAAAAGCAAAGGAAAAAAAAGAGTCTACCATATAACATTGGTGTGACCTGTATAGACAAAGGGAAAGACTCTTCCCTGGGAGCTCCCTACTTGGATTAGTGATTGGATAAAATCACTAATCTAGTCCAAAAAGTTATGTAAATTGGTTTACTCCCAATAGATTGGAAGCTCCTTGAGGGCAAGGGCTGTTTCATGTTTGTCTTTCGATCTCCATGCATGGCTCAGCACAATGTCCAGCACATAGTATACCCTTGATAAATGCCTATAGACCAATCACATGCTAAACTGCCCATAACCAGATTCTATTTCTGTGAGAGCTAGCAAGTAGAATAATGTTATTTTAGAGAAGCAGGTGAACATAAGAGCATAAAATTGCTCCACCACACTTAATGGTCCATCCACTATCAATTCTGTCCCTGGTTGTCACTTTTCCTCAAAGGTTAGAGACATGACACAAACATCCCAGTTTTCCTTAATAAGTTATTATGGAATGATCATCCAACAATTTCATTAGACCTCCTAAAAATCTATTTCTATCCTCAACTCAAATCATTTATTAGGGGTACTGAAATTACAGGTCTAAAACAAAACTTCCTTTTATTTGCCTAAACTTGTGTCTCCTGTCTCTGGTTCTTCTGCCTTTATAGGTTTCAATAATTTCCCCTTTCAGCATTTGTTTTTGAGGACTGAAACGTCCTAATCTCTAGTCTGCCCTCAAAAAGCAACCTCTGCCCTCACTGCCCTTGATCATTTCAGATGTCCTACTGGGGACCCTCTCCAACTCTGTTTGGTTTTTCTTTACATGAAGCAATTATCAAAGCATACCAATTCTATAGTAGGCAGATTAGTAGAGAGTATGGTTTCAGAGTGGCCTTGAATTGGGAAGTGCCCCTGAATCTTTCCTCTTCTAGGAGAGGATTAACTCACTGGCTAGGTTTTTCTAAAAGGTCTGCAGGTGGACCTGCTCATTAGGCATTCCAGACTGTATTGGAGAGAGGCCCATACCCTGGGGACAGCCAAGAGGCCGAATGACTGGAGCCCATAGCACTCTCTGTTTCTGATTTTATAGAAGAGCTGCAGCTGGACTGAAGGCTACAAGTTCACTAGGGGTTACTCGGCTCCAGACATGCTTAAGAACAACAAGAATAACTCATCCAAAACCCCTTTCCATCCATGCTGTGAACTTCTGAACTCTCTACATCATGATGCAAAGAAATATCATACAATTAAGTAAGAGAAAATTTTGGCATTATACTGAAATATACTTAAGACCTTGTCCACAAGGCACTTTTGTTTTGAAAATACAGTAAAAGCAGGAATAAATGTTAGTCAGGATTTTTGAAAAGGGATTTAAAAAAATCTGTTGTTTAAAATCCAAATTTGCTTTTCAAAATAGCTTTTTCAGTATCAGTTATGAATTCTTCTCTTTTGCTAATATACTGTGACCTAAAAGAAATCAAGGCATTCCTAGAGGAAATCTAGCAATGAGTATCAAAATTAGCGAACAATTTTTGTAAAAAAAAAATGCAATACACTTTTTCTCTCCTTCGCAGTACTGTAAAATTTCAGGATCAGGATTGGGAAAAGGAATAGAGAAAACTCAAAAATATGTTTATTGCCAGTCTAATCCATTCAATAATAATAATAACAATGGTATTTTACAGTTTACAAAAAACTTTATAAACATGTTATCATTTCATCTTCACAACTTTGGAAGATAGAGGCTATTAGCATCCCCACTTTACAGATAAGGAAACTGAAATTAAGTAATTTGCCCTTGGTCCCATAGCTATTAAGTATCTGAGGCCATATTTGAACTCAGGTCTTTCCACTTCCAGATCCAATGCTCCATCCTCTATGCTACTCTACTCAATTTGCCAAATATTAATTCTGCCTATTCTGTGCAAAGCTATGTCCTAAGCACTATAAATATAATCGTAGATAATAACACTGTCCCTACCCTCAAAGGAGCTTCTGGAATGAAACAAGTCAAGTCTACAAGACAAGTCTACAACCTCTTCAGCATGTCCTCCTGAACACAAGTGCCATGTACTTTCCTATGGTATTCTGCAAGTTCATCAAGGAAGGCCTTTCCTAAAATGTGGAGCCCAGAACTGAATACAGTCTTCTCTAGATTTGACTTAACCAGGACAGAGAACCAGAAGGACTTATGGTCTCCTCCATTTTTAAAATTATACTTCTTTTCATGCTGCCTAAGAAGACAACAGCTTTTTTGGCTGCCTCATCATAGGGTTGAGCTTGTGGTCTCCTGGAACTCTCAAGGCTTTATCATAGAGGACTACTATATGGAATGGATTCCTTTGTCCCTAATCCTAAAGGCAGTTTAGTACCTAGATGCTCTATAGCTGTTTAATTTAGAAGCCTGCCAATCTTTCTGTTGCTAGTTCAATTTCTGTGTGGATCAATTGTCTCTGTTCAGTTCCAGGGTCATGGTCTGCTTCCTAGTGTATCCCTAGCCATCTTTCACATGCTATTACACTAGTGGTCACCAAAAGCATGAAGAGAAAAAGTGTGAATAACTGTGCAAACCATCACCACTAATAGCAACAACACATATCACTGATTCTATCTTGGGTGAAGCACTAAGGCCACCTTCCCATAAAAAGAAAAGGTCCCCCACACCCCAAAAAAGAAAAAGTTCCCAAATCATTTCATCTTCCTTATCATATAAGCAGTGAAGACGTGAGGGACAGGTTTATTTAGACTGTTTCAAAACCCAAATGTAACATGTGAAAGAATGCATAATAAATACTAAGTCAGGAGTTGTTGCTATTAAGCAACAAAAAAAAGTTTCACTAACCCTCACAATCCTTAACATAAATGTTGATGTTGTTGTAACTTTGCAACAAATCTATAGGATTTGTATCCTCAATAAGTTGATTTTACATGTATTTTACCAATACACTAAATTAATATGCATATGGAATTATTAGTATATATATGGAATTAATAGAATGGGACCTTCCCACTAGGAAAGGGTGGTGATTGGCAGGAAGTCTTATTCCCTCTAGCCAACCAGGAAATCACTTCTGACCTTTCTGAGTTCCGAATGTTGGTTAGTCAGGCAAGTTCTCAGGTCATGTTCTAGTATCAGATTTCCATAATGTTAGAGCTGGAAGGTATCTCGGAGATCATAGATCACATACTTAGAGTCATCTAAGTTCATCATCTGAACTTCACATTTTACAGATGAGGAAACTGAGACCCAGAGGCAAAGTCATTTGCCCAAGGAGACACAGCTAGTTAGAGGAATTGCCAGACTTAGAATGCATGTCTTCTGACCCACCAGTCCAGGCCTCTTTCTACCACATCACTCAGAAAAGAACTGACTAGGAAGTCTCTGCAATCAGGTACGAGAGCTTAAAAATAAAGAGGAAGAATGATCTGAAATTGTATAAACTGATGCAGACTGAAGTGAATAGAGCCAGGAAAACAATAAAAGTAATGACCACAACATTATAAAGGAAAACAACTGTGAAAGATTTCAGAGCACTAAACAGTGCAGTGACTAATCATGGCTTCAGCAGACTGATGATGAAACATGCCTCCTAGCTCTTGGCAGAGAGATGATAACTAGAGGTACAGAAATAAATGTACATTTTTTCAGATGTGGCCAATATGTTGTTTTGTTTTACTTGACTATATGTATTTGTTAAAATGGAAGGATTCTATGGGGGGTGTGCAGAGGGGAAGTAGGTGTATTGACATATTAAGAAATGCAAAACAAGAGAGTGTGGAATAGTTTATCTGTCAGATTTATGGATAAAGGAAGAATTTGGAACCAAAGAAAATATAGAGAACATTACAAAATGCAAAATAGATAATTTTGATTATGTAAAATTGAAAAGGTTTTGCACAAACGAAACCAATGCAACCAAAATTATAAGGAAAGGAGAAAACTGGGGAGAAATTTTGTACAAGTATTTCTGATAATGGCCTCATGTATAAAATATATAAAAATTGAGTCAAATTTATAAAAATACAAGTTATTCCTCAACTGATAAATGGTCAAAGGATATGAACAGGCAGTTTTCAGACAAAGAAATCAAAGCTATCTATAGTCATATTAAAAAACGTTCTAGGGGCGGGTAGATGGCACAGTGAGTAGAGTGTCGGCCCTGGAGTCAAGAAGACCTGAGTTCGGATTTGGCCTCAGACACTTAACACACACACACACACATACAAACTAGCCATGTGACCTTGGGCAAGTTACTTAACCCCAATTGCCCTCCAAAAAGCAAAAAAACAAACAAACAAACAAACAAAACCATTCTAAATCACTATTAATCAGAGAAATGCAAATTACAATAACTCTGAGGTACCACCTCACAGCTATCAGAGTGGCCAATATGACAAAAAAGAAAAAAGTTGCATATTGAAGAGGATGTGGGAAAACTTGGGCACTAATGCACTGTTGGAGTTGTGAATTGATCCAACCATTCTGGAGAGCAGTTTGGAACTATACCCAAAGAGCTATACAACTGTGCATACCCTCTGATCCAGCAATACCACTGCTAGGTCTATATCCCAAAGACATCCCCCCAAAAGGAAAAGGACCTATTTGTGCAAAAAAAATTATAGAAGCTCTTTTTTTGTGGTGGCTAAGAATTGGAAATCAAAAGGATGCCAATCAATTGGGGAATGGATAAACAAACTGTAGCATATGATTATAATGGAATATTATTGTGCTATAAGAAATGACAAGCAGTATGATTTCAGAAAAACCTGGAAAGACTTACATGAACTGATGCATAGTTAAGTGTTATACATGAGAACATTGTACACAGTAACAGCAATATTGTATGATTAAGAATTGTAAATGACTCAACTGTTCTCAGCAACACAATGATCCAAGACATTTCCAAAGAACTAATGTTGAAGCATACTATCTGCCTCTAAAGACAGAACTGATATTGATTGAATACAGACTGATGCAGGCTATTTTTCACATTCTTCTTTTTATTTATTTATTTTTAAAGCAACTGGGGCTAAGTAACTTGCTCAAGGTTACATGGCTAGTTATTTATGTGTGGGTTCTAATTTTCTGAAGCCAAAACCAATCTGGGTCCTCCTGACTCCTAGGCTAGGCAGGAGCTCTTACTCACTGCACCACCTAGTCACCCCTCTTCCTTTTATTTTTTTCTTTTATTTGAATCTTCTTGTACAAAATGACTAATAAGGAAATATAATCTATATCTGATTGCCAGGGAGGAGAGAGGGGAGAGAGGGAGAAAAAGAGTAGAATTTGGAACTCAAAACTTTGAATAAAAATGTTTTAAAATTGGGGGAAAAGATGCAAAAATATTAATAATACATATTAAAAATACATAGAAATAAGTTCAGAAGGGGATACAGGCAAGCAGGGCGGTTTTGTTACTATTGTATTAAATTTAAAATACACATAACTATAAATAACAGAAGTTCATAATTACTTATGCAATTGTGCAATCCTCTTTTTTGTCCTTTGTATATTGAAATGTTCATGTTTATTAAGTTTATAATGAAAAATAATATTTTAAATGATCATAAATTAACAAATACCTGATGTTTCTATTTTTCTCCAACCTAAATAAAAAAAGGAGAACCAGTCCTGCCAAACTACTGCCCCAACTAGGGACCATCTCCCTGCTTTGGACAGTTGTGGCTCACCAAAAAAAAAAAACCTTTATTTTTAATCATTAAAATGTGCCTTAGAATTTTGCAACCCACTTATATATATACTGGAAAAATTATAAATGGGCTCCCAAATCCCAAATCCAAAACATAGCCCATGGAATCTAATTTTCTGTTTAACAGCAACCAAGGTTCAAAGTCCATATCCAATGTCCTAATGATCTTCATCTCTTCTCTAAAGTTTCTGTTACCAAACTAGGTTTAAAAAAGGAAAGAATGGGGGGCTTTCATTGAAGTTTTTAAGCAGGATTGGGGGTAGGAGGAGAAAGAAGATGAAAGATGGAAACTAATGATTTCCTTCCATTGCAAGTAAGTGATTCCCTCCATTCATTGATTAAGCAAATGTTCCTCAAGTGCCTATTCCGTCCCAAGAACTGTAACAAAACACTAAGGAAGTATATTAAATAGTCCTTGTCTTTAAATAACAAAATTTAGTTGGGGAGACAGGATATATATACAGGAAACAATCAGAGAAGAAAACAAAACAATACATAAACAACTGCCATATTGAGTGATGCCAGTTGTGAGTGCTTTTTGGAGCCAGGTGGGAAGAGAAAGAAAAACATGTGTAGTGGAAAAAAGAATGGAATTTTAATCAGAGGACCTGGGTTTAAATTATATTTCTGCTACTTACTACCTTGTGAATTTGGGTGAATTGTTTCCTCTCTCTTTGCCTCAATTTCCTCACAGGTACAATAAACTAGAATCACTAGATAATGTCTATGTATGGAAGGAGGTTTAAAAAAAAAAGTATTTAAAATTTAGATGTTTTTCAATCAGGCCTCTACCTCTAAGTCACTTTTCTGTCATTTCCAAACCCTGCTGCCTGAACTCTGGTCACCCTCCTCAGTACCTCATGCCCTTCCTACTTAAACCTTGGATTTTGTCCCAGGGACACAGGGTTCTGACAGTTAAGCTTCCCCATCACTTCCAAACTATGTTGCCCTCTGCATATCTCAACTCCCATTCCCCTTTACAGCTATTCTTTAGGTGTATCCTTCCTCCATTATTATGTAAGTAAGCTCCTTGAGGGCAGGGACTGTCCCGGCTTCTGTTTGTTTCTTCTGTACTTAGTACCCAGCATATAACAATAATATTTCATTATTCAGTCATTCAAAATTACTTTAAAAAAAAAAAAGGAAATCAAGTCATTCCTTCCAATTACAAGTTCTAGGATGCTATAAAATGCAAAGAAGTGAGGGAGTTGAATGAAAAACTACTAAAGGAAAAATCAGAATGCCCCCCCCCCCCGCCCCAAAGCACTGAAGTAGAGAATTTAGAGAAAACACTACACTCTAAAAATCATCAACTCATAGAACATCAGATAAATCCTAAAATTCTCTTACTCAGCCTAGTGTTCTTTCCACAACATCACTGGCATGTCACCCCACCACTCGGACAGATCAGACAGGCCTCATTCAATGGTTGTGTCTAAGAATGTTCACAAAAGCAGGAGAACAACACAACCAACTCCAATGCACTAGTTCATTGTGTCCAAAGTTCTACTCCAAGTACTATGGCAGGAAGGTCGAGTCTTCATACAGTGAGTCACACAGGACAGAGAATGCCAACTTGAATGGCACCCAATTCAACTTCCCATTATCAAAGTCAACTCATTATAGTTAAATTTGGGCTGCCTCTTCAGGTCATGAGTTCTTCCTCACCTGAGGTTTTCAAACAACCAGGAATCCCTAGCCCAGGGCATTATTTGCATACATTGCCTAGAAGTGAAAGGAATGAAAGGTAGCTTTCATTGTTCTAGACCCAAAAGGCTTTGCTTTTTAATCAAAAATCACTCTAGCCGCAGGCTGGCAAATACCATAAAAACTGAAGTATATACTTAGACTTGCAATTAGCTTTGGCCCTGCATGTAGGGGAAGTGGGTGGCTGCCTCTGGTGTAAGGAATGGGGGAATAAATAGAGGAATAAATAAGTGGGGGAATAAAACAAACAAATAATTGGGGGGAAAAAACAACTTATCAGGGAGGGCATTGAGCAGTTAAGTGACTTGCCCAGGGTCACAGAACCAGAAAGAGGTAGTACTTAGTGACTCCACACTCTAGTATATACTTCTTTGAAGGATTACAGTCAGAAAGCTGTGAAGGATCCTCTCCAAAACCCTTATTTTACAAGTAAGGAAATCAAGGCCTAGAGAAAAACTTAGTGAGTTACCCAAAGTAGTAAGTAAATATCAGAACTAAGATTAGAACTCAAGTTTCCCGATCCAATTCATGATTCCAAGTTCAGTGGAAAGTTTATTGTTAACTTTGTGCATAGGTGCATACATACGCGTACGAATAGTCTGTTCTAAACTACACCTAATCAGACTGTTCTCTATTTCACAGACACTAGTTTGTTTGCTTTTTGCTGAATTATATGCCCTTCCGAAGTAGTTGCTGTTCCTTGTATTTCTTTTTTTCTTACCTCCCCTCAGTGCCTTACACAGGAGTAAGGACCCAGTAGTTGTCCAACAGATACTTGATGGTGCAGAACCCAATAGATCATCCCCAGAAAAAGACCTGAAAACATTTACAAGTTTATAGGAAGAGTTGTAGCTTTTCCTGGGAAAGTGATTTAAGTGCCAAGATATTATCATGTAGATAAACTCTTATCTCACCTGACAAAACAGACAGGGGTATGAAAAGCTGGGGCTGGCCAGACCCAGTGGGAGTCTTGGAATTCGCAAAAAGTACTTTTGTTGACAGAATCCACCTCTTGGAGTAAGACCTGCCGAAAAGCACCTCTTAAAACGATTTTTTTTTTTTTTTGGCCCAGACTTGTCTTTTCTCAGCTTCATCTTACAGACACTTTATTAATAAGCCAAATTTGAGTTCCAATTTCCTCCCAGGTAACAAGATGGTACATGTGTTCCCAAGCCACCAGGTTGTGTGGTTTGGGGTTTGGAGAGGTTTTTTTGTTTTGTTTTATTTTGTCATTTTGACTCAAAAGGCTATCATTAGAAATCAGCATTCTTTGTCCTCTGGAGAGTTTGCACACATTTAGTTAAAGGGAGTAAATTCTGAACCTATATACACTGATGCTATTTTCCCCTCGAGATTTACAGAGGATCAAGAAATGTAGATATTCATCAGAATGGCAAATACATAAATGCACAAATAAACCCAGCAAAATATAAATCATATGCCCAATCCTTTACAGAATCATAAATCTTAAACAGACTTTCTTAAAACTTTTTTGTCATGGATCCTCTTCTCTGGGCAGCCTGATGGAACTATGGATTTCTCAGAATAATTTTTTTTTAATTCATAATATCAGCTAGTGAAAATAAAAATATACTATTTTTCCCTACCCAAGTTCACAAACCCCTTTCCCCGCCCATATTTATTCACAAACACCTTGGAGGTTCATGGACCATAAAGTTAGGAACCTGGTGCTCTATACTCTGACCTTCTCAGACCCCATTTGGAGTACTGTTTCCAGTACTGGATTTCACAGTTTAAGAACTGGTCCCTACCTCCACCACTACTGCCACCTTCCTGGAATCCATTTGAGAAAGCACCAACTCCAACAATATTCACTTCAAACCCTATTTATGACTCTTAGGACTCCCTCTACTTTTCAGCTTCCTTTATTTGTTCATTAAAATGTAAGCTCTTTGAGGGCGGGGACTGTCCTTTAGATTATATATGTATTCCCAGTGTAGTCCAGGGCTGGTACATAGTAATAAATGCTATTTCTTCATCTAAGAAGATTATTGATAATCTGAAGAGCATTCTGAGGAGAGCCATCATATCCTGTGAGGATCAGTTGGAGCAGGGACTCTTAATCTGTGTGTGTGTGTGTGTGTGTGTGTGATGTACTCTTTTCACAGTTTAATAAAGCCTATGAACCCCTTCTCAGAATAGTTTTTAAATGCATAAAACAAAAAAGATGAGATCACAAAAACACCAATTATACTAATATACAGTTATCAAAATATTTTTAATAAAAGAAAAAGTACATAAACTCTAGGTTAAAAAATTTTGTGTTGGTACTAGAGGTGTTTAGCTTGGAGAGAAGAAGACTCAGCACAAGAGTCGTTCTGAAGAATTTCTGAAGAGTTGCCATGTAAAAGAGGGACTGGAATTTTTCTGTCTGTTCCCCAAAGGTTAGAATAAGGAGCAACTAGCAGAAATGGAAAAACAACAACTTTAGATTTGGTTTGACGAAAAGCTTCCCTCACAACTAGATCTGTCCAATAGTCCAACAGGGCCGCTCAGCAGATGATGGAATACTTTTAAGTTATGTATAGTGAGGATTTCTTTCATGTACAGGTTGGATTTAGGTGACTGATGAGGTCCTCTGAAACTTTCAAATTCTCTGATTCTCTAAAATACACCTCCCCCCTTCCCCCCTTAAAGTCAATCAACAAGTATTTATTGAGCAGTTACTATGTAACAAACACTTTGCTAGGTTCTAGGGAGGAAAAAACAGTCTTTGACCTCAAGAAATTCACCTCCTATCACCCTTTAAGGCAAACTTCCCCAGACGAATTCTCAGTGAAAGCCTCCAAGATCTTCAATCTGATTAGCACTTTCACTAAATAGTAATGTGTATTGTATTCCCCCAGTAAAATGTAAGTTCCCTGAGGCTAAAGGCAACTATCTTTTTCGTTTCCTTATCTAGTCCCATTACCTAGCTCTAAGAGGTCAAAGTTGCAGGGACTTGATATTTATTTGTTGCTGAATCTGTCAAAGGCTTTGACCCAGTTCCAGTCCAGGAGAGAAACCATCTCCAGGGGCTCCTGCCCCTCCACATGCCTGAGCAAGGCTGGGGCTCAGTGGGGGAGGGTCAGACACCCTGCCTTGCTTGGGGAGGGGGAGCCCGGAGCAGGGTGATATACATGGGCTCTTTAAGGACCATTACACCAGATGGCTTTAGCTATTCCATCTCATTTGTGCTCCAGCGCAAAGTGACAGCTTGGAGTTTGCCGCCCTCCATCACCCCCATCCCAGAATTACCCAAACATGTTAAGTGCCACCACGGCATCAGACTGCTCTCATTACATGAATCTCTGCCATCCTCTGCAGAGCTGAAGATAAACTGCTGCTTTCGTCAAGGCACTGGGCCTTGATTTACACTGCTATTTTGCCTAATTTTCTAATTTGCCCCTTCAAGATAAAGGAAACAAACACTTTCGAGGAGCAGTTCTCTTTGGCTGGGTAAAGAAATCATCCTCTGAGGATGGAGGCTCTCTTGATGCCGCAAACATTCTATCTCTACCCCCAACCTTCCTCATCATGAACGACCACATCATATCCCCTCCCCATCCCTATCCCAACTCCCTTCAGATGGAGCAGGGGGGGGGGAAGGGAGGGAAGGAGGAAGGGAGAGAGAGGGGGAGGGGGGGAGAGAGAGAGAGAGAGAGAGAGAGAGAGAGAGAGAGAGAGAGAGAGAGAAGAGAGAGAGGAAGGAAGGAAGGAAGGAAGGAAGGAAGGAAGGAAGGAAGGAAGGAAGGAAGGAAGGAAGGAAGCATTCCTTTAGGTCTTAATTTTCATTAATGCATCCTTCTCCCTTTGAAACTGGGAGGCACTTTCTTTCAGCCAAACCTCCATCAGAGTGGGTCCATATACAACTTTGATGTAATATAATCTAAACAAGTCCTACGAACATAATGACCCTCTTGGTGGGATTGGTAGATGGGATGGGGGAGAGAAAGAGCAGGTGTCCTATCTCCCCCAGACCCAAACCGCAGCTCCAGCTTGGAGGCACTTGCATGTAAGCGAGTAAAAATTACAACTTTCAAAGACAACTCCAACTCACTGGAAGCAGGATGGTAATTTCCACTGGACTCCACCATGTCAGGACATGCAACTCCTACAACTTTATCTCTCTACACTTTCTCCATTACAAAACTACTTTCTTTAGTGATTAAGCTGACTGACTGAACTCTAACAAGGATTTACCGGCCACCATCTTGTATGCCCTACTTAAACTCAATACAACCTAGAACTTCTTTGGATCCCAGTCATTTTCCCTTCTCTATTTCAACTTTCTGCTTTCCCCTCCCTTGTTCACCAATATTCACATTCATATTTGACTGAAGTCCTTATTTTATGTTATCTTTTACTTCCCCTTTCTGAATATTATTTTGCTACCAAGTTCTGCACAGAACTTAGGCATTTTTCTTTATTGGTTGACTTCATCACTAAACCACGCCCATCTCTGTTCTCTGCCTGCCTGCCTTTCTAACCCTGGAGTCCCCAACTCCAAGGGCACTGATCTTAGCAGATGTTATCAACCCCACTTCCACAGCCTATACATCAAGCAATTTTACTCCTCTCTATATCTCAGGTTTGGTTATTTTATATGCAGCTTATGTCAAGAGGTTAGTTGATCTTTTTTTTTTTTTTTTGCATTTAATTCTCTGAATGTTGCCTCTCTTTATAAGTTCCATAGGCAGGAACCATACGTGATTAATAGATGATCTGAAGTGTCAAAGCAGGCATGAGAACCAAGATATGAGAAACCATAGTAAAAACCATGGGAGCAAGCAGATACCAGGATATCAAAGAACAGATAATATATGTAGCGTATCACACACACAAGATTAGAACAAACAGGTAGGGTCAGGCAAGAGGAGAAAACCAATGAATCAAGAAGTATAAGGTAGGCAGAAGAGTCCAGCATCCACCTTTATATTTAGAAACCAAGAGGTCAATGTCATAGGAAGGTAGGTCAAGAACAAATGTTAAGGCAAATAAATAGTGTCAGGACTAAGTAAACTTAGTATATAAACTTATATATGTATCTGAGACAATGTACTGCCCCAGCTACAGGTATTTTTTACCCCTCCTTTGTCCATGGGGGTCGGTCTTGGATTGTGATTATTCCAAAAGTCTACTATGTGTTTTACAAGAGAAGAGGGCAACTACAAGCCAAGCAGTCTAGTTCTATTCCTCCAGGGTAAGGAATATTTCACAAGGACCAGAAGATACTAACAGTGACAGAGTTTTAAAGTCAGGAAGGATAGTATATAAGTAGGAATTAAACATTCCAACAGGACCTGATCATTATCTGTCTGTCTCTCTTACACACACCTCTTCTCATTTCTTTCTCCCATCTATTTTTTTTCTTTTTCTCCCTCTTTAAGGAAAAGCAGAGGATAAAAAGATAAAAGAGCAGAGGAAAAAAGGGCCAGGACCAATTCTGAAACATCATCAAGCTTCAGTGACCCTGTGTTGCTGTTAAATTCTACAAGTCCCACACAAGGAACACAAATGGGACAAGGGTATAAGAATTAAGAAGGCGTCTTCCCACCTTCCTTGGCTCTGGTCAGAGCTTTAATCTGTTTCTGGAGAGGAATTCCACAGCTTCAGAGAGCTGTGTAGAACTTGGAAAAGGTCCTGAGGAGAGCAATAGAAATAATGATGGGGTTAGAAAAGAACACCTAAGGGGAAAGGTTGAAGAAAATGGGATAATTGTCAAAAGATTTGACGTTACCTCATATAACCTCAGGACAATTCTCTATAAATCAGGTTTCAGGGGGAAAAAGTGTCCTCTTGTAAAATAACCTATCAAGTCTAGGAAGAATAAATTCCACTCTGTTTTCAGATGCTATGAAAGCCACAGCTATGGGATCCTAGCCACCCTTCTGCAGGCTGGGACTATTAAGGGTTTTCAGACTTTTGCGCCCTAGCTCACAGGTTAGTTATTCCTTTTTCAAGTAGGCCAAGAGGGAACTGCTTCTTGGACTCGATTCCTTGGTAACAGAATATGGAAGGCCTCTGATGTCCTGCCCATTGGAATAAATGTTTGTTTGAATTAAATTTCATTGAACTGAATTGGCTTGGCATACTGGGATCTGAGCAACCTACCAGGCAGAGGCATTTTGACCCTCCCCTTGAGATGTGCAAAACAACATTCCTGGTTATAAAAAGGAAGTTAAAGCATACCTGATACATATGGACAACTTGGAGATCAAACTACCTTTTTTTTCCCCCTGAAGGTTTCAGTCTGAACACCTTCCTTCAGAATCCAATCATAATACCAAGACCACTGGCATGTGGGCTCTCAGGCCCCTCTCTCTCTCCTTTTTTCCCCCCCACTTAACCCCTAGTCTTCCTGCCTCTAGTTTTTCTCACATCTAATCCTTGTTGCCCCTTACTGTTTGACCAGTCTTCCTAATTATGTCATTCAACTTCCAGAACTTACAATGACTCTCTCTATCACCTAAAAGAGCATGTACAAATTCTTCAGTATGATTTGTTGTTGTTGAATTGTTTTTCAGTCATGTCTGACTCTTCATGACCCCATTTGGGGTTTTCTTGGCAGAGATCCTGGAGTGGCTTGCTATTTCCTTTTCCAGCTCATCTTAGAGATGAGGAAACTGAAGCAAACAGGGTTAAGTGACTCACTCAGGGTCACACAGCTCCTGAGTATCTGAGGTTAAATTTGAATTCAGGAAGATGAGTCTTCCTCATCATTCTAGGCCTGGCATTCTATTCACTGTACCACCTAGCATCCCTGTGATATTTAGGGATATGCATTCCTCTCCTACCTTTCTAAGTTTATTATCCACTTCTTCCCAGCTTTCTCCAAAACATGCCATGCTCATTTGACTTTTTCATATAATGCTCCTCATCTAGAAGTTTCTCACCTGACTCAAGTCTAACATGTTTCTCAGGGCTTAGCTCTAGTCCTGTCTTCACATAGCTCACCTTTACCACTTGGCCTTTACCACGAAGCCAACCCTGTTCTCTTCCTTCACTTACCTGCCATAGCATGTATTGTCTGAATCACACCCTTGAGTATTTGACAAGAGGATGTGTGATACTGATTTATAATTGTTCTGTATGTTTAAATATAATCATCCCAGCAAGATCAAAAGCTTCTTCAGTGAAGAAATCCTATCTTCTATATCCCCCATCTTGATTCATTTTCTGTTATCAGCAGTGGGAAACAGGGCTCACCTTCAAATCCAAAAAATAGTTTATGGGTATATATGTATATACATATATACATAAATATATGTACATTATAAAAGTGGAGGTAAGCTAGTTGACCCAATGGGCCTGGATTCAGGAAGACCTGAGTTCAGATCCAACCTCGGACAGTTACTAACTCTGTGACCCTTGGCAAGTCACTTAACTTCTGTTTGCCTCAATCCACTAGAGAAGGAGATGGCAAAACACTCCAGTATCCTTACCAAGAAAACCCCTATGGAAACCACTGATGTGATATGGTCCACAGGGTCACAAAGAAACAGACATGATTGAGCAACATTATATATGTATCTGTATGTGTGTATGTGTGTATATATATCATATATATACACATACATATATACAATACATATGCATTCATGCACATAAATACTTGCATATATGTACACTGTGTGTATTTGTGGTCAAAATTGTATAGGGATGGCTAGGTGGTACAATGAGTAAGAGAACCAGCCCCAGAATTGGGAGGACCCAGGATCAGTTCTGGCCTCAGATACTTAACACACACACACACAAAAACTGGCAGTGTAACTTTGGGCAAGTTACTTAACCCCAATTGCTTTTTAAAAATAATTGTATTGATAACTCATATAGTATTGGAAAGCTATCAACATAAAAATAGGTCAATGCTTAGCATCTGGCACACATTATGTATTTAATAAATGATTGTTAAGGGACAGCCTATTTGTAATTGAAAAGTCATAGACTTTATGTGGTACTGAAAAATCACATGGAATTGAAAGAACATAGTGTCCACATGGTGCTGGAAGGGTCTCACAGCTGGATTGGTAATGTTTCAGATGGTCCTTGGCTGGGATTCCTTTAAAATTGCAGAGTGTCTGTTTTTGGACATGTAGTCAGCTTCATATTAGGGGAATCTCAAGGGCAGGCACCACTCAAGACTCTGGATGAACAATTTCACTGGGCTACTGTGGAGCCAAGTTCTTATGGGAGTGTAAGGGTAAGGGAATTTGAAGATCTTCCCTGCCCCTTAATGGGCCTCACTTGGAGTCCAAAAAGTGAAGCTTGCTTAGGGGAGACTTATTTTTCAGGAAGACCCACACCTTTTGTTACTTTGTTTTTAGGTAGTGGGTCATGAAGGCTATGATGTCCTCTGACCCTGAAGAAGAATATAGATAGATAGATAGATAGAGATAAATAAATGTATATTCTTTTTTTTTTTTTTGCTTTTTGGAGGGCAATTGGGGTTAAGTGACTTGCCCAAGGTCACATGGCTAGTGTGTGTGTGTGTGTGTGTGTGTGTGTGTGTGTGTGTGTGTGCACTCACGCCCAGGCACTTGTGAGAAGCTGGATTTGAACTCAGGTCCTCATGATTCCAGGGCCAGTGCTCTATTCACTGTGCCACCTAGCCGCCCCGATAGATATATATTCTTGAGGTGAGGTTTTGCTTTGGGGTTCACTTATAGGAAGAGTTGTGTGATTTGGCCAGATGAGACTCTGAGTAGCCATTGAGCCCCTCCAGCTTTGAAAACTCAGATGTTGGTGCTTCTCTCTCTGGTAACTAACTATGTATGTATGTAATGGTCAGACAGCTAAAAGCCCTGTCTATTGGTCTGTTGGATTTTGTTATTTTCTCTGTCTGTATTTTTGTCTGCTTATAATTTCTTTTTTTCTCTTTTTTGCTTTTTTTTTTAAACAAATACTTTATTAACTTCTGTTTTACATCATTCATTTCTGACAGATTTTGAGTTACAATCATTTTCCCCCCATTATTCCCCTACCCAACCTCCCAGAATAGTAATCCCACAAGATATCGCTTCCTCCAATCTGCTCTCTCCCATACCTTCTCCCATACCCCCATCGACTTTTCCATTAGAGGAAGGTGAATCTTTGTGTCCCAATGCCTGCACATCTTATCTCCCTATTATAGGCAAAAGAGTATTAATAATAGTATTTATATATATTTGAAACATTTGATGTTACGACCTTGAATTTCAGATCCATTTCCTTCCTCCCTTGTCACCCATTCCTTCTTGGGATATAAGTAATTCAGTATATGTTGTACATGTCTAGCTATGCAAAACATTATCATAGTAGATATATTGTACAAGGCTGCTTATAATTCCCTCCCACTCATCCCACCCCCACCTGGTCCATTCCCTACATGATCCTGTCCCTCTTCTATAGTGGGTACTTCCAACCTCCCCTCACCCCAAGGATGCCCTCCCATCCATCATCCCTCCTCTCATCCCCCTTCCCCCTATCCTGCTGCAGGTTGAGATATCCCATTTAGTATGTATGTCATTTTCTCCCTGAACCAAATTCAATGTGAATGTGGTTTTGCCTTTTTAGCCTTCCTTATTCTCCCCCTCCTTTGCACCCCCCTACATGAGATAGTTTACCCTACCATGTCTCTCCCCATCTCCTCTTGCCACTTTCCTCTCTCACCTCATAATTTCATCCCTTGAGTACTCTCCCTTCCCAACAAAATCAACCTATGCCCTCTATCCATATATAACTGTAGCCATATACACACACATTCACATATGTATTCGTATGACCACACCCCCTTCTTCCATTATTTTCATAGTGAGAAAGATATCATCAGTCACAGTTATTGCTTTTCCATATAGGAATGTAAATAGTTCAACTTTGATAAGTTCCTTTTGATTTCTTTTCCCTGATTACCTCCTCAGGCATCTCTTCCTTCTTGTGTCTGGATGTCAAATTTTCTATTCAATTCTGGTTTTTTCCTCAAGAATGCTTGAAAGTCCTCTATTCCACTGAATGACCATATTTTCCCCTGAAACAAAATACTCAGTTTTGCTGGGTAGGTGACCCTTGGGTTCATTCCCAGTTCTTTTGCCCTCTGGAATATCATATTCCATGCCCTTCGATCCCTCAGTGTAGAAGCTGCCAGGTCCTGGGCTATTCTGATTGTGTTTCCACAATATTGAAATTGTTTCTTCCTGGCTGCTTAGTATTTTCTCCTTGATCTGGGGATTCTGGAACCTGGCTATAATATTCCTGGGAGTTTTCTTTTTGGGATCTTTTTCAGGAGGTGATCTGTGGATTCTTTCAACCTCTATTTTGCCCTCTGGATCTAAAACATCAGGGCAGTTTTCCTTGAGAATTTCTTGAAGGGTGATTTCTAGGTTCTTTCCTTGATCATGGCTTTCAGGTAGTCCAATAATTTTTAAATTGTCTCTCCTGGATCTATTTTCCAGGTCAGTGGTTTTTCCCATGAGATATTTCACATTGCCTTCTAATCTTTCGTTTGTTTGGATCTGCTTAACAGCATCTTGATTTCTCATAAAGTCATTAGCTTCCATTTGCTCCAGTCTAACTCTGAAGGAATGAATCTCCTCAGTGAACTTTTGAGATTCTTTTTCCATCTGGCAAATTCGACTTTTTAAGGCATTCTTCTCCTCATTGCCCTTTTGGGCCTCCTTTGCCATTTGAGCTAGTCTATTTTTTAAGGTGTTGTTTTCCTCAGTCAGGCTGTTGACCCTCATTTCATACTTTTCCTGCATCCTTCTCATTTCTCTTTCCAATTTTTCCTCCACTTCTCTTATTTGATTTTTAAAGTCCTTCTTAAGGTCCTCTATGGCCTGCAACCCGCTCATGTTTTCCCCTGGGGCTTTTGGAGCAGGACTTCTGACCTCACAGTCCTTTTCCCGCTCTATGCCCCCAAAATAGGAGTCTAGGGTTGCATTTTTCTGTTTCCTTTGCCTTGGCATGTTGCCACTTAATTGCTTGACTTTTGGGCTTGTTGCCACACTATGGCTTTAAGGCCAGATAGAGGAATTTTCGTCCCGAACGTGTGGGGGGCAACTTCCGTTTCTGGCAAGCTGTAAACCCACCCACAACTTCCACCCTAGATCACAATCCAGATCCAGGGAGGTTAAAGCAAGAGCGATTACCCCCCAAGACTGATCGCTGGATCTCCCCACGATTTGTAGGCTGGGAGCCGGAAATGCCTATGAAAACTACACAATGGCGTGTCTCCTCAGCGGCTTCTAGCCCCCAGGGGAGGGAGCTGACGCATTCCCCAAATACAGGTCCCAAAGTCCATAGGACACTAACCTCTTACTTTGTCCTAGGCAAGTCTATGTTGATAATTCTGGAATCTCCACAGTTCCTGGTGTTCTGGGGTTCCTCCAGTCGGCTGCTGGCCCTGCCGCCCTGGGGCTAAAACCTCGGCTCAAGTGGACCTGGGCTCGGCTCGGCTCCTGCGCTCTGCGCGCTGCCGGCTCCCAGACCACTGCGCTGGTCCTTCCTGCAGGGTGCTGGGCTGTCCTCAGCGGGAGGTTAGCTTCTCTGTGTCGTTCTGTGGGTGCTGGGGCTCCAGAAGTTTTTCAGAGTCCTTTTTTTTTTTTAAAGCAATTGGGGTTAAGTAACTTGCTCAAGGTTACACGGCTAGTCATTATTTATGCGTGGGTGCTCATTTTCTGAGGCCAGATCTGATCTCGGGTCATCCAAACTCCGAGGCCGGCGCTCTTACTCACTGCGCCACCTAGCCGCCCCTCAGAGTCCTTTTTTACATAGTTTGTGGAGAATCTGGGGGCAGAGAGGCTTGGAGGAGCTGTTTCTACTCCGCCATCTTGGCTCCGCCCCCTCCCACTCTCTTTTTTGCTTTTTTGGAGGGCAGTTGGGGTTAAGTGACTTGCCCAAGGTCATATGGCTAGTATTTTTTGTGTTACGTGTCTGAGGCTGGATTTGAACTCAGGTCCTCCTGACTCCAGGTCCAGTGCTTTATTCACTGTGCCATCTAGCCACCCCCTGCTTATAATTTTTGTTCATATTTTCTCTGAAGTTTAGGGTGCTGACTTTTCCCCCTGAACTAAGTGAATGATACACACACACACACACACACACACACACACACACACACACACACATTTGATTAAAGCAAGACTGTTAACCCTTTTTGAGTTGCTTTCCTTTAGAAAAGCAGATCAAAGAACCTGTGCTAGCAACCATCCTGGGTATGCTAGGGTGCTTGCTGTTACGGGGGGAAAACTAGGTGGTACAGTAAATAGAACACTGGGCCTGAAGTCAGGAAGAACTGATTTCAAATCCAGCCTCTGACACTTACCATTTGCCTTGGTTTCCTCATCTGCAAAATGGGGATAATAACGGCACCTACCTCCTAGGGCTGTAGTAAGGATCAAACAGACAACTGTAAATCAATTAGAATCGTGCCTGGCACGTAAGAAGTACTAAATAAATGTTAGCTATTGTTGTCTTGATCTTCCTGGACACCTCAGCAACACCTAATTAACTCTTTCAGACAGTGTGCTTTATCCATTTATTAATACAGTTCACATCTTGCTTGCAGAGTAACCTCATCAGTCTACCAGCCATAGACTGGTAGTAACTCCTGGTGATAGACATCAGCTACTCTTTAGGAAAGTCTGGGAAGAATGTCGCCATTGGCCAAGCTGAATATTGCTACTAGCACAGCAGCAACAGCAGAATATATGTGATGAGAAATATAGCCACCCCCCACCTTTGTTCGTCTACCCAATATATTCCCCTAGCACCTAACACAGAGATGGGTTCAATAAATATTTGTTGAATTAAATTGAACTGAACGTGGAGCCCATAAAAAAGATTAAAATAAAATCTCTGCCTTCCCCAAACCAGAAACCTAACCAGAACCATCTAGCCACTAAGTGTTAAAAAATATACATTAGGAGTCCATAAGTTTACCAAGGATCTGTGATTTCATAACCATGGGAATTCCCTCCATGAGTACAGATGGCAATTCATCTAAAACAGTTCAGTCTTAAGAGAGCTGCCTGAGACTCATAAAGATTAAGTAATTTGCCCATGGACACACAACTATTCTGGGATTGGAGCCCAGGGCTTTCAGACTCCAACTCAATATACACTATGGCATCCTGCCACCAAGTATTAAATGTAGGGGAAAAAATGTAATCTATAATCAATTGCCAACTGTGCACTGATTGCTTGTTATGTGTAAGGCTCTGTACTAGAAAATACAAGAAATTTCAGATATATGGGCCCCATTCATAAAGAGTTTATAATTTAACTAGATTCACAATGGGCAGCTAAGTGCCACAGTGATTAGAGCATGGGGTCTAGAGTCAAGAACTCATCTTCATAAGTTCAAATCCAGCCTCAGACACTTACTAGCTGTGTGACCCTGGGCAAGTCACTTTACCCTATTTGCCTCATCTGTAAAATAAGCTGGAGAAAGGAAATGGCAAACCACTCCTGAATCTTGGCCAAGAAAATCACAAATAGGATCAAGAAGAGTCAGAGACGACTAAAAAATAACTGATCAAAAGGGACATAATAGGAAGAACACACTGTCTTTATAGCATTCCTTACAAAAGCACATTGGTCCTTTCTTCCTTCCTTCCTCTCCTCCTTTCCTTCCATTTCTCTCTGACTCCATCTAGAGACTAGTTTTTGGCTTGTTGTTGGGGGGATTTTTTTGTTGTTGTTATTCTGATACAGCTTTACATAGTCATGTGACTTTGGGCAAATAATTTCATCTCTCTCTCTCTACTTCACTTTCCCCAGCTATAAAATTAGAAGATTAGAATAATGATCTCTCAAGTCCTTTAGAGATTAAAAAAGTCCCTGACTGATTCTCAGTCCTTCCTTTCTGTCTTCCTTTTAGAGTCTTCTCCAATAATCCTCCTCCTCCTTCTTCTCCCCACTCAAATCTCTTGACTCCTCCCTCCCTTCCTCTTTTCTCCTGTCCTTCCTTCCCCTCCTTTCTTCTGCTGTTCTTCTCTTCCTTTCCTGTCTTTTATTCCTTTACCCTCCTCCCCCTCACTTTTCTCTGAGTTCCTCTCCTAAAACAGTGTTAATGCAGGCCCCACCCAGCCTCTGGAAGGATGGGCCCCTAGAGAACTAAGTCTGCATGCTTTGTGTGCTCTTGGCCCTCCCCCACCACTGGGGAGGTCAAGGCCCTGTGCAGATTCGGATGCGCAGGCTCTGGGGCTGCAAATGATTTATAATATCCTGGACCCCAATCCTCCCAAGAGCGTTTGTCCAGCAGATGTTTTCCACCAGAACAAAAGAATTCAGAATTTTTAAAAGGGTAATAATACTGGGTAAGAAGCTAACTCTAGCCCTGGGGCTCCAGGACAGCTCCCTCTCTTCCCTTCTTTTCCCCTACACTGGGGTCCTCATTCTGAAACCCCTCCCATCCTGTCCCACCTAGTCTGGCCTCTGTTGAACATCAGAGCACCCTAAATTAGGAAGGTTGAACCACACTTCCTCCAGGAGAGTGGTTCCCCTGCCCACCCTCCTACACATCCCTTTAAGGGAAGGGGGCCTGAGTCTATCCTGACTGTAGATCCAAGAAACAAGAATTTGGACAAGGCCCTCTTTCTTTTTTTCTCTCTCTCATGACAGCTTCCTGAACAAGTATTTCCCAGGAAAGATGGGTATCCTACTTCTTTCATAATTGCTCCCACAGTCTGCTACGATGATTGGGAACATTTTTTTAGTTGTTAGGTCAAAGTCCAGGCTAACATAGTAGAGAGAGGCCTGGCTTTAGAGTTAGGATATAGGGGTTCAAACACTCCATGTAAGTGCTGTGTAACCTCTTATAAAACAGCAATATTAATATTTGTACCACCTATTTCCATGGGGTTGATGAGAAGAAAGTGTTTTATAAACTTTGAAGAGCTATATATTTATTGGAACTAAAGCAGCTAGGTGGCTTATTAGATATAGTGCCAGATGTGGAGTTAGGAAGACATGAGATCAAAGTCACTTACTAGCTGTGTGACCCTAGGTAAGTCACATAACCCTGTTTGCCTCAGTTTCCTCTTCTATAAAATGGGCTGGAGAAGGAAATGGCAAACCACTCCAGTATCTTTGCCAAGAAAATCCCAAATGGGGTCATGAACAGTTGAACGAGACTAAAAAGATGACAATGAAAATAAATTGAATTATTGTTCTTATTTTGTAAAAAATGTTTTATCAATCTGTACACAAACTTACTCATTCCTCTGGAGAACTAAAAAAATGACACTGGATTTGGCAATTAGCAGGTAATCAATTATCTTAAGCTTCTTGAGGGCAGGGACTATTTAATATTTGTCTTTATGTTTCCACAGCACTATACATTATAAGAATTTATGTTTATTGGTTGTGACTACAGCCTTCTTTCATTTTACAGATGAGGAAACTGAGGCCCAGGTTGGCTAAGGTACTTGCACAGGGTCATGTAGCTATTAAGCATCAGAGTCAGGATTTGAGCCCAGGTTTTTCTGACTCTAAGTCCTATACTCCAAGGGATATGATTCAGTACACAGAGAGATAGACCTGGAGTCAAGAAGACCTGAGTTCAAATTAGGCAACAGATAGTTACTAGTTTTGCGATACTGGGCAAGCCTCTTTTAATGTCTTTCTGCAGCAGTTATCCTCATCTGTGAAATAGGCATAATGATAGCATTTACCTCTCAGTATTGCCATGAGGATAAAATGAAGTAGTATTTGTAAAATGCTAGCTATCATGTTCATCACTCTATCCACTTTGTCCTATGGAGTAGAGTTTTAGTAGAGTAAACCAGTCAGCCTGGGTTAGGTTTGAGAGATGTCTGGGTAGTAAAACACAAAAACTACACTTTCCAAAAGGCTGACAATGAAAGATACAGTTCTTTCACTGAGTAGTTCAGCAGTGTCACAGCATCAGGGAAAGGTCTGGGGGCAGGCCAGAGAGATCAGAGCATGTTTCTTGGTGGTGGGGTGGGGAGAGGAAGGAATGAACCTAGTGTAGAAAGAGAAATGGAAGATACAAAAGAGAGAATGATTGAAGGCTTAAGATCCTGGAAGAGGTGAGAGGAAATTGGGATCAAGATCACAGGTGGAATGGTAAGCTTTAGAAAAAAAGAGCTACTATTTATCTGGACGGGAACGAAGATGGGAAAAGATAAAGATTTTTTGAGAAGGGGGAAAGAAGGAAACTCTTGTTATATCAGTTTAATCTCATTATCAGTTAAAATATAAGAAACTCTGTCTAGAGGTGGAGGAGGGGGGAAAGGCTGGGCTAACAGCAGATTAATTTACCCTGAGATATTAGTGACCTATAAGGTGTTATTCCTTATTACCCCACCCACCCACCCAACCCCATCTCCCGTAGGCTATTTGTATTTTAAGAGAACCATTCAGAAAAGTTTCTTTTTAACCCCGAGAAACTCAGGTTGCTAACAAAAGAATTTAGGCCAATGGACTGTGCAAGTAAGAAGCAAGAAGGGCATATTTTTGTATAGGATAGTCTCCTTGGGTTCCATATTCTTTCTACTACCTTGTGATACACAAAAACCTTCATTCACACAAAGAAAAAAAAATTACTTATCCTGAGCCAGATCACATAGATCAGAGACATTTAGAGCTGGAGAGAAGACAACCTTAAAGACAACCTGAACTAATGTCCTCTTGAAATGACTTCACCAAAGGCACTACAAGAGTTAAAAGCAGAAGTAGGTTTAGGCTCAGTACTGCCATGCTTTCTCCACAACACCCAATATACCACTCCACACCATACAGTCTTCACTGTCCAACATCACACCATCATCCTCTAGAGGATCAAGTGCTCTGGCAACCTTCAAAAAGAAACAGTTTCCTACTTTCTCACTCCCATTCTACCTCAAGGCATTCACAGAGGACCCTGGAGAGATAACCTGTCTAGAGACCCAATCTAACCAGCCTCTCTCCCCTTTTGGAAGGGAAATCATATCTCCCAGAAGACAAATGAAATATCCAATGGATCCAAGTGAGCTTCAAAATTGATCAGAGCAGGAGATAAATGAAAACTAAAGCAACTTAAAATCAGCAAATATATTAAGGGGCTATCAATATTATTCCTGGGACCAGACTTGATGCCACACATTGCAATTAAACCCTTTATTACAATTAGTTGAATGATGTTTATAACATAACTTGTTAAGAAAGCTCCTTACACAGAGCCAGGCCAACCATCTGCTTATACATGGCCCTACCCAACCAACCCATATATTATACCCAGTCTGTTAACTATGACAATGATGCTCTTCACCTACTAATCCAGAGGCCATGAAGGTAAAGTTGTGTTACTTGTGGCAGAGAAGAATTCCACTTGTGCTAACTTATCCCTCTCCCCTGGTTCCTCTTCTGATCCACAGGTATGTGCAGGAAGGTATGGATTAGGGAACCCATATGTAGCCTTGCAAGGGAGGGAAGCTAACTGAACACACAGGGACTAACTGGGTACTTTGACTTCAATAGGTTTTGCCAACAGAGTTAACCAACCTTGGACAAATGCATACGTGTGTGTGTGTGTGTGTGTGTGTGTATGTATCTACACAACCATCCTCCTGCCTGTCTCCAACTTCACCCCTCCCCAAAACCTGTTAAAAACTAAAGGTAAGAGTAAAGAAACATAGGAGACAGAATGGTAAAGTGGAAAGATTCAAGTCAACAAGAATTTATTAAACACTTACTATGTGCTGGACACTGTACTAAGTTCTAGAATACAAAGAAAAAGGAAAAAAGTATTTCATTTGGAGTCCATGTGCTTTTGTTGTTCAGTCATTTTTCAGTTATGTCTTTGTGGCCCCATTGGGACCATTTGGCAAAGATGCTGGAGTGGTTTGCCATTCCTTTCTCCAGCTCATTTTACAGATAAGGAAACTGAGGCAAATAGGGTTAAGTAACTTGCCCAGGGTCACCCAGCTAGTAAATGTCTGAGTTCAGATTTGAACTCAAGAGGAGTCTTTATGACTCCCAACCTGGCACTCTATCCACCTAACTGTTCTACTGTATCTTTATTCATTTTGTTAAATATTTCCCAATTACATTTTAATCTGGTTGAGTAGCAGCACTCCAGAGGGTTTTCAGAGTGGGCAATCCTCTGGCCTCAGGTGAAGCTGTGTTCTAGGTAATTCTCTAAGCTTCAGATAACATGTCAGAATGCTTTGTTAGAAGGAGTTTCCTCACCAAGGAATTCCCCATGCTAATTAAATCACAAATCCAGCCCCTCTTCCTATCCTATTCATTTATCTAGCACTCTAAAGAACACTATCACAAAATTACCTAATTTGCTCCTCATTAAACCCTCATGAGGTAAATCAGATAAATATTCTCCCCATTTTTCAGATTTTTTAAAAAGCCCACCTGGTGTTTAGCCATATTAAATGACTTGGCCTAGATCTTGTGGCCTTAAGCTGCAGAATCTAGGACTGGAATCCAGGTTCATGCCCTCTCTCTTACATACTACACTTCGTACTCAATGCCCAAGATAGAAAATAACAGCCTAATGTTTGGGATCGCTCATTGTTACAACAAGATTAACACCCCTCTTTCCTCTCATGCACACTCTCTCCTCCTCCCCAACCTACACTACCACCAACACACACAGGTAGACATACAAACAAGCCAGCTAGAGTCTCGCAGCTCTGTACAACCTTCTGATTCTGGCCAAGTGCCACTGCCTTCACCACCCATGACCTGATCTCTGATCCAGCCACGTGGAGAGGAGTGGGAGGCATGGGAAGGAAGCAGCCAAGGAGAACGACCCTGTCTTCCTCTTCACCTACTCTCGTCCCTCATGTATCAGACAGGCAAGCTAGCCTGAGGCTGGAGCTAGGACTCCATGCATGACGAAAAGTCACCAAGTCTCCTTTCATGCCAGCCTTGAAGAGAGGATCGGAAAATTGTATTAACCCCATAATCTAGATCTAAGGAAAGAGATACTCTAAAACTCTAAAAGCAAAAAGGTAAAAAATAATAAAAAAAAATTAAAAAACGTTTCCAATGTCCATCTTTTCCTACTTTGCTGCAAACTTTACAAAAGCAGGGGCAGTTATCTCATGCCTCTCTCCATCCCCCACGATGATAGGCATAATTGCTCAATAAATGTTTGCTGAATGAATGGATGAATGACACAGGGATCTATATAACAACATTCTCCTAAGAATCATCACCATGTGCTTGTCATTCTCCTGACTTTTTTTTTTTTTCTGGCTAGAGAGGTAGGCAGATAAGCTTCTCTTTCTATTCAATCAAATAGAGAAGTATTTTCTGGCTTTTCAGCACAATGCTTTGCTGAACTGTCATAAAGAGAATCATCATAAAATGGATTTTATAGTCCCATAGGAGCAATGTTATAAGTGGAGGCTATGTTACTGACCAACAACTTGGTATTAAATAAATCACAGAGATGACCAGCAATATGTAACATAAACAAAGATGCAATAACTATAAATCTCACCAATCAATTTTTAATTATAAAATTATGGCTCCAAGTCAGAGGATTTTAGGGCTGGAAGGGACCTGAGAAATCAGTCCAGACTTCTCAGTTTTACAAATAAGGAAACTGAGACCCATAAAGGTTAAAGGACTTTTCCAGAGCCATAGGGCTAACTATTAACATAGCAGGGACTAGAGCCCAGGTCTCTTGATGCCAGTCTGGGTCCTTCTCCATCACATCAGACTCTTTCCCTTATAAAAGTTCAAAATTGAATATAAATCTGCATACTAGCAGCAGCTAGGCAGCGAAATTAATAGAGTGCCAACCCTGAAATAAGGAGGGCCTGAGTTCAAATTCAGCCTCAGACACTTGACAGTTAGCTGTGTGACCCTCGACAAGTCACTTATCCCCAATTGCTTTGCCTTCCCTCCTCCACCCCAAAAGTCTGCATACTAGTTATATAGAGAACACCACTATACTATAAAATATAAATATAACATAAAAATTCAGCTAGTATATTAAATTCGACCTGTAGAACACATATACTAGCCATATCTCAATACTTCTTAGAAAACTGGGAGGGGCCCTCATTTTACAAATGAGAAAAGAGAAACCTTGAGAAGTTAAAAATAAGTTGACAAAGGTCACAATCACACAGGAAATAAGTAGCAGAACAGACACCCAAATCTAAGCATTCTTGACTCTAAATCCAGTACTCTCCCCACCATACTAGTTTTTATCAAAGTGGATTCTCTTTTTACCAATACAAGTCTCAACCCTCCCACTCTTTAACAGAAAATTGTTTATATGAGTTGGTGTGGTCAGTGAAACCAATTACCTCGTAGCCAACCTTCTGAAGTGGTGAACTTCTCTAGACTTACCGAGGCTTGTTCTCAAGACTCAACACCTTTCCAGACTGATAGGAACCATCAGAGCTTGTGTACCACCAGCAGAACCTTTGAGAACTCAAAGTAGGACTTTTACTAGATATAAAGAGCATCAAAATGGTTTTAAAGTACATTAACTGAACATTTAATTTAAATGATTTCCTTTGCCTTCCTAGAATTTGTTTTTGTTTGGGGGAATTTTTTGTTTTGTGTTGTTTTGTTCTGAGGTTGGATTTCCCAATCTCCCCCAGGCTAGAAGTGTAGTTCAAGGGCTCGACCCCACTACTGATGGGCACAAAAGCAGCATGTCTCATAGGAATGATGTTATAAGCAAAGGTTATGTTCCTGACCAACAATTTGGTATCACATAAATCATGGAGATGATCACGTGTGTATATGTATATACACATATATATGTGCACATATATGTATTCACACATATATGCACATATATGTATTCACACACATGTGTATACATATGTATATGTATGTATAAATATACAACTAAAAGGAAGGAATTGCCTATAACTACTGAGCATCTCCTACAGAACTTGGGGCCTGCTATCCTCTCTGAGGGATAGAAGAGGTTTCTGCCCTGAACTCAACTCAAGAATATTATAATCTAGTTATAGACTTTATAATTTGACTGAGCCTTGAGGCTTTGGTCAAAAGGGCCAGCTGAAAGAGAACAACACTTTAAGAGCTCAGCCAATTGGCATGAGGTGAGCATACAGCAAGGCTGAATACACAAAAGAAACTAGCTGAAAACAATAGAATCATGAGAGAGAGAGAAGAGACATTCAGAGCTGAAGTTCCATCCTTGGAGCCCACATTCTGACTGGCTTCATGGCTGCATTTCACAGGAACTTCAGTCTCCCTCATCCATCTGAGGACACCGCCTTCAACAAAGCCCAAAAGTGATCTAGGGAAAGGACCTACTAGAAAGAAAGATGCCAAAAAATCTGAAATCCCCGAGTCTAAGAGGCTGGTGGTCCATCTACAAAGCTAAGTAAACTGTGTGGCTTTGGAAGTTAAGTCTAAACCCAACTTCTCAGAAGAAAAAAAATATTAAACCAATGCTATCACTTTTTTTTTTTTTTTGCACAGCAGGAGTCCAAATGTCCCAGGCTAACCTTGATTGTGTGTTTTGTTTTATATTTATTTTTTGCAACCTCCCAGTAAACCACTAGCTATTTGTAAACTGTCCTGCTAGACCATAAAGCCAGTTAGCTTTCCCCTTCAAAAGGTTTTTCTAATCTCAACTGCTTCCCAATCTGGCTCCCACCCACTTTTCTAGTCAGAATTCATTTCTCTCTCTCTTGAAATTTGTTTGTATTACTCAGTATGTACTATTGTATACACCCCACTCCCCAGGAGAATATAATCTCCTTTCAAGCAGAAACTGCTTCCTTTTTGTCTTTGTATCATCCTGCCTAGGATATAGTCAATGATTAATGAATAAATTTGTGACGAATATTTTCTGACAAATTCTGACAAAATTCTGATGAATAAATTGAACTTCTATGGAAAGCTCTACTCCACCATTTTACATATATCCTTGGCTTTCTCAGTGTGATCCTTCTTTATCTCAGCTGTATTTCCTTCTTCCCTTACACCAGCAAATATTTCCGAAAGCACATAACTCTGTGTCTCAGTCTCTCCAAATTCAGTTCTTTTGTAGTTAGAATCAAAGAAATGTAAACTCTTAGGAGATGAAGAAGTCATCTTCCCCTTATTTTACAGGAAATCCAAGCCTGAGAGGGTAAGTCACCTGGACCAATCTCACACAGTGAGATTAGTGATCCAATCAATCAATTAACAGGAATTTATTAAGTACTTATTGTATGGCAGGTTCTGTACTAGGCCTTGGGCATACAAAGTAAAAAAATGAGATAGACCCACCCTCAGGGAGCTCACATTCTATCAGAATATAACAAATGGGACCAGAACCGGACACATAGCAAGATGCCTTGCATATAGTAAGCCCTCAGAATGTCTCTAAGGGTTATTGTGAGAATAAAATGCAAACATAGGGAAATGTTTTGCACACTATAAATGTTGAATATGATGATGATGATGATGCATTTATTGAACTGAAGTGAACTTAGATCTGATTGCTAGCAAAGTTCTTCACCCAACAATGCCATTGTATTTTGTAACTAATCCACCCTTTCATGTGAGATTTTGATGAATCCCCAGAGTTGGCAGAGGGTTGGAGAAAGTTGTTTTAGAAAGTGTTGCATAAACCTCTGCTAGTACATTTAAGGATGTAAATGTAGGGGCAGCTAGGGGCAGCAGTGAATAGAGCACCGGCTCTGGAGTCAAGAGGACCTGAATTCAGTTCTGACCTCAGACACTTAACACAAAGACTAGCTGTGTGACTTTGGGCAAGTCACTTAACCCCAATTGCCTCCCCCCAAAATAGAATGTAAATGTAGAGGTCAAAGGGAACATATAATCATAACTTGGAAGCTGAAAAGGACATTAGAAATAACCTAGCCCAGCCTTTCCCCCCCCCCAAGATGGCACCAAAAGTGAAGGATGCCTTTCCCCCCATCCCTATCCCCCTGACAGAAACCAAGTCCAAGGCCTTGAAGGCCAATACAATAAGATGGTGTTGATGAGTGTCCATAGCCACAAAAAGAAGAAGACCCAAACATCCCCCACCTTTGGTGACCCAAGACACTAAGGCTTTGAAGGTAGCTCAAATACCCTAAGAAAAGTGCCCCTCAGAGAAACAAGTTTGATCAAGTTTCCCTCAACCACTGAGTCTGCTATGAAGAAGACTGAGGACAACACCCTAGTCTTCATTGTGGAAATCAAGGCCAAAAAGCATCAGAACAAGCAGGGGGCAAAGAAGTTGTGTGACATCGACATGGTCAAGGTCAACACATTGATCCGGCCTGATGGAAGGAAGAAGGCCAAAGTCCCATTTGGCTCCAGACTATGATGCCTTAGATGTTACCAACAGAATTGGAACCAGCTGCCCCACTTTACCTACAATAAAATGTTTTCCAAAAAAAAAAAGAAAGAAAGAACCTAGCCCAGTCCCCACAATGGTCACACAGGTAGTAATTGGGAGGGTTAGGATTTGAACTCAGATCCTCTGACTCTGCTAGGTAGCAAAGTGGATCAAGTACAGGAAGATTAGTGAGTTCAAATCTGACTTCAGATACTGACTAGCTGTGTGACCCTGGGCAAGTCACTCAACCTTGTTTGCCTCAGTTTCCTCATCTGTAAAATGAGCTGGAGAAGGAAACAGCAAACCACTCTAATATCTCTGGCAAGAAAACCCTGAATGGTGTCAGGAAGAGTCAGACATGACTAAAAATGACTGAACAACAAAAACCTCTAAATCCAATCCCTTTCCATCGCACTACATCCCTGGTAATTTACTGAAGTCTGCATATTGTACAGGTAGGAGAAATTCATAGAAATACAACTTTCAATGAGATATTATTAACACTATTTTATAACTCTCCAGAGACATGGTACATTGAACTATACTGATACCCAAGATTTAGTCCTTCATAATTGTTTTCCAACTATTTTTTTAATTTCACAGATACAAGCTTTATTTCCCCCAAACAAGATTGTAAGCTTCTAGTGGTCAAGGACGATGTTCCTCTAGTACCAACCAACTCTTTTCACATCTTCTCTCCTCTTTCTCTCTTTTTCCTAGCTACCCAATGCACCAAGGTGCATAGCACCTCGGTTGCTCATACAGTAAGAGCTCAAGAAAACACTCACTGATTGATAAATTGAATGAAGGGGGTAAAATCAAAAGGAGATTCCCCCGGGCAACTTTCTCATTAATAAATTAACAGTGAGGCTTTCAACCATGCCAAGTTGTCATTTATTCACATTAAGGTTTAAGTTTCAGTAGAGAGGAATTCCTCCTTCCCAAATTACTGTGGATTAGAAACTACCTGTTAGCCACAGACCAGAGGGAACTGAAGTGTAATTACATTTTAAATATGCTAATATTTGTCCACATAAGATAATGATATCTGTGAAATACAGATGTATCCTTCCTAACTACCCAAATAGACTAGTGTCCAGTGAAGCACAGAATTTTAAAAAACAAAATCTTGAGAGTTTTTAAAGAACATGTGGTTTCAGAAGGGATATTGATATAAATTATAAAGGATCTAAACTTGGAATCAGAAGACCTGGTAAGCTTCATGACGTTGGGCAAGTCAAAACTCTCTGAACCTCCACTTATCTATAATGTGAGGATACCTTCACAATATTGTTACAAAGATCAAATGAGGAGGGGCAGCTAGGTGGCGCAGTGAGTAAGAGCGCTGGCCTCGGAGTTGGGATGACCCGAGATCGAATCCGGCCTCAGAAAATGAGCACCGACACACAAATAATGACTAGCCATGTAACCTTGAGCAAGTTACTTAACCCCAATTGCTTTAAAAAAAAAAAAAAGATCAAATGAGGAAATGGATACAAAGGCTGCAAATAAAAGTATTAGTAAGTCTAGAAAGGCAGGATCCATTCAGAGGAGATGAAATCACTTTCCTCATCCCTTTTTGTCCTTTCTCCTCCAACTGAGCATACTCTCCTACCCTGGACCTGGATACTCAGTCAACTGTGCTCTCTTTTCTGAACAGCAACAACTCATGGATTAAATGAAGCTGTATTTCTAACTGTAAGTCACTACCTCATTGACTGAAAGAGTTGGAAGGCTTCTTATCCTTTTTTTGTGTGTGTCCTGGACCCTTTTGACTGATATATGGACTCCTAATCAGAATGTTTCTAAATGAATAAAATCCATAGATTATAAAGGAAACTAACTCTATTGAAATACAGGTATATCATGTATTTTTAAAGAAAATGCTTAGATCACAGGTTAAGAACCCCTGTTTTGAGACAGTATCTGGTTCAACTCCCTCATTTTGCAGATGAGAAAACTCAGGCCTGAAGAAGGAGAGGAACTTGTCCAACGCAGGGAAGCTTGTTATTAGGAGCTACCTCACTCCTAACTCAAGAATGAATGAACCATAACTCAAAGCAAGCTGGTAGGTAAAGGTGAATATATATCTCTTGGAGCCAACTGTTGACTTTTCCAGTATGAATATTCCAACATGAATACTTATTATTCATAAGTAAGGCTCTTAAGCCTTACATTATGACCTGGAGTCCTCCTAGTCAGTTTACAAGCCTCAAAAAATAAATTCCAGCCAAGCTATTTAGGAAGACTTGAGTATGATTGCACAAGGCATATATTTTGAAAACACTGTTGGATTTCAGATCATTCTGCTCTTTATGACCAAGTTAGCAAGGTGTGGTGGGTAATAATTCTTCAACACTTCCTTAGTTCAGGACTCCCAGCAGGTGTTCAATAAATAAATATTGATTGATTAAACAAACAAATGCAGTATGTCCCACTATGTTTGGAATCTAAGGACTTGAGTTCAAATCTCTTTTAAACTTAGATAAGTCACTTAAACTTTCTGGACCTCAGTTTGCTCATCTATATAATAAAGGAATTGAATTACATGGACTCCAAGTCAGATTTACTTTGGTGACTCTACAATCCTATTAATGGTGGCTGTTCCTAAAGAGTAGAATAAAGAGTTAGGGCGAATGGATGAAAAAGGAATTGTAAAGCCAAGCACAAGCAGCTTCCCAGAGGGCTACTGCTGTGAATAGCTCTGAGATTCTGATTACATAGTACAATGAATACTCCTATTTATTCAGTAACAAATTAAGGCAAAACATTCACAGAAATCAAAATACAGCATTCACAATGTTACAACTTATCACTAAAATAGCCAAATAGTTTTCACCAAAGTGGTCACACAGTTTTCAACAAAATACATTCATTTAGTCACTCAATAACAAAGTCCTTAATTCAATCATTCAAACATTTAGTAACTCAATCATTCAAGCACTTAAGGAGGCAAGTCTCCTTAATTCAATCACTCAATCACTTAGTAACTCAATCACTCTTAAGGGACACAAAATACAATAGTCAAGGTTCTCCACCCATGGGATGCAATTAAGTTACAACATCATCATCAGTCACTACTCAGTATCCATGGAGAGATCTTTTCATCTTGACCCGAGGTAGGCTCTCAGCTTCCCTGGCTCCCCTTCCATGGTCCTAGCTCCTACCTGGATTCACCAAACTGTCACCTGGGTCCAAAGACAGACAGCTCCCAGTTCCTCGTCCAGCTCTCCATGCCGTTCCACACTGAAGCTCCCAGTGTCCAGTCCACCTTAAATCCTTCATAGTCTCTATTCCTAGGAAGTCATGGCTTAACAAAGCCACAAACAGACAAAATACTGACACCACAGTCATGCTTCGTCTGGCATCTCTGGCTGGCCCTCAGAAGTCTTCAGCAGAAGTTTCAGTTGGTTCCCAGAATCAAAATCACTTCATCCAGGTTCTCAAAATAAAAATCATTCTCTCCAGCCTGGGCCTCTCTTCCTCAGCCTCCAGAACCTGGCTCCAAGAAGATCTGAAATTCCAGTTAGGGCTTCTTCTTATATACCTATTAGCTCCTCCCTATTCTGCCCCTTCCTGTTACATCAGCAACTTCCTATTATGTTAGCAACAATCTTTTGTTTCTTAACAGAGGCTTGATCTAATTAATTTCAAACTAGGTGCTAAGTACCTGTTAGCTTTGCCAATACAAAGGGATCAAATTACATTATGATTACAGGAATGTGAAGCACTTCTGTGTGTCTTTCATTTGTCTACCTTTCTACCATTCCCAACACACACCTTCTAATCAAGCAACAAATCAGTAACCATTTAATAAACTCCTACTAAACAGACATCATGTTAAGCCATGGGATTACAAAGAAAATGTGAAAACAGTCCCCAAGTTCAAAGACCTTTATTTTAACTGTATCCATGCAATTCTTTGTCCCTTAGAGGAAAAAACCAAGTCCCCATCATCTGTTCATACAGTTACCACTTCCCAAAAAACCTTACCCCTTCTATCCACCTGTCCAAAAATCTCTCCTTTAAGACAGAAGTGTCAAATTCAGCACTTCAGCCCACAGCACTCTAAAGTGCAGCCAAACCACCACATTAAAATATTTAGCAAAATTAAAAAAATACAATAGATCATAGATAATATTAATAGGCAGTTTTCTAAGTCAATACATGGCCTACAGGAGTTCCTTATGTGCAGTTCAGTAGCCCCTATTTCTCTTTGAGTGGGACACCACTGCTCTAAGGTATAGCTTAATCTTCTGGGCTCTCACACATACCTCTCCAACTACTCAAGCATACAGATCTCCCCCCTTTTCTGAATGTCCACTGCACTTATAGCCACCACTAAAATCATGGAATCACAGGACTCCAAAATCAGATGTCATCTATAGTCCAACCTGTACCTGAATAAGAGTGCCTAATAGGTAGCAAGTTTTCACATGGACTTTGCCTGAAGTCTTCCAGTGACAGGAATCTCACTGCCTCCAATGGAAATACCTTTCACTTTTGGATAGCTCTAGTTGTTAAAAGAAGTTGAAATCTAAAAAATTTGTTTATCAAGCAGAAATCTCTATTTCTGGAGTGCCTAGATGGTTCAGTGAATAGAGTACTGGCCCTGGAGTCAGGAGGACCTGAGTTCAAATCTGGCCTCAGACACTTAACACAAAAAACTAGCCGTGTGACCTTGGGCAAGTCACTCCCAACTGCCCTCCAAAAAGCAAAAGAAGAAGAAATCTCTCTTTCCCTCTGCCCCCAACAGCCAACAGATCCTAATTCTGTTCTTCAGGGAAGGTCAAATAGAAAATAATCCCTATTCTATAAGACTGTTTCCCATACTTGAAGACAGCTCTCATGTCCCCTCCAATGGCACAGTCTCCACTCTCCTCACTATCCAGGTTATTCTCCTGTGGAGACACTCCAGCTTGTCAATATCCTTTCTAGAATGTGCAGCCCAGACCTGAGCACAATCCTCCAGTCCTGCCTTATCCAAGGCTATAGTGGAACCATGCAATCCTCTTCTCAGGCACTGCTTCCATTAATGATGCCTAAGATCTGATGAGTTGGGGGAGGGGGAAGGTGGCCCTCTGGTTATTAAAAATTTAGTCTACTTAAAACATACTGATTTTGATCACAAAATTGCTGCCTAGATTTCCTTCTTTCTCCCTCTCCAGTATATGGTATCTTGAAGGTAAGGAGAACATATCCTTATTGAATGTTAGAGCTACAAGGGACCTTGGGATCTCAGCCCTGGACAGTGCCTGGTACACAGAGGCATTTAATAAATGCCTGTTGATTAACTAATAAGCCCCATCTAAGCCAACTCCTTCACGTTACAGAGGAAAAAATTGAGCCAGGAGCAATAAAATGTCTTTCTTAAGGACACACAGATAGTTCATATCAAAAGTAGAACTATTATAACCCAGGTCTTCTCATTCCCATACCAGGGTTCTTTGTATTTTGTCTTTATATTCCCAGGGATAAACAGTTAGGTTCATAATAGATGCTTAATTAATATTTATTCATTAATCATACTACCTGGTAATCCTACCAATGATAGGGTCATAGATTATGGAGCTGAAAGAGACCCCAGTGATTGTCTAGTCCAGCCACTTCATTTTCTCGATAAGGAAACTGAAACCCCAGGAAATTCAACAACTGGCCCAAGATAGAATGGGGATTAAGAGTTAAATATGAGATTGGATTCAAGAATCTTTTTCCAAAGATAAATATATCCTCCACATTATGGCACGGGATACAAAAAAGACACTCAGGCAGATGTGTTAATCGATTGAAGTCAATCTAAAAACGCCAAAAATCCAATCCTTCTATGCCACCCTTCCCCCAAAGTCAAGGATATTTCTCAGTTAGGCATCCAAGTACACTGGAGATTCTGTGGCCCTTTCACTCAGATCTCTGGGGAAAGTGTAATAGGAGGGAGTCAGAGTCAATGCAAAGGTTATCTGTAGGAAAAAGAAGCAAGAATCCACCCCAAAACAGGAACATAGTAATGGACCAAGAGATGGGACATGGGCAGAACACAGAATCCCTCATGTCGCAGGAGCCAAATGAAATGAGCTTATTTCATTAAAGTTAATCAGTCTGATTCGTTGAATAGGAGATGCTGGATCTGTGAGGATGGGAGGGGTGGCTGAAGGGTACCACATGGTACATGTTTGGGCTGTTCCAGGGCCTGGGAGGCCCGTCTTTGAGTCTCGCTTATTAGGAGCCTGTGGTCTGGCAGTGGTGCAAAGGCTCTGTTTTTCATTTCTGAAATCATTACAAGCATGTGAACTCTAAACCCACACACTATTTAGGGGGCATAAGGAAGGGAAGGGGGTACAGATCAATGAGGAATCTGAGTCTCTTTGCTATCCCAAACAAGCCATTGTTCTCATCAGCTTTCATGCCCACTCTAGCTAAGTTTAGCTATTTTAATTCAAACAAGGCCAGTGTCTTTGGGGACATAGTCCTGCGTGGAAAGGCTGGCACCCAAGGCATGGGCCCAGATTCCCTTCTTAATAAGACAATTAGAAGCACGACTTTTGTATTCAGGGCACCAATGGGGTGCCCCTACCAAATAAGAGTGGCACCTATCACCTGCTGCTTGAGAAGATACCCACCACAAAGGGGCTGTTGTAAGCAGAGGCTTTGCAGGAGTGAGCACAAAAGTGGGAAATGAAGGGGCAGAAAGGATAGGGACAATTGTGTGAATTTTTTCTTGGGAGTTCAAAACCAGGAATTAGGGGATGAAAACATGGAATTTACATGCCATATGTCTGCTACTCTCGCTTCCTACAATTCACTCAAGCTAATCATTTATATTTCTGAGGTTATTAAAGCATAAAGCTGCTCTAAGACTTTTAGGACACCTTGTATATGTGAAAGGAATGAAGGCATACCATACCCATAAGTAAATGTAAAACACAACCAAATGAGATAGGAATAAATGGGAGATTCCTACAGAGAATCTCCAAGGAAATAGGAGGAGAAGATCACTTTTTTTCAGGGCAGGCTTAAGGAAAACACAGTAGAAGATGTAGCACCTGAATAGAAAGAAAGCATCTGAAGGAAGAAAAGGATTTCAGTAGGCCAAGATGGAGGGAGTTATCTACATGAATATCCAGAGATGGCAGAGGGGGACAGTTAGTTAGTTAATAGTAAGTTTGACTGGAATGTAGGATATGTGCCTGACATAAATCAGGTCCTTAATAAATGCTTATTGATTGATTAATTGATTATTAAAGGACAAGAATGTGAAATAAGGTTAGAACCAGATAGTGTAGGGCCTTATTTGCCAATTAAAATACTCCACCAGCAATGTGGTATAGTGGAAAGAACACTTAATTTGGAGCAGAGGACTTGAGTTCAAACCATGACTCTGATATTTATTACCTGTATGGTCTTGGGCAAAATATTGAATCTCTCTAGATCTCATTTTCCATAATCAATAAAATGAAAATTTTGACAAGATGACATGTAAAATCCCTTTGGGCTCTAGGGCTTATGATATGAAAGTGGGACTTAAAAAGGGTGATCAGTACTTATACTTGTCTACTCTCAACCTGAATCAAGAAGGATCTAAAGGAAACAGATTACCTCTACCTCCAGCAGGAAAAAGGAGAAAACTTCCAACATGGTGTCAGCTTTATCTGTGTTGACTCAGCATGCAGTAATGGGGGTGGTAAAATTTTCATCTTTAACAGTACACAGAATTCCACAGGCCCTTGGGTAGACAATCAAAGCTACTGCAAGACTAATAAATTAAGCAGCTTTTCCCTATGGGAGGTAGGGATGGGGATAGAAAAGGCTTAGTACCTTGCTACTCTATCCTTTGAATTCAATCAATCAGAGGCTATGGCCTCAGCTCCTCCACCATCAATCAATATGCAACATAGCATGCTCTCTCTCTTTCTCTCTCTTTGTCTCACTGTCTCACTGTCTCTCACTGTCTCTCTCTGTCTCACTGTCTCGCTCTCGCTCTCTCTTCCTCATATATATTTTTTTTTTTTTTTTTTTTTTTTTTTGTGTGTGTGTGTGTGTGTGTGTGTGTGTGTGTGTATGTGTGTCCATGTATATATGTATATATACTCTATGTGTATGTATACATGTCTATAAGTATGCACATATCCACATGTATTATCTCCATATATGTACGTATATATGTGTATGTATATACTCTCCCTATGTGTATGCATGTGTATATGTATATATATATGTATGTGTGTATAAATATATACATACATACACACATATATATACATATACTCTCCCTATGTGAATATGGGGGTGTATGTATGTATGTATATATATAGATAGATAGATACATACACACACATATACACTCTCTCTCTACACACACACACACACACACACACACACACACACACACAAACACACAACATACTTGTTGTTCAGTTGTTCACTCATGTCTCTTCATGACCCCATGGACTTGTCCATAGGGTTTTCTTGGCAAAGATCCTAGAGTGGTTTGCCATTTCCTCCTCCAGTATATCCCCATTTTATAGAACTGAGGCAAATAGGACTTAAGTGACTTACCCAGGGTCACACGGCTAGTAAGTGTTTAAGGCTGGATTTGAACTCAGATCTTCTTGACCCCAGGTCTAGTACTCTATCCACTATACCACCTACTTGCCCTATATACACACACATATGTATAAGTCCACATATATATATACACATATACATACATACATATATGTATACATATATATCTATACACTAGTATATGTCAAATATGGAAATAAGGTGAGAACATTCTAACTCTTCCCCACCTTTCTCATTCTAAAATCTCTCTTTCAAAATTTTTAAAAATAACTTCTTATTCATCTTATTTAGATGAGGTATATACCTATGATATATGCTATCTTACCAGGCACATAAAATCTTTGAAGTATAAGTGCCCCAAATCTCCCATGACCATTATTCTTTCCCATTACCACTACCACTACTTTAGTTCAGACCTTTATTCCCTCCAGCCTGGATTACAGGAGTAGCCCCCTAATGGATTTCCATGTTGCCAGTGTCTCCCCACTCCACAACATCCTATATATGCTTTCAGATTCATATTCCCAAAGTCTACTTTGATTATGCCATGATAGTTAATGTTTTGAAATTGCTTATGTACACACACACACACACACACACACACATACTCACACACACACATTGTGCCCTCCTCCCCCTTTGAATATAAGCTCTTTGAGGTCAGGGCCTGCTTTCTTTTTGTCCTCATATCTGTCATGGAGTCATGAAGATCTGGGTTAAGTGTTCTGAGACGTGCTAGTTATATAATGTGGGGTGAATCAGTTAACTTTTCTGTGCCCCAAGCAATTAGACTCACACTGATAGACAGTATTTCCTCACATAGGAGTATGCTAAAAGCAATGAAATCACAGTTCAATTCTTATCCTTCAATCCTGAGTGGCAAACATAGTACTTACGTGTTGTAGTCATTTAATAAATTGTCAAATTGAAAATATCTCTAGGGTCCCTTTCCAAGGCTAAATTCTATGGGTCTCAGGTAAAAGTCCTACCTTTGTGACCTCAGGCCGTACAACATCTGATTCTCATCTTATATTACATTATTGTCCTTCAATAACAAATTCAATTAAGAATTTATTAAATATCTGCAATGCTGTCAGGCACACATCCTATATTCTAGTCAAACTCACCACTTAGTAACTGTCCCGTGGCCTCATTCTACAGTCTGCCATCTCTGTATATGTATGTAGATAACTCCCTCCATCTCCGCCTGTTGAAATCCATTTTTTTCCTTTCATGGTTCTATTCAGATGCTACATCTTCTACTGTGTTTTCCTTAAGCCTCCTCTGATGAAACAACATCTCATCTTCCTAGTTCCTTGGAGATTCTTGGTAGGAATCTTCCCTTTATTCCTCTCTCATTCTGTTCTGTGTTACATTTATTTATAGGTATGTCCTGACTTCATTTATTCAATACATTGTCCCAAAAGTCTTAGTGCAGTTTTCTGCTTTAATAACTTCAGAAGTACAAATGCTACAAACTTTAAGAAATTGAAAAGTTAAAATTCTAAGATACGAATACGTTTCTTACTAAGATTTAATATAAGCATTGTCTTGTGATACTACTCTTGTCAACTTCAAACTTTATAATTTGATCAGCTGCTCCTCAGTGACTAAAAGGACTACATTTGTAATCCTGGACTTAGGATCATCCATAGAACAAGGTTTAAAGACATACACAACCATTCTTATGTGACCTACAGGATACAGTCTAATGGAAATAGATTAGGTGACCTAAGTGGATAAAAAGAAGACCTCTTCTACCAATCCATAGATCTAAGAAAGGGTCACCCAGAAAGTTTCACTCATGCAAGAATAATGACAGGATTCCCCAACTTGTTAAAATTTAAAAAAAAATTATTCAGAATTCAAAAAACTAAATAAGTATGAGATAAATTAAATAATTAAAATTTCAGATGACTTTTTTTTCTATGTTTGTTACATTTATATTTTGAAGCTATTAAAGCTTAAATACTGCAGTAGGACTTTTAAGTATTTACTGAGCATCCTCTGTATTTACTGGGCATCTACCATGTTTGGTATACCATGCTAGGTTTTAGGGGACAAAATTTAATTAGGGTAGGATAATTCTACCCTCAAGGCAATTACAAGGGAATATGACACATAATAACTGACATTTATATAGCACTTTAAAGTTTGACAAGGTTTTATAAGCATAGCATTTCAGTCTCACCATAACGCAGGAAAGAAGGTAGTATTATCCCCACTTTATAGATGAGGAAACTGAGACTCTGATTTACCTAGGGACACAAAGGTTCTAAGTATCAGAGGCAGGATATGAATTAGGTTTCCCTGGCTTCAAGTTCAACATGCTAACTACTATCAGCTGTTATCAAAATGAACTCAATCCAAGACTCCTTTAAAACCCATGAGGACAAGACTATTCATTTCAATATGAAGACATTATTTTCCAATTAAAATCCTCCTCCCTTTTCCAACTACATATCTGTGTAAGCTCAGATTTTCTTCACATTCTTCAACCAAAACAATACATCAAAAACAGATTCAGTGCAGAAGCAGATAGGAGAATCCAGTCATCCTCTATTAAGCCAGACATTAAAGAGAGTTGTAAAAAATATGTAAAACAATGCCATTCTTCTCAATAAACCTTTTTTAAAATAATTATTTTTCATTAGAAAAAAGTTATTCATGTTAACAGGTATTGGGTTTAATGTTATCTTTAAATGAATCAATAAATACATACTTTAAAATTTTATCACTTTTAATTTCTAATATGATAAACACTGATCGTTACAACCCACATAAACAAATACTCTTTGGGGTCCTCAAGAATCTTCAAGATTGTAAAGGGATACTGAGGACAAAAAGGTTAAGAATTGTTACATTATATCACAAGCCACTAAAGAAAACTTCCAGATAACAGTATCACCCAACAATGTGCATTACAGAGTTGTGCAAACTACTATAGGAAATCCACAAGGGAAGATGATATCCTCCATATTGGATTACAGGCAGGAAATGAGTCATTTTTCATCGTTACATTCCTAGACTAACATAACGATGTTTTCATTTTTGTCTTTGTAGCCAAAGCACCCAGCAGAGCCTGGCACAAATAAAGTTTTAATAAATTCTTGTTGACTGGTTGGCTCATAGTGTATGTTTGTTAACTGAATGTAATTAGTCCTAAAATTTAGGTAGCTTGAAAATCACTTAAAGGCCAAATCTTTTTTTTTCCTATGGAGGAGCTACTTTGTGACAGCCTAGAGCTTTAGAAAGGTCAGAGACATGCTGACAACATGAATAAGTCATTGGGCAGGGTGAAACCATAAGAAAGTCTCATAGGGGAACTTCTATTCCCCACTTCAAGTTCCAGATGACTACAACGATTATTTTTTTATATATATAAAGAGGAGGAACAAGGAGGATCAAAGTCTAAATCTTTATATTAGGAAACTAAGAGCCTGGTAAATTATTGGTAAGACTCAACATCTAGAGGCATAACAACAAGGAACTGTGATCTTATTGGCCATGTAGGGATGAATTCTTCAGCCATGGCAGCTCTGAAAGACCTTCTTCTAAGCCTAAAGGGGGCCATGATCTATGGTAGTGATGAAAAATCCACACCACGAAAATCAGAGATGATTCAGCATAGAGCAGAATTCAGCAGAGATTCTAACATATTGAACAGGATGAGTTTCCTTTGAACACCTGAAAGGGCTTTGAAGGTAAGGGCCTTGGAATCATAATTATGGACACACATTTTCATTGTTCTGGTAAGCCATAGTCGATACAGGACCAAAATGCAAAATATGTCAGTTTACATAAAGTCTAAGAATATCACTGATTTCCAAAGCTAGAAGAGACTTCCAAAGCCATCCTGTCTAACCCCTTTCTGTTACAGATGAGGAAACAGCACCTCCATTCTATCATCATTAACGGGTCAGGACACCTTAGTTCAAGTACCAAGGCACAATCACAGTACTGTGCTTCAAAACTTTATGTGATGATGTTATATAGGAAGACAAAAGTATGAAAACAGAGTTCCGTTAGATTTTATCAGTTGCATTGAAAATGCCCTTGTTGTGTGCCATACAGGAAGTTGTCCAGAGCACAAAGTACCTAAAGAGAGACGCCAACTGGAAACTCATTCTCGGGGTGAAATGGCTGGGCTGAGGAGCTTCATGAGAAGGTAAGGCTGAAATTTTGGTGCTGGAGAACAGAGGAAATACACTTTCCCTCTTTTTAACAGAGAAGTCTTCTAGTTGGCACAGTGGACAGAACTCTGGACTTGGAGTCAGAAAGATCTGAGTTCAAATCCAGCCTGAGACACTTAGTATCTGTGTGACCCTGGGCAAGTTACTTAACCTTTGCTTGCTGGTTTCCTCTTCTGTAAAATAAGGATGATGATAATAGAACCTACCTTCACAGGCAGGATGTGAGGATAAAATGGGATTATATTTGTAAAGTGCTTTGTAAACCTTAGAATATGTGCCAGCTATCATCATTATTGTATTGTAAATAATATTTGTTTGATATATTATATGTAATAATTATTATTCTTATTAGAGAAGTGGAGGGCTATAGGTGTATAATAATACAAATGCTGTCAGATATGATTGTTTTATCCATAGGTTTTGATAAACTACTTTTCCATGTTTTTAGGATTCAATGGGAAGGGGCATAGGGAGGGTGTAGGGGGCAGATTGGGGAATGTCTACAGTATAAGACAAAAGGTAGTAATAGACTTAAAAAAAAGAGAGAGAGAGAGAGCATGGGGTTAATTCTCACCTTCTTTTTCCTCAACCCTCATCCCCCTGTGTTTTTAAACATAGAAGTCTTGGAACCATGAGAGTCAGGAAGAAAAAAAAATTCTCTGGGTTTTTGTTTTTTTTTAAGTAATAATTCCCTCATACAATTAAAAGAAAATCTCCAGGTCAATGGGCAAGAGCTAGTAGTCAGCAACATTTGCTAGTTAAATGCTATCACTTCTTAACGAGGGATAGAATGCAGCTTCAACCTCCTCATACTCTCCAGCTTCCCAAGCCTCACTTGTAGAGAAGTTTTCTTTTCAAAAAAGCACTGGACTTGTAATTAGAACATTTAGGTTCTGATTCTGATTCTGATGTGTAATAGCCATATGATTGTGGGCAAGTCATTTCTCTGTTGTGGGGAAGCTTTTTCTTTTGTAAAAATATGGAGGTTGGATTAAATGATCTTTTTTCTAAAAGTCTTTCAGCTCTGAATTAATGATCCTATCAGCCTACTCTAGGAAAAGCATACTATGAAGCAAAAATCTAAATGAACCACACTAATTCTCTGAACCCTGAACTAAATTAGAGACACCCAGATTTCTAGAATTTTCATTTATCTAGAACATAGATATAATCTCTAGAGAGTCAAAAAGTACTCCTTAACAACAAAGAAAATGGGTGCCATAAAGTCAATGTTCTTTATTGCACAGAAAATGTCATCCTCAGATACTCATGAGAGAGTCCAGTGACTCTGTATTCCATGTAAAATGAAGGTACTGATTTAACAAGCTTGTTATCTGCTTTCCTCTGGCAAACTTCCATCCGACCTAGGATAGAGAGCAGTCAACAAAAGTGAAATAGCAATGAAGTCTACTTCAGTGACAACAGCAAGAAGTGACATCTGAGAACAAGGAGGGGACAAAGAAATGCCAACTAAGAAAACACAGCAGTTTAGGAAAAATGAATGCAAGACAACTGTCCATTCTACATCTGAGGGCATCACTGTATTATATGAAATTACAATAAGGGTTATTTTTTGATAATAATTGACATAGGTTGTAAGATTTACAAAATACTTTCCCATTTCAACAATTCTGTGAAAGAGGAACTCTCAGTGACCGGCCCACAGTCACACAGACACTAAATAGAAAGGAAGGTTCTGAATATAACTCTCCTCACTATGCCAAAGGCCATTTACACTGCTTCTCCTGCCCTGATTCATCAAGGAAAAGTTGAACAAGGTTTGTTTTTCTGTTTACAAAGATAGGAAAGTTTCTAATGCATTTTAGAAAGATTTCCAACAAAAGCTTTTTTTTCCTTTTCACTTTTTGGAGGGCAATTGGGGTTAAGTAACTTGCCCAAGGTCACACGGCTAGGTTTTTGTTTGTGTGTGTTAAGTGTCTGAGGCCGGATCTGAACTCAGGTCCTTCTGACTCCAGGGCCAGCGCTCTACTCACTGTGCCACCTAGCCGCCCCAACAAAAGCTTTTTTTAAAAAAGTATAAGTTTTTTTTTTTTTTTAAGGCAATTGGGGTTGACTTGCCCAAAGTCACACAGAGTGTTTGAGGTCAAATTTGAACTCAGGTCCTCCTGACTCCAGAGCTGGTGTTCTATTCACTGCGCCACCTAGCCACCCCAAAAGTATAAGTTTTTAAAGGGCAAAGACATCAGTCATCTGGAAAATTCATTTTTCCAAAATATTTATGTTAACTGATGATATCAGACAATATTTTATGAATTTTTAAACAAGAAGAACATAAAGGAAGAAAAAGAAATAAGGGGAGAGAAGAGAAACAAGGTGCATATTTATATGTTTGTGTATAGATAATAGATGTATTTATATGTGTGTATTTGACTTTACTTGCATTGTATCTGTATCTTTTTCTAATATCTCTTAAATTCTACTTCAGGTGGACCTCAGTCCCTCCCCTCACCATTCCCCCCCAAAACTATGTCTACCATTGATTCCATATGAAAACAGGCCTTTCTAGAGAGTCTGTTTACAATTGTTTCTTTCCCCTTCTCCTCACATCTTTTTTTTTCTTCTTAAGGACCTTCCTCTCAAACCTTTTCTTCCCTTACTGGCTTCTCCCTAGCAACATCTGAAGAGGGCAGCAGTCATTGGTTTATAATCAATCCAGCAGCCAATAAAATGTCAGCTCAGAGATTATTCCTAAACCAGTTGGAATCTTGTGTTTCACAGGGAGACAAATTACCATATTGTAGAAATACTGTATAGATACCCTTTAAACGTGGAAGAGCAAGACACATTTACATGTTCAAGGTTACATCAATTCTAAGCAATATGACTGGTGTGAGGATGTGCACACCCAAGGCTAGTGAAGCACAACAAGCCCAGAATAGTCAATATATATTTTTTGTTATGGATATACACGTATATATGTGTATAATGTATATGTGATATATACATGTACATACAATATATACATGGATGTCTATATGGGTATAAATATGTGCATGTGTATACATATATCTTTTGTTGTTTCCAACTCTTTGTGACCCAATTTGGGGGGTCTCTTGGCAAAGACACTGGAGTGATTAGCCATCTTCTGCTCCAGCTCATTTTACAGATGAGGAAACTGAGGCAAATAGGGTGAAGTGATTTGCCCAGGGTCACACAGCTAGTAAGCATCTGACTCCAGACCCAGCACTCTATAGACTTTGCCACCTGTACCAACCAGGTAGGTAGCTAGCTATCAAAAAATGACAGCACTCAAACCTGGATAAACCAGAATGCTCATGGAATTTTTAAAATTGGTTAACAGAAATTTCTGGATACCTTAGGGCTAGCCCCAAACCCCTATTTGTTTCACCCCACGTAACTGACAAACTTTTTAACATCTGTAAGGCCATTTTCCTGCATTAATCATGTTAATGAACATGGTTGACCCTTTTTCTCTCTGAAACATTACCTACACCCTTAAAGCCATCATTCTAAATAGCAATTCTCACTATCCTCAGCTGTTTGTGTAGAGATAGAAGGTATAAGATACTGGATTGAATATATTTGAAAGCCTCAGAGTTGCTTGGGAAAGGGTGGGGACACCGGTCTTGAGGAACTCAATCCCTAATTTTGAATTTATTTCCTCATGTCTTATCATTTTCTCCTAAAAGTGTATAATAGTAAAAAAAAATAAATAAAACTTATTTCATTGGGGGTTCTAATGATTTGGGTTGATTAAAATTCCACTAAACATACATAAGCACTCTGAAAAGCAAGTAATCTAACATGGTTTTCTAGAGTTAAGTTAAATCTGAGCTAGGTTTAATCTTTAATATTCCAATTGCTGACTCTTGCATTTGAAAATTCCTGATTGTATTATTAATATTAGCTTGGATTCCTCCCTGTCCCTGCCCCATTTTAATAACAGGATCCATACATAACACTTGGTCAGTGAAGAACAGACATTTAACCACACCTTGACCCCTGGAGACAGTAATTGCCAAACCTAAATATACTGTCACTCACTGGACACACACAATGTATCAAACAAGAGCAGCTCACATCTATTTGTTGGAAAAATTTGACTGATGTGCCTTCAACCTGTCATCAGACCACAGTGACCTCAATTTTTTGAGAAATAAAGTCAAAATCCATTCTTATCTTCTGAGATGCAAGACTTATTTATGTGTCAGCCTTCCCCCTCGATTGTCCTTAGCCTTTGGGAAGCAGTCTAAAAACACAATCACGCAGTGAAGACCTTCAGTCCATACCCACTTTTGATCATGTTCCTTAAATCTCTCCTAAGACCTTCCAAATAGTTTGTGAAAGTTATACCCACTGCAGTTGGCTGGGCTAGTCCTGAGTCCTAGGAAGGAGAAGAAGGGTGACAGGGAGCATTTTAACAATGAGCTGTCACTACACTAGCCATCAAAGTAGAAGCCAAGCAAAAAGGGAAGAAATGACATGAAAATTGGATAACTATGTTCAGACACTGCAGTGTAGTATTATCTTTGACAAAGACATCAAAGAATGTTTTGCAGAGGATATGAGCCTAGGAGATCATGGTCCAACTTCCCATTTCACAGATGAGAAAACTGAGATGTGGACTAGTGAAGTAAGGCCCCATTGCTAGTTAGAGGGAAAGTCTTATCCTTCTTGATTTCATCCTCAAAGGTTAGGGATGTTCCCCAAGTTTCCATGAATGAATGAAAAAGCATTTCTTAAATTCTTACTGTGCCCATTCATCATGGATCTTCAGTAAACCATTCGTCATAGTTATTCATCCATGAATTTATCTAAACTTTTTTGAATCTATTCATATTCTATGCCTCCAAATACCACCCTCAAGTCATCTAAACAACACATGTTGAAATTATCTTCCTCTAATGCTTCCACCTGCAAAAGTTAAGCAGGTGATGATCTCTTTTAGGATCTGATTCTGTCTGACAACCAAAGGAAGCTGGGAGGCAAAAGAGGCTAGCTAGAAAATGGGAGAAATGGATGAGGCCCTCAGCTCCCCTAAGCTATTTTCTAAGACATCAAGGTTTGCTTACACAGCAAACACAAGCACACCAATCTCCCATTCCCGGCTTAAAAATATGGACTTGTTTTTTAACTCCTAACATAATGAATGAGCTTAAATATTAGAAACTTGAAATTATTAAGTAAATCATTGCACCTGCAAAGCTTCTATTTGCATAACATTAATTCATGATGGCAGCTAAAACAAATTCATCACATTCACTATATTAGAGGCTGATTTATGTAGGAATTGAAAAAAATCATGAGCTTAAAATTATGTTGACATGATGTACGTGCTCAATGGTGAAAGGTTTTTTTTTTTTAAATCATCTAAACAACTGAATTATGGGGAGAAGGAAAAAAGGTTTGGGGGGGAGGAAGAAGGAAAAGAGAAGGGGGCAGCAAAGGAATGGGATCTTCAAAAATGAGTAATGCTATTGCTTCACTCGCATGTACTCACACACACTCCAGTTATTAATGTCAAGTATGCCAAAGATACGCTGGAAAATCATTACCATTCATAGCCACTAACAGCCATTAAATTTCAATCAATTCAACTTAACACAAGTGTACTTCAGCGGCCCTTACAGTTCCTTATAAATGTGGCTCAAAAGTCGGCCTGACTTATTGCATTGTCCACCACACAAAGAGGCATTGCTAAGGATCTCTCTGAAAAGGGACTATCTTGGGTCTTCTGAACGGATGCTCTTTTAACATCCCCAGTCATCAACAGATCTTTCTTTTCTGAGAGTTGAGAGAGGGCCCTAATAGCACCCTCCAGGTCAACATAAACGGAGGAAAATATGCCTTTTTTATCTGAAATCCTTCCTTTTGTGCCTTTGAGGTGGGAGAAGGACTGAAAAGTGGGTGTCCTCTGGAAGAAACTTAACAACTTGTCCCTTAAAGAAAAAGTTTCAGACTCCATCAAAAGTTCCGTACTGCTCCACAGCTGCAGCTCACCCAACCCACTTGAAATTTGTCATTTAATATGCTTCCTTTAAGCTCTTTGAAAACTAACATTTAATTCCCTTCACAGTGAAGGGGCCTTAGGGCAGGTCAATTAGAAAGGAGGAAAGAGAAGAAGAATACAGACCAACTCCAGGCAGCAATCGCCTGGGTTAGAAAACCCGCCTTTTCAAAAGCTAATAGGCTTGCAGCCTGGTTTCTTACACTCTTCCAGCCTGTGATGGAGAAGTAGCTGAGTTATGATTTTTTTCCCCCTTAGAGGCCGGGATTCAGGCTGAATGGATCTCGGAATCCCGCTTACACATAGTTTCACAACACCAAGGTAACAAAGACAAGTTGGGCTGAATAGATTTTGATCTGGTTGTCTATTCTTTAGTTTCCATGAAACAGGTTTGAGCCATTCCTGCAACTTGCTGAAGGTTGCTGGTGGGCAGCCTATTCTGAAAGCTGCAACAATGCGCGTATTGTTTAGTATACTGTAAAAACAATCTGGGTGTGCAAGTCCCCGTATAACAAGAGGGGAACTCGATGTGTTGCAAATTATGAGGAATGTTGGCACCGGGAGGCTTTACGTCCTTGCTATTAACCCACGGGCTCACCGGCATTTCAGTCGGATGATTAAGTAATTAAGTGTTCTATGGAAGGCAATAGATGGTAGAAAAATCTTTTTAGCACATGCTCTCTCTTGACTTTTTCTTCCCAGCTATCTCAAATCTCAAGACCTCTGTTGGGTGCCTCCCAGAAGCTGAAACGGAAAACCAAGTGGGGGCTGGGGGGTGGGGTGCAGAAAAGGCGACTGAGAAATGCACTGAGTACATACAATAGGGATGTACTCCAGACTCAGGCATAATGCCCCCAGCACCAAAAGAGCAAGAGTTCAACTGATTTCATAAAGGTAAATTGCTCTAAACACAGCGATGTCAGCAAAACTTAATCGCGCCAGGAGCTTTGCTTAATTACGGGTTTTAAAGCACAGTTTAGAGAAAAGGAGATACTTAAATGTGTCACCTGGAAAGGTCCAGACACTCTAACTATTTGTAAGTTAGAGGAACACAAATATTTGTAACCCCCCTCCCCCCCAAACCTAGCAGATCCTCAGTAGTAACACACAGAGAACCAATGAATCCTGTGAGAATGGGGGGGGGGGCACCAAACATATTTACATAGTAAATACAAACTACTAAGCAGTAATCATTGAGATCTGTCTTTAATTACCAACCTGTAAAAAAGTTTCATTTCAGCAGGAGGTGTTATCTCTTAAAGCAGTTTCCCCAGCTATGATCACCAAGATAACCATGCTTAACCCTTTCCAAGTCAACAGAGCACTCAAGAAAAGGAACTCAAACTCTCTCTCTCCCCCCTCCCCAAACTGATCCCCAACAAAATTGAATTCAATCTACTATAAGGACTACCATAATGACAAAACATTCTCCCCTTCCCCTCTATGCATACACATACAAAACATACACATATACACACATGCACATACATACACACGGGAGGTAAGGGGGCCCTCTGAAGAAAAAGGGGGGAAAATCAATCTAGTACTAATGAATAAAAAGTTCCTTTTATTCCACTGTTGTTTTTGGTTCATTAAATTTTCCACAGATTTGCAGAGAAGAAAACGTGATCAATAAACCTTGACAAAAGTGAACGTGTGAAAAAGGCCAGAGAATGGAACAGGAAGATAAAAGTGATATCCCGATCACAGATTTCAGAGGCAGAAGACCAGAGCTCTGGACTGCTGAATAATCTGAATAGACCATCATTTCTTTGCAGCCTTTCACATTCTTTTGCCTGACTGTTGAAACTCTTCATTCAATACAATAGTAAATGCACTAAAACTTTTTTTCTTATGCTAATGGTGAAATCGGGTACTCGGAGTTAAAACACACTTCCCAGTAACTTGTTTTCTTTAAGAAAACAAAAAACCCCACAATACATTAACTTATTCTAGTTAAACCAAAATGTCAAAAATGGCTTGCAAAAGTATTGCTCACACCTCCGAAGTTGTCTTCCCTCTCCTTCCCCCAAAAGATACATATGTGAGAGTATTTGCAGTATTTCATGATGCTTTTATATATGAAAGAGCACTAGGAAAATTTTTCTGTTTACTTGAAATTTTCTAAGTTTTAAATACAGTGGTTGGAAATACTATTTATGTCACTTTATTAATTTTAGTATATATGCTCTTAAAGAGAGCAGATACCATTAATTTTCAAAGACGAGATACAATGACCACTTTAAAAGATTCTCAGTATCCTATAGTAATGACAGAATACATTAAGCTTTGGCATTCTGTACTATTATTGAACAGGAAAGTTGTTTGTTTTTTTTTCACAAAGGAGTATTCATCTGAAATCCACAGATGTTATTTTTGCTTTTTAAAAAGTCATATATTTTACTTTAAATGACTTGTCCTTTATTCCCTTGAGCTAGGCAAATCTGCTAAAACAATTAAAATGTTTTTTTCATTCAATTTTATTAAATATTTTTTCTCGGAACATTCTGCATATTCCCCATATTCTAAATCACTGCTCTAAAGCCTGCATTCATGATTTCTTTTGCCCTATATATTTTCTAGAATCTCAAAATATGATTTCTCAATTTGGAAAATTTCAATATTACATATATGCATATGTATATGTATATATGTCTACAATAGAAAGTTGAAAGGCCAAAAAAAGCCCAAGAATCCTCCTATTGCTGGTTTCCTAGGAGCTGTGGATCAATTTCCAGGGCAGTAGGCTTGAGTGTGCCCCAACTGTTAGTGCAGTAGTACAGTAATTTGAACTGGTCTTTTTTAAAATCTTTTTACAAGTAGAAAATCCATCAACATGCTATGCTTCTTTCACAAACATTCTTTTGCCCCATCTCCTTAAAGTACAACACAGATGCAAAAACATACTATTCTGAACTCAAACTTTTGCCCAGGAAAAGCCAGGTATTCCCATCCCTTGCTCAATAAATTCCAAGGCTATATGGTTTTAAGCATTAATAAGTCCGATGAGTATGTTCAGGTTGCACTTAAAAAGTATGTATTATAACTTTCCAGCCCCATTTAAAGGGAATCTCTTGTGCCCATTCAGTAGAGGTTTCTCTGGGAAGAAACACTAGAAAGGTGTTTATTAGGCAAATATCCAGTTTTGTCTGCCTGCCCGTTGAATCCACTGGTTTCACTAATCCAGCACTGGGTGACTTCACTGTGTACAGGGCACTTGTGGGAATACAAAAAGCATGAAGTATTTGTGTATCTTTCAGTCTGCAGTGCAAACAACCCAGCTACAGTACCCAAGACACCAACAATCTGAAGAGCCAATCAATAAGCAACTACCAGACAGACCCTTCAGGTTCACTCATTTCACTGGGCCCTGAAAAGGATTCTCTTTCCCAAAATGGGATTTAAGGATGCATAAGTAAGTGGAGTGGCATTCCATTGCAAAAAGAAAATCCACCTTGGAACGAAGCAAGCTTCTTCCAACTTCATGAACAGTTTGAATAAACCAAACCTTGCACTCTGAGAGCATGTTCAGGTTCAGTGTGATCCAGAGAGGAAGGCTAAAATGACCTTGGACTAAGAAGATTCCAATCACTTTTCAAGTCTCAACCACATCAAGTGGGTTTTTAGAATCAAATTTATCCCTCACATGAAAAATAAACTACAGGTTCCAAAATTCAAGACTGAGAAGCACAGACATGTTTAAACCAACTTCACTTAAAAAAATTTTGGAGGCTTCAGAATAATTGCTTTTAAATTCTTCCTCTGGAAAAAGAAATTGTAATTTCCTATTTGAAACCATTCCCCACTGACCTACTTCGAAAAAAGACTAAACTGGATGTCATCATCTTTTAGGTGAGGGATTCCATGAGGAGTAGCCCACAGCCTGGTCACTTCAAAGCTACATGGTTGATTGCTATTATAAAGCATGTGAAATGGGTAGAGGTAAAACACCACTTTACTTAGGAGTAATCTCTTTGGCAGGAATACATGTCACAACAGACAAGGCATGAATCATGACCCAAGGGGAATAGCATGCTTTAAAAAAAAAAAATTACTGAATTACTAGGTAACTTTCTGAAATTTGCCTGGTTTTCAATTGAGAAAAAAATTTCCCCTCCCCCCTCAAAGCTATTCCTTTTAAAATTCTCCAAATAGATGACATTTGGAAATCATGTGGTGGCATCTGGATGGGTTTAAAACTCTAAGGATAACATAATACACGCACACAAACACATATGCATATATGTAAATTCTTATTGCTCTGTGCAAAGTGATAAAGAAGAAGAAGATGAAGAAATGGGTGAAGGAATCAAGAGGAAGGGGAAATTTTTGTATGGTTTAAAATAATTTTGTCCAATCATCCAAGCATCTGGAAACCTTCATATTCATACTCTCAAAACTACAGGGTAGTTTCACCCAAATACAAGTCCCCAGTCCTTCCTCTTGCTATATAATACATTTCTCCCAAATGAAATAATTGCAGAGCTACTAACCCTGCCTACAGAGGGATTCTGTCCATAGTCAAAATGGATAGAGTAAAAGAAAACCCCCAGCAAAGCTAAGCAAATTAGTGCTAGTAAGGGAGGAGGGGGGGGGGGGAGAAGAAGAGAACCCTTTTATGTTAGGTAGCTAGAACAAACAGATCAAATCAGTGAGACTTATGACAAATCAGCCTATTCCACTGCCTTTCACTGCTGTATATTTTGGATTTCACGGTTTATTTACTTTACTTTTTTGGCACCAAGCCCCCAGAGCATGCCAATACAATATTTGTTTAAACACTATTTTATGCAGCAAGCGAGGGAAACGTTTACTTTCAAATTCTTGCACACCCCCAAGAGCCTCATCGGCAAACAGTATATGAACGTTTTACAACTGTTCCCTTTATCAGAAGCTGTCAGGATTAAAACTTCACAAACTCAACAAGGGGAAGGGGGGAGGGTCTCATACATAGAACTGGGGATAGGTTTTTCAATATCCTTCAGCAGTATGTATATACATCGGGTAAGGTAGGGATGGATGTGGGTTCGAGTACAAATATATGCCATATTTAGGTCAATTGTATAGACATGATTCCTGAGAGCCTTGGGGACTATCTGACTGCACATTCCCTACTTTTCCAGCTCCTGTTCGTTTCTATGAAAAGAAAAAAAATCTTTCGTAAACCTAGGTCTCTGAGAGCACCGACTTGGATTTCAGGTTAGGGTTCTCCTATCTGAACCTTTAGGGTTAGAGAGGTGGAGTTAAGAGAGTAAGGGGATTCATCCTAATTTCTCTTGCTGTAAAGTCAGGTTTCCTAGGAAATGACAGCAATTACTCCAAGGGAAAAAAAAAGGCGCCCCAGTTGGGCTGGCTTTCTTAGCGTTTTTTCTCTTCCCACCCTTTTCTCCCCTTCCTTTTCCCCCCTTCTTCCCCTCCCCATACATAACCCTCCATACTCGTCCCCAACACACACACACACACACACACACACACACACACACACACACACACACACACACACACACACTTTCCTCTCCCCACAATTGTCTTAAAGCCACAAGGTCCAGGGAAAACCCAACTCTCTAAATCCTTAATAGGATTGGCGCCCAGCTCTCTCCAAGCCTCTCCCCATCACACAGAGATCAAGTTGCAGTAGTGGATTTTTCAAATTCCTCAGCAAATATACTTGTTGAAAGATTGCCCCTCCCGGGGGTGGGAAAGGTGGAAGGGGAATGGGGGCAAAAGGGAGGAAAGTGTGGATGGGGGTGGTGGTGGGGAGCCAGAGCAGGATGGTAGGGAATGGAGTTGAGTGGCCAGGTCCCTCCAGATTCCTTTGGGAAAGGAAAGCAGTCTGAAAGAGAAAGAAAGCAGGAGAGACATGCAAGGAAAGAGGGAGGGGGAAGATCTGGGGGCTGGTAAAACGGGGAGAAGTTCTGCTAAAAGTCGACACACAACAAGTCTCTTGCTCCAGATTCTCCAAACCACCCCCGCCTCACGAGCTCCAAGTTTCTCGGCCCCTTTCTTGTCTCCCCCCCGCCCTCCAAGACTGCATCACCTTCTTAGAAAGTAAGGGGGAAGAGGAGAGGGGGGCAATTGCCCCAAACCTCCAATCTCACCTCCTTCTCTGGGACAAAAACCACACACAGACACAGCAACCCTTAGGGTTTAAGCGGCTGAGGGTTTGGACTGGGGGTGTCTTCCAGGAGGAGCTGCAGTTTAAGGAATGGGACTGATAGTAAATGAAAGCTTCTTCTCCCCGTTTTTCTAATCTCTCAGAAGAGGGCTAAAAAAATTTGGGAAGGGGAAGGTAAACTGGCCCGCAACGAAGAGGGAGAAAGACCACCCCTCTCACCTCGATGCACATTGTCCGAGAATTTCAACTCCAAGCCCCCCTTCCATGTTCAGCTCCCCGCTGCCCAACATAACCCCTAGCCCTAAACACACCGGAGCCCTAAAGAACACACAACAAAGTTTCCCCCCAAGCGATCTCGAGCCCCTTCCTGCCCGGCTCCCTCCCTCTCTACTCCGGCCCCCTACAGCCCTATACCTGCAGGAGCCGAGCGGGTGAAGAGGGCTCAAAGGGCCGGGGCCGCCTAGCCCGAGTGCCCTTTGGGGAAATGCAGCATCCCTTCCATGCGCTCTTCTGCCCCCGCCTTGCCCGGACACTGCCGGGGAAACAGAATGAAAGGCTCTTTTTTTCTTTAAAGAAAGAAAAAGGCAAATATAACTTTACCAAGGAAGAGAAAAGTTTGCTCTATAATGCAGGTGTCTGTTCTGGTGTAGGGCTGCAGCTCCTGCCCCCCATCCCAACTTTGCTGTGCGATCTGAGGCAGGCTGGCTGGCTGGGTGGCTAGAGGGCGGGGGTAGCACTGGGGCGGGGGGCGGGGGAGGAGGGGAACAGGGAGGGGGGCGGGCGTGGAAGATCCTACTGTCTTCCCTTCGCCTTCTAGCCGAGGCTGCCGCGCTACTCCTGCCCTCTCTTTTTCCTTCTCCTCCTTCCTCCTCCCCCTCTTCCTCCTTCCTCCTCCCCCTTCTCCTCCTCCTCCTCTTCTTCCTCTCCTCCTCCTGATCTCTCCTCCTCCTCCTCTCTCCTCCTCCTCCTCCCCCGCCTCCCCCGCCTCCCCCGGAGTCTCATTGATGGGAGTTTTTTTTTTTTTAAGTCTGCTGCTGTTGCTGGCTCATTCCTGCACTTCTGCTATCCATCATCTACATCTAAGATATAGACCTCTCCCTCCCTCCCTCCTTCTCTCTCTCTCTCTCTCTCTCTCTCTCTCTCTCTCTCTCTCTCTACACACACACACACACACACACACACACACACACACACACACACACCACTCGAGTTCGCGCATACAACACAGGCATACACACACTTCCTCACTCATACAGACACACACTGGCTGAAGTTTAGGAGGCCCAGCAGGGCAGGGATGGTAGGTGGAGGAGGGGTGGGGAAATTAAGAAGCGTTTTCCTTCCCAGCACAGAAAAAATAAAGGGGATGGTGTAACAGAGGAAAAGTTAAAAGAGAGAAGAAAAGGAAGGAAGGAAGGAAAAAAGAAAGAAAGAAAGAGAAAGAAAGAAGGAAGGAAAGAAAGAAAAGAAAGAAAGGAAGGAAGGAAGGAAGGAAGGAAGGAAGGAAGGAAAGAAGGAAGGAAGGAAGAAGGAAAGAAAGAAAGAGAAAGAAAGAGAGTGAGTTCTCCCTCACTTTTTTTTAAAACAAGGGGGAGGGGGGTGTTGTAGCTAACTCAAGTCAGATGATCTCCAGAGCAGAAATCCACCAACTGATCTGTTTTCAATCTAATCCTTCTCCTTCTCCTACTCTCCTCACCCCCCCCCCCAGTTGCACCATTTGCTATTCCAGATGGGCCCGGCTCTTTTTTTATACATAGGAACGAAGAAGCAGAAATGGACAGCTCTGGGTCATGTAGCCCCCTCCCAACCTTCACCAAGTTGCTGATTTCTTGAGAACCTCAGGGAAGCTACACAAGGAAAAAGATGCAGGTGCCTGGAAGGTTGTTTCATTCTCACCTTTAAGGTTCAGAGTCTCTAGTTTTCCCCCTCTCCCCTCCCCCATTTACTAACTTCCTCCATCAGTATCTTTGACATATTGTCATCTCAAATCTGTTGTGAAGAGAAAGCCTTCAAGATTTTGTTTTGTGTCTTTTTTAAAGATAGTATACTCTCTAGTTCTAGTTATGTCAACCAGATGGAAATAATCAGAAAACAACAACAGAGGAAAAAAACAGAAAAAGAAAAATCTGAGTAATATCTTTAAAATGGGGGTGGGAGGCAAGCAGGAGAGGAGGGGGAAATTATCAGTCAAACTTTGTGATTTGGCTTGTTCTGATCAATCCACATTGCACACAATTTGAAGCACAGGTATGATTTTTTTTTTAAACAGGACCCAAATGCCCAGCTTGGAGATTCAGGACACAAAACAAACTAAAAGTTTATGTAACTGTGAAGAATTCTCATTTCTATCCAGGTCTGCCTCCAACTTTTCCCATTGACTCTCACACTTGCCTTTTCTCATTTCATAAAGTTGAGTTTATCAGTGACTTCAAATGTGGTGGCAGAAGAAAACTGGACCAGATAAATAAAACATCATTTACTTACTGCTGGAAAACCATTTCAGAATATGTTTTTTGGTGGCTTTCTGTTTTTCCTTTCAACCTTTCTTTCTACAATTGTATGTTGATTTAAATATAAGTACAATAAACCTTGACAAATCCAACTTTCTCAACTTTAGGTGTGACCTCCATATGTACTTTTTAATAATCTGATTGCCTTTTTGTAAGTAGTTTTCTACATGTTTGTAGAAAAAAAACTCTCTCTCTCTCTCTCTCTCTCTTTCTCTCTCTCTTTCTCTCATACACACACACACACACACACACACACACACACACACAAACATACACTTTATTTAAAAAGGAAAACATTTTTTTAGCTTTTTTTTTTTTTGGAGGGCAATTGGGGTTAAGTAACTTGCCCAAGGTCACACAGCTAGGTTTTTGTTTGGGTGTGCATTAAGTGTCTGAGGTTGGATCCGAACTCAGGTCCTTCAAACTCCAGGGCTGATGCTCTACTCACTGTGCCACCTAGCCTCCCCCAAGGAAAACATTTTTAATGACTAACTCACAAGGACACAAGAAGAAGGAAACAATAGCTTGGAATAGCTTTCCTGGGCCTAAGAGAAAATGTGTTGTTCACTTTTAGAATGATTAGATATTAATTATGTTATCCTCAAACACACTATTCAGCTCTGGACCCTGCTAGAATAAAACCACACACACACACACACACACACACACACACTACACACACACACACACACACACACACACAGTTGCTTCTTGTTATTTTGTGTGTGTGTGGAAGCTGAAGAAAGGCAAATTATTTATTAAGAAAAAACATATTTTTAGAAATGGCTTTTTAAAATGCATATGTCAAACTCACCACTCTTCAGTGTATTTGTGTATTTATTTAAATTTCTTCTAGGTTTTCAGAATATAGACTCCAAAGAGACATAAAAAGTAAACTGAATCCTCCTTCTCTGACCCATTTTTTTTTTCAGTGACCTGTTTTGTACTTATTTATACACATCTTCCTCACTGCTGGAATATTAGCAAGGTGGGTTGATTGTTTCAATTTTTTCTTTTGTTTGTTTCCTTTGTTTATAGAATTTGTGAAGAGGTTAAAAGAAAGATTCATCATTTAGGAATGTCACTTGCTTTTCTCCTATACCTCATGGAATTCAACGCCTAATGGAATATTGCCTCTCAAATAACTTTTCCTAGTCTTTTTGTGAAGATGAGGATGAAAATGTTTCCTTTTGTTATTAGGCTATTTAAGTAAAGAGTTAATTTTAAGATGATTAAAGATTTGGTATTGAAAAGTATATAAAGTTTGGGATGAGTGAAGTCACAGTATAATGGAAAGAGAACTCATCCAAGAGGTAGAAAATCAAAGTTCTGTTCCCAGCTCAATCCATGTTTGGCTCAAATTCCATGTGTGACCTTTGACAAGTCTTTTAACCTCTACCCGCCTCTGTTTTCTTCTCTATAAGATTAAAATAATATCTTCCCCACAGAGTTATGAGGATAAAATGAGATGAGTGTGAAAGTAAAGCAGTTTGAATGCTCTGCATAAGGGAGTATTATTTATGTAACAAAAATCACAGGTTTGCTTAATGTCTTGGGTTCAGTATAAATTCAGTCCAATATCTTCCTTCCTCTCTGGCAGATTTCATGTACAGAACTGATTGCCCTTAGTCACTGAAAAATCCTGTCATCAAAGAAAAATTACATTTAATTGCATTGATGGCACTGGTCAGTATGCAGAAAATATTTTACTGGTCCAAAGGTCCTTAGTTTTAAAAAACCTATAAACATTTTAAAAAACTGACACCTTCTCCTCCCTTGGTTCCCATACCTAATCCTCTCCTCCATAATTGCTAGAGCCTCTTTCCCTGACTCCCTACTCATGCCTATGAAACACTGAGTCATCCTCAGTAGAGAATTTAGACACATGACTGATCTCTATACTATATGGCTCAGCACACATCTCTGGACTGCTTGTTCTGCCTAGAAAATAAGTTTGGGCATTGTAGAGAGTATTTCACTAACAAGATTGCAGACATAGTTGGAGGACTATTGATGAAGAATATTACCTATACCAACAAGTTCGTTCAGTGTGTTGATTTTGCCGAACTGTTTGTCCCCTGTTTTCTTTTGAAAATCTTTATTATGTGGGTTGGCTCAATGGGTAGACAAGTGGGACAGAATATATTCAGAAATAATGGTGATATAAAATCAAAAGGTACCAATAAAAATTAAAAGAAAAAAGGGGATTCAGTAATTGACTCTCAGTTACTCAGAAATTTCTATTAACCAGAACATGCCATTCCCAAGCAGTCAGTTAATCAAGATTTGAGTCATAACCATTTTCCTTTTTGTAAACAGCTGCACCTTTCATCTCAGGATCAAAAAGCACTCTGGTGAACAATAGGCTCATTTCTCACCCTTCTCTGTTGAGTTTTCTCAAACCAGAACAAGGTGTTCCAGCATGGAGCTAAGGTTTGAAGGAAAGAGATAGGTTTAGCCAGTTCTCCATCAACCCCAATGACCCTTCCAGGAAAGTAGTTAGTTGAGGTGGATGGGGGGTTGGAGAGGAACTATTAACATCATTCCCTTTACTGGGACAGAGAAGCCAAAGTGCTTGAATGTGAGCTGACCAAAATAAACAACGATTTGAAACTTTCTGTCTCCATAACAGTAAATAATCAGTCTTTTTTTTTCTCCTGAATTGACAATTTGAATGCACTTAGCACCTAGCTGTTTTGGTTTCATGTACCACCAACCTTAGTATTACTTTGGCATTAAGTAAATGGCAGAAATGAATTGGGTTGGATATTAAAAGCAAAGCAATACAATAATCTGACCTTTAAAATCATAGACAGCCTGCCTAAATGAAGTCCTTGCATTTTCATATGAGCTGGAAGGCAGACAGTCAGTCAGATATCATTCCATTTAGACTGGGTCTATATAATGCCAGAGTAACCAGTAAAAAAAGTGAAATTCAATCAGAATAACTATTTGGTGTCATATAGACCAGAAGACTTCAGTTGTTTTACTGATTTTCCTTGAGTTTTGTTTTTGGTCTTAGGTTTTTTATTGTTATTGTTGTTCTGGAAGTAAATTCAGCATTGCATACATAAGTTGTTGGGTCCCTTTAAGACTTTACCCAAACTCTGAGAACCCACGGAAAACTCAGGCAAATGACAGAGCAACTCAGGCTAGGGTTAGAGGCACCTGAGCGTATGTCCTGCCCCATGATTTCGGGGTATTGAGCATGTGCTGCTAACAGGGGAGCACTCCCCTGCCATGAGAAGCCTGCCTCGGGGGAGTCAGGGAAGGGGAAAGGAGATAAAAGGAGGGAGACAAGGTGAAAGGAGGAGGAGGGAGAGAAGAGGGGATTGTGAATGAGAAAGAGATTAAACGGCAAGATACATCACCTCTTGTTGTCAGGACTCCTTTGTTTGAGAGGAGCAGGCTCTCCCAGGGGTTCGTGGGGGCGAACCAGAGGTCGCAGTGGGGTGACCAGGAAAGGAACTTTCCGAGGGGTTGTGGTGGAGCGACCATAAGAGTCGTAGTAGGGCAACCAGAATCTCGGAAGGCGATTGGAGTGCCGCAGAGGCGGCAGGAGAGGTGAGTTTGGCATCAGCCCAGTAAGGCAGGCCCTTACAATAAGTCTGCTGGTTTTGCTTAACTTTTTGCTTGTTATAAGGGATAGAAGAGGTAGACTGATGTAAAAACAAGTTATCTATTAAAAATTCAATAAATAAATAAATGGTCTTTTAAAATAAAGTTAATTCACTCGAAGGGTCTATGAGCTCATAGTATCATAGATCTAGAAGGCATTTAGAGGTCACCTAGCCGAATCCCTCATTTATGAGAGGAAGAAATAAAGGCTAGGAGAAAGTGACCTACACAAGGTCACCCAGGTAGCTAGTGGCAGTACCAGGATCGTAACATAGATAATGCTGGCTGTCGGCCTAATACCCTTTCTACTACACTATGTTATAGAGTCCTGAACCAGGAAGGAAAAGAAAAAAATGTAGAAGGATGCTATCTCTACTCTTAAGGAATTTACACTCCATTTAGGAGACACACATGCAGTAGTAAAAGCAACACTTAGTGAATACCAACTGTCCACACAAATGCTGAGGGGACAGGGTGCTGCAGAGGACAGAGGACAAAATTATGTACAGGTGAAGTTCATATCTATGCAAAGTGCAATAAACAAATAGAATCCTCAGTAGGCATTAGAAGTGTTTGCATTGATTTCAATCTAACAGTGGCATACATTTTATAAGAAAATTTACACACAGAGAGCAATCGGGCCAGGAAGGGCCAGGCTGAAGAGTAGGTTAGTAGGCTGCCAATGGCCCCTGCTATGGTGTGATTTTCATAGTGCCAGGAATTATTATGCCCCCCACACTCACACAGACACAATCTCCCCAAATAGTTGACTGATGTCTGAAATTCCATAGAGTCTTTCTTTTGGCTCCAGGCTTCTTCTTCTATTAAAATGTAAATACCCTTGGGAAGGGTAAAACATTAAACTTTATCTTCATGCAAAAACTTATCATTATTAGTGAGGCTATCAGATCCTTTTCTGGTAGCTGATTTTGATGGAAAACCAGGGAGAGGAGTAGGAAGACACAGAGAAGAGGGGCTGGGACAAGAGGTGGAGAAGATATTAGTTAAGAGTCCAGAAAAACATGGCTGGAGGCACCAAAGACAAACTTTGCCTGCTTATAGCTTTCTCTTTGCAGTGTGAATCTCTGCTCTCTCACTCATGGCAACCTACCTGGAGAAGTCCTATGTGGGCTTATGCAAGGTTTAAACACTGGCTTTCCCACTAAAGAATCCACCAATAACATGTCTTTGAATGTAGTATAGAGTGCATAGAATATATCCTGCAAAACTGGATGAGATGATTGTAATGGAAATGCAGATTTAAAGATCTTCCCTGCCCCTAGGCCCTTTGATTGGCTTAAGAGACTTTGATTGGCTTTAAGAGACTCTGAAAACCTTCCTTGATTTGAAAATATGCTCTGCCTCCTAATAGGCTGAATGTGGTCACATGGAGCCTGTGGTGGGAGGCTTGGTTTTCAGGAATGACCACACCTTGATGCTGTGTGATTGGGCAGTGGATCAAAAGGGTGGTTACATTCTCTGAGCCAGGAGAAGGCTATATAAACCCTGAGGAGAGGCTTTGCTTTGGGGCTCACTTTGAGAAGTGTTGTGTGATTTGACCAGATGAGACTCTGGGAAGCCGTTGTTGAGAGCCCCCCGGCTTTGAAAACCCAGATGTTGATGCTTCCCTCTCTGGTAACTGTGATTTGGTATTGATATAATGGTTGGACAGTTTGGAAGCCTGTCTGTTTGATCTGTAAGTTCTGTAACTCTGAAGTTTGGGGTGCTGACCTTTTCCCCCTGAACTAGGTAATGTATGTTTGTTTGATTAAAGTAAGCTTGTTAACCCATTTTGAGTTGCTTTCCTTTTGAAAAGCAGATCTAAGAACCTGTGTTGGCAGTCACCCTGGGGATGTTGGGGTGCTTGCTGCTACAATGATGGAAAGGGATATCCACATTCAGAGAAAGAACTACAGAGTTCGAATGCAGATTGAAGCAAACTACTTGCTCTCTCTCTTTTGTGTTTTGTTTTGTTTCATTCCTTCTTTCTTGTTGTTCACTCCATTGGTTATAATTCTTCTTTACAACTTGACTAATGTTTCATGTGAAGGTATTTCTAGAACCTGTATCAGATTGTATGCTGCCATGGGGTAGGAGGAGGGAGAAAATTTGGAACTCAAGGGACTGTGGAACTGAATGCTGTAAACTAAAAGTAAATAAATAAATTAAAAAAAAACTGAAACAAGGCAAGCTCAGGACACTAGGACAATGCTTGTTTGAAATGAACTTTCCACCTTTTCATCCTTGCTCACTTAGGAACTTTTCAATTAAGCAACAGACATTTATTAAGCACCTGCTATGCACCAGGCACCATTCACTAAGCAGAAAAACAGAGATGAAAATTCTTGCTTTCAAGGACCTTACCCAAACAGATTGCATTTTCTTAGCCAAATGAAAAGGGTATTCCCATTCCCATGCAACCTAGACTTCAGACAGTGTTATGCATCTGTCTACCTTGTTTGCCTCTCTCTCTTCTCTCTCTCTCTCTCTCTCTCTCTCTCTCTCTCTCTCTCTCTCTCTCTCTCTCATAGACAAACAGTTGATGTCTACTTACAAAATCGCAAAATTGTCTGAAGTTTCACATCTGTCTTTATGTTGTATTTTTCTGCCTCAAGAGTAGATCCCAGCATCAAACAAAGATGAATGTAGGTTTAGACTAGTTCAGACAAGTATTCTCATGTCTTGACTTTGTTACAAATTGTCTCTCTTGAACATCTCACATTCTTTTCCACCTCTTCCAACCTCATTCTTTTCAGCAATTGAACAGGCAGGAGTGGAACGGGGATTGTTATATTTCCTCAGTTTGGCTCCAAATGGTGGAATCAGGAGCAATGGGTCAAAGTTGCCAAGAAGAAAATTTAGTCTTGATGCCAGGAAAAACTTCTAATCAGAGCCACCTGAAAGTAGAATGGGTTGCTTCAGGAAGTGGTAGATTCCTGTTTATTGGAGGTTTTCATAAGGCCTTCATAGACCATCTGCCAAGTATGTTATAATGGCAATTCTTTTCATTTGTGTGTTGGACTCTGGCTACCAAAGTTCCTTTCAATTCTAAAATTCTATGGATGTGCTGGTTTAGTTCTATGTTATATTTTCCAGGATTATATAATTAAATGTCACAAGCTATAAAATAACATTTATGCTTTGTCTTATCTCATCTCAGACAAATTAAGATACATTTTCAAAACTTCTCGCTTTTCCTAATATTCTTTTTTCTCATTTAAGTATTGTCAAGCATGTTTTAGGGGAACATATATATATATATACATGTGTATATATATATATATATATATACATATATATATGTATTATGCATATCTATGGAGAGATACACATATATGGGAGAAAATTCCTGATACTGGGCTGTGTGATCTCAGGCAGTTCTGTAAGACTTTCAGTTATAGTCTGGTTGTCAGCTCCATCAGTAGAAGAAATTCCCCACACTAGGAGACTCACTTGGAACCACCAAACAAATCATGACTCCTTGATATGTATGTATTCATGTCAATACTTAACATACCTAGAGTTTCATTTGTGTGAATAATCCTCCCACTGATGCAAATTTCAACCATTTCATGTCCTTAGTCAATGGTCCTTATGCACTGCTATGACAGAAAAACTTCACCATGTAGAGGTCAACCCTGGGGTAATGAGCCTTTTCACATTTATTGGGTTGGTTCTCCAATATTAGTCACACATTTATTTTCCAGATTCTTACTTTAAATCTGTTTAGTTTGGAAGGACCTGACATACTTCATTGTTGTAGCAGAAGAACACACAGGAAATTACTACCACACCATGATGAGGCATTAAGAGCAAGATTTTGTTGGAGATATATTGATGTTCAACCTTTGTTCTAGAAGAGGACCAATGATATCAGGAGGGCGATGTCTTGACTTGCAAATGAATTGGATTAAGTGAGGTAGAACTGTGCAAAGTCATCAGCCTCACTGTTTCCTGTAGTTTCATTAGAGTCCAGTGGCAAGACATAGGTCAAGATGCTAGCTATGGCCCAGGGTGTGGTAGGAGACCTTGGTCTTTTTAAGCTAAGGTCTTTCCCAAGTCCCAGTTTGTCTAAGACAACACCCATTAAGTGATTAAAAGCTAGATAAGGATTGAGGCAAACTATGGCCTAGTTTGACTTCACTGAAGAATCACTCTTGGAGGGGGAGATGAAGATATATAGAGACCTAAGACTGAAGACTTAGGAGACCTAATAAAAGGGAGAGCAGGTATCCTTGCTTTACTCTTGTATTTATTGAGAAAGGTTCTAGTATATTCACATTATATATGATGCTTGCTTTCAGTTTTAGGTATATATTTTTATGACATTAAAAAAAGACCCCTCCACACCTACCCTTTGTAGGGTTTTTAAGTGTAAATGGATATTGTACTTTTTTTTCTGTATCCTTTTAGATAATCATGTGGTTTTGAATGTTTTTGTTTTTAATATGATTAGTCATGTTGATTGTTTTTGTATTGTGGAATTATGTTTGCATCTCTGGTATAAATCCAACTTGGTCACAATAAATTATTTTTTGGATGAATCACTGTAGTCTGCTTGATAGGAATGTATTTAAAAATTTTGAATCAATATTCAATGATATTATTCTATAGTTCTTCTGTGTTTTATCCAATCCTGGTCAAGGTATTAGGATTGTATTTTTCTCATAAAACAAATCTGGTAAAGTGCTTTCTTACTAAATTTTTGAGAATAGTTTTTTTGTATCATTGATACTAATTCTTTTTTAAAAGTTTGTTACAATTCTCCCATGAATTCATCAGGAGCAGGAGGTTTTGTACCTTTACCGCTGGTTCTATTTCCTTTTCTTGAGGCTGGATTATTTAAGATCTCTATTTCATGTTCTGTTAGTTTGAGTAATCCTACGCTTCTTTTGTGTTCTGAGTTTTGTCAGTCTATGTTTATAGTAGGTTTTTATCATTCTTTTTATTCCTTCTTGTTTTGTTGTGATTTCTCCTTGTTCACTTTTGTCTTCTTTTTTAATCAGATTAACTCAAGTTTATTGATTTTATTAGTCTTCTTAAAGAACCAGTTTTTAGTTTTATCATTTCTACATTTTTGTTTTTTAATTTTCCTTTTGTGCTTATTTTTTGCTTTATTTATTTATTTCCTGATTTTTTAATGTACATTCAATTCATTAATCATCTCTTTTTCTATTTTATTAAAATATGTTTATGGGGAGATAATTTTTCCCCTAAGATCTGCTTTAGCCACATCCAAGAAATCTTGGTATTGTTTCATCATTATCACATTCTTTCTCCCCCTGGACACTCTCAAGCTCATCAATGCTTTCTCTAAACTATGGCTCTCATAACTGGATACAGTACTTGTAGACTTGGTAAAAAGTTAAAAAAAAAAAAAGAATTGAATCTGACTCAGCTCTGTGGGTAGGTATTTCTCATTCTCTTCCCTTTGTGCACCTCTTCCATTATCCATTATTTCATTAACCTTTCAGCTTGTCTTTTTAAATGTTAGGTGTCAGAGGTTTGTTTTGTGCCTGGGTTACAAGGTAAGCTTCATTTTGACTTAGGTCAATTAGGGGAGAGACAATGTCTCAATACAGTTGAATAAATCAGAAGAGCAAAGAGGCGGATAGAACAGCATCATCTCTGAGAAGGGTGTGCTGAGAATGCAGAACAGCAAACCCCAAAGAAAGTAGATGGAGGAGGGATTGTTCACTTACTCAAAGAAGACTCCTGTGGATGCAATAAGTAGAGATTTGGAATTCATCTTTCAAGAGCAGAGTGGGGAGGCAAAAACACTATTCAAAATTTAAAATGTAATTGTGTTTGGATAGAAGCTTTCAAACCTTTAGTTAGTAGTATATATGGGACTGGCAACAGGTTTTGAGGTGAGAAAACTAGGAAACTGAAAAGAGTCCCTAGACACATCAACCCTAATCAGGCCGAATCAGCACTGACCACATCGTTATCTATTCATCACTCTGGATTTGAAGAGAAAGAGAAAAGAGGACAGAGAAAAAAAAAATGAGAAGTCAAATGAAAGGGAAAGGTGGCAGATATAGGGGGAAGAAGCATCCCGCACTCATTTGGAAACGAGAAGGTGGAATTAGAAATAACTGGCATTTATGTCTCACTTTTGAGCATTATATACTTCATTTGAGCTTTATCACAACCTCGTAAGGCAGATGCAGCTGGGTGGCTCAGTGGATAGTGTTGGGCTTGAAGTCAGGAAGAATTGAGTTCAAATTTGTACTCAGCTACTTACTAATTATGTGACCCTGGGCAAGTCACTTAATATTTACCTGCCTCAGTTTCATTATCTGTAAAGTGGTGATACTAATAGCATCTACCTCCCAGGGTTATTAGAAGGGTCAAGCGAGATAATTATTATGAAGCATTTATCATGATGCCTGGTACACAGCAACTGCTATGTAAGTGTTAGCTAATATCCCCATTTTGTAGCTAGGCAAATAGGTTCAGAGATATTGTCACACAGTCACAGTGTCAGATAGTGTCAGAGCCAATATTTGAATTCAGGTTTTCCTAACTCCGCATCCAGCACTCTAATCACTATGGTCACTACACAAGAACTTCTGCCCTGCTCTCCTCATCCCTTCTCCACATTTTAATACTAGTCTCAGAATAAAAAGCACCCCTCTTCCCTGGGACTCCCTCAGGCTCTAAGAGCCTGGGTTGGTTAGACTCCTAGGCCAAAGTAGCATTGACTTCCTAGGATCCTCTTAGGAGATGTGCTGTAAAAATCTGGGGAATCTCCTTGGTTTCTTAGAAATGTTTTTACCTGCATAAAGGATAAGATCCTTTTCACCGAGGAGATTCCTATCGGATGGGGTTAGCAAAAGTTGCAGGTGTAGAGTGTTGCTAGGGCAACTTAACTAGAGAGCCTGTTAATGAAGTGAATAAGTATTATATGCAAATTAACTCAAGCAGTTCCAAGAGTGAAAAAAAGGCAGGGAGCCAATTTCCCCTGCCTTCTAAAAAGGGCAAAACAGAAAGTTACTTCTCTCTGTTTGGGTGGGTGGGTAAGCCAGTCATGATGCTTTCATTCTCACAGTATATAGGATCCCTAGGTTACCCATTAGTTACTTTAACAAAGAAGAAAAGACAGAGAATTAGGAGCAAAGATTTGGCCAAGGTGACAAAATTCACAAACAAGAATTCAAAACTCAAAACAAGAAAGGATGGTTCACTTACTCAAAGAAGATTCCTGTTGATGGAATAAGTAGAGATTTGAAATTCATCTTTCAAGAGCAGAGTAGATAGACAAAACACTATTCACAAAGACTAGAACCAGATCTGTGATTCTGTTTCTCCTCTACTTCCTATTTGTCTTGGATTAACTTTTTCTTTCTTCCCTCCCCAGTCCCTCACCATTTCTTCTTTTGGTAAGTTGAAGAAAGCTTGGAGGAACTATCTTTGCCAAACTACCATAGGGAGTCCACATAAGTTCGCATTGATGAAGCCCTATGGATTAAAAAGGAAATTTCTATCCGTTTCACAAAAAAATTAAGGTTTGAATAGGTTGACTTTCAAAGTTTTCTTTTTAGTAAGAAAGGTAAATTGTACCCTAATTCATTCTTTTAAAAGTTGCTCTAAAGTAGCATCACTAAAAATATTTAATTTCATAAAATCTTAAATGTTTTGACTGTCCTGGGTGGGTTTTTTTTTTTTTTTTGCAGTCTTGATTCTACCATTTCCTGATTAAGAGTTATTTCCTCTGTCAGTGGGTTAATCACTTAGCATTTTTAAGTGCCTACTCTATACCAGACACAGTCCTAAGCAATGTAGATACAGAAAACCAAAACAACAGTTCCTGCTTTCAAGGAGTTCCCAGTCTATTGGGGGAGACAACATGTAAACAATTATGTACAAACAAGATATAAACAGGATAAATTGGGGGGAGGGTAGTCTCAGAGGGAAGGCACTAAGATCAAAGAGGACTTGAAGAAGACTGGACTTTACCTGAGACATGAAGGAAGCTGGGGAAGCCAGGAAGCAGAGATAAGGAGGGAGAGAGTTCCAGGCAAAGGGGACAGTGAGTGAAAGGAGGAGGTTGTAATAAACTATCTCTAAGATCCCTGCAGCAATATGGCTCTCGTTTTTAAAAGGAGGAAAATTGGTTTATCGTTGTCTTAATCATACATTTTAGTGCACTTATTTTAGCTCATTTTAAACTAAGAACAATAATATCCCTCAGCCTCTCCCCCCAAGAATTATTAAGATCAATATTGTAAGTAATATGCTGAAAATTTTAATCATTTTGAGTTGATTTGCAACTGCTGTTCTGGGGGGAGGGGTGTCCCAAAGTGGTTTTTAGAAGTATCTTGAAAGCACTTAGGTGGTACTGTGGATAGAGTGCTGGGCCTAGAGTTATGAAGACTTGAGTTCAAAGCAAGTTTCAGACACTTACTATCTGTGTCATCTTACATATATAAGTCACTTACACCTCTCTCTGCCTCAGTTTCTTCAACTGCAAAATAGGGATGATGGTAAAAGCATCTACCTCCCAGGTTGTATTAATAGTGAACTAAGATTGTATTTGTAAAACACTTTGCACAGTGAATGGCATATGGTTGCTGTTGTTTGTACTTTGTTCTAGAAGAAGACCAGCGACATCACAGTGATGTATGAATTTGTACATGACTTAGATTTAAGTGAGGCAGAGCTGCAGCCTCACTGTTTCTTCCAGAGTCATCCAAGTCCAGTGTCAAGACAAAATCCAAGTTACTGGCGGTGACCCAGGATGTAATGGATGCCTGTGGTATCTCCAATGTCTGACCAAGCTTTAAGCACTCCACAGTGCCTGCTTCAGACACCTTCATGGCCATTGGAACAAATTGTTCTCATCTGCCCGTTCCACTGGGGAAAGTCTTCACGTGCTCGGGGTAGATATCCCCCTAACTCTCTGACAGGTCTGGGGCCTGTGAGTTTCAGCCAGTCTTCCTGGATGGTTTTGCTGGGTGTGTGGCCACTGTGCATGCTACAGCTTCTTGGAGCCACAGATGAGAGTTGGGTGACAGGTGAACACCACACGTGGATGAGTAGTCCTGAAAACGTCTTGGCAAGCCTTCATACCAGAGGAGAGTATGGGGTGTGCACTTCTGGCAAATAGTAGTACTTAATAAATGCATGTTTCCTTTCTTCCTTTGCATTTATGTGAAATTATATTATATTCAAAGAACCCAGAGCTTGAAAGGGCATACCTTTGAGATCAACTAGTTTCAACCACTCTTCTAATAGAAGAGGAAACTGAGGCCCAGAGATGTGAGATGATTTGATGAACAGTATTCTTAAAATAAATAGCAGAGTCAGATTTAACCCATGTTTTCACAGTGTTTATTTGTTTTTATAAAACATCATTCCTACTTCCTAACATCTTCCTCCCCAAAAATAACCCTCCTCTTTAATACAAAAATACATTTAAGCAAAGCAAACTAAAAGACTGGTTATGTATGTTTGACAAGATAGGCCTCATTCTAACAGCTATAGTTTACTACTTTTCAATGGGGAGGAGGGAGGGATGTTTCATCATAGGACTTCTGAAGTCAAGAATCATTGAACCTACTTCTCTTGACTCTGGATACAGGGCTCCTTTCCATTAGTTCCATGTTAATTTATGCAATATTAAAATTTAGAGCTACAAAACCACTATAAAAATGAAGAATCCTACGTGTGAAATTCATTGCTCATGCCTGATGGTTTTGCCATAAAAGGAAAGTTTAAGAGAAACATTCACCATCCTATTTTTCCTCCCTAGTTCACATAGAACAAAGCATACATTAATTTAAAGAGCATGAAATTTATATTCAGCCCAACCTGGAGGTAGAGGTAGGTGGATGAGACTTCCCTCACTTTCTTTTTTCCTAAACAATTCAAGAATCCATGAAGAATTGCATTTACCTAGCTAGTATGTCATTTGTGCTCTACGCTCTTTTCCATGTTACTCGAGAGGTAGAGACATGGTACTTCATGTTGTTGAGGCAGTTAAGTGATGCACTTGATATGGTGCTGGACTTAGAGTCAGGAAGATCTGAGTTCAGATCCAGATTCAGATACTTACTATCTGTGTGATCGTGGGCAAGGCACTTAACCTCTCCCTACCTCGGTTTCCCTATCTGTAAATGGAAATAAAAGTACCTACTTATAAGGGTTGTGAGGATAAAATGAGATGCTTGTAAAGCATTTGGCAACTCTTAAAATGCTATGTTGTTTTTGACACAGTGTTCCCCCACTGCCCATTAGGCCAGTCCTTAACTATGAAAAAGATCTTAGCTTTTGAACTATTGACTTCTACTGGGAATATCTGATCCAAAATTCTGATGAAGTTAACCTTTCTAGTCACATTTTCTCTTACTTTGATGGTTCTATGATATCATCGGTGTGACACACCTATGCCATAGTCACATCATGGATGTGACATTCACTGTGCCGATGTCATCTGGGTCAAACCCAGGTCCTATGAATCCCAAACCAGTGTTCATCCCATTACATCACACCATTGGTCTTCATTTACATCTTCAGAAGAGGGGAAAATAAGGAAAGCACCTTTCTTTTTCTTTTTTGGCATAACAACCCCTTCTCACCTTTCTGTGTCTTCTCATTTGATTGGATTCTTTTTCTATCTTCCTGTACATCCTCCAGAGAGGAGCTACAGCATTATTAAGACTATCTGTTACCACTTGCTCTTGCACAGTGATTAACCAGCCTCCTTTGTCTACCCAAAAGTCCCACTCCAAAGCCTCATGACATCATAGAAGTGACTTTGGACTCTTCAGGGGCATGCCAGCAGAATAAAAGCTCATATAGATCTTGCAAAGCAGAATTGGCTTCGAGAATAGTCCCAGAGATAGAATGTATTTGGAATCCAAGGACTAACTTAGTTCAGTTTGGAGTTTATCACCAGCAGTAAATTTTTTGGCAGTGGAAACTCATTAGATTTGCTCATCAATACCCAAATCTGATTATTATATTGGCAACATTGTTAGTTGCCACTTCTTTAGACTTTATTTCCTGTTTTAACTATTTAAATATCATCACCAACAACAGTCACCAATATTTATTCAACAGTGCAGAAGACTGTACTAGATGCAAGAAACACAAAGAGGGAAAAGATGTATTCTCTAGGCTAACAAAATGGGGAAGTCAGTGCAATCAAGATTCAAAGAGAGGTTGGATATGGGTATGTGACACTACCACTAGTACAAAATGGGCATCTATAACCTTAGATGGTTTGATACAGAAAGTACAGGACTTAGGGGGCTACTGAAGGAATTGCCAGGATTAATCATACAAGTGATAGTGGGATACAAGTGAGGAGCACACAGCAGGGGTGGCCATGGTTTTGTCCACGTTTCCAAGTGTAGTGATGTTATTCTACCCCCTCCCCACCCCAGTCTTGTTCTAGTCTTCATTTCCTCATTAACTGAGCTGTAGCATCAGATGTTGTTGACCTTTCTGTGTCAGGGTGAGTCAGTGCTCACAACCTTTGAAATGAACTAGCCTAGCATAGCTTACATTTTTAGGAAATTGGTGTGGAGAGAAAGTCACTCCTGATTGGAAAGTTTTAATGGAAAAAGAAAACTGGAAAAGCGTTCAAGTGTTCCAAAGCAGCATTTCTAGTTCTTGGATATATTCCAGAGCAGATGAGACCCTGTCATTCCTGCACTGATGATATGACGGCAAGGATGGTATCTCATGAAACAGATGGGGGGGCATGCTGAAGGGCATAAGTATTTATAAGTCCACTCTGTGCCAGGCATTGTGCTCAGCACCTTATAAATATTATCTCATTTGAGGTTGGTGAATGTTATGTGATTAAAGCCTCCTTGGAAAGAGAGGATGAAGCTAAAGGGTGTAAGACTTTAGAGCTGGAAGATATCTCAGATGTTTTTCGGTCCAACCTTCTTATTTGGCTGATGAGGAGATTGGGGATCATTGAGATTAAATAACTTGCCAAAAAATCATAGAGTTATAGGTCTAGATCAGTGAGGAACCTCCACAGTCATTCAGTCCAATTCCCTCATTTATACAGACGAAGAAACTAAGATATAGGAAGGTGAAGTGATTTTTCACAAGGTTCCACAGGATGTTAAATACTGAAGGCAAGATTTGAATCCAGGTCCTTTGAACCCAGAGCCAGTGCTCTTTTCATTGTGCCACTGTCACATAGCAAAGGGCCAAACCCAGGTCCTGTGATTCCAAAACCACTGTTCATCCCATTACATTGGATTTAATTGGTCTTCACTTAAATCTTTTATTATTGTTGTTCAATCATTTTCAGTTGTGTTTGACTGTGACCCCATTTGGTTTTGTTTTTGTTTTTTTTTTTGCAAAGATACTGGAGCAATTTGCCATTTCCTTTTCCAGTTCATTTTACAGATGAGGAAACTGAGGTAAACATGCTAAAGTGACTTGACCAGAATCACACTGCCAGTATTAAGTGTCTGAGGACAGATTTACACTCATGAAAATGTGTCTTCCTGACTTCAACCCTGACGCTCTATCCACTGTGCCACCTACCTTCCTTTAAATCTTTAGGTTAACTAAGAAAAGCTAATTAGAAGAGCACCCCTTTTTGGATTACTTAGTGGGGCTAAATAATGACCATCAAATCTTTTCCTCTTATGAATTTCTGAACATTTTAATATACACAAATGACTACTTGGCTGAGAGGTCAGACTTTGAACTGGAAAGAACAGGGAAGAGGGACTCAGAGAAAGAGATATTTGGGATGACAGCTCTAGTCATAAGATTCCATTTCTCAGAATATGATAGTCCTAGGCACACTATTACTGGATTTTTCAGTGTGTCTTCCTGGATCATTGTCCAAACAGTGAAGACAAACAACTATGGGGAAGAAAATAATAATCCCAATTATTATGAAATCCAATAGAGCTGACAGCAGTGAATGGACTAGTGTATACTTGGAGTCAGGAAAGTCTAAAACACTTACTAGTTATGTGACCCTGACTAAGATACCACCTCTCTATGCCTCAGTTTCCTCATCTGTAAATGGGGGAAAGTGAACTAGATGGCCAGCAAGGTCCCTTTCAGTTCTAAATCTGTGATCTTATGAAGTAACCAAGGGAATAAAATCCCCCAGGGGAAAGAGATATGCCAGTGGGGTAAAGTATCCACCATGGGGCTCGTGAATGGCTTGTCCTTTGTCCTATAGATAAGAATGGGCACAATTGGGATTTAGATGCAGATCCTCTAATTCCAAACCGATTACTTTTTACTGTTATACTTTCCTGCCTCTTGTTCAATGTGTTTGAATAGTTGTGGTATTTGAGACACGGGTCAAGCCCCTCCTATGCTGGAACTCGGTTTGAGGTACCATCCCCAAACCCTGTTGAGGATAGGCAGGTCCTCCCACCTCCACTCTCCAAGACTCCAAAGTAGCAGGGCTTATTGCCACACTGGAGGGTTCACAGAGTGCTGGAACCTATTAGGAAGTTGTATGTAAGGTTGAAATCAACCAAATCCCCCTACTTCTATTACTGGAGCAAGAAACAGCTTACAGATGGTAAGTTTTGTAGTTGTTTTTGTTTTTAAGTTAAGGGCAGAGCTCTGTATGGGGAAAGGAGAGGAGAGGAGAGAGAAAGAAGAAAAGAGAGAGGTAGAAAGAAAAAGGAGAGAGAGAGAGAGAAAGAGAAGGAAGGAGAGAGGGGGGAAGGAGGGAAAAAGAGAAAGGAGGAGGAGGATAGGGGAGGGAGGGATGGAGACAGGGAGAGAAATGAAAGATATTCAATGTCTTCTGCATTGGAATAATGTATCCTTTGCTTTATGATAAGAGGGATATTGGTGTGGACATGTACATAGAAATGGTTGTGTGTAGGGTAGAAAATGACTCAAAATGAACCTTGAATCTAGGAGAGTTTTCAGGGCAGCCCACATATGAAGGATCCACTAGTTTTGCAAAAAAAAAAAACCCACTGGATTAGAAATCAGGAGATCTGGTGTTAGTCCTTAACTGTTATGACCTAGTTTCTGCTACTAACCAGTTGTGTAGCCTTGGACGGTTTACTTAATTTCTTTGGGCCTTCTTTTGTTCTGCTGTAAAATAATGGCTATTTGATCTCTCCATCCTTTTCTCGATCTGTAATTCTATCCTGTATGTGTTTTTTGTACTTTCTTTGACTAGAAATTTGGAAATAGAATGTTCTCATTCCAGCAAACTTTCTAATAATCTCATTTTAATTGGGTGTAGTCAGTAGTGGGAATCAGGGTAAGAGACATTTGGCCTACAGATCCCAAGTAATGATCGCCCTTGCAGTTCCAAGATTCAAGGAAACTCCATCAAATTGCTAACACAAATGTCTTGCTGGTGGTAACAGAGAGCTTAAGGTTTGAGCTCATCACCAATTCATCACCATCTCCACAATTCAGTTGGCTGCCAGAGACATTGGATTTAGGGAATGAGTAAAGGCTTGGGGTGGGCAGCTTTCCACTTGGCAAGTGTACATCATCAAAGAAGGGGCTTAATTACCTCATCAATGCCATACCCCTGTCCTTCCACCCAGATTCCATAGTCCTGCCCAGGATGGCAAGAGAAGAAAAAAGACAAGTGTGAGGAGGGATTTCTTTGCAAGGAAATTTTGCTTGGCTCTCAACCCCCTAAACAAAGACAGCCCCTCCACTGTGCAGCCCCACATTTGGCATCCACCCATCCACGTTTGCTTTTATCCCATTGCAGGCTGCTGACATGCCCTCTGGTCTTCTCTGTCTGTTCCTGTAAGGATCCCTGAGCCAAAGCTCAGTGTGGGAGGCCAACTTTTTTTTGGGTTCCCCACCCTACTCAAGGGGAATGAAAGGGAAAGATGCACAGGACTGCCTAGGTTTGCAATGGGAGTTTGATCCCTTATCTCAGGAGGCTTCTGTCAGCCCAAGGACTCTTAACAATGCCTGCTCTCATATTTGAAACATGAGCATCCTGTGGGATTTCATACAGCCATCTCTCCCTTATCAACCACCCTAAGGGACTGGGGAAAACTAGATGAATGAGAATCCACAGGTCATTCAGAAATCTCAGTTCAGCTTCAACTTCCCTCCTGGGATTCACCTTGTACCACAACTGCCAAATTACAGCAGCAACAGAAGCAACAACAACAAACACAACAGATTAGCCAAAACAAGATTAGAACTGGAAAGGACCCCAGAGGCCTTTTAGATCAATTCTGCCTTCTTCTTCTTCTTCTTCTTCTTCTTCTTCTTCTTCTTCTTCTTCTTCTTCTTCTTCTTCTTCTTCTTCTTCTTCATTCATAAAAGAGGTCAGTGGCACTCTCAAATGCCAAAGACTACAATTTCTTCTTTTGACAGTTGAGGAAATTGCATTCTAGAGAGGTGAAATGAATTGCTTATGACGATATAGCTAGTTAGAAACCCTTGGACAGCAAGCTTTCTTGCCTCCTAGTCTAGTGACTGACCTGGTTTCCCTTGGAGGAGGCTCCCCATCTATATTAGAAGATTCATAATCTAGAGGAATCTGCAGCCTTGAGGCCACGTGTGGCCTTCTAGGTCCTTGGGTGTGGCCTTTTGACTGAATCCAAGTTTTACAGAACAAATCCTTTTATTAACAGGATTTGCTCGGTGAAGTTTGGATTCAGTCAAAGGGCTGCATGTGAGAACCTGGAGGGTAACATGTGGCCTTGTGGCTGAAGATTCCCCACTTCTGGTCTAACTTTATATGCTTTTGCTAGAATCACAATATCTGACAACATGGGGTGAGAGAAAAGAGAAGCACACCCCAGCACACTATTACAGTCTTCCACAAGTGGATATGCTACTCATAGTCTTGCTGAGTTCCCAAGATGGTGATACAGAACTATCCCTAGTACCTAGCCCAGGGGCTAGAAGAAGAAATAACCATAAGCCAAAGGGTGACTAGTTAAGGGAGGAAGCCTGGAGGGAATGAGGGGGATAGCTTCAGGAAAACTGGGGTGATCTGGTAGATTTTTAGGGGGTGTGTGGTAGTCAAATGGCTGGTTTTTGACAGAGGCAGGACTATTACCCAGGATTCTTGACTTCTGGTTCAGTGCTCTGCACCTGGAATGTGGGGGTGGGTAGGGAAGGTGTCAGTATTTATTGGGTAGAAGTATCAAAGAATTACAGTGATACCCCATCTAATTAGCTCTTCAAAGATATGTGCAAGATGAAAAAATTTTACTGTAGGTCAGAAAGATGGTGATAGCATAATATTCATATGAGTTGATACTGAAGTTTGAAGGTTAGCTCAGATAAACTGAGGGCACTTACTTTTCATCTCAAACAATCATTCATATGATATTCAAATGACATTAGAGAATTATAGTGGGGTTTGATTATAAAGTTGCAAAACAACTTTAGTCCAAGAAGGAAAGAAATAAGTATTTATTAAATGCTGACTACATACCTGACACTGTGCAAAACACTTTACAAATATGATCTTATTTGGCCACAACTACCCTGAGAAGTAGGTGCTATTATTATCCCCATTTTTCAGGTGGGGAAACTGTGGCATGTTTAATGTTTGCCCAGATTCACACAGCTAATAAGAATTTAAATCTAGATTTTAATCCAGGTCTCCCTGACTCCAGGCTGATATCCACATTATGTGAGGCAAGCTTGTATAGATTATTTAATATATATTGTATATATTATGTAATCAGAACAGTACTAATCACTATGACACAAACCGAGACATTGTGGTTCCATTGACCATGATGATGTAAATAAAAATAACATTGAAAGTTAGCTAGAATTATGATCAGTGCACTGACCAAATATGATGCTAGAGAATGGAGAGTGAAATGTACCTCCTTCTACACACCAGAGAAGTGGTAAACTACAGGTGTAGCCTGAGGAATTCATTGTCAAATATGGCTAATGTGTTGTTCTGTTTTACTTGGTCGTACTTCTTAGTTGGGAGTATATGGGGGGGACGGTTCAAAGAGACCTCTGGTGTGAGGGCTTATTGAGCCCTTTTCAGGGCTGCTCATCCACCTTTGGTGTCTACCTGGCACCCAACTTTCACCTTCGGCTTCAAGAAACTGTAGCATATACAGTGGCCACTCCTCAGTCTTGGCAGAGAGGTCAAACCAAGTTGAGGATAACCAATAGGCCTCAAACCTGTCGGTGAATTAGGGGAATATTTACCCCAAGCATGTAAAGACTTTCCCCAGTAGAATGGGTAGATCAGAACAACTTGTTCCGACAGCCATGAAGGCAGCTGAAACAGGCCCTGTGGAGTGATTAGAGCTTGGACAGACATGGAAGGTTCCAAGGTCGCCCACTCCATCCCTGGCCATCACCAATCATCCACTTGACTTTGATAACTCTGGAATCGAGAGTGAAACTGATGACTTTGTGCAACTCTGCCGAGCTTAAAATCCAATTCACCCCCAGAGTCAAGACATCATCTGTGATGTCATTGGTCCTCTTTGAAAATGAAGCAGGAAGAGCAACAACAACCAACAACTTCTTTGTTACAAGAGAGGGATCTATTGTTGGGAAGTGATAGCAATATCTTAAAGTGGGATCGTTGAAACACTTAAATAAAAAGAATCTGATGGGTTCAAGTTGAAAAGATAAGATGGATATGCATGAAACAATACACAAGCTTGATCAACATGACACAAAGACAAAACATAATTAAGTTTAAAAATTGTTACAGAAATTCAGAGAAGGAAATGATACTGGTTATTCTGTGTCACTTGTTACAATAAAATAAGCCTTGGTTGGAAGAAGATAGCAGACTAGACCTTTAATGATAGATAATTGATTAGATCGGATTTTAACCCACATTGGTCCTAGCCTTGGCCACCATGATTTGCTATGTGCCCTTGGGTAAATTATTTCTTCTACATGCCCTGCTGACCAGTGGCCCCTTACCCTTCTTCTATTTGGGAGTACTTACTTGCTTTTCATATTTGTGTTTAAAAGAACAACAATCCCTAGGAGTTTCTGTCTTTTAAAAATATTTTATTGATAATGGTTTATCCTTTTCCTCCTTTACCTTATAACCAAGAAGAATAAACAAGCAAAACAAATCAACGCACATGGGTGAAAAACATATATGTCCTCCTATCTTCTAGTCCATCCCCTCTCTACTGAGAAGTGGGAAGCATCTTTCCTCATCAGTCTTCTGATGTCATGATTGGTTAGAGTTTTGAAGTGCTTCAGTGTTTTTTTCCTTTAAATTACTGTGGTCATCATGGAAATTGTTCTGCTAGTTCTTCTGGCTTTAATCTGTATCAATTTATATATGTCTTCTCAAGTTTCTCTGAATTCTTCATATTCATAATACCTTATAGCAAATAATATTTCATTAAATGCATATACCACCATTGCTTCAGTAATTTTCTAACCAATGAGGCAGCTTTCTCAAAGGTAAGCTTAGTCAATTCAGTCTTCAAACTCCTAAATCATACACCCCGTTGCAGAGGAACAAAGGTCATTAGTCATATTATGCTCTGAAAACCAACATCAGGTAAGATGAACATTTGGCTGTTGTATCCCAGGAAGACCAGGTACCATAGAGTTATTTAGGCAAATAGTTAGTTACCAGTTGGGCCTGGTACTTGGGGTGGATTAGGATTAGAACACGGACCATGGCAGAGTCCAGATCTATTTTGCCATTTGTGTCTTAGGACAATCCATTTGACCTCTGTAGTTCTCAGTTTTCATAACTACAAAATGGGCCTTGAGATGCATTGCCATCTTGAGATGAGGCATACAACTAGAAGTTTGTAGTCACTGTTGATAATTCAGATGAAGAAATGCTATGAATCTACCTCAATTTCTTAAATCACAGGCAGATCAAGTTGGAAGACATTAATAATCATTATAACCAAGTCTTTGCCTCAAGTTTGGACACCATTGCCCACAGAACATGACTTTCATTCTATGTACCCTTTCTTTTGAGAATCTTATCTCATTAAGAGCTAGAAGAAAGGCGGGTTTTTTTTGGAGGGGGAGAGTGAGTAATGAAGGAGACTGGACAGTCTGCCACATCTATTCCATCTCTGAATTGGCAGGTGCTGATCAGACATAACAACATCTAACTACCTCCTGGTGCTAGAGGCAAAGGAGTGATTCTTGGTGGTTTAGGGTGTAACTTGAAATTCTGCCAGTGTGATTTCTTTCTTATCACATTATCTGAAAGAAATCAGAAAAGAGTGAGCTCATTCTAACATAAGTCATTATAATTTTTAATTTTCCTATCATATAAGTTCTTTGTCTTTCTCTTGATTTCTATATTATCCCAAGAAAGGGTATATTAATAACCTATATCTAAAGGATGCTATGTTAGGCACTATTCAGTACAAATTAGATCAATTAATTAGTATTTTGTTGAGGATCAATAAATGCTCAATCAATCAATGCTCAATCATTACCCAAAGTACAAGGGCAAAGAGATAATATCTGTTCTTGTGAAGTTTATGGTCTAGGTGAGAGGACAAAACTAACACATTTGAAAGAACTATAGAAAAAAACAAATAGTATATAATGTACACTACATATAAGTGCCACTGGAGTTCAAAGAAGGGAGGAAGTAGAGAAGACTGAAATGATCAGGAAGATTTTGTGGATGATATGAGACTAGAGCAAGTCCTTGAAAGGATAGATAGTCATTGGATAGGCAGAGAGGAGTAGAGAAGATAATCAATGAGAGAGAATCATTGGGATCAAGGCAGTGGGGGTGGGCATTGAACAATAGAATAGTCAAGGGTCCTTGTTGGGGACCAGAGAGAGAGCCTTCCAGAAATGAACTGGGACCAAATTGCTGAAGGCTCTGAATGACAATACTAGGAATTATTGAAGGCTTTTGAGCCGGGGAATAATATGATCCATGTGGTGGTCCAGAAAAATCAATATGTAGTGGTATGTGGGAGCAATTAGAGAGATGGACTGAAAGGCAGATTAGTTAAGAAGTTATTGCAATACTCCTGACTGAGGTGATGGAAACCCGAACTAGATCGTGGTCTGGGAATGGAAAAGAAGAGACAAATACAAGAAATAGAGCAAGCCTCCTGAGAGTTTACAATAAAAAGATTCCTCATCATCTGGATAGGATAAACAAATCTTTGATTTTTCAAATCAAATTGCTTGGATTTTTTCTAACATTTTGAAGAACCTATTCTCATTTGTCATTTGTCCTCTAAGAATTATGATTGACCTGAAGCTTTTGTCCCCATTCACCTTAAATTCAAAATATGCTCATCACTCCTCTGCTGTTTGCCAGTTTTTGGCCCTTATGCCCCATTGTATATACTTAAAATTACCAGTGATCTTTTAACTGGCACATCTAATGATCTTGTCTCTCCTCATCCTTTGTGCCTTTGACACTTGTCACCCACTTCTCCTTAATGCTCTCTTCTCCCTAGATTTTCCTGACGCTGCCCTCTCCTGATCCTCCTCTTACCTATCTAAACCATTCCTTCTTAGTCTGTTTTGCTGGTTCTTTATCTACCTCATGATCACTGTTTGCTTGCCTCAAGGCTCTGTCCTAGACTTTTTTCTCATCTTGCTCTATACTGGGTGATCTCATCAGCTACCATATGTTCAATTGTCATCTCATTGTGAATGCTTCTGAGGTCTATATATCCAATTCTAGTCTCTCTCTGTAGTCATAGTCACATATCTCCATAGAACATCTTATAGGCATCTTAAACTCAACACATCCAAAACATAATTCATTAATATTTTTCTAACCATTTCTCCTCCCTAATTTTTCTCTTATTGCTAGGAGCCCCTTTTTCCTCCCAATCACCCCCTTTACCATTTTGGTGTCATCTTTGATATCTTATTTCTAATGACCCCATATATCCAACCCATTATGAGATACTATCATTTCCACTTTTATAATATTCGAAATATCTCTTTTACATATCATATATCCTTTTTCTCTCCACTCATTTAGCCACAACCCTAGTTCAGTCCCTCATCACCTTTATCCTGTTGTTTTTGAAGAGGACATCACTAGTGAGGTCTTGATTTGTGCATGAATTGGATTTAAGTGAAGCAGAGTTGTGCAAAGTTGTCTGTCTCTCTCTTCCAGAGTTGTCAAAGTCCAATGGCAGGACAGAAGTCAAGATGACTAATGATGGTTCAGGACACAGTGGATGAAGTTGGCAACTCTGGCGTCTATCCAAGCTCTAAATACGCCACAGTCTGTTTCAGTCACTTTCATGGGTGTTGGAACAAATCGTTCTCATCTGTCCTTTCCACTAGGGAAAGTCTTCACATGCTTGGGGTAGATTTCACTGACAGGTTTGAGGTCCGTTGGTTACCTTTACCCTGGTTTAACCCATCTGTTGAGATGGTTTTACTGAGGCATGGTTACTACACTTGCTACAGCTTCTTGGAGTCACAGGTGAGAGAGTTAGGCAACAAGTGGACATCAAAAATGGATAGGCAAGCCCTCACAGCAGAGGTGCGAGTCTTCCCTGAACACCCCACAATATGGTAGCCTTCTAAATGATCTCTCTGCTTCAAGTGTCTAGACACCAGTCTATGCCCCATTCTGCTGCCAAAATGATTTTTCTAAGGTATAGATCTGACCATGCCTTTCCAAACCCCACTCCTACTTAATGAACTCCAATGATTCATTCTTACCTCCAAGATCAGATATAAGCCACTCTGTTCAGCACCCTGGTCACCTTCCTACCACCAGTTTTCCCACACTTCACTCCCCTCCACACATTCTGTGACCTCATTAGACTGGCCTTCCTGAAGGTCCTTGAACATCATGTTTCATCTCTGGACTCTGTGCCTTTGTGCTCATGACACCCCATGAATGGAATGCTCTTCCTCCTCACTTCTTCCTCTAGAGTTTCCCTGGCTTCTTTCAAGACTCAACTCAAGGCCAGCCTTCTACAAGGAACCTTTTTCTGGTCCCTCTGGCTGATAATGCTTCCTCTATCAGTTCATTTTCTATTTATTCTGTATACATATATCCATATATTATGCATCAAGTAATTTACATTGTCTTTCCTATTAGAATATGAATTATTTGAGAAGAGAGATTGTTTTACTCTTCTATCTTTTTTAGTCCCCACCCCAGTAGATAGTATTTAATTTTTTCCCAATTATATGTAATACAATTTTTGACATTCATTTTTATATAAATTTTCTCCTTCCCTTCTCCCCAAGATGGTAAGCGATTTGATATCAGCCATATATATGCAATCATGTTTCACCTTTCTTTGCATTCCTGATATTTAGTCAGTGTCCGGAACATAGTAAGCAAATTAATAAATTAATTTTGCTGTTCTTGTTGACTTAAAGTACTTTCTCTTAGGTCACCCAAAGGTATAACTCCTACTTTAATCAAACCAACATGCCAAGTCCTCAGTTTCTCCAGGTGGAAAATGTTGTAGTATCAGAAGAATATCAATCATTAGTCAATTAAAGGACATTCACTATGGTACCTACTATGTGCCAGGCACTGTTTTAATCATTTAATCATATACAAACTTGTAATGCTATTCAAAGATGGTTCATCTCAGAGGCATTTTGGGTGGTGGGGAGGATGTTTCTGGGAAAACTGCCTGAAAGAAGGTGAATAGAGTGTTGGAGCTCATCCTCACTTTATGTCTGAAATATAACCCTGACAAATCTGTGCAAGGTATGAATACTTGTATATTGAGCCACATTTCCCCATTTTTTTTTCATGATCATATCATAGATGTGTTCCTGGAGAAAACTACTTAACATAATAAAAGACAATCTCATTTCAGAGTCATAAACATTCTTTTCAAGGACTTCCATCTGGGTATAGTCTAGGTGAATTGAATTTTTCCACATAAACCTTTTGTGAGCCCTTTTATCTAAGTATTCAGTAAAGCTTGTCTGTTGTTAGGCACACATTTCAAAAGTCAAAAGAGAATCCAGAGATTATTTTGTTCAAGCTGTATTTAAATAGTGTTCTTCTGGAGAACACTGCTGTATAGTGGCCAGCCTTCCTTTACTTGCAGAATTCCAGTAATAGGGAACCCATTACCTTCTAAAATGTATTCCATTTTTGGATGACTAATTGCTAGGAGGTTTTTTCTTCTATGGATCCAGAGTTTCATCTGATACTCTGACCAGGTTTCCTATTTCTGTTCTCTGGGGTCAAGAAGAACAAATCTAATCCCTCTTCTGTGATATCTGAGGACCATTATAATATCTCCCTAGGCCTTCTCGTCCCCCAGCTAAACATTTATAGTTCCTTCAGTTGATCCTGGTAAGGCAGAGCCCCCAGTTTGCTTGTTATCCTGGTTGCTCTCCTTTAGAATGCTCCAATTTAATCAACATCCTTCCTAAAATGTGCTGACCAGAACTAAATCCAATAACCCACTTATAGTTTGACCTAGGCAAAATACATTGGGATGATAACCTGTGGATACTACACTTCTCAGTGCATCACAGAATAGAATTGTCTTTTTGTTTTTGGTGGTCAATTCACACCATTGACTCATTTTGAGTGTGCAATACGTTAAGTTTGCTGATATTTTTCAGATGGATTGCTGTCTGGCAATCTTATAGTTGTTAAGTCAGTTTTTTAAAAACCCAAGCTGTTTCAGGCCAGGTCTGACTTGGCCCCCAGGTCCAGTAGTTAGCTACAACTTGAGATCAGAATGAAATGAGACACTGGTGGAATGTATAGCATTTAACTGAAGGAATTCAACAATTGGATGAAAAGAATAATTGAGTAAAGGCACAGCATTGGTTCAAGTCAGTACAGCTTTTAATTCATTTGCATTTAATTCAGTGGTTCATCTAATCAGAAGGGAGTGTTGATTTACTGAACTATGGGAAGCCCATCTAACCTGAGGAGGCCCCGCTTCTCATGCACTGACCTTAGCAGCCAGGAAGCTAAGTCAATCATTTTAACCTTAGTCCCTAGAGCAACCAAGTCTTAAAGACAGTTTCTTTGCCTTTTGAGGTGGGGGAAACCTAGCTCATGTGGTAGGAACCTTCCAATATTAGTAGATATTTCTCCTACCATACAAACATAAAACTTTTTCCCTGTTAAATATTATCTTATTAGATTTGGCCCAACATCACAGTCTGTCAAGATCTTTTTGTATTTTGACTCTGTCCTCAATCATGCTACTGATTCCTTCCAACTTTGTGTCATATACAAAAATTTGGTAGCCATGTTGTTAATGATTTCATGTAAGTCATTGATAAAAAAATACTAAACCATCATGATGATGAAGACAGATCCCTGACATACTCTGCTAGTGACCTCTCTCTAGGTTGACTCAATACATTATTGACTATTCTTTAGGTCATTAACCAGTTCTAAATCCACTGAACTATTATCTAGCTTAAATCTATCCATTCCACTCCCCTCCCCCAAAGATAGCAGGAAGGACTTTGTCAAAGGCTTTTCTAAATCCTGGTCTATTATATCTATGGTATTCCTTTGATCTACCAGTCTACCATCCCTATCAAAAAAGGAAATGAGGTTAGCCTGCTCTTGATGAAGCCACTCTGGCTCTTAATGATTACCTACTTCTTGCTTCCTTTCCAAATGTTCACAAACCATTCTCTTTAACAATAGGTTTAAGAATGAGGAATGAGTACAGAGATCATTGGTATATAGTTTTCAGGGTCAACTCTTTGTTTTTTGTTTTTTTAAATTGGGACATTTGTTTATCTCCAGTTTTACAGCACCTCTCCTGTTCTTCATAAACTTTCAGATATCACTGATGGTGGCTCAGCAAAAAGACTTTGGGCAATATATGAACCATCCATGACTTTTAGACAATAAATGTATTTACTCTGAAAGCTCACCCAAAGAATCTGCCATCATTTTTCCTTAATAAATACTAGCTGACTTACTAATGGACAAAACAAAGAAAAAGGACAATCTGAGGACTCATCTAAAAAATTCTTTTTGTAGATTTTTAATGGGGTTTTATTTTTTAATAAGGCACATCTTGCCAAATATGAGTCTAAATATATACAAATGTAAAACATATAGAGACATAAAGAGAATCACTGCCATTATTAATTAAATTTCTACCTGTGTGGCCTTGGGTAAGTCATTTAATTTCTCTGGGCCTTAGTTTCTTTATCTATGAAATAAACTAATTTTACTAAATGTTATCTAAGATCACCTTCAGCTCTGTTATGATTCTTTTTTCCCAAAGGGAACTTAGTGAATATGTGCAAAGTGATGTTGACTTGCATTCCTTTGAAGGAACAATGAGAAGAAAGAAAAATATCTTAGCCTAGCATCACTTCAGGTCTTTGAGTCCTATAAATGTCTTTATTCCAGTCACTTCACTCTGCATAGATTCATAAAGGGAAAAGAAGCATAAATTGTAATGAAAATAATGTTTAAACCGAGGAATCCTGAGCAGTTCTAAGGTGACATCACCCAATGATAAAATTGAGGCCATTCACCATGAGTTTTTTCTTCTCTGTTTCTTTTTAGCTGAAAGCCCTTTGACATCACCTCCCACTCTCTCTTCCCAAATCTCAGATAATGAGATGGTCATATTCCTTGCCTTGATCTCATCCCATCTTCTCCAGTAGATTTTCCCCTCAGTCATCTCTCTGTCTCTCTCTGTCTCTCTGTCTCTCTCTGTCTCTCTGTCTCTCTCTGTCTCTCTCTCTCTATGTTTCTGTGTCTGTGTCTGTCTCTCTGTCTCTGTCTCTCTGTCTCTCTCTGTCTCTCTCTGTCTCTGTCTCTCTCTCTCTCTCTATGTCTCTGTGTCTGTGTCTGTCTCTCTGTCTCTGTCTCTCTGTCTCTCTCTCTGTGTCTCTGTCTCTCTCTGTCTCTCTGTCTCTGTCTCTGTCTCTCTCCTTCAGCCTTTCCCTATATGCAGCTTTCCTCCTACTGTCTTCAAACATTCCCAAGGAACCCCATCCTTAAAAAAAACAAACAAACAAACTTCACTACTATCCCCTCAAGCTATTAATCCATAACCTCCTCCCCTTCTCAGCCAAATGGAGAGAGCTAAGATTTCCCCACCCCAAAAAAAAGCCAAGGGGTTAATTCTATCATGATTATTACACCATTTGTGGGAGAGATGATACATAATGGAAAAACTATGCCTAGGGAAGATGCCTAGAGTGGCATTCATGTAGTGAACATACGACCAAAAACCACATCTTCACAAGCTCACAAGAAACATGTATGTCCAGTGTAATTCAGAGTTCTCAACCTGTGGAGCCACAGATGTCTTCTGATTTCTCCACTGACCTGGGATCTTCTTATCTCTTCTTTCTGCTGTTGCTAGTTTCTTCGGGGCTTATCTGTTGAGCTGCTTGCTTTCTGCTAGATGTCCTTCCTGATGCTATTACTCTCTGCTACCATCTGCTGGTTTTTATTTATTATGTGACCTCTTTCCAAAGGGAAAGAGTCTGTCAGTTCATTATAGTTTGATAGTTCTGAGGATCATTATTATCTCATTCATGATTCAGACACTTTCCATTCACACCTAGCCAGCTATCTTGAGAAGCTCTTAGTTATTAGTTGCTATTTTTTATTCTTCCTTTCCTGCTGTTGCTCAAGGTTTAAATGTCACTTACATTACAGTTTGAAATTCCATTTAACTCCTACCATATCCCTGGTTTTAGGTGTAACAGGGGTAATTAGGGGAAATCTATGATCTCCTAGATTCCTATGGATGTGGGCATGTGAACTCTGGCTACCTATTGTGGTTCCTCTGATCACACAAATACACACACTGCATATCTCTCTCTTTCTCTCTCTCTCTCTCTCTCTCTCTCTCTCTCTCTCTCTCTCTCTCTCTCCTCTTTGTCTCTCTCTGTCTCTGTCTCTCTCTCCCCCTTCTCTGTCTCTCTCTGTCTTTCTCTGTCTCTGTCTGTCTCTGTCTGTCTGTGTCTCTGTCTTTGTCTCTCTCTGTCTCTCTGTCTCTGTCTCTGTCTTTCTCTGTCTCTGTCTCTCTCTGTCTCTGTCTGTCTCTGTCTCTGTCTTTGTCTCTCTCTGTCTCTCATCTATCTCTTTTTGAATTGTTCATTTACCTGGACTTCAAGGGACCTGTGTGGAGCTAAGGTGATACGGCTCCTTTCAACCTTTTTAATGACAAATCATGGGTGTCATCACTAAGTGGGGTATATTCAAAAACCCACACTGTCCAAGGGCCTCACACTCTTACCTGGGCATATTGACACCCACCTCTCTCTGGATGGCTTGTTTGCTACAACCTGCTCTCACTCTGACAGATCTAGATTACCTGAAAGAGTTTGATTGCAAACTCAGGAGGAAACTGAGGGGGCCAAGTATTGCTGGCAGAACTGGAAACTTACACCCTCATTCCTTTGTTCTACATTGCTATCCCTTCTTATTTATTCCTATTAGCAACAAAGATTCTATCATCATTTTTAAGAGGAGAGGAGGGAGAGAGGGGAGAGAGAGAGAGAGAGAGAGAGAGAGAGAGAGAGAGAGAGAGAGAGAGAGAGAGAGAGAGAGAGAGAGAGAGAGAGAGATGGGGGAGAATTAAGGAAGGTATTAAAAGGGAAAAATAGAGAGAAGAAATGAGAGAGGAAAAGAAAGTTAAAGCAAGGGAGGGAAATATGTGAGAAAGAGAAAAGGGGACTCCTTTACACACATGGGTCTTTCCCTTCTCTGAAATCCTATAGAACTAAGTTTAGCATCAGAATGTTATCTAATAATCAATCAATAAGCATTTATTAAGTGTCTACCACATAGCAGGCACAGTCTTAGGCCCTGGGGATATAAAGACAAAAATAAAACAGTCTTTGCCTTAAAGAACTTAGATTCTATTGGAAGAGACAAAACAGGTATATATAAATACACATAAAATACAAACAAAATAAATATAAGTTAATTTGGGGAGGAGGAGTGGGAGAAATCAGGGAGGGCTTCTTATAAGCCTTATATTTGAGTTCAAGAGCAGCTAGGTGGCACAGTGGTTAAACCTCCAGGCCTGTAATCAGGAAGATGACTTCAAATCCCTAACCTCAGATACTTACTAGCTATGTATGTGACCCTGGGCAAGTCACTTAAACCTGTTGACTCAGTTTCCTCATCTATAAAATAAGAAAGAAAATTGCAAACCACTCCAGTATCTTTGCCAAGAATACCCCAAATGGGGTCATGAAAAGTTGGTTATGACTGAAACAAATAAACAAAACAACATTCGAACTGAGTTCTGAAGGAAAATAGGGTTTCTAAGAGGTGGCGATGAGGGAGGAATCCATTCCAGAAATGGAGGACAACCTATGCAAAGGCCCAGAGATGGGAGATGGAATTTCACATGAGAAATGAGAGACCAGTTTGGTTGAACTACATATATTGTGTGAAGGGGAGTGAGCGACAATAAAACTGTAAAGGTAGGTCAGAGCCAGGTTGTGAAGTTTTAAGTGCCTCAAAGAGGGATTTGTATTTTATCCTCAAAGTAGCAGGAAGCCCTTGGATTTTGAACAGGAGAGTAATGAGCTCTGGGAATGCAGTTTCCACTTTGGAAGCTATGTGGAGGATAGATTGAAGTGAAGAGAGAATTGAGAGAGAGAGACTAATTGCAATGGTTTAAGTGAGAGAATGACGAGAGCCTGAGCTGGGATGGCAGCTATGTGAATGGAGGGAAGGGATGGACACAAGAGATGCTGTGAAAGTAGCATCCTCCAGAAATGGCAATAATAGTTTCAAATATGTGAATTTTGCATCACTATCACTCTTTTGGATCACTTGTGTCCTAAGGGCAGTGTTAAAGACCTACATTACTCTAATATCCCCTACAACCTCTAGCAAATTAGTGTGCACATAATAGGTATTCATTAAAGACAAATCAATTAAAGGGTAGAGAAATGACATGAAAGAAAAGTGGCAGAGAAAGGAAGGAGAGAAAAGAATGGGGAGAAAGGGAAAAAGGTGAAGGTCAAACATTCAACAAGTATCAACGGCATACTATGGGCAAGGTCCTGTGTTAGCCAGTGGAGATACAAGTATGAAGAATATAAATAACCCTACTCTCTCAAAGAACTTTACATCATAACAGAAGGGAGAACAAGAAATTATATGAGTATGTACAAAATAAACACAAAAGAATAAATGCAAATTAAAAGCAGTTGGGGAAAGGGGGGTGGGAGAGCAGTTGGAGGACATAGTAAGGCTCTCAATGGAAGGTGGGGTTTAGCTGTAACTTGAAGTGAGGAATTTGGGATTCTTCCAGGTGGAGGTAAAGAAGTACATTAAAGGTTAGGGCAAAGGGACATGGAGTCAGAAGTAGAGAGGAGGTCATGAACTGGACTGAAACGTGTAGAAAGCAGAGTAATATGCAGAGACTGGAAAAACAGGTTGGGGCCAAACTGTGAAGGGCTTTCACAAGCTAAACTGAGTGGCTTATATGGGGTATCCTAAAAGTTGGGTGGCCATCTTAAACCTCAATACCTTAAGACTGCACTAAGACTTTGGGAACACTGTATTTGATGCTAGAGGGAATGAAGCACCAATAAAGTTTATTAAAGTAGGAGATCTCTGCTTGTGGAAAACCACTTTGGCAGCAATTTGGAGGACTAGAGTAGAGAGATACTTGAAGAAGGGAGCCCACCACAATAACTTAGGTTAAGAAGTGATGAGGGCTTCAATTAAGGTAGTGGCTGTATAAATAGAGAGTGGAAGGTGTAGCCAAGATGGCAGAGTAGAGGCAACAAACCATCCAAATTTTTTCCAGCATTCCCCTCCAGAAACTTTAAAATTACTCTTTAAATAAAACTTTGGAGCAGCAGAGCCAACAAAAGGACAGGGTAAGATGTTTTGCAAGCCTAAGACAACATAGGAGGTCAGGAAGAGAGGTCTGTGGCACCATAGTTGGGGCAGGCCTAGGACAGAAACATCAGTGGTGGGCCTTGGAGGCAGCCTAGGACAGTGGCAGCAGCAGCAGCTTTGAGAGCTCTTAGGCCAGAGGCAGTAATGGGTCAGAAACTGATCAGAGATTATAGAGGACCCTTTGCTGGCACTGGGTGCTGGTGCTGATTGGCAACTCTATTGCCCATATGTAGTTCTGGGTTGCAAAGAGGGAGATAAAGTGGGAAGAACATTCTTGAACAGTCTTTGGTTATTTAGAAACAATAGAAGAAAGTAGTTTTCCAGAGAAAAACCAAGTGATATCTCCCTGACCCATTCCCCCTTCATCTCCATCTCCAGTGTTGATTAATACGCAACATAATATGCATACATAAATGCATAAGATGTCTACATAAATAACACATTATGTAATATATGCATACATATACATACGAGTGTTTATATATTGGGAAGATTGACAGATTTTTCATTTCTTTTTTCATTTCATTTCTTTATAAAACTGGGTTGGACACACATAACAGATCTTTTGTCCTTTTGGCCTGGGGCTTATTTCTTACCAAGAAAAGGGCACAGAGTGACAATCACCCTCATATTTTAGCTTCTCTGAATCCTTTGCATTTCTCAAGGACCATCTTGAATCCAACCTCTACCATGAAGCTTTCCCTGATCTTCCCAGGCAACAGTGATTTCTTTCTTTTTTGAACTCTATTACCAGTATTATGCATGCATGTATATGTGTGCACATGTGGACACATATATACATACACACAAATATGTACACATGTATATAACACATATGTGCATGCATAACAAAATATATTGTGTACACACATATATGAACATATGTATTATATCATGTCTTTTCAACTAGATTGCAGGTTTGTTGAAGGGAAACTGACACTATATGCTTTTTTGTATCCTCCTATATTCCTTAATTTAGTGCTTGCCATATATTAAAGATTCATCAAATGTTTGCTGATTGTTTATTTAGTCCCTGATACCTTTTCAATGGGACCTGTTAAAGACTACCAGTCAAATAATGTGCCACCTCTTTCCCTGCTTTTAAGGAACCAGAATAATCTCATTCACCAAGAAGGAAAGGAGGCATGATGACAGAGTCCCTATCACTAACAAGCAATATGACTTTGGGCACCTCATTTGCTTTCTCTAGGCCTCAGTGTTCTCTTCTATAAATGGGTAGGTTGGGGGAAATGAACTCATGGTGACTTCCAGCTCTGATACACTATGACTCTCTGATTTGAAGCCCACCCTTTGTACTGGCTACCAAATTTCTATCCATGGCAGGTTCCTACATGACAGAAGAAACCTGGAAACATCCTGCTTTTGTGGTCACACAAGGCCCTTCTGGCCCCATCTAAGCCTAAGCCTGGGCAACGAGTAACATTCCCAATCTGATCTCAGATATTTCAGCCTGGATATGGTGCTTATAGATTGCTGTGTCAAAGTGTATGAATTCTCCAGGGTTCCAGGAGATTTATACATTTCTCGACTGTGCCGGGCTGGCTCTTATTTGCTGTTACCTGCAAAAATATATCTCTTGGACCCAATTCACAGTGGAGCAATGTTAGGTCATTATTCCTTGAATTGTTAGGCTGTAAAGAAGTAATTTCTCACTAACCTGTGACATAGGAAATAGTGATTCGGTTTTCAGGTCATTTCAGGAGTTCCTTTTATGACAATCTGTTTTTGTATCAGCGAATGACATTTCTGTATTTTCAGAAAGTGGACACTTTGGTATTATTTGTGGGTACACATTAAATATTTTTCTTCTGCCTCTGGTTCCCCCTTAGTGCTTTCAATTCTAATATATCATGCAACGGATAACTAAATATGGTTGATGAAAGGGTGTAAGTGCCGGAGATGGGAGCTAGGGCTGGCATTAAGTGCTTTACTAAAAATTGGAGCTTCTTGGGTTGATATTTCTTTTGTGACGAAGAAAGAAAAATGATGCATGCCCAGGTGCTTTTCTGGTGAATTCTTTTTTCCACCCAAATGCAACACACCATCTGTCATTCATGGTTGGTATGCCAGTGGGACTCCTAGCTGGCCTTGCCTTAGGCAAAGCCAAGAGGTCGATGATATTGTTCCTTCTCAACATAACTGCATTCAATTAAAAAAAAACCATTTATTATGGATCTTTTCCATATGACATTAACCCTTCAAATCCAGGTTTGGAGATAGAATGTAAACTCCTCGAGAACAGAGACTATTTCCTTTGTCTCTGTATCCCTAGTACCTAGAAGGATGCTTGTCACATAAGTGTTTACTAAATGCTTGCCAATTGATTGATTATAGATCCCTAGAATGGAAGGATGGGGTTGGCATTGAGAGATTGACTCCACAGATAACTTCTAGATACAAGTTGTACTATGTTCAACTTCTTCCTACTCAGAATTGCCTCCAGAAAAAAACAATCTATAAGGGTACAGAACTCAATCTTCCTTCCCCTGCCTCACCATTCTGGACCTCAGTGATTTTCTTCTCCCTCCTTTCTTGCCTCAGATGCCCAGGAAATTTATGTTTTTTCTCTATAAAAATGGGTTCTTATACCCACTGATGACATAGAAGGTATGGTGTTGTATTTAACTCAAGGTGGATTCAAAATAAGAGAATCTGATTCTGTTCTTGAAGAAGTTGATGTCTCACGGTTCAATCATCTTTGTTTCTCAGGCTCTTTCCATTCATCTATACTCCAGTCACCCATACCCTAATCGTTAGTAATAAGATTCATGCAGCATGTTGCCTATAATTCTCAAGAAGGCAGAACTGAGTAGGACTAGAATCAAGGGTGGGGAATTTGCAGCCTCAAGGCCACATGTGGTCCTCTAGGTCTTCAAGTGTGGCCCTTTGACTTGGATCCAGGGCCACACTTGAGGACTTAGAGGGCAACATGTGACCTTGAGGCCACAGGTTCCCTACCCCTGGACTTGATCTAGCAGAAAAGTATACAGCCAGTAAAAATGATGATCTTACTATGTCAGAAGTAGTAGATGGGGTTTCAGACACATACTTCTGGGATTTCCTCTTATCCTTTTCTCTGCTTTGTAGATGGGGAAATGGTCCTTTGGAGCTTCCTTCTCAGTCATGCTTCTCTTTCTCTCTCTTTTTTCCCTTATAGGATAGAGCAGTAAGAGTCATAATGATTGGGGTGGCTAGGTGGTGAAGTGAATAGAGCACCGGCCTGGAGTCTGGAGGACCTGAATTCAAATCTAGACTCAGACACTTAACACTTACTAGCCATATGACCTTATTCAAGTCACTTAACCCAAGTTGCCCTGCCTTTCCTCCTCCAGAAAGCAAAAAATTTAAATTAAAAAAATTTTAAAAGTCATAATGACTCTTTAAATTCTCTTCATTGGCAGAAATGAATATGCTGATTTTCTGGAAGGAAGAGAAGTGACCAGAAGTCTTTCTTTCTTTCTGCTAGTAGTTGGAAAGTCCATGTGACCTCATGCTAAGGAAAGATCAGCTGAGTACAGGGGATATATCCTTACCATCTGCTATTCAGAAATAAGTACAAACTTCATATTTTTAAGATTATTTTTGAGAATTATAAATTCATCATATGGTACCCATTTTATGTATATCTAATAACCTAGGAATTTCTTCAAGGAATTCCTGATAGTCCATATAATTAGTCCACTAAATCTCTCCAGACAAAATTGTTGGTTTATCTAGAAGGGTTCAGTCTATTGGACACTCTATTGGCCAGCACTAAGAGAAATCTTGGCCTTCAACAGATTTGGGGTGTGGGAATTTCATTATTGCTTGGGAACTTCTTGGATTGTATTATATATGTTATCATGCATATTTCCTGGAAAAATAACATGTGACAAGAATTATGAATCCCATTTACTATGAATTGGAGAAAGTAGAATAAGTAGGTGGAAAGGAGACTTAGGAGACTTAGAAGCAAAATCAAAACTAGTGAGATATAGTCTAACCAGTGTCCTTTCCATACTACACTGAATTCTTAATTCTAAGATTGAAGATCCCTGTAATGAAGAGGGTCATCACTGAGAAACAATATCCCAGATAACTCCTAGATCTCCATTTTATTAATAAGTTTGATTTATTCCTCGTCAGCATTTGCTCTGGTAGAATTATAAATTTGGGGAACTATTTATTCTTCTTTGCTTCTCTATTCTGGACTTCAATGGTATTTCTTCCCTTCATGCTTCAGATACCCAGTGGACTCATGCTCTTCCTTTATAAAAGTGGAATCTCTATGTTTCATTTCATTCATAATCACGAACACCTTGAAGTGTGTGCCCTTCTCTGGTGTGGGTCTGAAATCTACCTAGTTGACCTTAAGTTAGATCAGGGATTCCTTATCTTTTTTGTGTGTGTGTCATTAATCCCTTTGGCAATTTGGTGAAGCCTTTGGACCCATTCTCAAAATAACATTTTAATAGTATAAAATAAAATACATGTGATTGCAAAGGAAGTCAGTTATATTGAAATACAATTATCAAAATATTGTTTTAAAAGTTCAAAAGTTCTTGAACTTTTAAAGTTCTTGAACTTTAAAAGTTCAAGATTAAGAATCTCTGAGCTTGAGGGTTAAAGCTTTAATGAAAACTTTTGGGGGCGTGGAGGCTTTCCTGGCCAGTGTTCCTCCCTTGTTACCAAGAAACAAAATTGATGGAAATGAATTTTTCCCCCTTCCTGTTCCCCTGCCCACCCTTGGGTAGAATTGCCAATGAGCAGAAAAAAGAAACAGTACAGGACAGGCATGGGAGAAAGAGAGTGAAGAAAAACAAGGGGACTTGAATAACTCACTGACTGAATAATCAAACCCAGCTCCTCTTAATTAGACAAAATCACATAGCTAAACGATGAGAGAGACATGATTTCCTTAACATTAGGGCTATGGGATAATTATATATGTTAATTGAAGCAAATATGCTTATAAAAGCATTATGGCCATGATTCAGGAGGATTGATAAAGAAGAATGCTTCCTACCTCTTAATGGGGATACGATGAGCTAATATGCAGAATACAAAACACATTTATGGACATGGCCAATTTGGGAATACATTTGACTGTGCTTATGGGATAAAAGGCTTTTTCTTCCCTTCTTTCTTCCCATTCTCCCTCAGTCTCTTTCCTCCTTCCTTCTTTCCCTTGTTCTTTTCCTTTCTTCTTTCCTTCCTTTCCTTTTTTCCATGATGGGTGGAGAAAGGTGAGAAGAAGAAAAAATGCTCAATAATTGAAAATAAATAAAATACATATAAATATTTATAAAAGCACTACAATATGTAAACATAGCAGTATGCCTATGTTTCAATAAGTATTTTATTAAAGATATTATACATTCTCTAGTATAAAATTTTAAATCTTTTTTAAAATTTAAACTTGTCCCCCATGCTTCATGATGGTATGGAGTTTGCCCAGGGTTCTTGAAGACTGTAGTAGGACAGCACAAGTTTTTATGCTTCCTACTTCTCAATGGAGATATGATGAGCTAATCTGCAGAATACAAAACACGTTTGTGGACAAGGCCAATTTGGGAATATGTTTGAGTGTGCTTATGGGATATAAAGCTTCTTCTTTCCTTCTTTGCTCCCATCCTCCCTCCCTCTGTTTCCTCCATTCCTTTAACTTTCCTCTCCTCTCCTCTCCTCTCCTCTCCTCTCCTCTCCTCTCCTCTCCTCTCCTCTCCTCTCCTCTCCTCTCCTCTCCTCTCCTCTCCTCTCCTCCCCTCCCCTCTCCTCCCCTCCCCTCCCCTCCCCTCCCCTCTCCTCTCCTTTCCTTTCCTCTCTTTTCTTTTCCTCTCCTTTCCTTTCCTCTCCTTTCCTTTCTTTCCATGGCTATGAAAAGCATTCAGGACAGCTAGGTGATACAATAGATAGAGTCTTGGAGTCTGGAAGACCTGAGTTCAAATCCGACCTCAGATACATGCTAGTTATGTGATCCTAGGCAAGTCACTTAACCCTGTTTGTATCCGTTTCCTCATCTATAAAATGAGCTGGAGAAGGAAATGGCCACTCCAGTACTTTTTCCAAGAAAACTCCAAAAGAGGTCACAAAGAGTTAGGCTTGTGTCTAACAATTGAAAAAAAAAAATCGAAAAAATAACAACCATGGAAGGCATTCACCAATGATAGCCCTAGCACAGGAGTTCCAGTACTGAAATGTTAAGTTCTCCCATGGTCTCTGTTCTGGTGCAGTAGGGAGGAAAACTAGAGGTTGGACAGGGCATGGTCATAGGATCAGAGATATAGAGCTTGAAAGGACTTGAAATATCATCCAGCTTAACACCTCTATTTTATAGCTGAGGAAACTTAGATCACAAAGGACTTATCCAAGATCACATAGATAATAATCATCAGCTGGGGAATTTGAACTCAAGTCTCTGATTCCAGAGCCAGTGCTCTTTCCACTGTACCCTGGTAGCCTTCTTGTCCTCAGCCATCTTTTGGTTGTAGAACAAAGGGAAAAGTGAAAGATACAGGATAATGCAAGGTCATCAATTCCACTGGAATTGTATCTATTGTGCCTTCAGAACAATTGGTCATAAGAGGCTAAGTACACACAATGCAAGACTCAATGATGCAAAGCAAACTATGCAATTCATGGCTAGATTAAGATAAAATCTTGCCTAAGAGCAGATTGGCAACATCCAGGACCTTGTGGAACTCTGAATCCTGACAGTCAAAAATAAGCACATGGGAAACCATCACCTTTCATTCTCTGAATGGAAGAGGAAAGAGAAGTGTCCTCTTGATCACATTAATTAGAATAGGAGCTATAAAATGTCCAGCATAATTGAATGTCCTCTCTGGCCTCTGCCACAATATAGATTTAAAACCGGTTTTATTATGAACTTAATAACTATCAACTAAACAAATAATCAAATAAACATGCAAAATAAGAAGAAAATACAAACATAAATTCTTAATATATTGTACTATAGATTTTCTCTCTCTGTTTCATTTTTTAAAAAATAAACTTTATTGATGATTTTCATTTTTAGATAATAATTATTTCTGGATACATTTCCCCCCCAAATATCTACCTTGTAGCAAAGAAACACATTTAAACAACATTCAACACTATGGCTGACATTTTATGCAAAATTCTTTACCCATAATCCCTCACCTCTTCACTGAAAGGAGGGAGGTGTTTCTTCATCTCTTCTCTGGGGCTGATTGGCCATAATAATGACTCAACATTTGGCTTCACTATAGTGTTGGACAGCTAGATGGTGCAATAGGTAAGAGTGTGGGCCTTGGAGTCAACAAGACCTGACCTCTAGCTGAGTGACCCTGGGCAAGACACTTGACCCTGTTTGCCTCAGTTTCCTCATCTGTAAAATGGGAGTATTTATAGTACCTACCACACAAGGTTCTCATGAGGATCATAGAAGATAACATGTACAGTGTTTTCCCAAGCTTAAGGCTTTTTATAAATGCCAACTATGAACTATTGTTGACATCATAATAGTCGTGTATATTTTTCTCCTGGCTTGTTCTATATCAATTCATACAAGTAATCCCATGTTTCTCTGAATTATTAATATTCTTCACCATGCATTTTTAACAAAGCAGAATCAAATAAATTAACAAAAAACAATTTCCTGAAGTGGTTTTTGACCTTTATCATCTTTTTAGTTTATTTACCTACCTGATTTTATATATGTGTGTATATTTATGTGTGTATGCATGTATGTGTGTGTGTGTGTTCCATTATCTACATATGTATTTCAATGTGCAGATAGTTTGGTTTCTACTGAATCATTTTGCATCACTTAATATAAGGCTTTACATAACAATATAGATTTTTTTAAAAAAATTTCAAATTGTAGTCTTCAGTGGTTCCCTAATGCCTCTAGGATAAAATACGAAATCTTCAGCCTGTCATTTGAAGCCCACCTCAATTTGGATTTCACCTTCCTTTCCAGTTTTATTCCATTAAACCCTTTTATAGACTTAAACCCTTTTATAGACTCTTTTTTTTTTTTTTTAAAGCAATTGGGGTTAAGTAACTTGCTCAAGGTTACACGGCTAGTCATTTGATTTATGCGTGGGTGCTCATTTTCTGAGGCCGGATCTGATCTCGCGTCATCCCAACTCCGAGGCCGACGCTCTTACTCACTGCGCCACCTAGTCGCCCCTTTAGGGCAATTGGGGTTAAGTAACTTGCCCAAGGTTACACGGCTAGGTTTTTTTTTTGTTTGTATGGATTAAGTGTCGGAGGCCGCACCGAACTCAGGTCCTTCTGATTCCAGGGCTGGCGCTCTATTCACTGCGCCACCTAGCCGCCCCTTTATAGACTCTTAATTGTTCCCTGTCAAAGACACCCAACTTCTATCTCTATCCTCAGCATCCGTCCAAGTCTAGCTCAGGCGCCACAAAACCTTCCCCGATCTCTTCTTCCCTGTGCCAACGTTATCGCTCTTTCCCTCTTGAAATTACTTTGTGTACAACTTTGAATATATTTTGTATTTATTTGTCTGTGTCCATGTTGTACTTTCCCTCCCTATCCCCTAGGCCAGGGGTGGAGAACCTGTAGCCCTGAGGCCAGGCCCTTTAGGTGCTCAAGGGTGGCCCTTTGAATCCATATGGTCCAGTCAAAAGGCCACACTTGAGGACCTAGAGGGCCACATGTGACCTCAAGGTCACAGGTTCCCCACCCCTTTCCTAGATTGTAAATCCCATGAGGGCAAGGATTACTTCAATTTTTTTGTCTTTGTTTTTCTAGGACTTAGCATACTACCTTGCACACAGTTGTTTAAAAATTTCTGTTGAATTGAAGGTTAACAAAAAATTCAGGCCTCAGAACAGTAATGGATTTCCTCCTAGGAGTACTAAGATCAGAAGTGTGATGAAGTCCTTGAGGGAGACCAGCTACTCTGGCAAACGAGAGTCTATTGGACATTCTGAGCTGGGTCAAGAAAAGGTTTCAAAGAAATTGGAAGCATTTTTATCGCCTTTTGTATTTTTTCTCCGCTAAAATGATTCTCAATGCCTTCTTGTGACATGCAGGAAACTCTGGGCTCTCAAGATGTGTGGTTTTACCAAAAAACAAAAACAAAGCATTTACTAAGTGCTGACTCTGTGCCAGGCATGGTACCAAGTTCTGGGGATACAAAGAATGGCAAAAGCACCATCTCCACCATTAAGGACCTCACATTCTAATGGAGGAGACAACAAGCAAACAGCTATGTGTGGATGGCAGCTGGGAGACATAACTGCTTGTTTTAGACTCAGGAAGACCTGAGTTCAAATTCTACCTTAAACATTTTGCTAGCTGTGTGACTCTGGGCAAGTCACTTAATTTTCTTTCAGCCTCAGTTTCTTCACCTGTAAAATGGGGATAATAATAGCACCTACCTTCCAGGGTTATTATGAGGAACAAATGAGATTATATTTGTAAAGTACTTTGCAAATTTTAAAGCGCTATATAAATGGTAGTTATTACCTACTGTATACACACACAAGATATCTATCTACCTTTCTCTCTACCTGTATCTCTCTGTCTATCTACCTATCTCTCTGTCTACATCTATCTATCTACCTGTATCTATCTGTTTATCTCTGTCTATTGGTATCTGTCTGTCTCTCTCTTTCTCTCTCTGTCTGCTGTCTATCTGTGTATCTATCTATCTATGGTAATGTTAGAGGAAAGGCAAATAGCAGTGGATTAGAAGTCAAGAGATAATCTACTTTTGAATCCTGATTTAGACACTAATTCTGTGGCCAGGGGCAAGTCAGGAAACCTCTCTGAGTCTCAGGTTCCTCATCTCTGAGAAAAGGAGTGTACCCATAGTAATTATTCCACACAAGGTTATAGGGGATGCAGTGAGATGATGTACATGCAGCACTTTAAGTTGTAAACTTTAAGGTGCTTTGAAAATGTCTGCTATAGTTAATGCCAATTGAGTGTAAGCTCTGGCCACTTCTGTCTAGCTAGAAAAACTGAGCTGGAGCTTGGGATAGTGAGACAATCTTGCCTTTGGAACCAGAGGATTTAGGATGGAGTTTCAACTCTGCCACTTATTACTATTTCATCTTGGGCAAGTCACTTAAACTTTTGGGTCTCAGTTTCTTCATCTGTAAAAAAAGGGCTTAGATTAGACTAAGTTCACTTGCAGCTCTCTCACCATCTAAAATTTATGGAGTGATGATTTTTTGTTTTACAAAATAATTCTTTACTACTTTAAATTTTTTTATTATTTTTGGGGATTTTTACATCCTTGTGGCTTTCCCCAGTATCTCTCCCCCTCCCTGAGAATTATCCTATATAATAAATAATTTTTAAGACAAAAAGAAAAAAAAGAACTCAGCACAATTGATCAATGCATTGAAAAAGTCTGAAAATATGTGCAATGTGTAACAAATGTAGGCCTTTCACCTTCAGGAAGGAATGGGTTGGGAGTGTCCTCTCATGTCTCTTATTTTGCTACTTTTTTTGTTAATTCTCTGCTTTTTGAAAGAATTCACCAACTATTCCCTTTAGTAGGCAGCTCCCCTGGGTGCTAAATAATCAACTACTTTACAAAGAATCACAAACTCATTGACTGAGTTCTAAATGACTTCAGAGGTCATCCTATGTACCCCCACACCCTCACTGTACCATCCAAATAATTAATCCTATGTGTATCTTGAACAAGTAGTCACTGAACTTCTCCTTGGTAACCTCCAGTGATGGGGAACTCACTATGCTCACCAAAGCATCCTATTTTATTTTCAGACAGCTCTAATTGTTAAAAAGAATTCCCTTATGTTGAACTGAAATTTGCCTCCCTTAGCTTTCCACCCAAGTGGAAAACTTACATTTATTCCAATTAAATTTTATCTTATTTGATTCAGTCCAGTGTTCTAGCCTGTCAAGATCCTTTTGAATTTTGACTCTGTCATATAATGCTTTGTAAATGCAAATGTAATGTAAAGCTTCCCAGCTTTGTAGCATTTGCAAATTTGGTAAGCAAGGCATCTTCATCTGTATCCAAGTCATTAATAAAAATGTACAATAGTATAGGGCCAAATATAGTTCCAGGGTGCCTAGGTGGCACAGTGGATGGAGTGTTGGGCTTGGAATCTGGAAGACCTAAGTTTAAATCTGGCCTTACATGCTTACTCGCTGTGTGACCCTGGGCAAGTCACCTAACTTTGTTTGCCTCAGTTTCCTCATCTCTACAACGAGCTGGAATAGGAAATTCTACTATCTTTGGGGTTTTCTTACCCCAAATGGGGTCACAAAGAGTCAGCTGGACAACAGCAACAACAAAATATAGTTCTCTAGTGGACTCCTTTTAAGTTGACGTTAAACCGTTGATGATTATTCCTTGGGTCCTATCATTCACTCTGTTATGTGCCACCTATTGTCTAGTCTAGGGATCAGTGAGCCTCAGGCCTCAAGCCAAATCTATCTCCCTGCTTGTTTGAGCTAAGAAGGCAGCTGTGGCTCAGTCAACGAGTCCTGGGCCTGGAATCAGGAAGATCTAGTTCACAGCCAGTCTCAGATGCTTTCTAGTTGTGTGACACTGGGCAAGTCACTTAACTTCTGAATGGTGGATCTGCTGGAGGAAGAAATGGCAAACCATTCCAGTATCCTTGCCAAGAAAACCCTTGTAAGGGTTATGGGATTTAAAGATCTTCCATGCCCTGTTGGACTTGCTGACACAGCAGGAAGGGGAGGGGCAAGAGGAAGCAGAAGCAAAGCTAGAGTTCTGGTGGGGACTGGTGGCAGCAGCAGCAGCAGCGGCAGCGGTAGCAGAGGTGGAGGCACAACCCCCTTTTTGAGCAAGCCAGAATCTCTGCTAAGGACTCTTGTTGGGGACTGCCAGGGACCAGAACTGCGGGGGGCTGGAGCTGTTGGGAGCACGCTTCCTGGACGCTGAGCAGTTGCTGTGAGTGGGGAGAGAAGGACCTTTGCCTGAGGCAGCCTGTTCTGTTTTGAAGGCTTGAGAATGTGGTTGTTTACTACGTTAATTACATGTGCCAATTTCATAACTACTCTGATGGCTTTGACTTTCTGGTTTGGGGACTCAGTTATTTGGTGTTTTAATAAATGTTCTAGCTTTATCCCCTATATAGAAAGCCTGGTATATTTTGTGATTAATAACCACATAAGCCTATTTATAATTGCCATAGGCATTGTGAATATTGCATTGGCTTTTTTTTTTGGCCTTTTTTGGGAGGGCAGTTGGGGTTAAGTAACCTGCCCAAGGTCACATGGCTAGGTTTTTGTTTGTATGTGCATTAAGTGTCTGAGGTCACATCCGAACTCAGGTCCTTCTGACTCCAGGGCCAACGCTCTACTCACTGCGCCACCTAGCCGCCCCTATTGCGTTGTTAATATAACCCTATGCACAACTATGGTCCATGGGCTCACAAAAAGTCAGAGATGACTGAACAACTAAACAATAAACTGAGAATAGTTTTGTTCATGAATCATATAATAACAGATGGTAGGCCAGAGTTTGCCTGAGTGCTGTAGTTTGCCAAGCCCAGGTCCACACTTTTCCATCTTTTCTCTAGGAATGTCACGAGAAACTTTATCAAATGCTTAATAAAATCTAAGTCAAAGTATATATATAATATTTTCCTAATTTTTCAGTTAAGTAATCTAGACAAAAAAAGGCAATGTGATTAGTTTGACATGACCTGTTCTTGATGAACCCATGCTGGCTCTTTGTGTGTATATATATACATATATATATATATATATACATATATATATATATATATATGTGTGTGTGTGTGTGTGTGTGTGTGTGTGTGTGTGTATGTGTGTGTGTGTGTGTGTTAGACATTTACAAACCATTTGTTTGATAATATGATTTAGATTTTTGCCGGGAATCAAAAGCAAATTTACCAGACTATTGTTTTCTAATTCCATTTTCCTTTTTTTTTTTTGGAAACTTGACTTTCTCCAAACCTATGCTACCTTTCTTGTTGCTCCATAAACTTTCAAAGCCACTGAGATGACATTAGCTCAGCTCTGATGTCTTGTTCTTTCAGCAGCAGCCTATGCCTTCATTCATTTATATCCCCAGGAGCCACTCATGGGGAGTGCAGCAAGAAGCGGGATAAAGTAGTGTTAAGACTTTCTACCTGCTAAAGATTAATCACAAGTAAAGAATACATATCTGGAATGATTGGCCATGGGAGATGATGACTTGATTCATTGGAATTTGAATTTACCAATCACCATTTTAGGGACATATTTATTGCACACAGTGGAGTTCTACTGAGGTTCTTCAAATAATAGCTTAGTGAATGTTTCACCTTGCTGGGGGCAGCTAGGTGACACAGTGGATAGAGTACCAAGCCTGGAGTCAGGAAGCCTCATCTCCCTAAGTTCAAGTCTGCCTTATCCCCTTATTAGCTATGTGACCCTGGTCAAGTCACTTAACCCTATTTGCCTCCATTTCCTATCTGCAAAATGAGTTGGAGAAAGAAATGGTAAACCTCTCCAGTATCATTGCCAAGAAAACCCCAAATGGGGTCATGAAGAGTTGAACATGATTGAAAAAATGGCTGCACAGCAATGAATGTTTTAGGAAAGAGGGATTCCATAATTTTTCCTAGTGGGTTCAATTTGGTATCCTTCTCAGAATGTCTCCATTTCACTCTCTGACTTCTTCCACAGGGTTGGGTGGGGGTGGGGAGCTTAATAGGGAGAGAAAAATGCTTGTAGGCTTATCTAATCTTCAGGTTTAAGTACAGAGGAAGAGCAAATGAGACTTGAATCAAGTCACTGGTGACTAGGTTAAGATACGTAAACAATGGACTACTTGGTATCAGCAGTCATCTAAAGAGCTTGCCTGCATTTGGGGAAAGGATGCCAATGCTTTCTGTTCTTTTGCTGGCTTATTCTGAGGAGCTGGGGATCCCTGCTCCTCATTTACTTCTTTTCTCCTTTCTTTCTCTTGCCCTGCATTGCCTCAGCTCTCAGTGATTGTAGAAATTTCCCCTTTTCTCCTGAAACCAAGGCCTTTCTCTGCTTGTTCTGGAGATGAGTTACTTAGCTTTGGTGATAGTTGGGGTGGGGACCACAGAGAGGTGAAGAGTTGGATAGATTAAAGAATGTCCAGTTTGGGGCTGGGGGCTAGTCTAAGTTTGTGGAGAGGGAAATAGAGTGATGGGAACCATTCCACAGCAAATCTTAGTCATCCATCTCCTGACCCACTCTTTCTAGCCAAATATGTTTCTGGAAATTGGGCTGTCTAAAGGGAGATGTGAGGAACTTCCGGCAAAGCAAGCAAGGTCAATAATCATTTGTCTCCATATTCCTAAAACGTCACACCAGGTAATAGGTCTGGAAAATGGTAGAGTATCAGGGTTTACGTTGGAGTTGGGGATTGGGTGTGTAGTAGAAAGTTTCTTTTGGAGAGAAATATATATTCACACACCTCACTTGCAAATAATTTGTTTTGCATATGCTCTGTTGATTGCTCTGGGCTTATTTATTTCTTCACCTTCTTTCTGTTTATCCAAGGGTTTGCAGAGAGCCTGAGAAAGAATCAGATGGAGTTTGGGTAGGAGCATGTGTCTCTGAGAAAATTTTTTTGGAATAAGGAACTGGAAAACCACGAAAACAGGGGCCAGATGAGGAGAATGAAGAGAAAGTCACATTTGTCATAATTCTGGCAAAATAGAACCAGCATCCTCAGTGATGTTTTATTTTCCTACAAATTAGTACGAGGTGGTTTTAGGACAAATAAGAAAAAAGCCAATGTGCTACAGTGGAAGCAGCATAGGGTCTGCAGACCTGGAGTTCAACCCTGGTTGAATTCCTCCTTACAGCTTATTTGCATAACCTTGGCCAAGTTGCTTAACTTCTCTCCTGTTTCCTCATATGAAGTGAGGGGGCTGTCCCAGATAATTTTTAAGGGTCCTTAGAGTCCTATGAAATCCTCCATCACACTACAGGAAATCAACTTGCCCCATTCTCCTAGTCCATAGGGAAACAGTTTGAAAGTGCAAATAACTTTCATAAAGGCTTGTCTGAATTCACTAACAGAAGACTTGGGAATGGGGAGCAGGCATTGTACCAAAAATGATTGGTTGCAGTTTCAAGAGGAATATTATTCCTATAAGAACTGTCTATAAGAACTGTAGGGGGGGTGGGGCTAGGTGGTGCAGTGAATAGAGCACCGGCCCTGGAATCATGAGGACCTGAGTTCAAATCTCACCTCAGACATTTGACATAGTTACTGGCCATGTGACTTTGGGCAAGTCACTTAACCTCAATTGCCCTGCCCTCCCCACACCAAAAAGAAAAAGAAAAAAAAAGAATGACTTTGAGATAATAAGTTATTTTGACTTATAAATGCCTGAATTAACTATAAAGGACATTAGAAGAAGAAAGACCTTATCTGCACCCAGAGAAAGAACTGATAAATAGTAGTATAAATAGAACAATTTTACATCTGTATAACTATTTGTGTCTAATGGTAGCCATCTCTATGATGGGCCGGGGTGGGGGGGGGGGAAGGGGGAAGGAGGAGAAGAAAGAAAAAAAGGAAATAAAAAATTTACATGATAACTTCATTATATATTTTAAAGGAAAAGCGAGTTGTACATAATAGAGTCACAGTTTTATGTGCAATCATCTTTTTATTATATTATGTTATGGAAATGCTTGTTTTATTCTATAAATTAAAAATAAAATAAAAGAAATCATCTGCTCCAATTCTCTCATTTTATTGATAAGGAAACAAAAGCTGAGAGAGATGGCATGATTCACTGAAGGTCACATGGCCAATAAGTGGCAAAACTGGGATTTGAACCAAAGTTAAGCCTGACTAGCTGTCCAGTGCTCAATATTACCATCTAAGTGAGGGAACAGATAAGCCAGTGGGGTCCCATTGCAGAGAAGCTTTGTTAAGGACATTTGGGAATCAAGTGTTGGGTATACATTTTTCATCAGTCTTGGTCCCTATGGGAGAAATGACCTATCATAACCACATTTGTAGTTATCCTTTCCTACAACTCAGGTTGTCTGTTTCCCTTCTCATTCCTTTTTGGTCCTCTCTATGAGGGGGGTAAGAAAGGGACTAAATGGGAAATGGGAGGCCAGGGTTAGGGGAAGGGAGGTTGTAATATTCAATTAATTCAGTAAATACTTATGAATTGCTTGCTGTGTGCAAGAATCTGGGGATGCAAAAACAAAAAGAAAATGGTCCCTGTCCTCAAGGAACTTACATTTTCCTGGATGGGTGGACAGGGGCAACATGTAGACATTTAAGTAAATGCAAAGCAAGTTGAGGAAGGAGAGAGTACAGCCAAGTGAGGGAATCCCCCAATGTAATTAAGTTATATACTCAATCAAACCCAGATTTATCCTGAAGGTGGCCTGAACCCAAAGAGAGAGAGCCAGGCTTTTTCTCATATTCTCTGCATTGTTATGCCCATATACCCGAGTAGAACTCTGGGGAGAACCTATTTCATGTAGGAGGTAGTACTTGAACTGAGTCTTCAAAGAAGGTGAAGGTTTTGATAGGAGGTGAGAAAGGAGGATATTTCTGTCATGGAAGATCGCCCAAGAAGAGGTTTGGAGAAGGGAGATGGGTTTCAGAGTTCAGAGAACAACTTAAGATGGCCATTTTAGCTGAAGGGCTCTATTTTAGTCCTGAGGCAATGGGGAATTACTGAAAATTTTTGAGCAGAGTGACATCATAAGACTTGTAAAAGGGATTCTGGAACCAGTTTATACTTACTTCCAAGAATTGATTTCAAAATTTCCATCATTTTACACTTCAGAAATTGGTGAATGCTATAAACCAGGGTTTAAATGATTGTTTTGTTGATTGTCTGGACTTAAGAAAGTGATGGTGAAATTTTTTATAAGGCAGATCAAACTTAAAAGTGTGTTATACATACATTTACCCCCCTGGAAAGCCAGTTGTTAAATACCCTTGGGCCTATACCCCAAGAAGCTTAGTTGGGAAGTAGTATAAAGGGTGGATTAGAAAAGTGAGAGACTAAAAGTAGGGCTGCCAGTTAGGAGGCTGTTATAGTGGTTCAGGTGAAAGGTCACCTCGTGAGTGGAGAGAAGGGGGTGACTGACTTAGAGATTCTCCAGTAGGTGTAACTGTGTGAGCTTTGGCAAGTCACTTCACTTCTCTATGGGCCTTAGTTTCTTCATTTGTCAGCCAAGGAGTATGGACCAGTTGACCTTTAAGTTTCCTTTTGGCTTGCACATTCTTAGAAGACTTAATTCTTTAATACAATACACTATAATTAACACTTATTAAATTACACCTACTATGCATTAGGCCTTATACTAAGCACAGGGGATACAATAAAAAAAAAAAAGACAGTTTTTGGCCTCAGGGAGTTTACAATCTAACTGGGGAAGACAGCGCATGAAAGGGAGCTTTTTAAAAGGAAAAGGAGGGAGTGGAGGAGGATGTTGGGAGAATATACCTAGCATGGGGGCATGGTGATGCTGCAATGGATTCCAAAGAGCACAAGTGATGGGAAATGGAGAGTTGGCTGGGCTTCTCAGCCCTCTTTTGTGGAAACTTGTCAGAGGGGTAGAGGCTACTGAAGATTCTGATGAGGTGTGCATCCCAAAGCTAAGGCAATCCCCTTGATGACGAATTTCCCCGGTGAGCTTTTCCTGGAGCTTAGCGAGTAGGGAAGGGGGCTGATGATAGAATGGAATGCAGAGTGCAGTTAATGTGAAATTGTCCCCAAGAAGGAGAAATGAGTGAAAGCTTGACAACCTGATTGGAAAAGCTAGAGAAACAAGTCTTTTCTTATTTGTAAAGGTCAAAACAATTGAACTGGGTCACTAGAAACGGAAGGGAACTGGGTAACAGAGAGGGATTGTAAAGCAAGAGAGCAAGGCGAACGCTCTCTAGCTGGATCATGAGTCAATGCTGCCACCTACCGACTGCCTTAAAACATCCCCAGGCCCATTTGAAAGAACAGGATTGTAGATTTAGAGCTAGAAAGGACTTGGGGGTCAATTAGTGTGAACTCCCTCCTAACACAGAGAAAGAAACTAAAACCCCAGAAATAAGAGATGCACATATAAATATAAAAGACCAGGAGGAGAATTTGTTAGGGGAAAAAAGCAGGGGTAGTAATCATGATCTCAGACAAAGTTACAGCTAAAATAGATTTAATCAAGAGAGAAAAATAGGGAAACCTCGCAATGTCAGCTACATTAATCAATATTGTTTTAGACTATTTAAAATAAATAGACAGTATAGGGTTGAAATATTGCTGCGGCGTAGGAAATGATGAGTTGGTGGATTTAGAAAAATATAGAAAATATAGAAAAATATAGAAGGAAGAGGTTATACATCTGCAGAGAAACAGAGCACAAAGAAATATAGTATGGTCTTACATAGATGCATATGCATGTATATGTGTATATATGTGTATGAATACAGATATCTATGTATATGTATGTATTCTTATATGTATATATGTTTGCGTGTACATGTGAATATATGTACATACATACATACACACATATATGTCCATGCCTAATTGTAACGTTCTTGTGGTAAAATTAAAGTATACAGCAGAGAACAAAATAAAGCCTACAAGGAATGAAAGAAAAGATAGACAGCTCTGAACACAATTGAAACAGAAATGTATTGCTTTCTATTTTGAATCCTCTCTTGTTCTGCTATGCACATGGCAGTTTTATTTCTTTCTTTATTTTGCATTTGTTTGTTTTTTCTTATCTTATTATGTAATTAAGCTTAAAGCAAAAAAAAAAATTTACCAAAAAAAGAAGAAGAAAGAGAAAGAAACCAAGACCTGAAGAAATGAAGTGACTTTTGTCAGGTTACAGTATAGAAAGAAGTAACAGAGCCAGTCTCAACCCACATCCTCCAACTCCTGTATCAGTGGGTTTTCCAAAGCTTCATATTACACTAACACCATTCAAAAACACCCCCAATAGATCAGTTTAATAACATGAAGAGCCCAAATAGGGATGGGGCATACTTTTAAATGAAAGTACTAACTAATGAATAGTTTTAAAATAGGGTAAAATGCATTCATAAGTTCACACATGCCATTTAGCCTTGTCTTCGCAAAACATTTATTCTCTATGAATATATAGCAAGACAACCTTGGATTTAAAAGCCATTTTTGAGTTCATGAAACCTACTCTCCCTCCTCATATAGAGATTCCCTCTCACAGTCCCGTGATATGGCCATTTCACACCATGGTTGCTTTTCTCTGGACCCTCTCTGTTTTGTCAATGCTCATCTTAAATGGGATCATAAGATTTAACACTGAGAGAGCTTGGAGATTATGGAGGCCAACTCTCTCATTGTATAGATAAGAAACTAGAGGTCTAGAGAGGTTAGATGACTTGACCTACTTAGACACCAAGACTTAATTAAGTCTTAGGAGACTTAATTCCTTAATTTATTTTTTAATGTAAGAAACTGATGTTTATTTTCCTTGCTAGAATTGCTGGGTTGGGGGAGGGTAGGGAGAGCATTAGCACTGAGACCTGGTGCTCTACCTAGTGATGCTGGCTAGCTGTACAAACTCAGGGCAGGGTGACACCCACTTCCATGGATCTGCTCAATTCTCCCTAAAAGACCACAAAGCAATATTCTCCTTAGCTGTGAACTCAGCCCTCAAGGAATCCATGCCAAGTCACCTCCAGGCACCAAGCTTCCACAACTAACATCTCTCAAATTGCCTGGGGTTCCATCCCACAGACACAGAGACTGACTCATAATCCTCGATAATGTCCCTGTCTGGTCTATCTCTGGCCACAGATTCTTGACACTATTCATTCTCTCCAGCACATAATCGCTCTCCATTCACGGTCCATGCTCTACACACTGTAGCACACAGCCCTTGATTCCAAGGGCTCTCAGCACACAGGATGGTGGGTCTACCATCGTGCTTGAGATGGACACGTTAAGCAGATCTGGATAGAGCAGCAATAGCAATAGTGGCATAATAGAAAAAAAGACTAAGAATTAGGGATTCTGGATTTGAATCCTGTTTCTGTCAGGAAGACCTTGGAAGAGTCTCTTCCATTCTTTTTGTCACCTGCAAGATGAGATTATTTCTAGAGTCACTTACAGTCCTAATATACAAACTATTTAAATGCCGGGGAAGCTCAGAATAAAGGATTAACATCCACATGGAAAGGAACAGAAATGTGAGAGGGCCCAATTTGGGAAGACTTCAGTCAGAGGAGAGCTTTGAACTGGATCTTTACAATTCTAATGAGCACAAATTGAAAGAAAATAGAAAAGATTTTCAGGAAGAGCGTGACTACATCCTCAAAAGTTCTGGTCCCAAGATATCTCTGTTAAGGGATATGTTCTTGTAACTAGACCAGAAGCTAGAGAAAAAAGGAAAAGAAGCGAAACACCTGAGGAATTCATTTAGTGAAATGCTGAAATAATACAGAGTTGAATACATTACCCAGTTACTTGAAGCCGATGCTTTGGCTCTGCCTGACATCTACACGACCACATTCAGGGCTATCACTGTCCCACTGAGAGATCAGGAGCAAAAAGGAAGCCATCTATATGCAAAGACTAGTCTGTGGATGTTCTATAACAGCTGGGAGAGCATCTGCCCAGGTCCAGTCCTGCCCAGAAGGGCAGAGACTGAGCATCATGTCTGACATGACATGTGTCAGGACAGTGTCACAGGACAGAGAGTTATCAGGAGAGGCAGACCTCAACAATGTGTCTTTTGTCTCTGAATCAAGGCTAGTTCCCTAGGTAGGGCACCTCTCTGAGCTGTCTATGAGGCCAAGAGACCTGCCTACTTTGGAATGACAGAATGAGTTTCTCAAGTCACTGTATGATGGAATTGTAAAGCAAAAAGTCATTAAAGCCTTCCTCTTACCTCTAGACAAATGCAACCAAACTATCTGACATTCCTAGCTATACGGTTCAATTAAAACACAAACAAACAAAAACACACTACCAGTAAATGCAGAGATTCTGGCCCTTTTCAGAAATATTTTCCAGTACTTATGCACTATAGGAAGAGTAGGATAGATGTAGATCTGGAAGGGACTCATCTAGCACAATTCCTTTCATTTTACAAATGGGGAAACTGAGGCACAGAGATGTTAAGTTTCTTGTATAACATAACACAGATATTAAGGGGGCAGACCAGGTATTGAACCTAGATTCTCCAGCTCAAGGAAACAGCATGCTACAGGAGAGACAGGAGTCTAAGGGAAGAGGTCAGCATGATATAGGGGGAGCCCAAAACCATAGGTTCAAGTTCTAATTCTGCCACTTAACAGTTGAATGATCACAGATAATGTCATTTTTTCTTCCTGAGCTTTAGTTTCTTCGTCTGTAAAATGAGGGGAGGAGAAACAGTAGTAGTAGTTCTCATGTTACCTACTAGAGTTGTACTGAATAAAGATGAATTTTTTTTTATTAGATTCCAGTCCCTTTTCAGACACTCACTAGTAAGACTAACTAGCATGACTTTGAGCAACCCATGTAGCTTCTTTGTGTCTGTAATATGATGAAAATCATGGATATGTCCTTTTAGGGGTAAGGTGCTAATAAAATAAATATAGTAAAGAACTTTGGAAAACAAAGCAAAAAATGACTGTCCTCCAAAACATACATATTATACTTGCTCTTCAAAAACAAAGGATAAACACTGACGCGCTATAATTATGGGAAAGAAAGAGCAACAACATATTTATGGGACACTGTTTTATCATCACTATTGATGTTGTTGGAAGTTCTTCCTTATGGCCAATTTCAATCCTGCTGCAATTTTGGCCAGTTGGAAAGGTCCCCAGAGTGCTTTTAGATCCTGAGGCCTCTAGAGAGCAGTAGGATGTATTAGCCTCCAGGGTATAAACCATTTTTAGTATTAAACCATAGAAACATAACTAGAAGGGACCTCCGAGATAATCTACTATATTGTCTAGCCTCTACCACCCTTATTTTTTAGATAAAGCAACTGAAGTTTGAATAGATATGAAATGACTTACTCAAGGTCACACAACTACTTGGTGACAAAGCTAGGGCTATAATATCCAAGGTCTCCTAACTCAAGATTGTGTGTGTGTGTTTTAATAAAATTGTCTTGATTTAACTTCTCATTTATTGACACTTTTTCTTTTGACCCAACAGATACTTTCCCAATAAACACTCAAATTAACCTCTTTATACTTCTGTGATCCTGTGATTGGTTATTCATGGGGTTTGAAAGGACTTCTGAAGGCATCTAGCCTGAGTACTGCCATAAGCATGAATCCCTTCTGTTGCTGTCCAGTCATTGCAGTTGTGTCTGACCCTTTGTGACCCCATTTGGGATTTTCTTGGCAAAGATACTGAAGAGGTTTGCCTTTTCCTTCTCTAGTGAATTAGACAGAGAGATTAACTGACTTGCCCAGGGTCACACAACTAGTGAGTGTCTGAGACCAGATCTGAACTCAGGTCTTCTTGACTATAGGCCCGACACTCTATTTGCTGTACCATCTGGCTGCCTCCACTCCCTTCCGCAGTATCCCAAACAAACACCAACTATTTCCCTCTCTGAAATTACTTTGTATTTACTTTGAGTATTTTGCATTTACTTATATGTGAACCCCTTACTCCCATGTCAATCAAATTTAAACTCTTTAAGAGTAGAGTCATTTTTATTTTTGTCTTGGTACCATTACCGCCACCCCCAATTACTGAATAATATGTTTAGCACATAGAAGGCACCTTAATATATTGAACAAGCATATATTTTAAAAGTACATGAAGGGTAATTAGTGATGATGTGCGGAACTGACAAGATTGATAGTAGGAGAGACGGATGTAGTTTAATTTTGTTATCATGATACTCATACCATCTATTGTAACTGAGAAGAAATTTTCTTCTTTTCCTGTAGAATTTATTTACATTATTACATTCATGGTGTGTGTGTGTGTGTGTGTGTGTGTGTGTGTGTGTGTCCTTTAAGTTCTGCTTTCTTCACTGTGCATTGTTTCATAAAAGAATTCCCAATTTTCTCTGAATTCTTCATGTTTCCCACTCTGAGTAAATAATGAGCAGTAACACAGAAATATTCCCTAATTCTCACACTCCATAATTTGTTCAGACATCTCATAGTCTTCAGACACATATTGTGTTGCCTACTTTTTGTTATCATAAGTAACAAATACTGTTTCTTCTATACTGTATAATCAGTGGGATAAAGCTAGGCATTTTCTGATTATGGGAAAAGGCAAAAAACAAGAACAAAACACTAACATGTAAAAACTAAAAAAAAGTTCTGTTAAACGTGATGCTTGAGACTGCTTCTCCAAGATTCCTAGTGAGATTTAGTCTGCTTCAGTTCTTGTTTCTGTCAAGTTGCCAATTTAGAGGCCATTGAGCATTTTAGTTCTTAATTCGGTCCTGCCACCTTGTGGTGGATAAAACTGGAGCTATCACACAGTCTAGCAGACAACTCAGAGGAAAATTTAGTGTGTCCAGCATAAATGCAAATAGTGTGTCCTTTCCAAACTCTTTCTTCTCTTATTATAACCCTCTTCTCTTTCCTCACAAAAATGCACGCAATATGCACACACACACACAACCACACACACACACACACACACACACACACACACGTATACCTCCCCTCCTAAAATTGCCAGATCATAGGATTTCAAGCTGGAGGAAACCATAGAAATCTCTTGTGCAAACATCTCACTTAACTGATGGAGAAACTCAAGTCCAGAAGTGTTATACCTAAGGTCACATTGGTAGAGAAGCTGGCATTTGATTCTAGGTTTTCAATATCTAGTCAGAATGCTTACTGGTTCTTTGGTATCACTTCTTTGGTATTGCTTTATAGGTCAATCATAATCATAATGAAAAAGGAGCTAGTATAAGGATTGCTGTTATTCATTTATTTTTATGGTGTGGTTTGCCATATCCTTCTCCAGCTCACTTTACAGATGAGGAACTGAGGCAAACTGGGTTAAGTGACTATGTCAGATTTGAACTCAGGTCTTCCTGATTCCAGGCCCAGAACTCTATCCACTGAACCACCTAGTATAGTCCAAGAATTAGTGATAGGGAAGATAAGACCAGGAGTTCAATCCCTGTCTTGAATGAGTTGGCTTCCAAGTAGATAAAACCTTTCCAGAATAAAATATTGCCTCATAGCCTGGGTTGGCTTCTTCACAGACATCCATCATTGGTCATCAGGGGCACTGAAAAGAAGCACAGTTTTATACAATTCATCCAAGCCAACTCATAGGTTGCATCTTATGTTCTGTGTGATCAAATGTTTAATGTTACAGACAGGGTTATGCTGGAACCATCTTGTGTCTTTTCATCAGAGCCAATTGCTTATACTTCGGAAAAAATAGCTACAAATCAGATCTTGATTTATGTTTTTGTTGTCTATTTAGGCTTAAGAAAATGATGGAAAAATGTTAAACATTTACAATTAAATTTAAGTGTGTCATACTAACATTTACAAACCACTCTGGATAACTCAAGATTTGTTATCCATATTCTAGATTATTTCATGAGTCTTGACTTAGTATAACTGAAAGAGCATCGAACTTGGAATGAGAAATTCATAGTTCAAGTTGTACGTTTTTCAATTTTTATCTTTATTGTAAAGTTACTTAATATGTTTGTGACTCAGTAGCCTCATCTATAAAACAGGAATAATAAAATCTTTATTACTTATTTCATAGGGGTATTTGTAAAGAAAATCTGTTTGTAAAGCTTGTTGTTGGGGGTTTTCTTGGCAAAGATACTGGAGTGATTTGCTGTCTCCTCTCCAGCTCATTTTACAGATGAGAAACTGAGGCAAACAGAGTTAAGTTATGTGCCCAGGGTGACATAGCTAGTAAGTGTCTGAAGCCAGATTTGAACTCAGGAAGATTAGTCTTCCCAATTCAGTGCTTTATCCACTGTTCTATCTAGGCACCCCTTGTAAAGCATAGAATGCTATATAAGTATGAATAATAGTAATTATTTCTTCCTCCCTGTCTTTGATAACTTTTTTACTGAGAACCTTATTTATCATTTAGTTCCACCCCTTGTATAATGTATGAAGTCCTTCTCTGATACACTGAATATCTGATCATTCATGTCCTCTTTGAACCATGCCAGTGGCAGGAAACGCATTATGGTACAAAGCAGCCTGTTCAATTGTTATAGGAAGGTTTTTGTTAGGAAGGTTTTCTTGATGTTTAGTCAAAAGCTACAACTTCCAGCCAGTAGTCCTCTTTCTATTTCCTGGAATAAAGAAGAGTAAGTTTAAATCTTCTTTAACTTTTTTTTCAATTAACATGCATTTATTTACCATTTATTTAACCAACACACACAGGAATTATATAAATACAGCTACAAAATGCTCTTTATGGGAATTGGAAGAATATTATTTGCTCATGGTAGGCCAATCCAATATTAAGAGAATGATGATTCTAAATTTATTTACTTAGTGTCATACCAAAATACCAAAGGATTCTTTTATGGACATAGAAAAAATAATAACAAAATTCATTTGGAAGAATTAAAGGTCAAAAATCTTTAGAGAAATAAGGAGAAAAAAAGGGGAAAATCCCTCACAAATGTAAAAAATGAAACCATGAAATAGTTGTGCATAGTCTAGCAAAACATATTGGTCCCATCCAAAAGTGTATCTAATTTTATGTCATGACTATATTACCTCTTTGTCTGAAGGTGGGTGGGACACATCACCATTGGTCCTCTGGAATTGTGATTGGTCATTGTATTCATCAGAGTTCTTAAGTTTTTTCAAGTTGTCTTTACAATGTTGTTATTGTATAAATTTTTCTCTTGCTTCTGCTTGCTTTAGTCTGTATCAGTTTATACAAGTCTTCTCAGGCTTCTCTGAAATTGTCCCTTTTGCTATTTCTAGCACTACACTAGTATTCCATTCCATTGTTCAGTCATTTGAAGGACACCTGATTGGTTTCTAGTTCTTTGCCATTACAAAAAGAACTGCTATGAATTTTTTTTATACATGTGAGTCTTTTTCTTCTTTCTTTGATTTTTTAAGGATAATCACCCTGTCTTAATATTGCTGAGTCAAAGTAACTTTTTGACCTAGTTCAAAATTGGACCAATTCATAGCTTTACCAACAATGCATGACTGTAAATACTTTCCCACAGCTCCTCTAACATTTGTCATTTTTCTTTTTTTGTCAGCTCTGCCAATTTGATGTCTTTGAGGTAGAATATTAGAGTTGCATTAATTTGTATTTCTATAATTATTATTTATTTGGAGTGGTTTTCTTTGAAATCTGCTTGTCCATATCCTTTTACCACTTAACAATTGGAAAGTTGGTTTTTGTTCTTATAATTTTAAATTAATTCCTTGTGACCCTTGTAAATGAAACTTTTATCAAAGAAACTTGTTATAAAGATTTTTCTTAGCTAACTTTTTCATTTCTAATTTTGCCTGTATTGGTTTTTTTTGCAAAAACATTTAAATTTTATTTAACCAAAATTATTCGTTTTATCTTCTGTCATCTTTTTTTATACCTTGTTTAATCATGAACTCTTCTTCTATCCTCAGATCTAAAAGGCAATTTGTCCCTTATTCCTACCATTTTTTGTGATGTAACATTTTTATGTATCCATTTGGAGCTTATCTAGGTGTAACATGTGAAGTGTTGTTCTCAATCTGATTTATGTTGGAATGTTTTCTAGTTTTCTGAAAAGTTTTTGTCAGATAGTATGTCCTTACTCCAGTAGATGATGTCTTTGAGTTAATCAAACATTAGGCTACTAGATTAATTTACTTCATTTTTTTAACCGATTGCTTGATGACTGTTGCTTTATAGTATAGTTTGAGATCTGGTTCATTGACATCTGTCCATTAATTGAACAATTACTTTTTTCTTTTCTTTACATTCGTGAAGGACTTTCTACTCTCCTCCCCATTTCTCTAAAGATTTTTGACTTTTTATTCTTCAAATGAATATAGTTTGAGATCTGGTATGCTTTCCCCAAAGAAGAGGGTGATGAGAGAGGAGTGTGTGCATCCTTAATTTTCTATGCTTTTATTCAATATGCTTGTATTACCCTGCCTTTTTCCCTTTCTCCTCTACCAGACCATAATCACAGATCTTATCCATTTTCTCACTTTAAAAATTTTCTTCATAATCCACTCTTTGAGGTTAGAAGGGGTTTTTTTGTACTTATGACCAATCCCTCCCCTATCTTACCCTCCCTCTTATTTTCTCTCTTAACTCTCCCCATTCCCTGTATGTGTGTGTGTGTGTGTGTGTGTGTGTGTGTGTGACAGAGACAGACAGACAGACAGACAGACACAGACACAGAGAGAGAGAGAGACAGAAAGAGTTCTGCCTCCTTTTGACTGCTTCAAATGAAAGTGTGGTTCAAATGACATTCCCCCTGACTCCTTCCTTCTTGTTTGTATGTTCCTTTATTTATTCACTTTGTTTACCTGAGATAAGTTCCCTTCCCCACCCCCCTGCCCCTGCCAGTGTATTCCTTTCTCCTTACTTTCCTTTCTTCTTAAGATCATAAAAACATAATAAAGCTACTCCTAGTCCCTCAGTCTTATCTACCTTCCTCTGTGACTTCTCATGATATTAAAGTTTTGAGGAGAAACTTGTATCTTCTCCTCCTATTATAACATAAATATTTCACCCTTGTATAGTTTCTTCTGATTGCTCACTTGTATTCTTTTTTTTTATCTTCCTTTTGAACCCTGTGTTAATATTTCAAAGTTTCTACTCAGCTTTGGTTTTTCCTTCTCTAATACTTGGAAGTTCTATATTTCATTAAAGGACTATTTTCTTCCCCTGTGGGATTATACCAGTTTTTCTGGGTAAGTTATTTTTGGTTGTACACTTATACCTTTTACCTTTAGGAACGTTGTGTCTCATGCTTTCTGTTACTTTGCTGTTGTCACTTCCAAATCTTGAGTGATCCTGGCTGAGACTTCTTGACACTTGAACATCTTCTTTCTGTCTGCTTACAGTATTTTTTCATTGACCTGGAAACGCTGAATTTTGGCTATGGTACACTCAATGTAAAAATACCTAGAAAGAGACCCCTAGAGTACTGGCTGGATCTTCTATAGAGGACATGTAGATGGACAAAGTGAAGAGTCATATAGAGTAAGAAGACATGAACGAGTTGTTATGTGGGTTGATGGAAGTCATGGCCATATTGATGCCACCACAGATACACTGAACACTAAAGAAGTCTGAATATATACGAAGAAACTGGTCTAGTTTCATAATGGAAATTAAGACTTTCTCTAGCCCTGAGGTTTTATTATAGGCCTTACAAAGTATGAAGCTGTGTTAATCGTTTATCTATCAAATATTAAAAGGACAATTCAACTATTATTTTTGAGAATAAAAATCATGTTGGAGAAAAGATGAGTTCAAACCAACTTAATTGTTGTAAAACCATCTCTATAGGTGTGCATCTTCTGTCACTGAGCTTTGGGCAATTTGTTAAACAAAATGGTTCGTGTCATTATCCCATTTATATGCAAATGTCACAATACATATGTTATGTTGGGAGCTGGCTTATTTTTTGTTTTTGTTTCCTAAGCAAAAACAGTTAGAAACATATATAAATTGGTACTTGACAATGTCATAAATAATGCTATTAGGTGAATAAAACTCTAGGTATTAATGAATTAAAGAATCAATGAATTAATTGACTGCCTTAAAGTTTTTAAAAATAAGAATGACACTAATTTTAGTCATTAAAATGTTAAATACTCTAGAATATTAAAAGTTGAGTGGAATCTTGTGCTCTATGCAAAGAAGAATAAATCTGTGCAGCCAGAGGTGAGGAAAAAAAAAAACAACAACCTTCACATGTTGGCTCTTTTGAATAAAAATCATATTTCTAATTACCTAAGTCATATGATACTGTTTTTCAAGTACATCATAATTTCAAAGAACAAATCTACTTTTATAGCCCTGAAAAAAATAAATTACTAACCTTAGGTATTTCCTCTAAAGCACCAGTTTAAAAGTGATGAGTGTATGTCTTTACTTACCTGTAAGTACAGCTGACACAGCAGGGCTGGTTGTAACAAGTTCAGTTAGCTTCCGAGAACCCAACCCAGGAGCTTCTTCCTGCCTTCTACCAATGATAGACTACAGGGTTAAAAATGAAAACTCAAAAGTACTATCACAATTGGTATGTAGGAAAGAATTGGACTTACATGTTAGGTATAATAGATAGAAGCACCATGGACTGGATAAAAGGAACATGTTAAAAAACAATTTTTTTTCTTTTTGCAGGTCAATTGGGGTTAAGTAACTTGCCCAAGGTCACACAGCTAGGCTTTGTTTGTGTGTGTTAAGTGTCTGAGGTCGGATCCGAACTCAGGTCCTTCTGACTCCAGGGCCAGCGCTTTACTCACTGTGACACCTAGCCACCCCTAAAAAAAACAATTATGGTAGTAAAATAGTCTTACTCTTTTTTGCGAATTGATGTAATATTTATATTTATTTCAATTGTTTTGAAATGATCATTAACACAACAGAAAGTTTTGCTCAGTTTTTTTTTCCTTCGACAAGTCATTTCTTAATTTATTAAGAACTTTAATAAAAAAGGTTTTCTAAAGGCAACATAACATAGTGGAAGGAGTCTTAGAATTGGAATCAAAAGATTTGAGTTCAAATCTGGATTCTGCTACTTGCTCCCTATATGATTTTAGGTAAGATTCTTCTCCTTTCTGAACCTCAACTTTCTCATCTGTAAAATGAGGTGATTGGATTAGATGATTTTATTTTATTTTTGCACTGAATATGGTGAATTTATTGATGGTACAAAATATAGAACTCTGTACATCTTCCCCCTACTACAGGAGTGCCTTATGAATGTGAATGTAGCATGGGATCCCCAATACAGGAACATAGGTTGAGGATATGGGTTCTCCTGTTATGGAACTCTTTTTTTGGTTGGGGATAAAGATCCATGGCTTTCTCCTTTACTCCTTGAAGGACATGTAAACCATGACATCTACTACACAGTTCCTATAACCATGCTCATCGTCACACCAGGAAATGAACTTAACAAAATGGTCATTGAGGGCAATACAAATGACAACATCAAAGGTAGAAGAGTGGGTCTCACTGTTAAAGTTACAGGTTACAATCTGGTCCTCTATATAGCCCAAGATGCCTCTCAAGGATCCCTCTGATACTTATTTCACCACTTTCTTGATTTTATAATATTTAACAGATTTCTTTAGGTAGCAGGCCAGATCCATAACTGACATACTAGGAATAAAAACATCAAAGGGAGTAGAAACATGGGAGCTTCCCATTCAGCTCAGGTATGACCTTGTCTGTAGCCTTAGTAGCATCAGTGGAAGCAGGGATGATGTTTTGGGCAGCACCATGCCCATCATGCCACAGCCTGCTGGAGGGGAAACCTATTGCTTTTTGGTGGTAGTAATGGCATAAACTGTGGTCATGAGTCCTTCCACAATGACAAAGTTGTGATGAATGACCTTGGCCAAGGGGGCCAAGCAGTTGATAGTGAAGGAGATATTACTGACAGTCTTAAGGGAATTTTCCTATCTCTCATGTTTTACTCCCATCACAAACATTAGGGCATCAGTAGAAGGAGCAGAGATAATGACCTCTATGACTCCACCTTTGAAGTAAGCTCTGGCTTTATCCATGGTGGTAAAGACACAGGTCTATTCTAAAACATACTTGGCTCCAGCTTCTTTTCATTTAATATTGGTAGGATCTTGCTCTTAGAAGATGGTAATATCTTTTCCATTGATCACTGGCTTTCCATTCTCAGCCTTGACAGTGCCCATGAACTTGCCATGGGGGTAATCATATTGAAAGATATAAACCACGTAGTTGCAGTCAAGAAAGGGGTAACTGATGACCACAATGTCCACTCCACCTGAGTTGAATGTGGGCTTGGTCACCAGGCACCCAATACAGCCCAATCCATTGACTCTAATCTTCACCAGCTTGTTTCAGGGTTATTATTGCAGCAGCAGATCCTAATACTAACCTTGGAAGAAGAGTTGAAAGGATAGGATGATTTTAAAGGTTTCTTTCCAGAAATTCTATGGCATTCTAGTAAGAATTGTTGCTTTAAAATTCTGAATCAATTTTTCTATGTCTTTAGGGAGGCCCCATCTCAGAATTCATGGAGAGCATGGACATTTTTAGATAGATTATTGTATATGAGCCTTGTCAATCAACTAATCAAAAATATTTCCTAAGTGTCCACTATGACCTAAAATAGGGGTGCAGAACATATGAGCTTTGAGGCCACATGTGGCCTTCTAGGTCCTTGGCTGTGGCCTTTTGACTGAATCCAAGTTTTGTAGAACAAATCCTTTTATTATGGGGATCTCTTCTGTGAAGTTTGAACTCAGTCAAAAGGCTGCACTTGAGGACTTAGAGGACCACATTTGGCCTTGGGGTCACAGATTTCCCCACCACTGACTAGAACTATGTTAGATACTGAGGTGATAGCAACTTAAAATCTAATGGAAAACTTACATACAAAATGATTACAAAACCATACAAGACACATGAGAAAGAGTTTGAATCGTTACTTTGTCACTTTCTACATATATGAATTTTGACAAGTTACTCTCCAGACCTTGTTTTTCTCATCTGTAAAATGAGGGAGTTCAATTAGATGACCTCTAAGGTCTTTTCCTGGTTTAAGTTAATAATCAAAAGCTACTAAGTGCTGCATTGCATAATATAGGCAAAATCTATAAGATTTCAGAAAATGGGGGAAAATGGAAGTTGGGATATCAGGGAAGACTTCAAGACAGTAGGAAGGACTTGTGTTAGAGATGGAAGGGAGCTCTAAAAAATGAGTAAGCTGAAAAGAGAAAGTAGCAATCCATTTTATGACAGAAATGGGTGAATGGGTGGGTAGAGGAAGGCAACTGGATTTTTGTCACTAATTCATAAAAATTTCCCAGGATTTAGATTGACAACAGTACTGGATCAAAGCACTACTTTTCAACTAAAGTAAATAAAACTGAGAAAGTGAGACAGTATTTGTAACTTTTATCAAATACACATGGTCTGTACTTTTGTTGGGGTTTGGGTTTTTTGGTGGTTTGTGTTTTGTGGTTTGTTGTTTTTTTTTGGTGTTGTTGGGGGGGGGTTAACAAAAACAAGGGGAACAGAAATGAGAATTGGAGAATAAATTTATTTGTCATAATTATATTATATCTTTCCAGAAACAGATAATTTTCTAGGACATAAAGAACTCACAAATAAAGAAAATGAAACATATCCCTCACAGACTACAATACACTTAACGTTACTATCAATAAAGGAAATATTGAATTTGACTCGATAAAGATAATTTGGATGCCTACTCTGTATCACTGTGAAAGGCACTGAGGACACAAAGACAAAAATGAAATAATGTCTGCTTTTCAGGAGCTTGTATTCTACTGGGGGAAGCTGTATGTACATAGAAATAAAAAATAATTAGAAAATATCAAATCTATAAAAGCAAATATCAGATGATTTCAAAGGGGATCAGGAAAATCTCCTGTAAGAAGTTGTAACTGAGTTGTGATTTGAAACAAGCTAGGATGCTACAAGGTGACTGTGAGGAGGAAAAACATTGCAGATATGGAGGACAACCCATGCAAAGTCACAGAGGTGAGGGATGGAATGTTGTATATGGTGAACAGGAAGCAGGCCAGTCTAACTGCAGTGTATGTTGTGAAAAAGGGAGCACTATTATTTCTTCCCCATTGTAAAGGTTAGAGGCATAGCACCCCATGATCTGGAAAAGTCACATAAAATTTTTTGACCTTCTCTTTGTACTTATGAAGAAATCAGAATCATTATGATATTAAAAGATAAAATATGTTGATATTCTACAATATTCTACATGTCTTTTATGCATTTCTGAGTTTCTAAACTTTTTCTGTGTTGTCCTCTGGTCCTCGAGTATTGTCTGTGGCTTCTGCAAAGCTCCCCACAAATTCCCATTTAATTTCTTATGCCAACCTGTGTCATATCAAAACAGTGTTAAGGAAAGTCACAAACTGTAATGTGTTATCAGTATGGGAAAAATAGGTCAGACTCATATTGGGAAGGGTTCCAAATACCAGATAGAAGAACTTGTATTTAATTGCAGACAGTGATGTTTTTTGAGTAGGATGGTGGCATTTCTAAACTTGTACTTTGGGAATATCAGTTTGGCAGCTGTGTGGAGGGAAGAAACTGAATGAAAGAAGGCCAATTATGAGACTATCACAACAATAACAGGTGAGAGGTTATGAGGACCTGAACAAGGGTGGTATCCCCATATAAGTGCAAGGGAGTTGGATATGAATGATATTATGGAAGCAGAATCAATAAGATCTGGTGCCTGAGTGGATATGGGTTGTCAAGAAAATCAAGTCAAGTCAATAAGCATTTATTAAGTATGTTCTAGCCACTGTGCTAAGCATTGGAGATACAAAGAAAGGCAAAAAAAGTCCCTATCTTCAAGAACCTCACAATATAATAGGGGAGACAACATGCAAATAGACATGTACAAACAACATACAAGATATTATATATAACACTTATCTCTGCATATATATGTATACAAATATGTGCATATATATACATACAAAATAAATTGCTGATAATCTCAGAGGTAAGGCACTAACATTAAGGAGGATTGGTAAAGTCTTAGGCAAAAGGTGGGATTTTAACCGAGAATTAAAGGAAGTCAGAGAAGCCAGCAGGTAGAGGTGAGGATGAAGAGTATCCTAGGCATGACGGACAATGCAAATGCAGAGGAGAGTCAGGAAATAGAACATCTTGTGCAAGGAACAGCAAGGAGGCCAAAGTCCACTAGACTGGAGAATCCCTGGAGGACAGTCAGGTGTAAGTAGACTGGTGTGATGAATGAAAAACCCTAAGAGACAGAGTTTCAGGGTAATTAATTAATTTATTAATTAGGCTAGCTGGCAAATGATGGACAGTAGTTTCTCTCAGTAACCAAAGACAAAATTATGGAAAGTCTGAAAGCCTTAAATACTTTTGTAAAAGGGAATGCCCTTGACAACTGAAAATCAATCCTGATTCGTGGATATTTAATGAGGAGGTGAGCTAGAAATCTTTATTTCGTTCTGCCCGGAACATGGTTTGATCGTGAGACTTGGCTGCCTCCAGCAACCTAGACAGGGGAATCTATCTTCATCCAGACCATTCTGGTTGTTTTTCTCCTTCATGAGCTGGGTCATTTTGCACTATGATGGAGGGGCACAAGGGCAGTGGCTCATTTCCTGTGGTAAGAACTTTCCCAGACTGGATTCTACTTATACTCTAAACAGAAGTTAGGTCTCATATTGGGTGGGCTCCCAACCAAGATTGAAGAGGATGTTCCTTAAGGGTTAGGACAATCTCATCAATCAGTCATGTCCTTTACAGACTGACTTTTTACAGGGGCTGGGCCTCAAATGAGGAAATAAAGGAAAAAAGCCTGAATCCTAAATTAATAATTGGTTATAAATATAATAGTAAAATAATTTCTCTCACTAAGATGGTAGTAAAGGGTCAAGTTATTAAGGGCTTTAAAAGCCAAATAGGGAGTATTATACTTGGTCCTGGAGACAATAGAGACCCTTTGGAATTTTCTGAATAGGGGAAATATATGGTCACATTTGTGTTTTAGAAAGGCCACTTGGATAGCAGAGTGGGGGATGTATTGGAGTGGGGAGAGATGTGAGGCAACAAAGTTAGCCAGAGGCTATTGTAATAGTCTAAACGTGAGATGATGAGAGCCTTCACCAGGATGGTGGCACTCTAAGAGGAGAGAAGGGAGTTTACTTGAGAGTGTTGTAAAGGTAGAATTGATAGGAATAAGATTGGATATGTGTAGAGAGAGAGTGAAAGAGTAAATAGTCAAAGATGCCACCTACGTAGGACTAGTATTATGGTGTTATCCTTATTAGTAGTAGGGAAGTTAGAATCAGGGAAGATTTTGGGAGAAAAGATAATAAATTTAGCTTAAGTCCAATAGGCAGTTACAAATATCAGTGAGATCCCTTACTGGCTAAATTTTGTAACTAGAGGGATGAACCGGATGGGATTGGGAGTCTGATCCAATCAACACAGGATTTCCTGAACTGTATTGCCTGAGAGGGCACCTTGAAAATTCCCAAAGGTCAGAATCACCCAGTAGATTAGGGAAAGGTCCCACCAAAGTGAAGCATTTGTAATAGACCACGAAAGAGATGTCAGAAAAACATTATTTCTTAAGAATGGAGGGCAATACTACGGACTATACTAGAAACAAGTCCAAAAATTGTGTCTGGGTTTGAATTATGATTAGATTCAAACATCTGACTCTTTAGCACTGTAACTCACTCTCTTTCATCACCTGGAAATCTTTTGGGACAGGGGTGGAGAACCTGTGGCCTCAAGGCCACATGTGGCCCTCTAAATCCTTAAGAGCTACCCTTTGACTGAATCCAAACTTCACCGAACAAATCCCTTAATAAAAGGATTTATTCTGTAAAACTTGGATTCAGTCAAAAGGCTGCACCAAGGACCTAGAGGACCACATGTGGCCTTGAGGCTACAGGTTGCCCACCCTTGGTCTAGTATCCTGGGCAAAGGCAAAAAATCAGGAGAGTTAAGAATGTGTTCAGAGTTGGAACTTTACTTGGGACACAATACCGACCTGCTGAAGATTTTTTGAGCAGAGGACTGACTTTAAAAAGCTGAGTCTGCTAGTATGGTATGAAGGATGGACTGGAGAGGGCAGGGAGTGGAGGCAGAAAAACCTGTTAGGTGGCTATTGTAATATAAATGTAGCTAGAGAAGTTTAGTAGAATCGAAGATTCAGAAAGAACGTTATGGACAGAGGGAAGATTTGGAGTGAAGGACAAATCCCTGGGCTCAGTCTTTGATAGAGAAATCCGCCCTTTTGTCCTCTAGTAATGATAGCAACCAAAAGAACTGAGCATATGGTATGGGAGGAACAATAGATCTGGATTCCAATTTGCCTCAGATCAAATGAGATAACGTTTGTAAAGCACTTAGCACAGTGCCCGGCACATAGTAGGTGCTTCCTAAATATTTGTTCCCTTCTTTCCCTCCTTGCCCCCAGATACTGTGTGACCCTGTGGGATTTGGTCTCTCTGGGGCTTAGTCTCCTTATCTGTAAAATGAGGCAGGAAAATAATGAATGACTTAGAAGGCTCCTTGTAGCTCTAAGCCCGTGATCCTGGACCTGGACTGGACCATGTTATCACATATTTTATATATTCTGTAATATTTTTCATATAAATTTCATTTGGTATTATTAGCCTTACTAGACAAGAAGCTCCATGAAAGTACATTTCCTGCCTTGTCCCCATCCTCAGGGAGCTTACAGTTAGAATCATTGCCCCCTTCAGAAGCTGACTCAAAGCCTTGTAGGAAATATAGTCCAGAGAAACATGGGTTTTACCTGGACGTAGGTCCCCTTGCAAAATCCCAAGATGTTAGAGCTGGAATGAACCTCAGAGATCAATTAGTCTAGGAGTTCTTAACCTGGGGTCCATAAACTTGTTTAAAAAAACCAATTGATAACTATATTTCAATATACTTGGTCTCTGTAACCCTACTTATTTTATTTTATGCATTTTAAAACATTATTCTAAGAAGGGGTCTATAGGTTTCACCAGACTGTCAAAGGAATTTAACACAAAAAGGACAAGATGCTCTAGTCCAACCCTCTCATTTCATAGATGAGGAAAGAGAGAAATCACTTTGATAAGGTCATACAACTAAGTGTCAGAGCAAGGTCTTGGATCCATTGGGAGAATAAGACATAACGGACTTTTTATACCCTGTGCTTTTAGCACAGAACAGGGGTGGGGAACCTGTGGCCTCAAGGCCCCACCCCTGGCATAGTACCTTTACTTTGTAAGTATTTAGTAAGTGCTGAATTAAATTGAATATAAACCTAGGTAGTATTTGTAAATGGGATTGGAACAGAGAGCAGACAATGTCAAGACTTAGCTGAACCAAAGGAAAGAAAAATGAAAGATAAGTCAAGAGATCAAATCTTGTGTCATCATTAGGCTGATTCCCTAGCTAGTCAGTGAATCAGAGAAAGGAATCCTGACTGTGATTCCTTGGGGAGGAGTATGAAGAGGTAGATAAAATCACCAAGGATAGAGTTTGGACACAAAAAAAGTAACTAAAGAAGACCAAGAAGTAAAAGCCAAATGATGGAAAAGAGAAGTTTTAAAAAGTTTTAAATAGTAAATATATTGAAACAAATAGGAAAGCTTTACATTAGGAATAGATCATGTTTCTTGAACTCTTAGAGGTTACAGAGTGCTTTTTTCTCAACAACTCTGTGAGGCAAGGTAGAGCATACATTTTTATAAATGAAGAAATTGAGGCATAGAAAGGTAAAATTACTAACCTGCAGCTAGTGAACAAGGGCCAGATTCTAAACCCAGTTCCCTCTATTCCAAGTACAGAGTTCTTTCCATTACTCCAGGTTTTTAAAATCCCAAATTAAATTTTGCCAGAAAGACAATTTCAGAAAGTGAAACAGGGGCAAGGGCTGGCCTACCTGGCTGGAGTTTAGTTGTGCAAAGTGGGAGGAGGCAGTGGAGGAGAGGGAGGGAAAGTAGAGATGGGAGAATACTAAATGTAGGTACAGCATGTGAGACAAAAGTAAAACCTTAGGTTTCACAGAATCATGGAGCTGGAAGGGACCTTAAAACGAATCTAACGCAGAACAAGACAAATTTTTTGGGTATAGCCAAAGCAGGAATTTGTTGACAGTGCATATTTATTACAAGGGCTTCCTTTCTCTTTTTTTCTCAATGATGGGGTGATGTTGGTGGGAGAAATATTTTTGTTAATTAAGAAAATGAAAATTATAAGACTGTTAAAAAAAGTTAATATGATCTAATCCTCCCCATTTCACAGAGGAATCTGACAGAGGATGAAGGGACTTGCTAAGCCCTGACAGTGACAGAGCTGGTCTAAGAAGCCAGGACTCCTGATTCCCAGGCCAGGACTCACTAGTATTGTATTTTCTTCAAGAAGAGAATAAAAAGCAGCCAAATTCTGATGAGCTGTAATGAAAAAATCTCTGACTCAGAAACACACATTCCTCTGCTTGGTTCTAGTAGGGACTATACATGGGACACACGACATATATTTATCAGATGTGGTTGCTTGCTCCATTGGCTTTGCTTGAATGGTTTTCTTTATTAGAAGGGGTCTAATTCTTAAAGTTCCTGGGAATAGCAGCACCTCCAGTCCTGGTCTCTTCTCTAATCATTTTGAATGTAGATATTCTCATGCTTTTCGGAGGGCCACACTGTCATTCTTCTTAGTGTACCTGAAAATGAGACAAGTAGGCACAGCACTTTGCAAATTTTAAAGCATATATAAATGTCAGTTATTACCACCATCACCACCATCATCATCATTTCCCATCTAAGCTAGAGCAGCACTGACTATGGAATAGGCATTCTCTAAATTCTTGTTAAATTTAATTGGAATTTTTTTTCTCTGTAAGGCCATGACAGTCTGATGGAAGGAATTTAGAAAATTGAGAAATTGAAAATCCTCTAATCTTTAGATCCATGCCACTTCAGGTTGGTTGCTCCTAACTGCTCCCTAATGGCAGGAATTTAGAAATCAATGAATCCTCAATTAAGAAAAATAATCTTTTAATTTGCTATTTGAAACAAGGAAATAGTATGAGACCATAAAAATAGGCTAGAAGATATTCACCACAATGCTTGTTTCAGTAGCAAACTTTAGACAAAGTGAATGCGCACTGATTGAGAAATGGCTGAACAGATGGTGGTAGATGAATGGAACAGAATATTAGAGTGCAACAGGAAAGGGTGAATTTGGAGAAATGTGATGTGTTGCAGAGTCAAGTTAGCAGAACCATGAAAACAATTCAATAACTACAGTAAGTAAATGAAAAGGATTCCACAATAAGAGGATGACCTAGCATCCTGCTTTCCTCAAAAGGCTTTCCTTTTGGAATTAACTCCCATTTGCAGTAGATAGATCCTGTACATGAATGCTCGTGTGCATGTTGTTATCGCCTCCAACAGAATATGAAGTCCGTGAGGGTAAGGACTGATTTTGTCTTTTTTTGTGTCCCGGCACATAGTAAGGGCTTAATAAACGTTTGTTGATGAGTTAACTGTAATGATAAAGATTAGAACAGCAGAAGAGATTGGAACGAAAGAACCATCTCTCTCTAGAAGAGATGAAGACCATTTCCTTCCTTCCTTTCAAGAGGTATGGAAAATTGGAAATAAAGTCTAATGCAGTCCCTATGAAATTTGGTTTTACTGAATACTTTTTCTTCATTACAAGGGAGGGCTTATCAATCAACAAATACTTATTAAACACCTACTATGGGCCAGACAATGTGCTAAATGCTGGAGATACAAAGACAAGTAAAAGAGAGTCCCTGCCCTCTAGGAGCTTACAGTCTATTGGAGGAAGATAACATTCAAACAAATATATGCTGAGCAAGCTATATACAGGACAAATGGGCTCTAGAATTAAGAGGGGTTGGAGAAGTCTTCCTGTAGAAGGCAGGATTTTAGTGGAGACTTGAAGGAAGCCAGCAAAGTCAGTAGTTGGTGTGATGGAGGGAAAACTTTCCAGGCATGAAGGACAGCAAAAGAAAATGCCCATTGCCCAAGAGATGTAGTGTCTTGTTTGTGGAACAGCCAGGGGATGAGTGTCATTGGATTGAAAAGTATGTTTTGGGGAGTGGTGTAAGAAGAATGAAAAGGTGGAAGGGAGCTGGGTTATGAAGGGCTTTAAACAACAAATAAAGCACTTTATATTTGATCATGGAGGCCACAGGGAGCCCCCAGAGCTTCTTGAGAAGGGATGGTATGTAGGACGTGTAGGAAAATCAGGTTGGTAGCTAAATGGAGTATGAGGAGGTGTGGTATGTCTGGGAATTAGCAAAGGCATCAAGAAAACTTCTTTGTAAAAAAATAGGCTTGTTCTACTGCTTTTTTGTTTCCTTGATTGGAACCCATTCAATTATTACCTGGAGATCTTTGTAAATTCACTGTAAAGACTTTGTAAACTGGAGAAGGTCCCAGGAGATGGTACAGCTGCTACTTAAAGGCAAACTAAAATGCTTTGGGCATTTCAGTCTGGAGCAACAAAGGATGGGGGAAGGAGAAAAGGTTTCAACTTGGTTAAGGGCTAAGATGTGGGAACACAAAGACTTATTCAATGATCCCCAGGGTATTGGAGGAAGGAAACCTCCTTGAACTTGGAACAGATAGTTTGGGTGTCTGTAGGGGTGTGGGGCTGGGGGAAGGAGTAGAGAATGTCAGAACAGATCAATGCAATGATGCGTCTAGGAGACTCTAGAAGACTGGGGGTGTGCAGTGGAAAGAGTGATGAATCTGGAGCCAAAGGATCAGGTTTCAAATCCTGGCTCTGTAATTTATTACTTGTGTGAACTGGAGGAAAATCATTTAACCCTTCTGGGCTTCAGTGTCCTCACTTTAAAACGAGATGGTGCGGGGCAGCTGGATAGCTCAGTGGATAGAGGATGAGCCCTGGAGTCAGGAGGACCTGGGTTCAAATCTGACCTCAGACACTTATTAGTCATGTGGTCTTGGGCAAGTCTCAACCCTGATTACCTCCCTGCCCCTGCCCCCAAGTAATCATAAAATGACAAAGTGGGACTTGATAACCTCTGAGCTACCTTTGAGTTCTAAGTCTATTGGTGCTTGATTAAGAGACATAAAGAGCTGAGACATTTACTGTCTGCTAATCCTAAATAAATCTCTTAGTCTTTCAGGCTTAGCTGTGGGGATAAAAAACAACCACAAAACATTTTAAGTTTAATCTGCATTATTAACATTTTCTCTATCACTTTCTCAAGTCTAGACAGTCAACAAAACAATAAATCAAACTGATTCATAGTGTTTGCCAATTTCTGGGGGTGCAAATACTCACACTGAAAATTAAACAAGTTTGAGCAGGCTCTGGTACAGGTCAGTTCCCTCACCTGTATAATAGAGATAATAATAGTACTTATCTCACAGGGTCGTGGTGGAGATCAAATGAGATAATAAATGCAAAGTGCCCTGTAAACCCTAAAGCACCAGCTAAATTCTAGTTTTCATTATTATGATTACTATTAGCATTAAAAGAAGGAGGGGGAGAAAAAGAAGAGGAAAATGAATAAACACTGGCGACGTACAGTTAATGAAAACTGATCACATCTGCTCCAGAAGTGCCTGCCCAGGGCAAAGGGCAGTAGGACCTGGGTTTATATTTTCTCATCTGAGTTTATCTGGGCAGTTGGGACCACACAACATCTAAGAAGCCTTCCTTTGATACAGTGAAATTGGATAGAGAATATCAAGATCTTTTTGCTCAGGGGATTTTCTGAGAGGCAAATTCTCCTCAGAGCAGGATGAGAATCTTTGTTCTTGATTAATCACAAAGTCATACAATGATGAAATAAATCTCCATGTACACAATTGTTTACAAAGGAGATTCCTCACAACATCTCTATAAGATAGGTATTTTAGTTTTTTTTGCACATACTCTTGATTTCATCAGGGACTATGGTACTTTTCACCTTATCTATGCAGTCTAATACAGCACTCTTTACAAAGCAGGTGCTTAATGAATGTCTAATAGTTGGATTGAATGCAAAGAAGTTGCAAACGTGATCCTTGGAAACAGAAAAAGTGGTAGTCACGGTATCTACTCAGCAGGAGTTGGATTAGTTGGGGAAACAAGACATTGGATCATTGGATGTGGACTGACAAGGGTCCTGAGGAGTTATCTACACAACCCTCTTATTTTATAGGGAAGGAAACAGAGCTCAGAGAATTGGAATGCTTGCCCAATGCCACACAGGGATTAAGGTTGTAGTCTCTTCAGCTCCAGGCATCTGACTCCCGGTCCAGCGTTCTTTGTACTATACAAAGAAAGACGACAAATGACACGTGGCAGATGTAAAAGGAGTGGTAGGTAGAGACGGAGATTAAGTACAATTGGAGATAAATCCAATTCCAGTAAGGGGATTACAGAAGGTTGGTGGATGGGGGAGTCTGGAAAAGGCATCATTGATGGACAGTGAGAATTGCAGGAATATTATCCAATTCAAACATGTAGGTGAGTTTGGGGACACAAACATTTATATGGATTGGCACACGTGTATCCCTGATTTTTACATGCAAAACCTGCCCTGAATTATGAGAGCACTCTGCAAATGAACCAGCAGGTGGTGCCATGATGTAACATTTGGTCATCCAAGGCTCTGCGTCTAAGGTCTGGAGCCTTTACAACATGGGAATTTGAAACAAGTTGATTTGGTTGTGGGGCCTAGCTACTCACTTTAGGATTCATTTCACTTGGATCAATCCAGATTTGGGGCAGTGGAGCCGGAATTGAACTATCACCCAGAGCTAAGCACAAAAGAAGTGTTCAATAAATCTGACCCGGAGATGAATTGGAAATAATTCTGGATTTGGAATCTGCCACTTACTGCCTATGTGATCTTAGACAGTGTGTTTAAGTTCTCTCTGGGACGTAGAATCATTGCCATTTGCAAAATAAAGGGTTTGGTCCAGATGACCCCTAAGGTTCCTTCCAGTTCTAAATCTATGATACATTCCAAGAATGTCAATAAGTAAAAAAAAATTATTAAATGTTTACTATGTGTCAGGTACTGTGCTAAGATCTGGGGACAAAAATACAAGCAAAAAGAAAGACAATCCCTGCCCTCAAAGAGTTTATATTCTAAAGGGGGAATTCAACACATTAAAGAGAGTCAAGTGGGGAGAAGGTACCTTATGGAGAGTGGTAGAGAAAGAAGTCTAGAAAATCAGGAAGTAAGCCCAGAAAGGAAAGGAGTGTATATGGATGGCTTGGGCACTTTACTGAGATGGGAATTTCAGGAGAAATTGACCAATCAGAGGAAGGAACCAAAGGGGTGGAGTGATCTTTCAGGATGAGAAGGCTGCTGGGTCAATGGCTAAAGAAACCCATTGAGTCAGAAGCCCCAAGAGGAATGAAGGATGAGGAAGAAGAGATTTGATTCTTTTAAAAAAATGTCACTTGAGTGTCTGACCCCTCCAATGCCCTCTCTCCTGTCTTTGACCTGTGGACCCTCCCAAGCTACTTATCATAAATCTAGATGTAGGAGGTACCTGAGAGGTCATCATATCTAACCCTCTTGTGTTTCTGATGAGGCCCAAAGAAGCTTAAGTGCTCAAGGCCATAGAGATATTATGTGGAAAAAGCAGGGATTCAAATTAAGGTCCTTGGACTTTAAAGCCAATACTCTTTCTACCACTTCGCCACATTGCCCTCAAGCTCTGAAAGAAAATGCTCCATTTGTTCCTGTTCTCTGCCTCCTCTGAATCCAGCATTGCTGGAGATGAACATGTCAGAAAATATAAATACAGGTCCTACTTTCCTCTGTCCTGGTCAGGTCTATCTGGAGTACATGGGGTCAGTTCTCCACATTTAAGGAAGGACATTGAAATATTAGAGAATATTCAGAGGACAGTAACTAGCAAGGCAAGGGGATACTACATGAAGATCACATTGGTGGAATGATGTAGTCAGTCAATTTATTAAGTGTTTAATACATGCTACATATACTGTGCTAAAAACTAGGGATACAGAGAAGGACAAAAAACAGGGTCCCTGCTATCAAGGAGCTTAAGTTCTAAAGGGAGACATAACCAGAAAAAATATACTTGAAAGATATATGCAGCATAAATAGAGGATAATCTCAGAGAGAAGGGATTTAGCTATGGAGCATGGGAGGAGGGAAGGGGAAAGACCTCCTGAAGATGTTGGGATTTGAGCTGAATCTTGAAGAAATGAGAAATATCAAGATCAGTCTTGCTGGATGGTAGAGTGTGTGAAGGGGAGTATGAGAAGACAGGGAAGGTAGAAGGGGCCAAGTTAGGAAGAACTTTAACTGCCAAATCGAGGATTTTATATTTGATCTTGGAGGTAATAGGGAACCATTGACATTTATCAAGAAGGGAGATAACATGGTCAGAGCTATGCTTTAGGAAAATCATTTTGGCAGCTGAGTGGAGAATGGATTGGAATGGCATGAGGTTTGAGAAAGGGAACTCAGTCAGAAGGTTATTGTGATAGCTTAAGCATGAAGTGATGAGGGCTTGCACCAGAATAAGTGGAGAGAAAGAGATATATTCAAGAGATGTTATAAAAGGAGAAATGAGAAGCTTGAGCAAGATATTGTGTATGTGGATTAAATGAGAAGGAAAACTTGAGGATGACAGTATGGTTGTGAACCTGGGTGATGAGGAGGATGGTGGTGTTCCATAAATAATAGAAAGTCTATGAGAGGGGAAGGTTTGAGAGGTCAGTTTTGAGATGCTTAAGAAGCTGTTTGTGATATGAATTTGCAGCTCAGAAGACAGACTGAGGCTGGATACTTAGATCTGGGAATCATCTACATAGCCATGATAAGCAAACTCACAGGAGCTGATGAGGTGCTAAATGAGATAGTATAGGGGGCACGTGCAGCAGCCTTGGGTTAGTGGGTAAGACCTAACTGAAGATACAGCAAAAGATACTGAGAAGTGGGGTCGGAGGTCAGATAGGCAAGGGGAGAACTTGGAACTCTTAGTGAATGGTATTTATTATCATTATTGTTGTTTTGGTGAAGTACAAAGGTGAGGTCCTCAGCTGAGAGGGTGGGGGAAAAGGTGCCATGATGAGGTTTGAGGGGAAATGAGAAGGTCTGGAATACTCTCTGTGATGAGTAGGATAGTGAATGGATCAGGACCATATAAAATGACTGTCTTGCTGTAGTAAGGGTCAAGTTGAGATTATGTAACATAAATTTGTAGTAGACCCGATAAACGCGATTTCATAACTGTTCCCCAGCTCCATTCAGCAGCACATAAATGAGGATAAAGAAGGGGCATGGTGGGATTAATCCAAAGGTGGGACTTGTTAAAGCCTAATTGGCAACAGGACAAGGGGGAGAGAGATTCAAGTGCGGAGGCAGTGCTTTGAAGAACTGACTCAATAGAATCAAGATAGGCAAGGGAGGAGGGTGTAGCCAGTCCGGGTGTGATGGCCTGGGAAGAAACAGGGTTTGAGGGAATGGACGTCATTGGAGAGGTTTAGAGGTTGTAAGTCATAAGGAAAGATGGAATGGTAAAACATCAGATAAAGGAATTTCTGAGTTCATAAACATGGAAGTGGAGCCCTTAGAGGTATATAGTAATCTTTTTGTATAGCTGAGCTGGAGTGGAAGAGTAGGTCATTGGAATTGAGTAGATTAAAGAACTATTAAGTTAGAGTGTTTGCAGAACATCGATACACATGCTGAAATGCCCTAGTATGAGAGCAAGAATGGTGCTTGTTTTCTCAACAGGTGGGGGAGGGAGAGAATCTGGATATAAAAAATGTCTAAAAATGAATGTTAAAAAAAAGAAATATACTGTGGGCCAAGTAATGAACTCACTGAGGAAGGAAACAGAATGTCCTGGAGGTCAATAGATACCAGCTACTAGAATCTTGATTGGGAGATAAATTATGGATTAAATGAATATTAAAGCAGGAGAGATTGCTGAGTGCCAGTGGTAGAGTGAGAGACTGGAAGTAACAATAGGGAGCAAGAAGTCTAACTCCCCTACAATGAAGGGTGAGTCAAGGGATATTAGTGAACGTGCAACCAGCACTGGAAAGGGTGGCCACGGATGCAACAGGAGGTCTCAGTGACAGCCAGAAGACAGAGGGGGAAGTTTTGAGAATGGAAAAGGTTTAAAATGCCAGCACATTTGCTAATGATGACCAAGATATTTCAGAGAGCACAATGGTCGTCCTTTGACTGGCTAGATCTACCGTAGACAAAGCGCTAGATTCAGAATTAGAGGACGGGGTTCAAATCTTTGTTATGTCATTTAATACCTATGTGACTTTAAGTAAGTCTTTTAAGGTCTCTGAGCTTCTGTTTCTTTATTCATAAAATGGGGTTATTAAAACTTGCTTTACTTGCCTCATAGAACTTCTGTGAGGAAAATATTATAAAAACCTTTAGGCATTATATAAATGCATATATACATACCTATATACATATACATATGTGTGTGTGTGTATAATTCCAATCATTTTAGTAATCCTGTGAGGTAGGCAAGAATGGGCATTTTTGTCATTATTGTGTCCCTTTGACAGATGGGGAAACTGAGTTTCAAAGAAGTTAAATAATTTGCCAAAACCCACACAACAATATAGGGATGAACTAAAATCCACTGGACTTATTGCTTGTTGAACGCTCCTTCTACTGCATTATATTATCTGTGACCTGGTGTCCATTCATTTGTTTGTTGATCATTTATTCATTCATTCAAGAAGTACTCAGTGAGTGCATTCTAGGTGGATAGTCTAGTACTAGGTTCTATACCAAAGGAACGACAGCCCAGTTTCTGTCCTCCATGAGTTTTCTTTTTAAAAATTTATTTTATTCTGAACTTAAGAAATATAACAAGCATTTCCATAACATAGTAGAATAGAAAAAAGATGGTTGCACGTGAAACTGCAAATCTATTATGCTATTTGTTTTAAACATATAATAAAGTTATTCTGTAACTTTGCTTTTCCTTTTTTTCTTCTCTCCTCTATCACCCACCAGCCCTAGAGCAGATGGCTTCCGTGTGTGTGTGTGTGTGTGTGTGTGTGTGTGTGTGTGTGTGTGTGTGTGTAATATCATTGCATACCCACTTCTCTTTATCAGTCCTTTCTCTCAATGCAGATAGCACCTTCCTCCACAGGGCTTTGGTAGGACCTTCCATGAGTTTTCAATCTAGTTGGGGGAAATGACATAAGGAAAACCATCACAAAAAGGAGATACTTGATTGAACACAGAACTGAGTAGTATTATAGCAGATAATAATAACTAACATTTCTATGGGGCTTAGTGGTTTCAAATATCTCATTTGAACCTCAATCCTGAGAAGTAGATGTGATTTTCATCCTTATTTTAAGGATGATGAAATGAAGTCTGAAATTGCCCAGGGTCACACAGCCAGAAAACATCTGAGGCAGAATTTGAATTCAGGTCTTCCCGATTCCAGGTCCACTCTGCCACAGAAGACAGCTTGGTGCCATGGGCTGGGATCCAGAATGCTTTGCTTTTAGTTCTGGCTCCACTGATAACCTGCTGTGTGATTGTAAGCAGGTCACTATTACTCTTTCAGCCTGTTTTATCATTTGTAAAATGAGGGATTTAAACTATATCTTACATGTTCCTTCCGTCTTTAAGTCCTATTATCTATGATCAGTCACTTTGTGCCTCAGTTTCTACATCTGTAAAAATGAAGAGTTTGAGGAAATGGCCTTGGTTTTTCTAGCTCTAACATGTTTAATGCTATGGGCTTATTAGGGAAACATTGGTGTGGACAGTTGGGTGGTACAGTGGATAGAGCTTTTGGACTGATGTCAGAAAGACTCATGTCCCTGAGTTCAAATCAGGGTTCAGAACCTTGTTAGCTGTGTGACCGTGGGCAAGTCACTTAACCCTGTTTGCCTCAATTTCTTGATCTGTAAAATGAGTTGGAGAAGGAAATGGCAAACCACTCCAGAATCTTTGCCTAGAAGAGTCAGACAGGACTGAAACAACAAGAGCAGGAGAAGGCTTGCTTTGTGGTAGGACTTGAGGTGAATGAAGAAGGATGTAAAATATTTGGATAAGCAAATTCAAGGGAACCATTTTAAGCCTCTCTGATGACACAATTTGTACAAACCCAACTTTGCTGCCTTCAAAGTGCCCCCAAGTCATTCCTTCTCCCCCCCTGCAGTCGTCCTCACTCCAATCCAGGTCAGGTTGGTTTCACAAATCTGAACTGCAATGGCCACGTTTGTCCAGGGGGCTGAATCAGTCAAGCTCGAGGAGAGAAATCTTCAGCCCCTCAGAAGAGACAGGACCTGTGGAGCCTCTTCACAGCTCCAGGGAAGGGATTTGAATTATCACTCTACATGGATAATCAATGACTTGAAATTCCATGAAATCTAAGGAAATCTATTGTCAGGCCGTGCACCAATTGTGCTGTATGGCAAGCCAGGGAATAGCAACTGAGAAGTTAAGAATATTCCCTAGGGTGGGGGTGGAGTGGGGTGGGAGTGGGATGGAGAGTAGGAGAAGGGGTTAGGGAGCCTAGGAGAGCACCCTGTTACTCATGGAATTCTATTTATTAGAGCCAAAAGGGATTTTAATCCCCAAATTCTCAGTGCTTCATTAACCTTCCATTAGACCATTTCCCTCTTTGCATCTCATGCCCCCCTCTTGATAATATAGGTGAGTACATTTGGAACTGGTTGAATAACTGGAGTCAAAGAATATTGATTAATGGATTAATGTCAGCTTAGAGGGATGTCTCTAGTGGAGTGCATCAGGGATCTACCCTTAGTCCTGGACTATTGGTCATGGACTTTGGTTTATTTTTTCTGTTTTTTGTTTTTCTTATCAGTTACTCAGCTAAAAGAATAAATGACATGCTTATCAAGGGTGCAGATGAAGCTAACTGACATGCTGGGTTTATAGAATTAGCATCCCAAAAAATCTTGGCATGACTTGAATAATATGCTAAAAATTAAATAATTAAAATTAAATAGGGATAAATATAAAGTTGTGCACCTGTGTTTCAAAAACCCAGCTGCACAAGGCACGGAATGGGAGTGGTGATTTATGATGGAAAGGACCTGGGGAAGCTTGGTTTGTTGATGTCATTCAGTTGTTTTTCAGTCATGTCTGATTCTTCATGACCCCACTTGGGGTTTTCTTGGCAGAAATACTGGAGTGGTCTGCCATTTCCTTCTCCAGCTCATTTTGTAGATGAAGAAACTGAAGCAAACAGGGTTATATGACTTACTCAGAGTCACACAGCTAGTAAGTGTCTGAGGCCAGAGGAAGATGAGTATTCCTGATTCCAGACCTAACATTCTACCCACTGGACACATATAGCTTATGGTTACTGTAAGCTTAATATGAGTCAATAGTATGACAGGGAAGCCGAAAAACCTGACACTATCTTAGCATCATTTCTAGTTGGAGGGATATTACTGTGCACGTACACAGTTCCATGGTGCTTGGCTCTGGTCATACCACAGTATTATATTAGTTCTGGGCTCCACATTTTAGGAAGGAGGTTGACAAAGTAGAGGGTATCTTCATGAGAGAGATCAGAATGGTGAATGTTCTCCAAAACTCACTTTATTAGGATCATGTGAGAGAACTGGGAAGAGTTATCCTGCAGAAAAGAAGAGTGGGGAGGGACCTGGCAGCTGTTTTCAAATAGTTACAGGGATTTCATATGAAAGATATTAGATTTTTTTTTGATTTGTCCCTAAAGACAGTGGGTGGAAATTTCAGTTGTCAGATTTTGACTTAATAAAAGGAAAAAATCAACCTTCCTAATAATTTAGCATGGAATAGTTGTTGGAAGGGGAACAGGCTGCCTCAGAAGAGAATGAGTTTTCCATCCCTGGAAGTCTTCAAGCAGAAGCTGGATGGGCATTGGATGGGGACCTGAGTTCTAAGTTTATTTCCAACATCTACTAGGTAAGTGATCTTAGGTGAGTCAATTAATCTCTATGAGCCTCATCTCTAAGTGGGGATCATGATTCTCATGATATTTACTTCACAGGGTTGTCATGGACATCAAATGATAAATTGTAGGTGAAGCACTTTGCAAGATTTAAAAGTGCTAGATAAAAACTAGCCATGTGACCTTGGGCAAGTCACTTAACCCCAATTGCCCTCCAAAAAGCAAAAACAAAAAAGTGCTAGATAAATGTCAGTTATTTAATTTATTTATCTTTTCACTTAATAGTATTTTATTTTTTTCCAATTACATGTAAAGATAATTTTCATCATTCACTTTTATAAGATTTTGAGTTCTAAATTTTTTTCTCCCTCCCCTCTTCTCTCCTCAAGATGGCAAGCAATATGATATAGGTTATAATGTATAATCACATTATACGTACTTTCACACTAGCCATGTTATGAAAGAAGATAAACACTAGTTAGTATGATGATGATGATGAAGATTGCTGCTCAGCTATGCCTTGGATTTGGTGACTTCTGAGCTCCCTTCTAAGGTTTTAATTCTCCCTGCTATTCTTTCTGCCCTAACGATTCCATTTTTGCTTTTTTTTTTTTTTTTGGAGGGTGATTGGGGTTAAGTAACTTGCCCAAGGTCACACGGCTAGGTTTTTGTTTGTTTGTGTGTGTTAAGTGTCTGAGGCCGGATCCGAACTCAGGTCCTTCCGACTCTAAGGCCGGCACTCTACTCACTGTGCCACTTAGCCGCCCCACGATTCCATTTTTAATCGTTTTCTTTTTTTCTGGGTTACTCTTATAACCCTTGTAGCCAGGATAATCTTTCTCTGAGACTCTATTTGAACTTGTTCTAGAGTTATTTTTTCTCCTTCTAGGGTTTCTCTGAGTTCAAGGTGCTCCTTCAATGTGTTCAGAATTTCCTTCTGGGGCGGCTAGGTGGTGCAGTGAATAGAGAACCAGCCCTGGAGTCAGGAGGACCTGAGTTCAAATCTGACCTCGGACACTTAACACTCACTAGCCATGTGACCTTGGGCAAGTCACTTAACCCCAATTGCCCTGCCCACCCCCCTCCAAAGACAAAACAAAAAAAGGAATAAAATTAATTTAGGAAAAAAAAAGAATTCCCTATTGTTTACCTCCCAGGTTCAGTTTCTGGGATGGGGCATGTGCTTGGGTAGAGATCAGCTCCTGTCCTCCTGGGATAGTGTGGGCAGGCCCTACTTTACCCTGGATTCTGGGCTAAGCTTATGTGCTGTCTCTCTAGGGATTGTCTGGTCATATCTCCTGCTATAAGACCTGGTTGCTTCATACTTTGTCTTCCTTCTCCCCTGGCTTGCCTTTGCTCAGGGCTTCTGCAGGATTCTTGCAGTTTTTTGAATAATCCCAAACTAGATGGAATATACAGACACATTTTTGTTTTGTTTTGTTTTGCTTTTCTTTTTTCATTGTTCCCACTGGTTCATTTTTAGAGGGGGGAAAGGAAATAAGCATTTACATAATTCAGGGGTGGGGAACCTGCAGCCTCAAGGCCACATGTGGCCCTCTAGGTCCTTAAGTGAACCCCTTTGAATCCAAACTTCACAGAACAAATCCCCTTAATAAAAGGATTTGTTCTGTAAAACTTGGGCTCAACACTTAAGGACCTAGAGGGCCACATGCGGCCTCTAGGCTTCAGGATCCCCCGCTCTGACATAGTGCCTATCATGGGCCAAGCACAATGCTGGAGTTTCACTTGGGTATTTCTAGGGGATCTGGGCTCCTGAAGGTCCTAACAAGCCGTCATCTTCACACAATCCTCTTAATTCTGAGGCCTTTCCTGAGATTTTTATGAACCTTTCATCAACTAATCAATAAGTACTTCTTAAGTAACTGCTAAGTACCATTAGGGATACAAAATTATAATGTAACAATGGATAATTATGGCTTGGACTACCTAGAAAAGGTAAAGCCTTGGGAGAGTATTTAGTTTAATCCCCTCATTTTACAGATGGATAAGCCAAGATCTAGAGAGGTATAGAGACAACCTGGGGAAACAGCTCTCTGCCAAGAAACTAGCTATCCCTGACAGCCACTCTAATGCTGTACTATGATGAGTTGTGCATTTGCATTTTAGCTGTAAATTTAAATTTCTTAATCTAATGGAGTGATACTCTTTGTCTGGATTTTAGACATAGGGCCAGTAAGGGAGGGATTTGGGGTAAGTCAAGTCAGCAAGGATTTAGTGAGCACTGACCAAGTACCAGGTACTATGCTAAGTGTTAGATAATTGAAAATCTGTGTAAATGTAAGTGTAAAAAAATCTATGTAAAGTGCTTTATAAACTGCCACGCAAATACCTTGTAGTAAGCATCAGATGAGAAAAAGGGCACAGATGAGCTCTGAAAACGTAATGTGATTTACACACGCAAGGTGATGTTTAAAAAAGCAAGACAAAACTTGTACATGGCTGGCTGAACATTTCACAGATATGAACATCTGGCTTGTTGACTCCCAAATGCCACTGATACTTTTGCAATGGGATCCCAGTATTGTTGAAGAATTCAGATAATCCATCACTCCATTATTCTCTTAGGCTCCCTAAGGAATCAGTGCCCTCATCCTCATTTAGCTATGTCCAGTACTTAACTCTGTAGCTCTCTCTTTAACAGATTCTGAGGATGCTGACAGGATGTAAGCTCTTTGAGAACAGAGACTGTTCTGTTTTTGTCTCTGTATCCCCCCGGCACCCAGCACAGTGCCTGGCAAATGGTAGGCCTTGAATAAATGCATCCTCCCAGTTACCCAGGCTGGTAGATTTGGTGCCACCCTCTCCTCTTCATTTGTGCTCAGCCCACATATTTGCTCCATTTCTCAATCCTGTCATTTTTATCTTCACAGCATCTCGTTTACATTCCTTTCTGTCCACTTACAGACATACCTCTAGCTCGGTCCTTCATCACCTCAGTCCTGGACTATTGCAATAGCCTTCTAATTGGTCTTCCTGCATCAGGTCTCTCTCCATTCCAATCTCTCCTTCACTGTTAACAGGATGGATTTCTTTAAGTATGGGTCTGATTACGTCAACTCTTGCTCAGTGAGCTCCAGTGGCTTCCTTCGGGGTCAGAGACAAACGCCTCTGTTTGACCTTCAAAGCCATTCTTCACCTGGCCCCTTCCAACCTTTCTTCTCTCCTTACACTTCAGTTCCTTCCAGGCATTCAATGGTATAGTGATGCTGGCCTCCCTGCAGTTCCTCAGAAATGATGCTCTATCTTCCATCTTTATTCTGTACCCTTATTTCTAGCTTTCTTCAAGTCAGCTTAAATCTTGCTTTTTGAAGGAGGCCTTTCCCGGTCCTCTCAACTGCTAATACTATGTCCTCTCAGAATGCCTTCCATCTACCTTGTAGATATGTTGTGTGTACCTGTTATTTACGTGTTCTACCCTCTTTAGGATTTATGTTCTTTGAAGGCAGGGACTGAGGTTTTTGGGGGAGGAGATTTATTGTCTGAAGTGTTTGTTGACAAATTAATTGATTTTTAGAATTCCATGCTTAGCCTCCCACCACTCATACACTGAGATGACTAGTGAACCAAGATAGCCATCATCTGGAAGTCCTCCCATGGGTCTTAGCTAGAATATCTATTTAGTCTAGACAGTCAAGATAGTGGTATCTTTGAAGTACTTACTGAAGATGTGTACAAGAGATACAGTTCAGGAGTAGAGGATGCTATGGAAGTATGGGAAATATTTTCCTGACTGATACATGGGATCTATAACAGAGATAACCAGGAACAATGTCAACAAGTTGGACAAATGTACCAGGGAGAGCAGAGAACACAGAATGACCTAGTTAGGCAGCCCTGACCAGAGCAGCATGCCAATGTGCCTAAAATGGATGGTTTAGACTGCTCATCTTGACCAACTATTTCCTTGTATGGGTCTGCATTGTATGGGTCAGCCCTTCATGTTATGAATCAACAAGCCCTGACCCTTTATTCTTACTTCCTCTAGGCAGGAATCAAAGTCTGCCTCGGAGAAGAACGGGAAAGATTCCAAAGATATTTAACCATGCCTCCCAGTGAGCTTCATTTAGATAACTCATGTGGACACCTGCATCTTACCTGGGCAATACACCTACCTTCTATTTAGATATATACATATTTACATATATATATCTATATATCTATACACATGCATATGTATGTATGTGTATCTATCTATCCATCTATCTATCTATCTGAAATCACCTAGTCCAAGGCATAACTGAGTAGCAATCTTCATCATCATCATCATTGCCATCACCATCATCCTCATAATTGGTATTTGTCTTCTTTAATAACATGACTAATGTGGAAATGTGTATAATATAATTGTGCATGTATAACCTATATCAGATTGCTTGCTGTCTTGAGGAGAGAGGAGAGGAGGGAGAAAAAAATTTAGAACTCAAAATCTTATAAAAGTGAATGATGAAAATTATCTTTACATATAATTGGAAAAAATAACATACTAATAAGTAGAGAAAATTATATATATGCATACATACATATATACATATATATGTGTATGTATATATGTGTGTGTGTGTATGTGTGTGTGTGTGTGTGTGTATGTGTGTGTGTGTGTATACTCCTTGAGGGTAAAGGCAGTTTTGTTTTTGTATGCCCAGAGCCTCATACAGCATCTGGCATATAGTAGGCATGTAATAAGTGTTTAGTGATTGAACTGGTGCTAAACTCATTGAATTTACTTAGTACTAATTTATCTTATAAGAATAAGTGATTACTATATATTTGCATTCCTATAAAACTTTTGCAAAATGACTCTAAGGTTTATAAATCCTTTCATCAGCACTAGGGCATGTGGGGTGTTCAGCAGGACTAGCACCTCTGCTATGAGAGCTTGCCCAGCCCTTTTCAGGGCTGCTCATCCATCCTTGGTGTCCATGTGATTCATCTAGGTCTTACCTGTGACTCTAAGAAACTATAGCATGTTCAGCAACCACAGCCCAGCAACTTGTCTCTGCAGAAAAGCTAACCCAGTTTGAGGGTAGCTAATAGGACCGATTCTGTCAGTGAGCTTGGGGGGGTGTCTACCCCAAGCATGGGAAGACTTTCCCTGGCAGAATTGGTGGATGAGAACATTTTATTCTAATGGTCAAGAAGGTGGCTGAACAGGCAGTGTGGAGCACTTAGAGCTTGGTCAGGCATCAAAGACGCCAATATCTCCTGTATCCTGAACCATCTCTGGACATCTTGACTTTGTCTTGCCACTGGACTTCGATGACTCTGGAAGAGAGAGCGAGGTTGGCGACTTTGCCAATGCCTCATTTTAATCCAATTCAGGCACAAGTCAAGATGTCACCCGTGACATCATTGACCCTTTTCAAAAATGAAGGACAAACACTATTGTCAGAATTACCTTGTGAGCTAGGTAATGTGAAACTTTCTTACCCCCATTTTATAAAGGAAAATGAGCTTCAATGAGATTAAGTGACTTGTCTAAGATCACACAACTAAATAGTGGAGAAGGCAGGCCTTGAACTCCAAACCTGTCTCACAGGTGGATTCTTTTTCCACTACATAATGGTGCCTCCCATTTACTAGTGAAAGGCACAGACAAGCTCCCTGCTCTTCTCTGCAAAGGCACTATGTTACCTTACTGTGTTCATATACTATCTACAGGGTATCCCAAAAGTCTTCATTAAGTTTTAAGCCATATATTAAATTTACAAGCATGACATGGTTTGAAAGTGGCCAATGAGGGCTGTCTGCTTTCAAACATCTTCTAGGTCACCTGTTGTCATGCTTTATGTTCTATTATAAGCCCGGTTTAATGGCTCCTCACCCTGATGGAAACAAGAGACCAAAACAAATACCATCCCAGAGATCACCAGTTGATGATTCCTTTGGAAGCCAAATCTCTGGGACCATGTTTTTGGAGACTTTTAAGAGAGAGAAGCCAGAAGCTGGAATGAGCAGCCTTATTTATTCCTCACCATGTGGGAAGAAGGCAGGCAGGGTGGAGCAGGGTGCTCATTTTCTGGCTGCTAGTTCTCCTGCCCTGTCTCCACAAACGGAAAAGCTCAAGCTGCAGACGGTGAAGAATGCAAGCTAAGAAGCGAACTCTCCCCCCCTTACCTCTCATCCAAGAACTGACGGAGTGCACCTGGTGAGATGTAGAGCCACCGGAAGGAACTTGTGCTTCACCCCAATTGCCTGTTAAAATAGGAGACACTGAAAGTTCATATCTCCATTTAGCTCCATATAGTTCATAGCTCCATTTAGACTGTTTATTTCCCCTTTGGGGAAAAGGGTAAGCCCAGGAAGAGAAATTGATTCTGCCCTGGGGGCCTGTAGTCTGAATTGTTAATTTCTTCATAGTCACTTTGATCACTTTCCTTTCATTGATATTATTTTATTCCTTAGTTTACAGAAAATACAATTTGGTGGCCACTAAATCCTTGAGTAGTGTTGGCTTCCCCTGGTTGCTCTATAATTTCACCATGCAATGTGAGTGTCTATCTATCTATCTATCTATCTATCTATCTATCTATCTATCTATCCATCCACCCATCCATCCATCTATCTCTCTATTTCTATCTATATCTCTACCTATGTAAGTGTATGCATATATACATAGGTATATATTCATGTATATATATATACACACATGCCTAGAGCTTATGGTATCTGTATGTCTTGTGGAATGCCCAACCACTAAACCTCTTTCTGTAAGGAAGACATTCCTTACAATTCTCACATGCCTTGTAAGTGGTGTGGGGATGAGGGGGAACCCTATGCCTGGAGTAGGAATGCTGACATCCAACTTTGCTTCTGTCTGCCACCCTTCTCCTCCAGGTTCTTTATCACATACCCCCTGTCATACCACAAATGGACACTCACAATCTGCCCACTTAGGTGCCTACCCTCTTCAATGTTACATTATCATTAAAATTTTGATTGCCATTTAGAATCTTCTAGAATCCCCCATTTAAATGCAAATAGTGTAACATCTTAATGGGGATTAGTTTAAAGGCTTGAGGTAGTGGTGAAAATGAAAAAAAAAAGTGGGAAGGGAAAACTGAAAGTAGAGGCAGAGGTGCCTGGAAGTAGATTGGTCCATTGCACAACTTTGCTGTGGTTTATCCTTTCCTCTGCTACCACTAACCTACACATATGTAGAAAATGTTAGTTCCAAGAAGGTATCTTGCTAATGTCAGTATTTTAAGGCTATGTCCACTGGAGGGCAGGAGAGACTTTCATCAAGTTTTACCTGGTCAGTACTGGTCTCAATGTCAGAAATGGAAAGGATTTCTGAGATCATTCAGTTCAACCCTCTCATTTTATAGATTTTACATTTATAGGAAATCCAGTCAAGAGGGAGTGACCTGTATAAGGTCACACAGCCAGTTAGAGGCAGAGCTGGGACTAGAACCAGTGGCATATCCTGAAACCAACAGAACACCATCATATAATAGAAAGATCACTGGATTAAGGGTTACAAGACCTTGATCTCTAGGCCTCAGTTTCCTCACCGGTGAGATGAAGGGGGTTGACTAGATCAGTAGTTTTCAAAGTATGGTCTGAGTACCCTTAGGGATCCCCAAGTTCCTTTAATTGGGTCTGCAAGGTGAAAACTTTTTTTATTTGTTACACAAAGACATTTTAATTTCTAAAATGGTAAATATTGGTAGATATTACCCAAATAAACAATTTTTAAGAGTTGTACAGGCATATGCTGGAGCCAGCTCAAACTGACTCTGGAAAGCTAACTGTTAAATTTTTGGTACAAGGATTTACATCTCAAAAATTGGCAAATGGTACAATTCAGGGCTTGATTTATTTTCAGAAAGTGAAGGAAAATGTTAATTATGTAGATTAAACTTAAAAGTGTACCAGGGGTACATTTTTTTTCAGAATCAGTTATAAATATTCTGCCAGCATACCACTGGGTATAGAGGTGTTGTGACCAAAAAGTTTGAGAACTGCTGGTCTCTGAGATTCCTTCCAGCTCTGACATTCCATGATTTAAAAAAAAATTTAAATTTATATTATTTCAAATTTGTAGAATAAAACAAGCATTTCTATGACATAGAACAATAAAAACATGGTTGTACATGGAACTGCAAATATATTAAGTATAACTTTTAAATATATAATAAAATTATCATGTACATTTTTCTTATTTTTTCCTTTTTTTTCTATCTTGTGATTTCTTAAGAAACAACTGAAGAACAACATGAGAAAGAATACAGTTAGGTGCCAAAGGTGGTACAGACTGTTAAGTGCTGAGGGATTTCAGAGGGAGGAGGGATTGATGGGCAGGTACCTCAGGAAAAGTTGCTTGGAAGTCATGGGCCTTAGGCTGGGTCCTTCAGGATGGGCAGGATATGAGGAGGTGGAGAAAAGGGAAAGGAGATTCAGGCATTTCTAGCGGGGGTGGTGTATGAAGCCGAGATTAATCATGGCATGTGTGGGGGATAGTACAATATTTTTTCTATTATATCTAGTGATAGGTATAATGATAATGGTGAGAGAGATATAGTGAATTGAGAGTTTGCCTGGGAATCAGGAAAACATGGGCTTAAGTCCCATCTTTGACACTACTGACTGTGTGACCTTGGGCAAGTCAAATAACCTCTCAGTGGCAAATCTCTAAGACTATAAATTGCAAAGAGGGGCTGATCTCCTTGCCAGATGTTTCCCACCCCAGTGAAATCACAGGTCTGAGGGACTGTTAATAACTGACATTTTTGCAACGTCTTAAAGTTTGCAGAGCATTTCACATACATTAATCTCATTTGAGCTTCACTAATGTGTAAAGATATGCTGCAGTAATTATGACTCATATTTTACAAAGGATGAAACTGAAGTTCAAAGACTTACCATGATCGTACAGCTAGTGTCAGAGGTGGGACCTGAACCCTGCTTTTCTTGACTTCAGGTCCTACATATTAACACCTATTTATAAGAAATACCAATTTTAATGGTAGTTCATTATCAGTATTCTGAGTCCTGCACTTGTACATTGAATATTTGTTATGTGCCCAGTTGCTAGCTAGGTGCTACAGAGGGAAGAGGAGGAGGGGAAAGAAATTTAAAATCTAGGTATGGATCCTGTAGTGTAGGTGATCTGAGCAGGTTTCAGGGAGGAGGTGGGAAGGGAGATGGACCTTGGAGGAACAGATAAGTATGACACAAGAGGTGAGGAGATGGGCATAGTGACCTGTGCCTATAATCTTCAGCTGAGGCTGGTGGATCACTTGGGTTCAGGAGTTTTGAGCTGAAGTTGGGCTAAAATCAATTGGGTGTCCCCACTAAGTCTGGCATCAATATTGTGAGCCCTGCCCCTCAACCCCTAGCAGGAAGACAAGAGGCTGCCTAAGGAAGGACAAGCTGGCCCAGGTTGGAAATGGAGCAGGTCAGAACTTCTATACCAATTAGCAATGGGATTGGGCTGTGTGGAGCCTCTGGCTCCTGTCATAGGCAAAATAATGAAACCCAATCTCAGAAGAGAGAGAGAAAGGGTGGGGAGAGACAGATAGAGACAGAGAGACAGAGACAGAGAAACAGACAGACAGAGACACAGAGAGAGACAGAGACACAGAAGGGAGAGGGAGAGGGAGAGGGAGAGGGAGAGAGAGAGAGAGAGAGAGAGAGAGAGAGAGAGAGAGAGAGAGAGAGAGAGAGAGAGAGAGGAGAGAAAAGAGAAGAGATATAGAGGAAGGGACAGACAGAGAGACAGAGTGAAGAGACAGAGGGGAGAGAAGAGGGAGAGAAGAGAAAATGGGGACAGAAACAGAGAAAGAAAGACAGAGAGGAGAGAAACAGAGACAGAGAAGTAAAGACTATTTCATTACACTTCTGACTCTCCTGGTCCTGGTCATAGGCACCCAGTGTCCTCAGGTTGCTTCCTAGCTACCCAGATCCCCTCCTCCATTCCATCCCCTCCAAAGTGTGCCCTTTCTATCAGTGCTCCATACACCAGACCCTCCCTATCCTCCCCCTTCACAATTGGTTTTCCCATCATCCACTTCCTCCAAAAATCATAGCCAACAGAGGGTGCTTTAAGTTTTCCAAAGCACTTCACAGGTAACTGTGTTTGAGCTCTCTAATCATTAGGAAACTTTTCATTTCAAGCCAGAATCTGCCTCTCAGTAGCTTAGGCATTTGTTTTGCTTGAGCACACTTACTTTTCACAGCAGAGGGCTTTCATGGGGGGGTGGGGGGAGAATAGGGAGGCAGTGACAGTGATGCAAGTCACCCCCCAAATAAAAGAGAAAGAAAAGACCATGAAAACACACGTTTCCTTCTGCACCTACAGTCTACCATCTCCCCACCAAAGGGCAGGAAGCATGCTTGATCATCAGGTGATAGTCTTCATAATTGGTAACTGCATTGATCAGACTAGTTCTTAAGCCTTTCAAAATTGTTTTCCCTTACAATGCTGCTATTTTTGTTTAACTTTTGCTCCTGATTCTTATCATTTCACTTCACTGCCATTCATTGAAGTAACCTCAGGTTTCTCTGGATTCATCTCTCTTTTTTTTTCCTGCAGCACAATAATATTCCTTTACACACTGCATTCAAATACCAGGATTTGTTCAGTCATTCTCCAATTGCTAGGTACCACCTTGTTTCCAGTTCTTTTCTACGAAAATGCTGCTATCAATATATTTGTGCATATGGGTCCTTCCCCTCCATCTTGGATATTTTGAGGGCATATTCCTGTTAGTGGATAGCCCTGCCACAATGAGTACCCACAGCTTAGTGACTTTTTTGGGTGTAGTTCAAAGTCTCTTTCCAGAATGAAAACAGGACCATTTCACAGCTCTACCAACAGTGAATTAATGTGCTGTCTTCCCATAGCCCCGCCAACAACTGATTTTTTTTAGTAGCTTTGCTAAACTGATGGGTGGGAAGTAAACCTCAGAGTCATGTTAATTTGGGGTTTCTTTTATTATTAGTGATTTCAAACATTTTTATACGGTTTTCAATAGCTTGGAATTATTCCCTTGAGAACTGACTATTCCTTTGACCATTCATATGACATGACATAGATGCTTACATTCCACAGAGAGTGGAATTTTCTGATCTTTAAAATATGTGCATCTGTAAAAAGTAATAGCAAAATGTGAACCTCTGTGGATGATTGCATGTTGAGTCCTGGACAGCTGCTTCACATGCTCTGCTGGGCACTCCTATGTGGTATGAATAGAAAGGAATGAATTGAAATGAGTTGAACTAAGCTAGGGATAAAATGTTAAAATGAGCCAATCTTCAAGGCCAGCTGAAGTCCCACTTCTTCCATAAAAATTTTCCTGAAGAAACAAGAATTTGGATCTCCCCTCTAATAATTCCAAGCAGTGGAACCATGGGTAGGTTGCTTAACTTCTCTCTCAGTGTTTTCATCTGTAAAATGGGTATCATAATACATGGAGTACACAACATTGTTGTAATAATCAAATGGGATAATGTATTTAAATCACTTTGCTCAATCTTAAAGTGCTGTATACTAGGTCTCCCCAAAGTCTCCAGTAGCTTAAAACTGCACTAAGACTTTTGGAATACCCTGCATAAATAACAGGTACTGCTACTGTTGTATAGTGTTGCAATATGGTATAGCAGATAGAATATTGGACCTAGAGTTAAGGAGATGAGAGTTTAAATCTTGCCCATGACACTTATTCACTGCGTGACCTTGCATAAGTCACTTAACCTCTATATATCTTGGGCAACTCCTTAGGATTTTTCTACTAAACCATCTCTGGGTTGCCATCTGTGTTGTTGGAGGGAGTTAAAATGCCAGGAGTTCCCTAGACTCACAAAATGATCAGCACTTGATGCATCACTGTTCCTTAGTTCTTCCAGCCCAAGGCCTTTTCCTCCTTCTCTGAGGTCTCATTAGCTCTTGTTTCCATCCCTCCTTTGTCCTTTAAACATAGACTACCTTCTATTATGTAATTGCATCATGTAATTATTATATAGAACTTTATATAATATTATATAACAATATAGACAGTCTCACATAATAATAGCTTAGCTTTTTAGTTATGATGGTATTGTTTCTCTAGATAGACAAAGCTCTGGGATGGAGAATCAGAAGATCCAGGTTCTAAACCTGGTCATGCTGCTAATTACCTTTGTAACCTTGGGCAGATCAATTTCTCTGGGCTTCCTTTTACTTGTCTGACCAATAAAGGGTCTGAATTAGACATCTATAGTTCTTTCCACTTCTAGATCCTTTGAGTCTATGAATTATTTGTCCAGCCAGGAGTGAGTTGGAGCCAGCTCAAACTTGTTGGGAGAATTGGTTGTTAAATTCTCAGTGTGAGTGTTTACACTTTGGACATCTGTCAGTGCTACAAATCAGAGTGTGATTGGCTGTTTTGTTAATTTTCCAGACTTATAAAATGTTAATAATGCAGATTTAAACTTAAAAGTGTTTTGTGTACATCTCCCTCCCACCAAGAGCCGGTTGTTAAATATTTACAAGCACACCACTAATTTTTTTTGGAGGGCAACTGGGGTTAAGTGACTTGCCCAAAGTCACACGGCTAGTAAGGGTGTCAAATGTCTGAGGCTGGATTTGAACTCAGGTCTTCCTGACTCCAGGGCCAGTGCTCTATTCATTGTGTCACCTAGCAGCCCAAGTACACCACTATTGGTACTGCATCCATCACAATGCCTTAACACAGAGGAGGGGCTCAGTAAGCATTGTCTAATGAATGACTCTAGCACTCCTGCCTACTTGTCCTTTCTGAGCTCCTTTTTTCTTTCTCACTTTAATGATAAGTACATATCCTACCACCCAAGATCCAGCTTGTCTCAGGGTCTGATTGGAATAAATTTATTCATATTAAGGTGTTGGAACCTAATATGCTCCCCTCCCAAACTTGTTTCAATCAATCAACTAGCATATACTAAATGTGGACTATGTTCCAGGCACTGGGAAATCCTAGGAAATGGGTATGCAAAGACAAAAATAAAGTGAACTCCAGGAGCTTATATTCTCTCAACATATACAATTATCAGTATATGAAAAGATAATTGAAAAATAAAAAAGTGATTTTTGGCAGAGAAGACGTGAATAGTGGGGGGTAAGAGGGAATTAGGAAGGGCTTTATGAAGAAGACAGCTCTTGTGAATTTGGATAGAAAGTAGAGATTCTAACAGTTGAAAGAAAGGTAGGATTATATTCCAGGCATGGGAAACTGCCAGTGCAAAGATAGCATAGAGTTTTGTAAACAATTTCCCAGATGATAATGTTTAATCCAAAGGAATGAATCCTAATGTCTATATTTCAGGTATCAGGTGTATGCTTGGTGAGACCTCAGCTTCCTCAGATCACATCATCTAGACAACTGCCTTCCTGCCTATGCAAAATGTCTACCTGTCTCCCAGCTTCCTTTTGCTGTTCTCTTCTGGATTGGCTGCCATAGTCCAAGCCAACAAAACAATTTAGTATGATCCAGGGCACTACACAAAGCTTCTATTGCTGCTCCATCATCCATCTATTCAATCATTTCCATTCATCAGAAAGTGCTGTGCTAAGTTCTGGAGACAAAATAAACAGAGGAATAATGAATGAATGAATGAAAAACACTTATATGTCAACCACTGTGCTAATTGTTGAAAGTACAAACAGAAGATTAAGACAGTCCCTTTTCTCAAGGAGCTCACATTCAAATAGGGGAAGGCAACAGGTTTCAAGTGCAAATCAGAGGGAAGGTCCCATAGTCCTGAGGGAAAGCTTCACAACTGATGGTAATGTATCTTCATTAATGTCATTTCCGTTGACAAAACTATATATTGAATTATTTGACAGAGTCAAGGAATTTTGTATTGAGAGCTTTCTTTTCCAATACTTCTATAACAAATGAGCAAATGAGGGTGCAAGGGCTACAGCATCCACAGAGGCCAATGCTAGGCCATATTTCCCTAAGGGTTGCTCTCCTGGAGGAAGGCTTGGTTGGAGGAAAGAGCTGCAGCCTAGAGGTAGAACCAGGAAGTGGTTTGTGGGGCGTTGTTGCTCCCGATACTCTTGGGCTATTGCCACTAGAGACTGAGGGAAAGTAGTGGTTGAGGACCCATTTGACATATGCTGCCTCCTGTCTCTCCCTCAGGGTGCCTTGTTGCTTCAGTTAGGCTGACTCACCTTCCCAGTCATTGGCAATCAGTCACCAAATGATATGTGCTGGGAGCTGTTTTAAGAGGACTAATCTGGTAGCAAAGTATAGAAAGATTAAAGGAAGAAGGTAATGAAGGAAGTGGGCCCAGCAAGGGAGATGGCCTGGGAGACAATTGAGGGCTTAAGGGACTGGAGGTCATGGGGTAGATGAAGAGTAGGGTTAGGTAAGGGAAAGCAGAGGGATAGGTGAAAAGTTAATAGATTATGGTTGGATAAAAGAATTTTAAAATTCTTAAACATGGAGATGGTACATTTATGGGTAGGATCTTTGTGTGTGGCTGAGGTGGTGTAGAGGAGTAGCTCATCGGAAGTTAAGTGGAGTGAAGAACAGAGTGGCCGTGGTATTTGAGGGAGAATCAGCATGCATGTTGGTATGAGCGGAGGAGTTGGAGAGGAGAGAAAAATTGTAAGCCAGGTACTGAACTCATTGAAGAAGGAAGGGAAGTGGCATGGGAATCTGTAGACAGCAGCTAACAGGACTTCACTTGGGTGGCATATATAAAAAGTGTGAACCTCAAAGGAAGAGAGGTTATTGAGTGATGGAGGAAGGTGCAGAAACTAGAACTGGCAATGGGGAGCAAGGAGTATTCCAACTCCCCTGCCTTAACCAGTGAGGCAGAGGAGTGAGTAAAGACATAGCCAGTATTAGAAAGGGTGGCCAAGGGGGCTGTGGCATCATGGGAAAACCATGCTTTGCTAAGAGCTAGTAGATGGAAGAAATGGGAGAGGAATAGGTTTAAGATTAAGGGAAGTTTGGGGTGGCTAGGTGGTGCAGTGAATAGAGTGCTGGCCCTGGAGTCAGGAGGACCTGTGTTCAAATCCGGCCTCAGACACTTAACACAAAAACTAGCCTTGTGACCTTGGGCAAGTCACTTAACCCCAATTGCCCCTCCAAAAACCAAAAAAAAAAAAAAGATTAAGGGAAGCTTGTTGATTATGGAACAGGCATTCCAGTGAGCATAATGGAAGGTCTGGGTGTACATCTAATCTGATAATAAGAATAATAATGCCCCTCATCCTACTAAAATTTATAGAAAATATTTTTGGATATATGCTGAAGTATGGGTACCTAGAATACTATAGCATGGATACCCAGGAGGTGTGAGTACCCAGGGGGATGAGACCCTGGGACAAGTGGACTCCTAGTGTTGCAGGGGCTTTGAAAGGAAAGGGTAGAGCAGGACTGAAGGAAAAAGTCAAAGCGAGCTCAATGTGAGTATAAAAAGTGATGGACCAGTCACAGGGATGGATGCCCTACTTTATGACAGGTTTTTTAAAAATTATAATTTATTAGGATGAAAGAAATCAAAGTTGAGAGATGATATAGTTGAAGTCTATGAGTTCATGAAAATGATGGAGAGAGGATGTAGACTTGTTCACTTAATCTCAAAATAATAAGAATAATATCTCCTCTCTTCCTATTTCCCAGAGCTTAAAGGAAATATTTACAGGGGTTCATAACCTGGGTTCTATGAGCTTGCTTTTAAATATACACAGATACATATATGTATACATGCATATGTATTTATGCATATATATGTGTGAATGTATATATATATATATATATATAAACTACTTCACCATTATTAATTTCCTTTGTAATCTTATGTCTTTCATTTTATTTATTTTAAAAAGCATTATTTTGAGAAAGGGTCCTTAGGATTTACCAGATTGCCAAAAGGTATATATAGCACTAAACAGTTAAGAACCTGTGTTTTAGGGTGGACACCTGGAACAATCTGGCAGTAATTAAAGACAACAAACGGCCAGTATGGGTAGTACGTTGATACCCTTTGGTTAGGAAAACAACCAAGCTTCAGGTTTTGGGGGTAAATCCTTTATAGACTTATGGAATAGCACGGATGATATCTGCACAGAATGAGAAGGTGTGGAGAGGTCACAATTTACATTGATTGAGGGAGGACCCACCTTGAGGAAATCTTGGATCCATCAAAGTGTCATGGAGGGAAAAGGAAGTCCTATTTTAGATAGCTGATGGTAAACTTATGGAACTCATTACCCCCAAGAAAGAGTACAGGCTGAAAATACAGATAGCTTCAGGAAGGGTTTAAATAAATTCATGTGTGACAGTTCCCTAACAGGTTATTTAGGGAAGTTAGGGATGTTTGGGGCCCATCCCTAACCTCTGAGGTTATTCACGTACTGACTGCAGGGAAGGAGCCATAAAGTAGGCTCATGGTGAGAACATATCTCAGATGATTTATTACACCTGGAGTAAGTGAATAATTTCATTCCAGAGTTTGGCTATAATTGAATATCCACTTTAAATATCTATTCTAGCTGATGCACATAATAGTGATTTATGTATTATTTAAGCAATAGTTGCCTCAGATTCTTTTTGGAAGGACGGGAGGCATAAATCCTGACTAAATAAATAAAACATTTTAAGTGTTCAGGGTTTTTCTCTTGTTGGCTTATTTCTCATAGGCAGCCTTTGCTGCCTATAAGAAGGCTTCTGTCTTGTCATAGGATTTAGGACTGGAAGAAACTCCAAAGATCATCTCATCCAATACCGAATTTTATCAGTGTGGAAATTGAGGCTAGGAAATGGAGGGTGACTTACTCTGGGCAAGTCTCTGGTTCTAAATCCAGAGCTCTTTCCATGACACCTTAACACTGGAGTCATAGACAGCTTTGTGAATCTGACACCTTCTACAACCAAGAAAAGAGGTGAAGAAACAAAAGGCAAAACATTCCAATTCGGAGTTGGACCCTGTGGCTCCTGGATTCTATCTATCCACTTCCTTCATATTTCTGTGAGCTTCACCATGTTCCTCAGACCTTGGCTTTCATTCTGTTTCTTCCATTAGGTTGCCCTTAACCCCCGGTCACACTATAGACCTTCTTTCCCACATTTTGAGATCCTAGCTTTGGAACATGAAGGACACTTCATGATCTGCTTTGGGCAACTCTTTTCCTAAGGTGAGAGTGTCATCTGACAAAGCCTAGAGGTTGGGCTATGCTACTTGGAGTTCATCCCTTATTTGGGATAGCCAGGCTAGGGAAGGAGTAATACTTAATTTGTTATTCCTCTAGAAGGGAGTATTTAGTGGGCGGTTATGGATGGCTGTGACTTTAAGCAGTCTCAGAATGAGGGACCAGGATACCCAATAATCTTTATGGTAAGCACTGCAGCAGCATACAATTGGTTCTGTCAGGTGTCATAATGGACATCAGACTTTAGACTTTGATCAGATACATACATGAGATGTTCTGCCCCAATTGGGATTTAAACGGAGAATCCTTGTCTGAAATTGTCTGACTGGGGAGATCATGAAAGAATCACCTGTCCCTTATGAGTATCCAAAGGTCTGCGGGACTCCTTAATCTGCATGAACTGGTCATTTAAAAATACACCTTATTGATGACTTTTGTCTTTACATCACAGTGTTTTAAACAGAAGCTTTGGTACAATGTTTGTCCTTGGAAGGGAACAAAGTGGGCTCTTTTTGGGCGTGCATTGATGATTACAAAGATGTCACCAGAGGGTTAACATGAAAGGTAGGTGAAAAAATCAAAGTTGATAAAGGTTTCATGGGTGCTGGCAGAGCTTCAGGAGATCTTTAGGTTTCCCAGTCTGACTCTTGACTTGGACAAACAGCTCTGAAGTCTTCACTTGCTAGCAGATTCTGCCAGCAATCCTAGGTCATGATGCACAAGGTCTCCGCTCGGCACAAAAGGCCAATGACCACGATGTAGTAGAACCAGAGCAGAGGTGGTAGCAGCTGGATGCCATAGATGGACGTCCTTTAGACAGCCTGGGTGACAGTGTCAAAGGGAATTTAGACCAGTCCATAGGCATAATAGCTGGCTACGGACTGAAATGGCCCCTCTCATTCTGTGGCCCACGGAGGGGGGGGTTTACAGTTCTCTGAACTTAAAACCGTTCATACCTAAACTGCTATACTTGTTACTCTTCTCCCAAAAGCGGCACCACTAAACAGCAACTTGAAGTAAAAGCATAGTCTTAAGCTTTTTAGGAGAAACCAGACAACTCTTAGGACACGATCTCAGACTTCAGATAGCAATAGCAGTATTCCAGACCAGCTGTGTTAGCCCAGAGGATTCATCCAGGAGAGTAGTATAAGATACAGCTAAAAAGGGCAGCTTTGGACGATATTGTGGAGGGTATTGAATGCCAAGCTATGGATTTTGTTGGGTGATGGGGAGCCTCTGAAGAGTCTGGTGCAGGGGAGTGCTCTGAAAGCTCAGTTTTGGGAAGATCAACTTGGGAGCCTTCTGTTGGATGAGTTGGGAGGGGTGAGGAGGAGGGGGTAATGGACACAAGAAGACCAATTAGGAAGGCTCATACAGAAAGGCATGAGGAACTTGAGGCCTGGACTAGGATGGTGGCAGTAGCAACAGAAATAAAAGAAGAGATACAAGGAATATTACAAAAGAAGACTTTTGTGGGAGGTGAAAAGGGAGTGGAAGGAGCCAGATATGGCTCTAAGATTTCAAGCCTGGGGTGTCTGGAGAAATAATAGCGCCATTGACAGACAGTGAAAAACAAACCTGTCCCATTTATTTCAAAGGTCTAATGACATAATAAATGTGAAAACACTCTGAAAAGTTTGAAGGACCTTGTAAGTGAGGGATGAGTATTATTAATAATGAGGCCATCAGCTGAACCCTAAATCTTTTCAAACTGATCCACCCTTTTCCTTCATCATGTCTTCTCTCTGAGAACCTCATAGATGTAATCACTGGCCCAAACCCCAACAATGACAGAGTACTTTTTTGTGTGGCTGGCCTACTCTAACCATAAAACCAGTCATTCCTTCTGACCGCCTCTCCACCCCTTTTTATTCTTCCTCTTTCTCAAAGGCCAACATTAGCCAGAATGGAGACTCTTAGGATCCAAGCTGGGCCCAATCATTCAGTCAGGGGGTCAGGGAATTCTTGAACACCTCCACAGGCCCCATGCCTGTGTCTGTAATTGCTTCATTAAATGACGAAGGGTTGTAACCCAGCCATGAAGCATGATCCTAGGCTACTGAGGCCAATAAAAATAATGGTTGGACTGGATCACCTCCATGTAGTTTCCTTCTTTTGGAAAGGGCTCAGCAGGTATGCAGTATGTGTCTGGCTGGGGAAAAATTAATTCTATTTTCCCACCTCTTTTATTGATTCAAGTGGGTCCCCATGCAGATGAGGCCATATTGGAACATCATGAAGCCTTCCAAGATGAACATTCTCATCTGCCCTAGTCTAGGCCTGGGAACATCCATCCTCCTCTTCCCTCTGGGGGAGAGGACCCTCCTTGCCCAAGTTAAGTTAGCCCCTCTTTTTGGGCTCTTGACTCCATACCATCACCTCCTATTACACGTACCTTACTCCAGTTATAATTTCTTCTCCTTCGTCTCCTCTTACTGGTGCCAAACATCCTAAAGTATACCCTGTGATAAAAATATTTCCCCTTGAATCTTGCTGTAATCGTGTCACTAACTATCAAGGTTGCCCTGACACCCTGAGAGGCATCACAGCTATTCCAGGGGGTTGAGTGGTCCAATGAGCCAAAGTTTTAGCTAAAACTAAAACCCTTCCTTCGTTGATACAACTTCTGAGTGTCCTCGAGCTCTGTGGTAAGCTTGTTAAGTATCCCTTTTATGCCAAGGGTAAGTAAATCTCCTTTGGCTAGTTGTGAAATGACTCATAAATACCTCATTTTGTTTCAATATTGAACCCAGAGTTCCATGCAACTCTGAATATAAGGCAAGTTCTCTGACTTGCAGAGAAGGTGCCAAACTACAATGGTAAAGAGAGTTTCCTCATTCAAGGGTTCCCTAAGCCAATGAGATCACAAGTTCAGTTTTTATCCCTTGTGATAAAAACCAGTTGTCCAGAGGTTGAAAGAGGACTGCACAAATTGTGGTTTAAAAAATGAAATAATTATTGTACCAATGGAAATGACGGATATGAAGGATCCAAAGGAATATAGGAAGATAAATGAAATTGTGCAAAATTATGAGAGCGGAATTAAAAGAACAATGTGCACTCTTATAACCATGTAAACAAAGTTAATAAAAACAAATGAATGTACAATATCCAGATAACAATTTCAGAAGAGGCCAAGAGAACAATTTCTTACTGCCATGTCAAAATCAATATGCATGTGTTTTACTAATAATTGGTAAATAATGGATGCTTGTGGCTTCCGCAATCACTACATCTGTAATAACTTTTGATGTAAAAAATAAACTTAATAACAAAACAACAAATATATAATAAGGGTCAAAATCTCATCCAAGTTCCCCAGCCTTGAATGAGATAGACTGAAAGTATTAACGAAGAAACAATGAGCAAAAGGGAACTCTTTTGGTGCCCTGCCAAGTTGTTTCTTTCCTTTTTCTTTCCTTCCTTCCTTCTCTACTAAAAGAAAAAACAAGAAACAAACAGACAAAAGGACGCAAGTGTGTATCTTTGGTTCTATTTCATTTTGTGATACCTTGTAGAGTCCCATGTTTCTTATGTGTTATATACTGATTGTAATGGAAGCATTATAATACATTATGCTAATGTGACAATTTATTCAATGCTTTGGGAGCATAGGGGTTGGTATTTTGTTTTTTGCTATTACAAACATTATAAATATGGATATTTTTGTGTATAACAGTCTTTTTTTCTTTTATGATAATCTTGGGATAGAACCATAACAACAAACAAAATTATTGGATCGATCAGTCAAGCATTTATTAAACACTATTAGTATATGTGCCTTGGGATCTTCGATGTCTGAGCAAAATCCAAGCTCTTCATAGCACCTGCTTCAGTCACTTTCGTGACCTCTGGAACAACTTGTTCTCATCCACCCCTTTTCTCCAGGGAAAATCTTCACATGTTCCTGGTAAACATCCCCCTAACTCATCAGCAGGTTTGAGGACTGATGGTTACCCTCCACCTGGCTTAGCCTGTCTGCTGTGATGATTTTACTGGGGTGTGGCCCCGCTGCACATGCTACAGCTTCTTGGAGCCACAGGTGAGAGGTGGGTAAAGATGGCCACTACAGGTGGATGAGCAGGCCTGGAAAGGGCTCAGCAAGCCCTCACACCAGAGGTGCTAGTCCTCCCCAAACACACCTTACACTTCAGGTGGGATTTGAGCTGAGACTTGGAGGGAGCTAGGAAAACTAGGAAGCAGACACAAGGAAAGAATTTCAGGTAAAGGGACAATTAGTTAAAGGGTATAATTAGTTTAGTGACACATTGTCTATTGCAATATTGCTTTCTGAAAGTCAGCTCTCCTAAATGTATACAGGCCCATCAACAATATATTAGAATGCCTGTTTCCCCAGGGTTTGTACAACCTGAGACTTATTCTTTTACAACTGTTTTGCCATTATAGTGGATAAAATATATTAAGGTTGCTTTGATTGCAGGTGTCTTTTATTATGACGTTTGACCTTCTTTTCAAGTGGTTTGTAACAATTTCATAAATTGTCTTTTCACTTCCTTTAAGCCTTGCTTCATCTGGGAATGTATAGGGTGTGTCAGCCCAATGGTGACGGGAAAGTCTCAAGAATGAAATTCTTTTTAAAAAATTTTTATTCTATAAATTAACCCATTTATTGTTGGACTATGGGCTACAGATATTTGAGAAGAAGATTTTACTGGTCTTTCAATTCCTTTAGTCTTCTGATGGCAGATTTGACTGTGACTGCAGAGGTGGTATTGTAGGTCCATGCAGCACCAGCTACTGTTTTCATACAGGATCCACAGTGCCAGATTCCCACAGCCCGTCTCTTCATTTTGGTCTTGCCACAGAAGGAGTAATTATACTTGGCATGCTGGCTAATTTCAATTTTATTCACCATTTTTCTGAGGGATGCACCATAATGTGTTCCATATTTACCAACAACTCCAACCTTCTCAGTATGTCTAGCCATATTACCGGTTGAGGGCTGAAACTTGGAGAGGAAAGGCAAGAATGAAATTCTTAAGATACACGCACAAAGTTTTCAGCTAGAAGAAAATGGATAGCTGTCTAAAGAAACTAAAGCCCCTATATATATTGACCAGGTCCCATTTTCAAAAGATATGTGTTGAAAATGAAAGAATAGGCAAGTGATTAAAGATCGCTGTAAGTGATTATGGTCCTGGACAAATAGTGTCGGGGATACTAAACTTCAGAATGATCTGAGGCTGGCAGCAAATGCTAAGGATGATAAGAGGGACTTTGGTTCTGTTTTTGCTTTTGCTTATTTTCCATAGAGGAGGGTCAAAAGATGGAGAGGATGATGAGGATAGATGATATGTTATTGTGCTTCAGTTTTTTACTTTCAAGGAGAATGATCTTTTGGATTGGAAAGGGCACACATGCATGTATACATATACACATATACGAATAGAGAGAAGCACAATGCACATGCATATGTATAACATATACACATGTTGTTGAAGGGCTGTTCCATAGCCTCTTGGCTCACAACAGTCCTGGTTGGTGTTGTGGAAGTGTGGGATTTAACTCAAGCTAGGGTCCTGGTCCATAGTAAAGTCCAAAGACTGGCAAAGGCAAACATGGGGAAAAGCCTTAATGATTGCAACAGGGCTACATCGGTGACCCAAAGTTTGGCATTAGTGGAAGGGAAGGAAAAAGCCTCAAAGTCTAAACTCTGGTGGGATGAGACACTTCCCTAGGGGCTCTTTGGCTCTGTGAATATTCAAATTCCTCAACATTCCTTTTTTTTTTAAGACTGGACATAAGCTTTGACCTGCTCAGTTTCCCCTCTGGCCTTGTTGACCTTTCCTTAGACAACAGAGTACTTGAGCTCAAGTGACCCACCACAGCCTCCCCAGTAGCAGGGATTATGGGCATGACCCACCATGCACTCTCCCCACACCTTTCTAGATGATGTCATCTCCTTCCATATGCTCATACAGAATTCTGGAGGATATAGTTTTCTGAGAAACATCCAATCATTTTCAGGCATGGAGGCAGTAACACCCCTTATAGAGAGAGAATAAATATGGTTAACAGAGAGCTGAAATTGAAGATGATTGAAGAAATGGCATGAGAGTATCTATCTATCCTATGTAAGTTCAAACCATCAGGCCACTGGACTACATCATAAGGTACTAGAAAATAAACCCCAACTGGCTGAGTCCCTGTTGGTGATCTTTGAAAAATCATAGAGAATAGAAAAGGACTGTTCCTTTAGTTCAGGACAGGAGAAGGGCAAATGTCATCTTGGTTTTTAAAAAAAGAAAAGAAGGTAGAGCCTACAAACTCTAGGTTAGTAAGCTTGATTTCTATTCCTAGAAAATTTCTAGAATAAATGATTGGAGGGAGAATTTATGGGCATTTAGAAAGGGAAATAATGATTACAAGTTGGTATTGTTCAGACATAACTCATTTCTCTCTTCGGCAGTGTAAATATCACTAGTCTGGTTGCATAAGAGAATATTGTCAATATGCTATACTCAGATTTCAACAAAGGGTTTGATGAAGATTCTTATGTTTTCCTTGTTGACAAATGGGAGATATTTAGAGTAAGTGATCAATAGCACAGTAGAGTGGCCTGTAGAGCTGCCTGAATGGCCATTACTATTGGGTCCACAACAACTTGGAGGAAGGTCTTTAGTGGAATGTTCTATTGATCTGTCTTTATCCCTGTGATAATTAATATTCTAATCAACTATTTGAAATTATAGCTTTGCTAGATTTTCACAGGGAGTCATTCTGCAAAACAAAAGGCTACCCTTTGATTTTTTTTTGCATGAATCTAGATTGTCTTATCTTGGCTTTACTTAAAATGGAGTCTACCTGTAGTATTAAAAACATTATTTGACTTTGGGGCTAAGGAAGTACCACAAACCAAGCAGCTGAAAGAAAGAACAATAATTCCCTGAGGCATTAAACTGCCCCAGTACTGCATGTTCCTTCCGAGAAGACCAACAAGAAGATCACATGTGCATTCAGCTATCCTGTTCCTCCACACGGTAAGGAGTCAGGCATAGGAATCACCTCAGGGATCCTGAAATCTAAATCACAGCTTCAGTGAGACTCCTTCCTATTGGACTAGCAAGCCTCATAACAGCTTTTCTCAGGACCTTGGGGCACCTTCATTGGGTTACAGCCTTAGGGGTTGGGCTATCACTTGGTCTCTCACCCTGCTTCCTGGAGCACCAAATAGCTGTGTGACCTTGGGAACATTATTAACCTCTCTGGGCTTTGTTTCATCACCTGTCCTATGTAAAGGAAAGCATCCCACCCTGGGAGTCTGAAGGGCTGAGTTTAAATCCCAGCTCAGTGACTTGTGGGCTATAAAACAAGTCACTTAGCCCTTCTGAACCTTGGATTCCACACTGGCAAACAGAAATAATTATACTTGTAGTATTTACTTCACAAGATTATATGTAAGAAAATACCTGGTAAAGCTTAATAGTGATCAAGGAATGAATTATTGCTATTATTCCCCAGCTTCCTTTTTGTTGTGAGGGTGGAGTAGAGGAGGAGTGACAATGACCTGTGATGTCATTGGCATTAAGAATTCTTGGCATGGAAGCTCCCTCCATGGACATATGTCAGCAATTCTTCTTCAAGAAGGTAATTTCGTTCAACTCCCTCATTTTGTATATGGGAAAACTTCTCTTAGAAAGTTTCCTCTAGGAGGACTGAAAGGTCCAGTGACTTGCCCATGATCCCAAAGCCAATATGAGCCATATGAATACTTGAACCCAGATTTTCCAGCTTCAAGGCTAGAGTTCCATTCACTACAGTTTGCTGTTTTTCTCTCTCATTCTCTCTCCCTTCCTTTATCATTCATTCATCTATTTATTTTGATATTTTTGTTTTTTCCCTTACTTAATTGGCCAAAGCAGAACTATAGTGTGTGTGTGTAATTGGTTGCATTTTCTTGAATAGCTATTTCGTATTATTACTTTAGCTGAGTGGAACATTTAATATTTCTGCCCTTTAAAGAAAACTCAAGTAGTTTTTTGGTGGTCTCAGCCAATTTTCCTGAGGATCAGTATTCCTTGACAAATTCCCAATTTCTGCTCTCACCTCCTAGGCTTTCTTGCTAGCACACTGGGCCTGTGAAATCCTGGCTTGTTCTGACTCTGAATGATTTTGTTCTGACACCAGGTTGTTCCCAAACAGGTGTGAAACTGGACTAGACAGCCTCCAGTGGGTAAGAGGGCAGAGCCAATTTTATTCCTTCTCCTTCACCTTTTCCTCCCTTGCTCCATTATAACTTTCAGCTGCTTGTTAGTCATATTATAGCCCCTGGGCTCTCCCCCGCTGACTTAGACTCTAAGAAGCTCCTGTCTTTTCTTCTTCCTCTCTCAATGGCAATGAATATTGATGGAACAAATGGAGGTCTCCATTTACAAACTCAACACCTCATCTCTTTGCTTCTGTTTGCTTCATGATAACTTTCACAAGACAGAACTGATTCCAGAGCTGGTTAGCTCTGGAATGCTAACAGTGGCTGTCAAGATATAACTTTAGTTTAATTTCTTCTTAAGTCTGCCATCTTTTTTTTTAAAGCACTTGGGGTTAAGTAACTTGCCCAAGGTTACAATACCAGTTATTTTTGTGTGTGTGTTAAGTATCTGAGGCCGGAACTGATCCCGGGTCCTCCTGAATCCAGGGCAGGCGCTCTTACTCACTACACCACCTAGCAGCCCCATTAAGTCTGCCATCTTGAAAGAAAATGGTGGCTAATAAGTTTCCAAACTGGAGTCTCTCCTGTAATTCTGGACATATGTATTTCAATCAAATTTATACTATAGCTAGAAGTTACAGAAAAATTGAGCTGTAAGATCCTGACACTAAAGGCAGATGGGACTTCCAACTCTCTCATTTGATATATGGGAATACTGAAGTCCAGAGAGGTCCCACAGATAGTAGACATCAGAGCTGGGATCTCAACCCAGAATCTCTGCATCTAGAGCCTGGCCTGTTTTCATTCTGCCACACTGCCTTCCCATTTCAATTCAGCAAATATTTAAGTACCTACTAGGTACGTACAAGGACCGATTTTGGGTGCTAGAGATGCAAAGACAGTCCCTATCCTCAAGGAGTCTACATTAAGGATTCTCAGACACACCACATGTATGGTCACCAGTGCACACCTTCTGGTGTAGTACTGATTTCAAATATTCTGTCCTGTCCATAAATCTGAAAGCAAAAAAACCTTCATCAGAGTATCCTGTTTTGGTTCTGAAAACAGGAATTGTTTTATACTTGGGGGTCTTTTTCTATTTTTGCCCAATAAAAATATTTTATATTTAGCCTCCATGGAAGTTTTTTTCATGACATGGAGGCTGTCAATGGCTATGCCAATGGACCATCACTCTGGCAGACTCTACCAAGCTAGAAAAATGATTGGGAAAATCAGTAAAGTATAGTAGGAAGACCCCTGGCCTTTGAATCAGAGGACCTCGGTTCAAATGCTACTTCCACCATTTATGATCAATGTGACCTTGGTCAACTCATTTCATTTCCCTGAATCTCAGTTTTGTCATCTTTGAAATGAAGATATTGGGCTATATAGTCCCTAAAGTTGCTTCTAACTTGGCATCTATGATTCTATGATCCCATGATGTATGCATGGATCCAGTGACAGATTATATGTCTGTCATCTGAGGACCAGTCTGAGAGACTCCCCAGGTCAGCTACAAGGAGATGAATTCTTCAGCCACAGCAGCTCAAAGGCTCTCTATTAAGTTATAGAGGGGTTGCTGTCTGTGTGAGAGGAGGCAATGTCCATGCTAGGGAAATCACAGGTTGAAATACTGAAGAAACTCAGTTATTTAGTGATGAGCAGTTTACAAGATACCCTAACAGTCATGACCTTATTTGACCTTTCACCCTGAGGAACAATTAGGATAGGTATTATTATTATTATCTCTGTTTTACAGTTAAGGAAACTGAAACTCAGAGAGGTAAAAGGGATTTGGCCTGGGTTATCCAGTGAATGGAAGAAGCAGGGGCAGAATGCAGCCCCTCTGGCTTCACTGGACTTTCCACCACAGCATGATACTGGTGCTTTGTTTCTCCACAAGGATAGATCCTACAGTTTCCTCTTCTTTGGACAGACTTTATCTGGACTTTATCAGTCCATATCTTATAAAACCTCTTTAGTGTCTTTGCCAAAATGGGGGACCCCAGAGAGGAGAACATTGAAGGGAATCCTTATAATCTCCTGGACATTATAAGAAGTTGCATGACTTGAAGGATGGGGCTTTCTAGTTCAGCAAGAAGGATTTAAATCAGAGGATTTACTGGATTGGGACTTTCTAGGGATGAGCTCCCTACCTAAGCTTTGAAAACTTGGAATCTGTCCTTAAGGGAAGTTGCTGAAACTCTCCTATGTGTTTTTAGTGAGGATAGAAATCCGTCTGTCTACCTTCAGGGACCTTGACAGAGTCCCATCTGGAAATAGAGATGTCTGTCTACTGGATCAGCTATGAAAATAAGCAAGTCTATTTGCTGAAAGCCTAAATGAAATCAAGCAGTGATTCAAGAGATTTAGGCAGTATTTACCCTAAGGTAATGATTACTATTCCTGTAGCCCCCTCAAGCATAGGACTCCTGGTAGCTGGTGCAAGGGGAGAGTGGGGGGAAAGGTGAATATATTTCAAGAGTTCATATAGCAGAAGGGAAATCCCAGTACAAAGGTTATCTTGGGAACCTGGAATTCAAATTTGTACACTGTAAGAATCTCCCCATACCACTACTATACAGTAGAGAACAGCTTGGTTACAGAAAGGGGAAGGAAAAAAATAAAAAGAAAATTTTTGTAAAACAGAAAAATCACTTCACTGTGAAGAAACACCACCTGTTCTGAGGATGAGAGAGAGAGAGACAGAGACAGAGAGAGACAGAGAGAGAGACAGAGAGAGAGACAGACAGAGAGACAGAGACAGAGTGAGACAGAGAGACAGACAGAGAGACAGAGAGAGACAGAGACAGAGACAGAGACAGAGAGAGGAATAAAGAGGTAGGACCTTTCATTAGGTATCCAGGAGTTTTGAATATATGCAGTAGCAAATCAAATTCTGATGGATGCAAGAGACAAGAAAAAGACTGATTTCAAATGTCCAATTAGGATTTTACCAGTTTTAGCATATATCTCAAGCTATCTCTTGAGCACTTGATACTTTTTCATATCTGATGGAGGATGTACTTGTTGACAAGAACTATCTGGACATGCTGGTGTATTTGGATGATATCATCATTTTTGAAAAGAACATTGGAACACAAGGAAAGTGTTACACAGGTTAGAGGAAGCTGGCTGGAAGCTTATCAATTGACCATTGCCAGTTTTGTAGAACTTCCATTGAACAAATGGGTCATGTTGTATCTTGGCAAGGAGTGAATATTGATGTGGAGAAGATATAAGCAGCTGTCAGCTGGAACCCAACCCATTCAGGATCAGTTCACCTCTGAAAGCACAGCTCACTTACTGTCTAGCATCTATGAGTATTCTGACCCAAGGCAACCCACATCCAGTGTTAAGTATCTAACTCCCATCAGGAAGTATGGAAGACCCTTTAGATCAGAGATTCCCAAACTTATTTGGCCTACTTCTCCCTTTAAAAAAAATTACTCAGCACCCCACTGAAAATCAACTTTCTTTAGCCCTTTAATTTTTTTTTTGAAATTTGCATCATTTAAAAAAAATACTTTTTAAAAAAGTAATGCATCTTAAATTTAATAATTTATTGCAAATTTGTGGGCCTTTTCCTGAATTGAAATTTCAATGACATAATATTGCATCATGTAATATTTATATTTGTAAACAAGTCATTACACGCACATATTCCTGTTGGTGCATACTAGACTTCCTGACAATGTAGAACATGCTCACCTGACAACACTTACTTGTTAAGATCTGTCAGCTGACTTGACCACTGATCTGTTATAACTTGCATTTTGTGCATTTATTTGGAAAATAATGTAATCACTATGACTTTAACGCTGTTATAAAACAGATGAAACATGCACCAACAATTTTTCAAAATTTTCTTATCTTTGGTGGAGCCAAGATGGCGGAGTAGAAACAGCTCGTCCAAGCCTCTCTGCCCCCAGATTCCCCCCAAACTATGTAAAAGGGGACTCTGAACAACTTCTGGAGCCCCAGCACCCACAGAACGACACAGAGAAGCTAACCTCCCGCTGAGGACAGCCCAGCAGCCCTGCAGGAAGGACCAGCGCAGCGGTCTGGGACCTAGCAGCACGAAGAGTGCAGGAGCTGAGCCAAGCCCAGGTGCGAGTGAGCCGAGGTTTTAGCCCCAGGGCGGCAGGGCCAGCAGCTGGCTGGAGGAACCCCAGAACACCAGGAGCTGTGGCGACTCCAGAATTATCAACATAGACATGCCTAGGACAAAGTAAGAGGTTAGTGTCCTATGGACTTTGGGACCTGTATTTGGGGAATGCTTCAGCTCCCTCCCCTGGGGGCTAGAAGCCCCTGAGGACAAACACCATTTTGTAGTTTTCAGAGGCAGCTCCGGCTCCCAGCCTACAAATCGTGGGGAGATCCAGTGATCAGTCTTGGAGGGTAATCGCTCTTGCTTTAACCTCCCTGGATCTGGATTGTGATCTAGGGTGGAAGGCGTGGGTGGGTTTACAGCTTGCTAGAAACGGAAGTTTCCCCCTACACGTTCGGGACGAAAATTCCTCTATCTGGCCTTAAAGCCATAGTGTGGCAACAAGCCCAAAAGTCAAGCAATTAAGTGGCAACATGCCAAGGCAAAGGAAACAGAAAAATGCAACCCTAGACTCCTATTTTGGGGGCATAGAGCGGGAAAAGGACTGTGAGGTCAGAAGTCCTGCTCCAAAAGCCCCAGGGGAAAACATGAGCGGGTTGCAGGCCATAGAGGACCTTAAGAAGGACTTTAAAAATCAAATAAGAGAAGTGGAGGAAAAATTGGAAAGAGAAATGAGAAGGATGCAGGAAAAGTATGAAATGAGGGTCAACAGCCTGACTGAGGAAAACAACACCTTTAAAAAATAGACTAGCTCAAATGGCAAAGGAGGCCCAAAAGGGCAATGAGGAGAAGAATGCCTTAAAAAGTCAAATTTGCCAGATGGAAAAAGAATCACAAAAGTTCACTGAGGAGATTCATTCCTTCAGAGTTAGACTGGAGCAAATGGAAGCTAATGACTTTATGAGAAATCAAGATGTTGTTAAGCAGATCCAAACAAATGAAAGATTAGAAGGCAATGTGAAATATCTCATGGGAAAACCACTGACCTGGAAAATAGATCCAGGAGAGACAATTTAAAAATTATTGGACTACCTGAAAGCCATGATCAAGGAAAAGAACCTAGAAATCACCCTTCAAGAAATTCTCAAGGAAAACTGCCCTGATGTTTTAGATCCAGAGGGCAAAATAGAGGTTGAAAGAATCCACCGATCACCTCCTGAAAAATATCCCAAAAAGAAAACTCCCAGAAATATTATAGCCAGGTTCCAGAATCCCCATATCAAGGAGAAAATACTACAAGCGGCCAGGAAGAAACAATTTCGATATTGTGGAAACACAATCAGAATAGCCCAGGACCTGGCAGCTTCTACACTGAGGGATTGAAGGGCATGGAATATGATATTCCAGAGGGCAAAAGAACTGGGAATGAACCCAAGGGTCACCTACCCAGAAAAATTGAGTATTTTGTTTCAGGGGAAAATATGGTCATTCAGTGGAATAGAGGACTTTCAAGCATTCTTTGAGGAAAAAACCAGAATTGAATAGAAAATTTGACATCCAGACACAAGAAGCAAGAGATGCCTGAGAAGGTAATCAGGGAAAAGAAATCAAAAGGAACTTATCAAAGTTGAACTATTTACATTCCTATATGGAAAAGCAATAACTGGGACTGATGATATCTTTCTCACTATGAAAATAATGGAAGAAGGGGGTGTGGTCATATGAATACATATGTGAATGTGTGTGTATATGGTTACAGTTATATATGGATAGAGGGCATAGGTTGAATTTGTTGGGAAGGGAGAATACTCAAGGGATGAAATTATGAGGTGAGAGAGGACAGTGGCAAGAGGAGATGGGGAGAGACAGGGTAGGGTAAACTATCTCATGTAGGGGAAGTGGTTGCAAAGGAGGGGGAGAATAAGGAAGGCTAAAAAGGCAAAACCACATTCACATTGAATTTGGTTCAGGGAGAAAATGACATACATACTAAATGGGATATCTCAACCTGCAGCAGGATAGGGGAAGGGGGATGAGAGGAGGGATGATGGATGGGAGGGCATCCTTGGGGTGAGGGGAGGTTGGAAGTACCCACTATAGAAGAGGGACAGGATCATGTAGGGAATGGACCAGGTGGGGGGTGGGATGAATGGGAAGGAATTATAAGCAGCCTTGTACAATATATCTACTATGATAATGTTTTGCATAGCTAGACATGTACAACATATACTGAATTACTTATCTCCCAAGAGGGAATGGGTGACAAGGGAGGAAGGAAATGGATCTGAAATTCCAGGTCGTAACATTAAATGTTTCAAATATATATAAATACTATTATTAATACTCTTTTGCTTGTAATAGGGAGATAAGATGTGCAGGCATGGGGACACAAAGATTCACCTTCCTCTAATGGAAAAGTCGATGGGGGAATGGGAGAAGGTATGGGAGAGAGCAGATTGGAGGAAGCGATATCTTGGGGGACTGCTATTCTAGGAGGTTGGGTAGGGGAATAACGGGGGGAAAATGATTGTAACTCAAAGTCTGGTGGAAATGAATGATGTAAAACAGAAGTTAATAAAGCATTTGTTTAAAAAATTTTTTTTTCTTATCTTCTCTTCTTTCCTTGTGCTTCCACAGCCTCCTCATTTTTATTCAACGCCCACCTACCCCAATTGCACCTGAGGCTACTACCACCCTCTTGGATTGTTCCACTGCCTCTCAGGGGGGTGTATTGCCCACTTTGGGAACCCAGTTTAGACAAACCTTATATAGGCTCCTGATCACCTCTAAGTTCTGATTGCTGGTGACATTAACTCAACTTCCTTAACTTCTTAAGTTGTGAATGTTTACTTGCCTGGACTGCTGAAAATATTTTCTTCTTGCTCATTCTTATCTAACTTCTTGCCTTCCAGACTCTTTGCTTGCTTCTGTTTAGAAACAACAAACATTCCCTGCCACTGGTGGCCATACCTGTATCAACCTTTAGGTAGTAATGGAGCTTGAACCCTCAGAGTGTGGATATGGGGATCTGATCCCCTGCTAGATTTTCTCTTGGTCCCAGATTTCTCCCCTCAAAGTCCCTATCCTATTGTTGCCCCTGACCAAGTATGATATCCCTTTACTGAGCACATATGTCGTGTGCTGGCTAGAGCACTGGATTAGGTCAGGAAGACCTAAGTTCAAATTTTACCTCCAATGCTCACCTAGCTATGTGAACCTGAGTAAGTAATTTAACCCCTCTTAGTCTAATTTTCTTTATATATAAAATGGGGATAATAATAGTACCTATCACAAAGGGATATTGTGAGGATTAAATGAATTAATATATATAAAATGCTTTGCTATGTAAATGCCAAATTTTATTACCTAAAACTGAGGGACCAACCACCAGTAGACTACCTGAAAACAAGCTATTTAATTATCCCTCTTTTATAGGTAGGGACTGAACAAAATTGTGAAGCTGTTGAAATTTGATTTTGTTGTCTGAACTTAGCCTTTGTATGTTTCCCAACTCCCTTTAATCAATAAGCATTTAAAAAAAATTTTATGTTTTATTTCTCCCAATTACATGTAAAAACAATTTTAACATTCATTTTTTCAAAATTTTAGGTCCAAATTTTCTCCAGTCCTCCCTCCATGTAGCTCTAACATGATATTCACAGTACCGATGGCAGCTATGAATATGCCGGCATAATTCTGAATAGCAAAATATAATAGATTCTTCATATAGAACACAGAAGCAAAAATTTATTCACACACCAGAGAGCCAAATCCCAAACCAGAAAGTCAAATCCATCATAGCAACAAAGAAATTAATACACCATAACACAGTAGGGAGCAGCATCATACCTTTAGCCTTCCCACAAACAAATACAAGCCTAGCTGTCTCCTTGCCTGTGTCCTCTCTCTCCCATCATGCTAACTGCTCTGAGTGTCAGCTTCCTCTGGGATCTGCCCTACCCACTTACCTACTCCCACCACAGACTTCATGTGATTACATGTAGCCTATTAGGGGGCAGGGAAGATAGATCATCAAAGCAGGAAAGATCTTCAGCTTCCCTTAAGCCTATTAAGGGCAGGGCAGATCTTCAAATTGTCCTTTCCATTACACTCCCCTTCCCTCCCATTAAGAAGGCAAACAACATGACATAATTTACACATGTGTAGTCATGTAAAACATATTTCTATGTAAGTCATGCTGTAAAAAATAAAATAGAAAATGCACCCCACTCCACCCCCAAAATAAAGAAAAAATTTAAAAAGTATTTTACATCTGCATTCAGGCTTTACCAGTTGTCTCTCTGGAGATGAACAGTCCTTCATAAGTGCTTCAGAATTGTCTTGGATCATATATCATGTCTTGGATCTTGCTGAGAATAGCTAGGTTATTCATAGTGGATCATCACATAGTATTGATATTATTATGTACAGTGTTCTCCTGGTTCTGCTATTCACTTTGCATCAGTTCATGTAAGTCTTCCCAGGTTTTTCTGAGAGCATCTTGGTTGTCATTTTTTGCAGCACAATAGTATTCCATCACAATCACATACAAGAACTTGTTCAGTCATTTATTAATTGATGGATATCCTTTCAATTTCCTCAATAGGCATTTATGAAGCATCTAATATGTGCCAGGCACTAGGAACACAGAATCAAAAGTGAAAGATCCTGTCTTCAAGGACCTTACATTCTGTTAAGCCATCCTGCTGCTGGATCTCTTTAGGTGTGGGAAAAATAACTTTTAAAATTTATTTACATTAAATTATCAGGAATTTGATATTATTCTACTCTCATAAATATTCACATTTAGAAAGACTACAGGGAGGTGAGAATGGGTCCTCTTCTCTTCTCCCTCTATACTATCTTACTTGATTTTCAGCTCCCATGGATTTAACTATCATCTCTAAGCAGAAGATTCCTTGATCTGCATATATATTCAACTCCAGTCTCTATCCTGAGCTACAGTCCCAAATCACAAACAGCTTTAGGACATCTCAGACTAGCCATCCATAGGCATCTCAAACTTGACATGTCTAAAAGAGAACTCAATATCCTTTTCCCCAAACCCTCCCCTCTTCCCAAATTCTCTCTTACTGCCAGGAGAACCACCATCCTCCCAGTCACTCAGCCTCCGTGGCATGTTTGACCCCTCAACCCACATATTCAACCTATGACCAAGGCCTCTTATTTTTCCCTTCATATCTCTCATGTCTCCTTTTCTCCTTTGACATTACTACCACTCTGTATAGACCCTCATAACTTCATGTCTGGATGTGCAATAGCTTTTTGGTCAGTCTCCCTGTCTCAAGTCTCCCCCTTACTTTAATCTGTCCATTCAGCTACCAAACGGATTTTTATAGTGCAGATGTGACACGTCTTCTTCTCTCCCCTGCCCCCAAATCAATAAACTCTAATAGCTTCCTATTCTTTTTAGGATCAAATATAAAATCTTCTGTCTGGCATTATAAGGGCTTCATAACTTGGTCCCATTGTATATTTTTATTCTTATGTTGTACTCTGTGTACTCTGCATGATTAGGCTAAGCTTGAGGTTCCTCACACACAACGTGTCTGACCCTTTAGCATTACACTAACTGTCCTCCATGATGGGGATGCTTTCACTCCTTATTCCTGGACTCCCTGACCTTCTTCAAGATTCAGTCCACCCCTTTTCTTCCAGAAACCTTTCCCAATGAGCAGAACCAAGAGAACATTGTACACAGTAACAACAATATTGTTTTAAGAATGGCTTTGAGTGAATGACCTATTTTGACTATTATACCCAACACCCAAATTAACTATAAAGGACATATGGAGAAAGAAGCTATTTGTATCTAGAGAAAGAGCTGATAAATGAAATATTAGAAATATATAGAATAATTTTAAATATATATGCCTATTTGCATCTAATAATGGTGGCCATTCCTAGGGTGGGGGGAGGGAAGAAAAAAAAGGGAAATTTACATGATAACTTTGCTGTATATTTGAAAGGAATAGTAAGTTCTACATAGTAGATTTGCAGTTTCATGTGCAACCATTATTTTCTTATTATACTATGTCACAGAAATGCTTATTTTATTCCACAAATTAAAAATAAAATAAAAAAGAAGTTTTTTCCCATTTCCCTCACTGCCAACACCTCTCTTCTGAGATGATCTCCCATTTGCACTGTATATATCCAGCATGTACATAGTTATTTGCATGTTGTCCTTGTCATTATCTTCTTGAGAGAAAAACCAAATTTATGATTTTCTTTTTGTCTCAGGTGCTTAACACAGTGCCTGGCATACAATAAGCCTTAATGTCTGTTAACTCACTGACTGCTTAACTTAAAGAAATGAATAACAAATGGTGGAATTTCAAGCTGTGATAGAAATATTTTAGGGGAATGACTTTTCCAGGGCTCCTCAAATCACAAGTGTAAGGTCAGTCTTGATCTCGGCCTTTAAGCTATTTACAGGCTAAAATGTTTAGCTGGAAGTTTTGGTTTTACTCAGGTTACAAACACTGCCTCTTCTTTCTGTTCCTTCTTCTGAACCTCCATTCCCTCTCCAATTGCTCATATTTTTTCCAGGAACAGGGGAGGCCGGCAATCAAAGGGATCCCTCTGTGGCCTGACCACCTGTTTCTCTGCCAGAGAAAATGAAGTGGAAAAGAACCGTGGGTCGAATTCCCTAGAGACGGTGTTTTCCCAAACCTGAGTTCTTGACAATCATGTTAGTTTCACTTAACGAGGAGCGTATGCTGGCCCATGGCTCCCGGCAGGGAGGCTTCACCTGGAGTCTGGAATTCTGGTTTTCGTTCCAAGTTTTCAGAGGAACTGTGATCTTAATCCAATGACCACTTACTTCTCAGGCTCCATGGAGTGGGACTGAACTGCAGCCATCCTAAGAGGCTTGAGCTCTCAGACGAGGCATTCCTAGAGGGGCTCTCCTTCCATATACAGGTAGCAGCTACACATCTACATGGTGGGACTCTAATGAGGATCAAGGTGTGCCCAAGTCCACAAAAATATCTCTATTTTTGGCTTGTCATAGGACTTGAAATACTCATCTTTGTCAACGTTCTCAAATATGTAAAGCCAAGGGATGTGTTGGTAAATGTTTAACAACTGGCTCTCTGGAAAAAGTACATAAAATATACTTTTAAGTTTAATCTGCATTTCCTTAATCACTTTCTTAAGTCTAGACAATCAACGAAGAAATTAATCTAGCCCTGAGTGTAGTTTGCCTGTTTCCAAGGTATAATGCTCACACTGAAAATTGAACAATCAGTTCTCTATAGATAGTTAGATCTTGACCCAGTATACTCTCTGTAAGCACTGTGTCCACAAAATAGCCTTTCCAAAATCCATGGAGCAAGGGACCATTAGATTTAAGATATTAAGAGTCATTAACGCCATTTTAAAATGTGGGCAATGTGGGAATTTGTTTCTTTTTCAGCAGAGGAGAGGTAGGAGAGAGAAAAAAATAAATGCTTGCTATTGGAAAAAAAATTTTTTTAAGTCATTCACACCCAAGCATCAATTAGTTTGTCAGGTTATCAGAGGATATTCCTAAAGGAGTGAACACAGAACAGCTAAGTCATGGAGGGACATGGGAAGAACAATGGTTAAAGAAGGGGCATCAGGAAGGCACTGGGCATCTTAGGAGAACTGAGGAAGATGGTAGAGGAGGTATGGAAGACAGGTTTTGCTGGAAGGCAATATGGAGTCAAGGAAAGTTAATTGGCTCTAGACTCAGGAACTGGTTTCACTTACCAACTGTACTATTTAGTACCTGAGCAACAGACCAGAACATACACACAAACACATTATACATATACTATAATATACTTTATATATTGATATATAATATGTTTATTATATATAATATAATATAAAATATATATATAATTTGTTATATATAATATATACACACACTACATATATGCTATGTACAGTATATATACATAGTATATATGTAGTATATATACATAGTATATTTATACACACAATATATACATATTTGGTATTTAATCTTTTTCAGTCATGTCCAACTCTTCGTGATGCCATCTTGGGTTTTCTTGGCAAAGATGGGTTTGTCATTTCCTTCTCCAGAGTATTTTACAGAGGAAGAAACTGAGGCAAACAGAGTCAAGCAACTTGCCCAGGGTCAAACAATGAGTAAATTTCTGAGGCCACATTTGAACTCAGGTTTTCCTGACTACTGGCCTGGTCCTCTATCCACTTTGCCACCTAGCTGCCCACATATACGTAAACATCTATTCTTATATATACACACACAAACACAAACACGTACATATGTGTGTATATAGGTACATATACATACATACACACATGCACACATATGTATATATAATACACCTTTAAGTTTATATTTGTATTATTAAAATTTTCTCTATCACTTTCTTAAGTCCAGACCAGGGGTGGGGAACCTGTAGCCTTGAGGCCACATGTAGCTCTATAGGTCCACAAGTGCAGCCCTTTGAATCTATGGGCTCAAGGTCACATTTGAGGACTTAGAGGGCCACATGTGTCATCGAGTTTGAAGGCTCCCTGCTCCTGGACACTAGACAACTAACCAAACAATAAATCAAACTGAGCCCTGGGTTGCAGATTTCTTAGGTGTAAAAGTTTATAGTAAAAATTTAACAGTTGGCTGACTCCCCCCAACTAGCTCACCTCTGAGGTCATCTCCCACTCTAAATCTTTGATACTAAGGCTTCAGTTTTTGCCAAGGGCCAGCCCTCTTCCTATCTTATGACTATTTGATTTAATAACCTTCTCACAGTCTATTGTCCCCATCCAAAAAATAATTGTATTTGGGCATGTATTTATTGCTTGCATTAAATTAAAACTTTGTGGCCTGTAAATTTTGGGATGCCTCTGGAAATCCTGGATTCTAAGTTACTGTTGCAGCAGCCCCCTCTATTGGCTGCCTCGGCACATCCCATGGGTCCTTCATGTGTCCAGTGCCTAGTGTGGAAGGAGGGCTGCTGTCAGGAGCTGGAGGAGATATGGCGGAAGTCATGGTCCCTGCTCCCAAGCATTGTGAAATGAAAGGAGGGACAGCTAGGTGGTGCAGTGAATAGAGCACCAGCCCTGGAATCAGGAGGACCTGAGTTAAAATCTGGATTCAGATACAAGTCACTTAACCCCAATTGCCCTCCCAAAAATAGGAAAAAAAAGGACATTTGCTTTCTAGTTAGATGACCTTGGTTTTGAGTCTTGGTTCTGCTGCTTCTGTGTGAACTTGGGCAGATGGCTTTCTTAATCTCTTTGGGATGCCCAGCTCCTTCTTCTGTAAGATGATGATGTTGGACTAGATAATCTCTAAGATCCTTGCCATTTCTGTGTCCAATGTATCCTCTCATGTATATGAGTATATTAATTTTGGGTGGGGAGACTGATCTTAATTTCATAAATCTAAGGAGTTCTCACCGAACTTCTACCACCATATGTTATAAACATCTTCTGTCAATTAGAGACTTAATTGACTTAGCTGACTTAGCCAGAGCCATAGAGCCAGTGTGTGTCAGAAGCAGAGCTTCATCCCAGATCTGTTCTGAGACTATTTAATCATCATGCTATTTGTTGTTGTTTGGTCATTTTAGTCATGTTTGACTCTTTGTGACCCCATTTGGGGTTTTCTTGGCAGAGACACTGGAATGGTTTGCCATTTCCTCCTCCTGGTCATTTTACAGATGAGGAAACTGAGGCAAATAGTTAAGTGACTTGCCTAGGGTCACACAGCTAATACATACCTGAGGCTGGATTTGAACTCCTGAAGATGAGTCTTCCTGACTCCAAACTTCTTGTTCTTTCTATTACATCATCTAGCTGCCTTCATTATGCCATGCTGCTTGACAATTAAACTATAGCTATATAATAATTTTAATACAAAATGGGATGTCACAAAGGTGTAAAGTGCCGTGTGAGTTCTAAGGGAAAATAATTTCCTACCAGTGGAGGGTGAGGAGATTCTTAAAGGAGTCTTTGAGCTGCATCTGGAACGATGGCTAAGATATCAACGAGTGGAAAGCTGAGTTGCAGGCACAGGGAAAAGTATGAACTAAGCTGGCACAGAACTTGGAAAGTATAAGGATACATCCAAAAGACCAAGTAGTCCAGTTTAACTTGAGCAAAATGAGTTCCAAGGCAGTAGTGACAGAGAAACCTAGGAAAGTAAGGAAGTGTTAGATTATGGAGAATCATGAATGGCAGGTTAAGGAGCCTGGACTTTACATATGATGGGGAACCATTGGAACCAGTACCATCTTATATGACTATTCTTTTTTTAAAATTTATTTTTAGTTTTCAACATTCATTTCCACAAGATTTTAAGTTAAAAAATTTCTCCCCATCTTTCCCTTACACCACACCCCAAGATAGCAAGCCTACTGAGTACCCCTTTCCCCAATCTGCTCTCTCTTATATCCTCCCCCATCACCCTGCCCCCAACTTTCTTTTTTATTTTTTTAACAAATGCTTTATTAATTTCTGGTTTACATCATTCATTTCCGCCAGATTTTGAGTTACAATTTTTCCCCATTTTCCCCCTACCCACCACCCCAGAATAGCAGTCCCACAAGATATCCCCTCATCTAATCTGCTCTCTCCCATATCTTCTCCCATATCCCCTTCGACTTTACCATTAGGGCGAGGTGAGTCTCTGTGCCCCAATGCCTGCCCATTTTATCTCCCAATTACATGAAAAATAGTATAAATAATAGTACTTACATATATTTGAGACATTTAATTTTAAAACCTCGAATTTCAGATCCATTCCCTCCCTCCCTTGTCACCCATTCCCTCTGGGAAGATAAGCAATTCAGTATGTGTTGTATAGCTATGCACAACATTATCATAGTAGATATATTGTAAAAGGCTGCTTATAATTCCCTCCCAACTATCCAACCCCCCCACCTGGTCCATTCCCTACTTTGATCCTGTCCCTCTTCAAAAGTGGGTACTTCTAACCTTCCCTCCCCCCAGAATGCCCTCCCCTCCATCATCCCCCCTCTCATCCCCCTTCCCCCTAATCTCCAGCAGGGTGAGATATCCCATTTAGTATGTATGTCATTCTCTCCCTGAGCCAGATTCAATGAGAATATGGTTTTGCCTTTTTGCCTTCCTGTTCTTCCCCTCCCCTGCTGCCACTTCCCCTTGCTTCTTCTACATGAGATAGTTTACCCTACCCTGTCTCTCCCCATCTCCTCGTGCCACTTTCCTCTCTCACCTCATAATTTCATCCCTTGAGTATTCTCCCTTCCCAACAAATTCAACCTATGCCCTCTATCCATATATAACTGTAACCATATACACACACATTCACATATGTATTCATATGACCACACCCCCTCTTCCATTATTTTCATAGTGAGAAAGATATCATCAGTCACAGTTATTGCTTTTCCATATAGGAATGTAAATAGTTCAACTTTGATAAGTTCCTTTTTGATTTCTTTTCCCTGATTACCTTCTCAGGCATCTCTTCCTTCTTGTGTCTGGATGTCAAATTTTCTATTCAACTCTGATTTTTTCCTCAAGAATGCTTGAAAGTCCTCTATTCCACTGAATGACCATATTTTCCCCTGAAACAAAATACTCAGTTTTGCTGGGTAGGTGACCCTTGGGTTCATTCCCAGTTCTTTTGCCCTCTGGAATATCGTATTCCATGCCCTTCAATCCCTCAGTGTAGAAGCTGCCAGGTCCTGGGCTATTCTGATTGTGTTTCCACAATATTGAAATTGTTTCTTCCTGGCTGCTTGTAGTATTTTCTCCTTGATCTGGGGATTCTGGAACCTGGCTATAATATTCCTGGGAGTTTTCTTTTTGGGATCTTTTTCAGGAGGTGATCGGTGGATTCTTTCAACCTCTGTTTTGCCCTCTGGGTCTAAAACATCAGGGCAATTTTCCTTGAGAAATTCTTGAAGGGTGATTTCTAGGTTCTTTCTTTGATCATGGCTTTCAGGTAGCCCAATAATTTTTAAATTATCTCTCCTGGATCTATTTTCCAGGTCAGTGGTTTTTCCCATGAGATATTTCACATTGCCTTCTACTCTTTCATTTGTTTGGATCTATTTAACAGCGTCTTGATTTCTCATGAAGTCATTAACTTCCATTTGCTCCAGTCTAATTCTGAAGGAATGAATCTCCTTAGTGAGCTTTTGAGATTCTTTTTCCCTCTGGCAAATTCAGCTTTTTAAGGCATTCTTCTCCTCATTGCCCTTTTGGGCCTCCTTTGCCATTTGAGTTAGTCTAATTTTTAGCATGTTATTTTCCTCAGTCAGGCTGTTGACTCTCATTTCATACTTTTCCTGCATCCTTCTCATTTCTCTTCCCAATTTTCCTCCACTTCTCTTATCTGCTTCTTAAGGTCCTCTATGGCCTGTAACCCACTCATATTTTCCTTTGGGGCTTTTGGAACAGGATTTCTGACCTCACAGTCCTCCTCCTGTTCCCTGCTTCGATCCTCTTTGCCCCCAAAATAGGAGTCTAATGTTGCATTTTTCTGTTTATTTTGTTTCCTTTGCCTAGGCATGTTGCCACTTAATTACTTGACTTTTGGGCTTGTTGCCACAGCAGGACTCTGCCACCAGACAGGGGGGCTCCCGTCCTGAACGTTGGGGTCTTCACAACTTCTGGTTCTGGCAAGTTGGATGCCCACCCCAGACCTCCCCCCAGATCACAATCCAGAACCAAGCAGGTTAAAGCAAGAGCAATTAACCTCCAAGACTGATTGCTGGATCTCCCTACAGTTCACAGGCCAGGAGCTGATGCTTCCACTGAAGCTGCAAAATGGCAAGTGTCTCCTCAGCGGCTTTTAGCCCCCAGGGGAGGAAGCCGACGTGTTCCCCAAATACTGTCCCAAAGTCCATAGGTCACTAACTTCTTACTTTGTCCTACGCATGTCTGTGTTGTTAATTCTGGAATCGCCACAGCTGCTGGTGTTCTGGGGTCCCTCCAGCTAGCTGCGCTGGGGTTAAAACCAGGGCTCACGTGGACCTGGGCTCGGCTCTCCATACTGGGCTGTTGGCTCCCAGAGTGCTGCGCTGGCCCTCCCTGCAGGGCTGCTGGGCTGTTGTCAGCGGGTGGTCAGCTTCTCTGTGTCGTTCTGTGGGTTCTGGGGCTCCAGAAGTTTTTACATGGTTTGGAAGAGGTCTGGTGGGAGAGCACCTTGGAAATGCTGTTTCTACTCCACCATCTTGGCTCCACCCTCCCCCAACTTTCTTATAGGGCAAGATGGATTTCCATACCCAAATATCTGTATATATTATTTCCCAGTTGCATGTAAAAGACAATTGTTTTTTTTTTTTACATTTGTTTTTAAAACTTTGATTTCCAGATTCTTTCCCTTCTTTCCTCCTCACCCACCCCCACTGGGAAGATAAGCAATTCAATATAGGTTATAAATGTGTAGTTATGAAAAACATTTCCATAGTAGTTATACTGTGAAAGACTAACTATATTTCTCTCCATCCTATCCTTAGGATCCTATCCACCCCACTTACTCTATTTTCTACTTTGACCCTGTCACTTTTCAAACATATGTGCTTCTAACTACTCTCTCCCCCAATCTTCCCTCCCTTCTATCAGCCCCCCTCTTATCCTCTTCCCCCCTACTTTCTTGTTGTGTAAGATACCCAAACAAGTGTGTATATTATTCGCTCCTTAAGCCAAATTCAGTGAGAGTAAAGTTGACCCATTTCCTTTTACCTTCCTGCTCTTCCCCTTCATTATAACAGTTTTCTATTGACTCTTTTATATAAGATAATTTACTCTATTCTGTCCCTTTTACATGGTTTGGAAGAGGTCTGGTGGGAGAGAACCTTGGAAATGCTGTTCCTACTCCACCATCTTGGCTCCACCCTCCCCCAACTTTCTTCTCTCATTATATTCCTCTCTCACCTCTTAATTTTATTTTTTAGATATCATCCCTTCCTATTCAACTGATCCTGTGCCCTCTGTCTATGTATACCTGTACACACACACACACACACACACATATATATATATATATACGCACTCACAAATGTATTTATACACACGTACACCCTCCTATACATACATATATATTCCCTTCAACTATCCTCATACTGAAAAAAGTCTCATGAGTTACAATTATTGTTTTTCCATGTAGGAATGTAAATAGTTCAACTTTAATAAATTCCTTATGATTTCTTTTTCCTGTTTACCTTCTCATGAGTCTCTTGCTTCTTGTATTTGAAAGTCAAATTTTCTGTTCAGCTCTGGTTCTTTCATCAAAAACTCTTGAAAGTCCTCTATTTCATTGAAGGACCATATTTTACCCTGAAGCATTATACTCAGTTTTGCTGGGTAGGTGATTCTTGCTTTTAATCCTAGCTCCTTTGTCCTCTGGAATATCATATTCCAAGCCCTTCAATTCCATAGTGTAGAAGCTGCTAGATCTGATTATGTTTTTGTGATTTTTCCACAGCACTCAAATTGTTTTTTCCTGGCAGCTCATAATATTTTCTACTTGACCTGGGAACTCTGGAATTTGGCTATGATATTCCTAGGGGTTTTCTTTTGGGGATCGTTTGCTTTTTTTTTTTTTTTTTTTGCTTTTTTTTTGGAGGGCAATTGGGGTTAAGTAACTTGCCCAAGGTCACACAGCTAGGTTTTTGTTTGTGTGTGCTTTAAGTGTCTGAGGCCAGATCCGAACTCAGGTCCTTCTGACTCCAGGGCCCGTCGGCCCTACTCACTGCACCACCTAGCTGCCCCTGGGGATCTTTTTCAAGAGGTGATTGGTGAATTCTTTCAATTTCTATTTTACCCTCTGGTTCTAGAATATCAGAGCAATTTTCCTGGAGAATTTCTTGCAAGATGGTGTCTAGGCTATTTTTTTGATCATGGCTTTCAGGTAGTCCAATAATTTTTAAATTATGTCTCCTGGATCTATTTTCTAGGCCAGTGGTTTTTCCAATGAGATATTTCACATTTCTATTTTTTTTCATTTGTTTGGATCTGTTTTATAATATCTTGATGTCTCATAAAGTCATTAGCTTCCATTTACTCTAATCTAATTTTGAAGGAATTATTCTCTTCAGTGAGTTTTTGAAATTCCTTTTCCATCTGGGCAATTTGACTTTTTAAGGCCTTTTTCTCCTCATTGCCTTTTTGGGTCTCTTTTGTCGTTTGAGTTGGTCTATTTTTTAAGGTGTTATTTTCTTCAGAATTTTTTTGGGGGGGGTCTCCTTTAGCAGACTGTTGACTCACTTTTCATGATTTTCTTGCATCATTCTCATTTCTCTTTTCAATTTTTCCTCCACTTCTCTTACTTGATTTTCAAAGTCCTTCTTGAGCTCCTCCATGGCCTGTAACCAGCTTATATTTTTCTTGGAAGCTTTTGATGCATGAGTTTTGATTTCATTGACTTCTTCTTGTTCCATAGTTTGATCCTTTTTGTCCCCAAAAAGGATTCTATGGTCTGATTTTGCTTCCTCTGCTTGCTCATCTTGCCAGCCAATTACTTGACTTTTGAGCTCTTTGCCATGGTAGCTCTTCTTCCAGAATGGAGAGAACTGTGTCCCAAATTGCTGGAGTTTTTGCAAATGGGGTCTGAGAAGGGAGCCCTCTCTACAGACACCCCAAGCTCTGGTACACTGCTACACACCCCAGTAACACCACCCAAGACTGCAATCCAGATCCAAGCAAGTCAAAGCAAGAGCAATTACCCTCTGAATGGTCACTTGGTCCCCCTCCAATCTGTAGGCCAGGAGCTCTGGAGGCAGCCAAGGGGCAGCAGCTGCAGCTGCTGTGTGTCCTCCACCTCTTGCCCAGGGGGCAGGGGCTGAACTGCACTCTTCCAACACTCAGTTCCAAAAGAGATCCCCACTGACCTTTTACTTTCTCTTTGGCGTTTATGGGGTGGGAAGTCTGGAAACTGCCACAGCTGCTGGTGATTCACTCTCCTGAAATCTGCTCTGGCTGGTCTGGATTGCAGGTTGGGGCCACCCAGGGCACCGGGTGGTTCACATGGGACTGTGCACAGCTCACAGCTCAGTGCCATAGACCTGTCCTGTCGGCCTGCCAGGCTGGCTTCAGCAGTAGATTTGTTTCTCTCTGTCACTTTGTGGGTTCTGTAGCTCTAAATTTTGTTTCAAGTCATATTTTGCAGGTATTGGAGGTAGTTGGAGCTGGAGCCCAGCAGAGTTCCTGTTTTTACTCCACCATCTTGGCTCTGCCCCCATATGACTATTCTAACAAAGTTGGAGTATAAAAGAAACTTAGTTAGGGCAGGGAAGTGAACAACAGTCTACTGCTATCCATAGAAACTCAGGTGGTGAAGGAAGCAATTGAAGCAATAAAGATGTTTTTCACTGTCTTTCTGTGCTCAGAAATATATCAGCACCCTAGAGCATACATGGAGGAAGATGACTTTTGCATTCAAAAAGCTTACAATGTAGTTGGGGTGGACTAGAAATGGACGTGTAAAATCATAGGGCAAGACATACATAGCAGTATAGATGGTTAAAGACATACATAGCATAGATGGTTAAAAACCCATTACAAAGTGGTTTGTTACTAAATATTCACTCAATAAATATTTATATCCTACCATGTGAAGATTATTGTCCTAAGTCTAGGGGAGAATGCATGGTTAAATAAGACATTCTCTAATTTAACATTTAAGTTCAAAATGAATGAATCCCTTGTAAGGGAGGTCTCATGGGGGAACAGGAAGGAGAAATCATGGGTCTTGAATAGTCATGAAGACTTCACAGAGAAGGCCTGAATTGGGTCTTAGAGGATTTGAATATGCAGAGAGGCAGAGAGGAGACATTCCTGGTTGTGTGTGTGTAAGCCAAGAAGAGAATGTGAAAAGGTGAGTCTTGACCTGGGGGATTTAGAAAGAGTGAGGAGGGCGTGGGCATTTCAGGAGGTTAGTTGGGGGCAGCAGGAGCTCCAAAGGCATGGAAAGGGTGCCATCCTATAATTTTTTTCTAATTTTCCCTCACAGTTCCCCTAAGACATTATATGTTCCATGCCCTACAAAGCTAAATTCCTTTGAGAAGCTACTTTTTCCTTCAGTTTTTCATTCCATATCAACAAATATTTATCAAACACTTACTATGTACAAAGCATTGTGTGGAAGATATGACAATACGCAGCTTAAAACATACTAGGATGGTCTACTGGCAGGATGTGAAAAAGAGTCTAAAACATATATTCCAGATTTCCCTATTTCTTCAGTTATGGGTAGAGTGCTGTACTTAGCTTCAGGAAGCTGTTTCAGTCTCACTTCTGATGCTAACAGTGTAACCCAAGGTAAGACATTTAGACTCTCTGAGCCTTAGTTTCCTCCTCTGTAAAATAAGGATACTGTCTGTAGTACCTGTCTCACCAGGTTGTTGTAAAGCTCAAATATGATCAGGGGTGTTAAATACTTAGCAAAAATAAAGTGGTCTCTATGTAGGAAGGCCAATGTAAGCTTACAATATATCTAAAAATCAACCAAGAATAAGACCTTGACAAAGTAGTGCTCAGTCTTTCAAGAAGCTCAAAATAAGTTATTTACACAGATTTAGGAAGCAAAAAGTAACAGAGTTTTTGATTTACACCTCTTCCACTGCTCCCCACTCTTTTTCTCTCTGTTTCCACTCTGCTTCCTTAGTGGACTTAGTATCAAGGCAACACTTGCCTGATGAGGGTAGGAAGCTTATAGACCAAACCTCTCCTTCCTCCTTCTTCTCCTGTCTCTGTGATACAGAAACCAAGAGAGGCTGAGGCCATTATCAGGACCACTGACATCTTCCTGCAGCTCAAAGATCCCACTCCTCCAGTGGGGGCAGAGGGTATGTGACCTGAGTAGTGACAGCCCATCCTCCACCCTGCCGATTCATGCTTACTTCCTACCTGCTACCTCAGAGAAATCTTTTATTCCCATCCCAGCCCTCCTAGACTCCTCTCTCCCTTCAGCTATAATAACTTACTCCAGGAAAGTGTTCCTCCAAAGTGGCATGATCCTACTTCAGGCAATTAGATTCCTAGAGGTCTTGAAGTCTAGGTTTTTGCCTTAATGATCTAACTCCTAGCCCCAGGTAAACACTCCCTTGAACATGATTAGTTCAGATACCTCCTTACCACTTCTTGGATGATGGGGTCACTGGGTCAAGGGACTGAGACCTCTTTACTAGAAATGTCCATTCTGGTGAAACCAGGGAGGTCATATTCTAAAAGATTGAGGGCTCAGATTTGGTTCAGGGCTTGCTTTTCTTTCCTAGAAGTTCAGGAACAATCAGCCTGATCCCAGGCTAGTTGAACAAAACTGCCTGCTATTTTTACATCAAAGATTCCCAGCATGGTGATTATGTACAATTTGTGATGTTTCTAGCCAAGACAACTAGAGATCCCACTTTGAGTTTTGTGATATATCCCCTGGTCCAGACTGAGTGCCCAGTCTAGGCCAGTACTTCTCTGCCCTAGCATCAGTCAAAAATGAAACTATTTTTGCTAGGTTGAATACTTTCATGAATAGTTTGTAAAGAACTGTGATTTGGTGTCATCTTCCTGAAAAAAAAAATCTAGAATTATACCACAAGAGGTATGAAACTATACCCTTTGTTTCAGTTATTATACTGCTAAAACTATGACTTAGGGATATTATTGAAAGTAAAAGAACATAACTGAAAATGAATAATTTTATTATGTAAAATTTTAAAAAGATTTTGCATAAACAAAATTGATGTAGTTAAAATTGGAAAAGAAATAGGTAATGGGGAAAAATCTTTGAGGATGCTTTCTTTGATAAAGATCTCATTTTCAAGATATATAAGGAACTGATTCAAATTCAGAAAACTAAGAACCATTCACCAATAGATCTGTTTTCAACAGATTTCAACAACCATTTGGAAAAAAATACTTTAAATCACTAAAAATTAAAGATACAAATTAAAGCAACTCTAAGGTTCCACATCACACCTCTCAGATGGGCAAATGTGACAAGAAATGAAAATGACCCATGTTGGAAGGACTATGGGAAAAGAGGAAACTTGAAGCCCAGTTGGTGAAGCTGTAAACTAGTTCACCCATTCTAATTCCCAAAAGTTACTTAACTGCACATTATCTTGATCCAGAAATGCCACTACTAGGTCTATCCCCACTCCCCTCTTTTCCCAATCAAAGAAAGAAGAAAAAGACCCACATGTACCAAAAAATTTATTTATAGTAGCTCTTGTTATAATAGTGCAAAACTGGGAACTAGGGGAGTCCCCACCTATTAAGGGATGGTTAAACAAATTGTAGCATACTAATATAATGGTATATTATTACACTGTAAGAAATGACTAAATAGACAATTTCAGAGGAGACTGGAAAGACTGAACTGATGCAAAGTGAAAGTGAGCAGAACCAGGAGAACAATTCATATACCAGAATCGTGGTGGGGGGAAGTGAGTGGGGAAAGAAACTTGAAAGACTTTATCAATATAATAACAATCCAAAATTCCAAAGGATTAAAAATGAAATATGCTGCCACCTTTTGTCAAATAGATGATGGATTTAAAATGCAAAATGAGACATACATTTTTGGAGATGACCAATGGGGGAAATTGTTTTGCTGCACTCTTTATATGTACTAATATAGAAATTTCTTTTGCTAAACCACCAGTACTTATTGTGAAAGGTTTTGTTTTGTTGTTGCCTTGGAGGGGGGAGGTTAGTGAGAGGGAGGAATAATAAATGATTGTAAAAATATATTTAATTTTTAAAAACTTTAACAAAAGAACAAGAACAAGAAACTAATCTAGTCTAAAGTCGCAATTTTATACTTGAAAAACCTAGGAGTTCCAAAAGAAGAGACTTGTCCAACCTGCCTAATACCTCAGTGATGGAGTTGGCATGAGAACTTGGGAGAAGAGAGATACTCTACCTTCCTTCGTTTCCTTAGTACTATTTTACGCAAATTACACGTAAAAACAATTTTTAACATTTTTGAAAAAAAAACGTGAGTACCTAATTCTCTTTCTCCATACCTTCTCTCTCCCCTCCCCAAGAACTTAAGCAATCTGATTTAGGTTATACATATGCAATCATGTAAAATGTATTTCAATATCAGTCATTTTGTGGAAGAAAACTCAGGAAGGAAGGAAGGAAGGAAGGAAGGAAGGAAGGAAGGAAGGAAGGAAGAAAAGGAGGAAGGGAACAAGGGAGGGAAGGAGGGAGAGAGGAAGGAAGGGAGAGAGGGGGAAAGAAAGGGGGGAAGAAAAAAAGAAAGAAAGAGAAAGAGAAACAATAAAAATAAACCTTTCACAATAAGTACTGATGTCCTAGCAAAACACTTTTCTACATTAGTCATGTACAAATATGTATATCTCATTTGGGATTTTAAGTCCCTCACCTTCCTGGCCATGTTGTTTTTCAGTTGTGCCTGACTCTTCATGATCCCATTTGGGGTTTTCATGGCAAAGATACTGGAGTGGTTTGCCATTTCCTTCTCCAATTCATTTTACAGATGCTCTGTTTGGCATTCAAATTTGGCATTCAGGTTTGGGATATAATTTTTTTAAATTTTGTATTTTTTTTGGTAGGGGGAAGGCAGGGCAATTGGGGTTAAGTGATTTGCCCAAGGTCACATGACTAGTAAGTGTCAAGTGTCTGAAGTTACATTGAACTCAAGTCCTCCTGATTCTAGGACTGGTGCTCTATTCACTGTGCCATCCAGGAAAACAAGGTTAAGTAACTTGCCTAGCATCACACAGCTAGTGAGTAATTGAGGTTAAATTTGAACTCACAAATGTTAGTCTTTCTGACTTCAGGTCCTGCACTCTATCCATCGTGCCATCTAGCTATCCTCCAAACTGTCCTGACCTGGGAAACCACTCCACTGCTCTAAAACAGATTTTGAGGCATTATTCCAAGGTTATTTGGAGTGGAATTTGGGAGTGTTCAGGCAAGTTTCTGCTTTACTCCCTCTTGACTCTCAAAGTCCATCTTCCTTCCTTCTTTAAGAGAGGACATGTGTAGTTCCAGATCCTCTTTTGGGAGAAATTTGGAGAGAGAAAAAAGGTGTGAATGGAAGCTGTGAATGTGTAAAGGTGCCTGTACCTCAATATGTCTCTAATTTTCAGATTGCCCACTAAAGACTTTGGGAAATTTTTCCCTTGAGTCTTTTTCCCAATTGAGTTGAGATATCTTTCTTCCAATGGGAGAGATCATTCACTCTATATATTGTCTGGTATTTTCTAGTCTATGTAAATCCTCTGATTTCTATTTGCCCCCTGTTTGGATAATGAATTTACTCCTTATTTATTATGTGTAATGATTTTGTGTAAATGTAATGATTTGTGGGGTAAGGAACCAAGCAGGAACAAACTTTTGGATAGAGGCAGCACTACTTTTTCCTTTAAGGCATAATGACTCAGAAAACAATATGATTTTTAAAAACCCCCAATAATTTCCCATAGACTAGTGATATTTAGAGTGGGAATGGATATAATTCTGTGTCCTGTGTCCACCCTCTGAGGAGAGCAGAGTGACCAGGCTTGTCCCCCTCTCTTCAATTTCCTTCCAGGCAGGAATTAAAGTCTTTCTTGAAGAGGTGGGTGAGATTCCAGAGATACCTATAAATGTCTTATTTTAGGCAGCATTTATATAAATCTGTATGGACATACACATAACCTATATGGGAACACACACACATACTTCACTTTAATGCCATATTCAAATGAGGAGAAGGAGATGAAATGCAAAGAATACAATCTATGTCTAAAGTCTCTTCTGATTTCTCAACGAAAACTCCTTACTCTCAAAATAAAATCCACTGGCCTCTCCTTCATTACACTATCACTGCTTTTCTCTCTCCATTCTAACTAAGATAAGTTACAATATCCATCACATACCACATGTGAACAACTCTCATACTTCTGGGACCCCTAACATTCCTGCAGAAAGCAATCAATGCTTCCCCTTATGAACTGTTCTGATGGTAGTGAGAGCCTTGGGGCTGTCCATTACACTTTTGGACAGATCTAATCATTAGGAAATTTTTCCTCCCATCAAACCTGAATCTGACTCTCTGAAACTTCTATCCACTGGTGGAAATTCTGCCCTGTGAGACCAAGCTGACCAAGTTCAATTTCTTTTCCACATGATTGCTATTGTGAAAGGAAGCTGGGAAATTTACTCTAACACTTCAAATATCCAGGCTTCCAATGGTGTGTGTGTGTGTGTGTGTGTGTGTGTGTGTGTGTGTGTGTGTATGTAGGGGGGTGAATATCCTCTACCATATGGATTGCAGTCCTTGAATATTTTAGTAGATATTCTCCAGAATTTTTGACTGAAAAAAAGCATTTTCTGATGATAAGAAAATTTTAATAGAATAATAAAAAAGCAAAATGGAGCATTTGTCACTGGGATGGCCAGAGTACAAAGGAATCATGCAATCTTGGATTTTCATAGGCCCCAGGAAGTCATTCTGCTGAGCCCAGACACAATTTGTCAGTAAGGATAGAATTTTTTTATTTCAACCATAGAATGTAAGCTCCTTGAGGACAGTTACTTTTTTGTTTTTGTCTTTAAATCTTGATCTCTGAACACAGTGATTTGTATGTAATAGATTCTGCAAAATATGTCTTTTTAATTGGATTGAACTTCATATAGCATTTTATACTTTCCAAAGGTGTATAATTCAGGGGCGGCTAGGTGGCACAGTGAGTAGATCGTCGGCCCTGGAGTCAGAAGGACCTGAGTTCGGATCCGACCTCAGAGACACTTAACGCACACACAAACAAAAACCTAGCCGTGTGACCTTGGGCAAGTTACTTAACCCCAATTGCCCTCCAAAAAGGCAAAAAAAAATCAAAGGTGTATAGTTCCCATTATTATGGCACTTGATTCTCACAATTTCTCTATGAAGGCATATGTTATCATAATCTCCATTTTATAGGAGAGAAAATGGATTTGGTTTATTCTGAGTTCTAGTTTATTGACCAAAATCATACAGGAATTTCTGACTGTTGGTTCAATGACATTTTCCCAGTATTCAGTGCCTAGGAGTATTGGCCTTGGAGAGTTTAATAGACCACAGCTCTGAATTTTGACCTGTGGCTAGTGTGGGCCATCTCACTGACTGGGTTATTAAACTCTCTAGACTTCATTTTCTTCATCTATAAAATAAGACTATTTAACTTCTAAGGTTTGTCCTAGCTCTAAATCCATGACCCCAAGAACCCCAGGATGTACCCTACCCATTGACACATTTAGAAGAACTGAAAGAGAAGCCAGAAAACTTGGAAAAGGAGAATTGTAAGGAGAGATTAATGATGCATGTATGTATGTCTGTAGTTTTAGCCATAATAGAGGGAGCCCAGATTAGCTTTTTCAGTTTGGAGACTTCCCTTTTTATAATTTTATATGCATCTCCTTAATGGTAAGGGTGCTGATTGGAAGTTTTCTGTGGCAAGAAGGACAGACTAGAGGATTATGGGAGACAGAAGCTTTGGAGAATGAGAATACAGGTGTGTGTGTGTGTGTGTGTGTGTGTGTGTGTGTGTGTGTGTGTGTGTGTGTCTGGAGCTCTGTAAAAAGGAGAGGAAAGAGGGGTCAGATGTAGTCAATGGCAAGTGAAGAACACTGATATCCTGAACTGATAATCAAAAGCGGATGGAGGGTCCTGTGGCTTACTAACCCACTTAAGAAGTGATCATCCAGGAGGGAATTTTGCTGTTTCTATGGCTGTTGCCATATGGAAACCTGGTGAATTTATCCTTTGTCCATTTATTCTCACTCCCCTGTCTCAGTGCTGCCTGGTAAACTGACATCACTTATCTGCTTATCTTTAAATCTTGCCTACTTTTCTGTACTTGTAAAATAGTTTTTTTGTTTTTTTGTTTTTGGCAGGGGGGAAGTCAGGGCAATTGGGGTTAAGTGACTTGCCCAAGGTCACATGGCTAGTAAGTGTTAAGTATCTGAGGTCGGATTTGAACTCAGGTCTTCCTGACTCAGGGCCAGTGCTCTCTTCACTGCATCACCTAGCCACCCCTTAAAATAGTTTTTGCCTCCAGAGGAAGCTAAGCTGATTTTTATTGTATGCTATGGAAGTGTTTACTGCACAATTGGGGAAGGAGAAATGGTTGTTGTAATTATTCTTCCCATTTATATTGTGGCCTTAGATAAAATGCAAAGTCTATATTGAAGTTCTGTCTCTGGAGACACAAAAGTGAGATTCATATTCACTATAATTACTAACTTTTAATTTTGTGATACTGTGACAATCTTCTAGGAAGGACACATCTTTCTGACCTGGTATACTTTGAACTCATGGAACACATTTAAACAGGCTCTTAAAGGATACATTTAAACAGGTTAAATCCTTTCTTAAAGGACAAATGGGTTCTCTCCTCTCTCTGTCTCTGTCTCTGTCTCTCTCTCCCCTTCTCTCTCTCTCTCTCTCTCTCTCTCTCTCTCTCTCTCTCTCTCTCTCTCTCTCACTCTCTCTCTTCCCCCCCCCCCACCGCTTCTCTGTCTCTTTCCATATCTATCTATCTATCTATCTATCTATCTAGGTAGGCTTAGGTGGCTATGAAGCACTTAGAAAGGAGGTCTGTGTTCTGGGAATGTGTTAGAGAAAACTAAAGTGTCTATTAATGAGGCCCTAAACCCTAAACCCTTATATATATATATATATAACTATATAGACATACATATATACATATAGTCACACATACCCCTATCTACATATATTTACATAATGTATGGATACACATATCCATACATATGTAGATCTATATGCATACATATGTCTTAAACATTAAACATTAAAAGGAGAGATAAGGTATCCCTTTGTGGGAGGTCAATTGAGCTACACTTAGAGAAGATCTATGGAAACTGGAGGACCAGATGAATTCTATTGTGGATAACCAAGTTGCCATGACAGAAGAAGTATCAGCTGGCCATTTAATAAGAAAGGGCTATTACTGGTTGCTGGGGATAATTAGGTCACACGACTTTTCTTCATCCCTTCCATGTTTCTCCAAAGGGAGAAAAGGAAAACCCTGATCAGTTTGGATGGGGATGGAAGGATAGAAGGGGAAGACATGGAGAAGAGGAATGGGTTTGAGCAAGAATGAAGAAGGCCTCATGAGAGGAGATAGGGGTGATTGATTACGGAGAAGGCCTTCCTCTGCTCTCTGCATGGTCTCCCCATGTGCTGGGTCTATGTCCTTGGTGATAGAAGATCACTGAGACCTGTGCAGTTTCAATTCTGTGGCTTCATAGAACCAACAGGAATCCTGTTTCTGAATGTCACTCAAAATAGTGGAGAACTGCCTCGTGAAAGCATGTGAGCCAGGGAACCACCACTAGAAAGGGGATAGAGATGTCCAAAGGGAAGTCTGTGCTCTAGGAGTGTGTTACAGTTAATGAGGCCCTAACCCCTGGGACTGATTAGTAGCATTGTAAAGGGTGGTGGCTTTGGAATCAGAAGTCGTGCTCTGCCATTAGCTAACTGTGTTAACTTGGGCAAATCACTTAACTTCTCTGGACCTCAGCTTCCTCATCTAGGTGGATGTGACCTCTATCTACCCTTCTATGCTCCTAAATGGATTTCCTTGCTTTTGGAGCGAGGATCAGCCTCAGATAAGCTTCTAGGGCTTAGGAAAAGCGTGGCTGCATTATCTGGGTTTCCTAGGAAGTTTTCTTGCCATGGGCGTATCTCTAAATGTTCTCAGTGATGTGCTGACTAGTGGGCAGACAGCCATGGAGCAGATCTGATGTCAACAAGTCTCTCTCCCAGGTTTCTTAAACTCTGTAACTCTGCTTGGTATTTCTGTTTGAGGTGGGCTGAGTCTGTGATGATGAGGCTGTTCAGATATAGCCTTGGCTGCATCTCTGATGTGCTGATTGTTCTGAGATCGCCTCATTCTTTTGAGAGAACTTGAAACGTAGCGGTAACAGCGAGAGTGAAGGTGTAGAGGTGAGAGGGAGCACCGCACGTAGGGAAAGTGAATCTCATCATAATAGTGTTCACTGGGCAAAGACACCAGATTTCAGCCTTGACCTTCAATTAAGATGCCCTCAAGGACAGAATCTTGACATGAGGACTGTTTCTGATACATTTCAAAACACTTTCCTCATCCCGTTCTTCAGAGAGTGTCATAGATTGAGTGCTAGAAAATATATTTGGAAATGAACATTTATAAAAGCCTATTCTGTCAGGCTTTTGTCCAGTGGCCACCATGATAACTTGAAGATAGGCTATCTTTAAAGGTTCAATTATGACATATTTTTGGACTAAGTAGAACTGAAACAGTAATGTCTCATTCATTCCAATATTGCTAGTATAGAATTTGGGATCATTCAAACAGGGGGAGGTCGAAGTTCACTTTCGCACTGCTGTTATGAAGAAAAGCCTTATTAAACAAAGGATTAGTGTAAGCAGTAATAGTAATTATTAATCTCCAGGAGTGATGAATATAGAGAAGAATGGAAAGACTTGTAAGGACAGATGCAGAGTGAAGGAAGCAGAGTCATTAAAACGATATAAACAATAACTACAACAATTTTGAAGACTAAGCATTGCTTCAAGAGAAAAGATATGAGAAGACATCCCACCCCAATATTCTTTTATGGAAGTGGGAGGTCCACAAGGGTGGAAAGTTTTCAGTGTATTGAATGGTTTTGCTGGTTTTTTTCTTTCTTTTTTGTCATTTAAAATATTCATGCTTATGTTTAATGGCTCTGGAAGAAGAGAAAGGGAAGGATATGGGGGAAATGTAGGAAATATAAAAACAAATGAAATCAATACAAAGTTGTTGTTTTTCTTTTGTATTTTTGGAGTGGGGGGAGAGCTAGGCAATTGGGGTTAAGTGACTTGCCCAAGGTCACATGGCTAGTGTTAAGTGTCTGAGGCTGGATTTGAACTCGGGTCCTCCTGACTCCAGGGTTGGTGCTCTATTCACTGTGCCACCTAGCCACCCTGAAAATTGTTGTTTTTCAGTCGTTTTTCTGATTTTGTAACCCCATTTGGGATTTTTTTGGCAAAGATGCACTCTTGACTTTTCCCAGGTCACAAGTTGGGAAAGACCAAAATTGGGGGCGGGAGGAGGGTGAGAACCAGCAGGGCTACTTTTGCAAGTGTTTCATTGCCTTGGTGATGGTGTCTTAAGGATGCTAAAGGATAAAATTATCAAAAGGGAAAGAATGAAATTCTTCAATGTCTACCAGTTGTGGACTTGCTATCCCAATCTTGTATTTTTTATATCCATTCAAGAAAAGTCTGGGATCCTGATAGACCTACTCCCCTCCTCCCCCCACCCCAACCAAGATCCTCTCAAGAGGGAGAAGGTAGCATATTCTCAGAAGAATAGAATCACTCACATTCACATAAGCCCTAGTAAGTACTTCAAATTCTTCCTATCCATTGAGGTTTGCCTGTTCTTAGACCCATATTGCTATCTTGAGTCTCTGAACCTGAACCAGGGGAAGATGTTGTTCTTGTATTGGTCTCCTTGTCCTGTTTCCAGGTTCCCATCTCTTGAGTTCTCTGGATTGGGTAGGGGGGAACTGATAGAGAGGCTGAAAGCCCAGAAAGATCATTCCCCCCCTGATCTATCTATTAATTTATTCCCAAAGCCCTGACTTACCTCTGGACCCAGACTGTGAATTCCTGTTTGTTTCCACCACAGTGAACTCTGTGATTCCTCACATTTGGTGCTGGTCTGAATTGGTCATTTATCTTGTTTTGCATTTTGTTGCTCATTGGAAGGGGATCCTGTAGATGGAAGGAGGCTGATGTTTTCTTAATGTAAGGGGGTCAGGAGAGCAAAATCTAACATCATTAGATTGAAAGGGATGCCTGGAGGATGTGACTCTAGACAGGGCTGCATCTACTCTACCATTATTCTGTCTTGTTTTAAAAGATCAGAGGGTTACATTTCAGTATTCCTGGATCTTGTAGATATGAATGGTGCCCCAGTCTTTTACTGGTCAAAGGAACACGCAACTCTCCCTCACACATCCTGATACTCCCTCAGAAGAAATGAATAATGAAGCTCAATGGCTTGCCCAAGGCGCCATGGAAAAAAGACGTGCATCATCTTAATGGTACCTTTGTAGATGTCTGGCTAGATCTGTGGGTCTCTTCCTCGTGAACTCTCCCACAAGTACTGTATGTAAGCTATTCCTGGCATGTTCCACAGTACAAAAACACGGTCCATCTTCGCTAGGAGACATGGAGAGGTTGAAAAGTCAAGCCCATTGGAACAAACGTTGGGTTTGGAGGTGAGTCAAGTGCTTATGCAAGTCTGAGATCTCCCTCAGAGAAAGTCAGTAACACAAGTAAAACACACACAGTATGAGGGGATTTGGAGATAAGGATAAAAAGAGAACAAGATCTTTCCCCAGTACATACCGTCTTTATGGGAAGGGCTGTATTTATTGTGCAAGTCAGTATGTGCCCTTACAGGGAGGGGATCTACTGCAAGGGCTTCATCACCTGGGATAACCTTTGGTGGGGTTTCAGAGATGTGCTTCTAAGGCTAGGTCAGGAAGAGGGAGCTGGGTTTCTGTTCTGGATAGCATTAGACATGAGAGTCTACCCGGAGGCAGTGTGATACAGTGGAAAGAGCACAGGCTCCTAGTCAAAGGAACTGGTTTCAAATCTTGATATTCATGACCTGTGGGAACTTAGGTAAGTCACTTGACTTGAGGGAGTCGGATTAGATGACCTATAGGGCCTCGTCTCGGTCTAGGGTTATGACGATTTAAACTTGCAGGGACCAAGGCAATTCTCTAACACTCGAAGCTGCAAAACAATTGCAAATTTGCATGGGTAAAGAAACTTTTCTCTCTAGGAAGCTCCTTATGCCCCTGAGATCATGAATCCAGTGAGGAAACAGAAACAAGAGCCATTGGGACTCTGCTGCTCAGTGGTTACTGTGAGGGAAGCTGGGACTGGAAACTGATAATTTAGGCAGAAAATATGGGAAGTCTATGCCTCCGTTAGTACCAGAAGAGGAAGAGATAACTGGAAAGATATATTCATTTAGAAAGGTATCCTTTACAAATTAAAATTTAATTATATCTTTTGTTTCTACATCCTTTATAACTGCCTCCTTGTATTCATTTGCTTCCCTTTCCCAGAGAGCACCTATAACAAGAATGTGGCATTGAGGTGGCATTCTAGATAGAGCACAGAACTTGGAATCAGGAAAACCTGAGTTCAAATACTGCCCCAGACACTTACTAGATGTGTGACCATGGGCAAGTCACTTAACCTCTGCCCTGTCTCCCAGGTTATTGTGTGGATCAAGTGAGTTAACATTTGCAAAAGCTCTTTGTAAACTTAAAAGTGAGATTTAAATGCTAGATAGTAATGATGATGATAAAACAAAAAGAAAGTAGGAGAAAAAAATGTTGATGCTATATGCAATATACCAGCCCTGTGAACCCTGACCTCTGCCAAGGAGTGACAGAGACATGTCTGCTCATACCTCTTCTTTAGTACCAAGTTTGTTCTTAATAGTTCTTTAACATCAGTTTTGTTTGTTTTGTGGTTGTTCTTTCCACTTACATTGTTGTAGCTATTGTGGATTGATTTCCTGCTTCTGCTTGCCTTACTTTGCAGTTGTCCATCATATTCATTCTTTTTTTTTTTAAACAAATGCTTTATTAACTTCTGTTTTACATCATTCATTTCCACCAGATTTTGAGTTACAATCATTTCCCCCCATTATTCCCCTACCCAACCTCCCAGAACAGTCATCCCACAAGATATCGCTTCCTCCAATCTGCTCTCTCCCATACCTTCTCCCATACCCCCATCGACTTTTCCATTAGAGGAAGGTGAGTCTTTGCATCCCAATGCCTGCACATCTTATCTCCCTATTACAAGCAAAAGAGTATTAATATTAGTATTTATATATATTTGAAACATTTAATGTTACGACCTCAAATTTCAGATCCATTTCCTTCCTCCCTTGTCACCCATTCCTTCTTGGGAGATAAGTAATTCAGTATATGTTGTACATGTCTAGCTATGCAAAACATTATCATGGTAGATATATTGTACAAGGCTGCTTACAATTCCCTCCCACTCATCCCACTCCCCACCTGGTCCATTCCCTACATGATCCTGTCCCTCTTCTATAGTGGGTACTTCCAACCTCCCCTCTCCCCAAGGATGCCCTCCCATCCATCTTCCCTCCTCTCATCCCCCTTCCCCCTATCCTGCTGCAGGTTGAGATATCCCATTTAGTATGTATGTCATTTTCTCCTTGAACCAAATTCAATGTGAATGTGGTTTTGCCTTTTTAGCCTTCCTTATTCTCCCCCTCCTTTGCACCCACTTCCCCTACATGAGATAGTTTACCCTACCATGTCTCTCCCCATCTCCTCTTGCCACTGTCTTCTCTCACCTCATAATTTCATCCCTTGAGTACTCTCCCTTCCCAACAAAATCAACCTATGCCCTCTATCCATATATAACTGTAACTATATACACACACATTCACATATGTATTCATATGACCACACACCCTTCTTCCATTATTTTCATAGTGAGAAAGATATCATCAGTCCCAGTTATTGCTTTTCCATATAGGAATGTAAATAGTTCAACTTTGATAAGTTCCTTTTGATTTCTTTTCCTGATTACCTTCTCAGGCATCTCTTCCTTCTTGTGTCTGGATGTCAAATTTTCTATTCAATTCTGGTTTTTTCCTCAAGAATGCTTGAAAGTCCTCTATTCCACTGAATGACCATATTTTCCCTGAAACAAAATACTCAGTTTTGCTGGGTAGGTGACCCTTGGGTTCATTCCCAGTTCTTTGCCCTCTGGAATATCATATTCCATGCCCTTCGATCCCTCAGTGTAGAAGCTGCCAGGTCCTGGGCTATTCTGATTGTGTTTCCACAATATTGAAATTGTTTCTTCCTGGCTGCTTGTAGTATTTTCTCCTTGATCTGGGGATTCTGGAACCTGGCTATAATATTCCTGGGAGTTTTCTTTTTGGGATCTTTTTCAGGAGGTGATTGGTGGATTCTTTCAACCTCTCTTTTGCCCTCTGGATCTAAAACATCAGGGCAGTTTTCCTTGAGAATTTCTTGAAGGGTGATTTCTAGGTTCTTTCTTTGATCATGGCTTTCAGGTAGTCCAATAATTTTTAAATTGTCTCTCCTGATCTATTTTCCAGGTCAGTGGTTTTTCCCATGAGATATTTCACATTGCCTTCTAATCTTTCGTTTGGATCTGCTTAACAGCATCTTGATTTCTCATAAAGTCACTAGCTTCCATTTGCTCCAGGCTAACTCTGAAGGAATGAATCTCCTCAGTGAACTTTTGAGATTCTTTTTCCATCTGGCAAATTCGACTTTTTAAGGCATTCTTCTCCTCATTGCCCTTTTGGGCCTCCCTTGCCATTTGAGTTAGTCTATTTTTTAAGGTGTTGTTTTCCTCAGTCAGGCTGTTGACCCTCATTTCATACTTTTCCTGCATCCTTCTCATTTCTCTTTCCAATTTTTCCTCCACTTCTCTTATTTGATTTTTTAAAGTCCTTCTTAAGGTCCTCTATGGCCTGCAACCCGCTCATGTTTTCCCCTGGGGCTTTTGGAGCAGGACTTCTGACCTCACAGTCCTTTTCCCGCTCTATGCCCCCAAAATAGGAGTCTAGGGTTGCATTTTTCTGTTTCCTTTGCCTTGGCATGTTGCTGCTTAATTACTTGAGTTTTGGGCTTGTTGCCACACTATGGCTTTAAGGCCAGATAGGGGAATTTTCGTCCCGAACGTGTTGGGGGCAACTTCCGTTTCTGGCAAGCTGTAAACCCACCCACGACTTCCACCCTAGATCACAATCCAGATCCAGGGAGGTTAAAGCAAGAGCGATTACCCCCCCAAGACTGATCGCTGGATCTCCCTACAAATTTGCATGCTGGGAGAGGGAGCTGCCTCTGAAAACTACAAAATGGTGTTTGTCCTCAGGGGCTTCTAGCCCCCAGGGGAGGGAGCTGACGCATTCCCTAAATACAGGTCCCAAAGTCCATAGGACACTAACCTCTTACTTTGTCCCAGGCAAGTCTATGTTGATAGTTCTGGAGTCGCCACAGCTCCTGGTGTACTGGGGTTCCTCCAGCTGGCTGCTGGCCCTGCCGCCCTGGGGCTAAAACCTCGGCTCATGCGGACCTGGGCTCGGCTCGGCTTGGCTCCTGCGCTCTGCGCGCTGCATGCTGCCAGGTCCCAGACCACTGCGCTGGTCCTTCCTGCAGGGCTGCTGGGCTGTCCTCAGCGGGAGTTTAGCCTCTCTGTGTCGTTCTCTGGGTGCTGGGGCTCCAGAAGTTGTTCAGAGTCCCCTTTTACATCGTTTGGGGGGAATGTGGGGGCAGAGTGGCTTGGATGAGCTGTTTCTACTCCGCCATCGTGGCTCCGCCCCCCATCATATTCATTCTTATAGCACAGTATTATTCCATCACATTCACATACCAAAATTTGCTTAATCATTCCTAATCGATGAATATCTACTTTGATTCCAATTCTTCATTACCACAAAAAGGGCTGCTACAAATATTTTCCTGAATATGGAGCCTTTCTTGCCAAAGATTTCCTTGCCATATCTATATGCCTAGCAGTAAAATAACTGGGTGAAAGGATGTGGACAATTAAGTTACTTTATCTGAATAATTTCAAATTCCTTTCCAGCTTGGTTGTAGCAATTCTTAGCTCTCCCAACAATACATTTGTGCACTTGTATTTTGAAAATACCTCCAAAACGGACTTCCCATCTTTTGTTGTCTTTGCTAATTTGTTGTGCGTGAAGGTGAAACCTCATGATTGTTTTAATTTGTATTTGTCTTATTAGTAATGATTTGAAGCATTCTTTCATGTGGTTGCTAATAGTTTATGATTCTTCTTTTGAGAATTGTTTATTTGTAACAAAAGGAGTCCTTTATATCATTTTTTCAAGGGGCCCCAGAATTTAAGCATGGGTTGCTACACCCTCCCCAGTACTCTTCAGGATACATCACCTTCTCCATTTATAGGAAACTGATTATAAATTCCTGAACTTTCACAAAACTGGGAGGTTGGAGATGAACTTCAGGTCCCACAATGTTTCTACAATTTTGAGGGACATTATATTTATTTTTTTTCTTTTCTGGTGTTTGACCTCCCTAGCCTAAGTCCCTTTACATCCTTCTCCCCAATCCTTTTATCTATCATTTACCCTACACTTCGTACTCTATTCCTATCATCAATTAATCAATCAGCTAGTATTTATTATTATTTCTATGTGCCAGGCACTGTGCTAGACAATAGGAATGTAAGTACAAAAAATGTTAGAATCCCTACTTACAATGAGTTTATATTCTCACGGGAGCAACAATTACATATAATATGCATATATACATACTATATATATATATGCATACATATGTCGTTAAATACAAGAAGACATTAGCAGTTGGGGAGATCAGTAAAGGTTTCATTCAGAAAATGGTGCCTAAGCTGTAACTTAATTAAAATTTTAAAATTAATTAAAAATCTGTTCTCTCCCTCTTTCCTCCTTTCTCCCCCAATAAAGCAAGGAAAATAAAATCTCATTTACAGACACATATAATCAAGAAGAACAAATTGCAACAAATTGTCCATGTCTCAAATCCTATACTATGAATCCATTACCTCTATCTTGAGGTAGGTTGTATGTTTCATAATGAGTCCTCTAGAATTGTGGTTGGTCCTTAGTGTTGACCAGAGTTCTAAAGACTGTCAAAGTTGATTGTCTTTACAATATCATTGTTATCATCCAAATCTTTCTCCTGATGTAGCTTACTTCATTTTGCATCAGTTCATAAAAAGTCTTTCTTGAATTCCCTGAAACTATGCCCTACATAATTTTTCCTTTTTGAAGCACAATAACTCTCTCATATTAACATACCATAATTTGTTCAGGAATTATCTAATTAATGGACACTCCCTCGGTTTCCATTCTTTGCCACTATAAAAAGAATTGTTATCAATATGCTTGCACATATGGGTCCTTTACCTCTTTCTTTGATGTCTTGAGGGTATAGACCTGGTAATAGTACCAATGGGTCAAGGATACAGACAAGTTTAATATCTTTGAGAACATAGCTTGAAAACATTTTCTACAATGGCCAGACCATTTTATAGCTCCACCAATAGTGCATTAATGTAACTGCATCTCCACAGCTTCTCCAGCATTTGGCATTTTTCATTTTTGTCAACTTTGCCTATTTGATGGGTGTGAGGTGGAACTGCAGAGTTGTTTAAATTGTGTTTCTTTATTGTTGATTTAGAACATTTTTTCAATATGGTTACTAGATTTCTTCCTCTGAAAACTGCCTATTTATATGCTCTGACCATTTATGAATTTAAATCAGTTCCTTATATATCTAAGAAATTAGACCTTTATCAGAAACACTTGCTACATAGACTTTCCCCCATCTATCTGAATCTCCTAATTTTAGCTTTGTTGGTTTTGTTTGGGCAAAACTTTTCATTTATGTAATCAGCATTGTCCATTTTACCTTCTGTCATCCTCTGTATCTCTTGTTTGGTCACAAACTCTTCCCTATCCATAGATATGAAAGATAATTTCTTACTCCCTTCATTTATGATGTTACCATTTATGTATGTCATATACCATTTGGAGTTTATCTTTGTATATGTGAGATTTTAGTCAATACCTAGTTTCTACCACACTACTTTCCAATTTTCCCAACAGGTTTTTATTTTTTTGGGGGGGGGATATAGTGACTTCTCCTAATATTCGGGATCTTTGAGTTTATCAAACACTAGGCTACGGTGCCCTGAGCTATATCTTAAAAGAAAAGAGGTAGAGGTAAGAAGGAAGAGCATTGCAGGTATGTGAGAGAGTCAGTGCAAAGGCATGGAGAAGGAGATGGACTGAAGTGAGTAACGAATAGAGAAAAAACTGGTTTAGCTACTTTTTAATATCTGGAAACAAATGACATTCCATTGGTACAATGGGAACTGTGAAAAATACCTGTTACTATTACATGCAACTTTCAATGTGAATGTGAAAGTGTTCTTATAACAACAATGAATAATTTTGAACAAGGAATGATTGGGAACTGAGAGGTGATATGACCTTTCACTACTTTATGCTTGTCTGAAGTTCATTCTGCATTCTGGCCAGTCTTCTCAATTAATCATTCAAGCATTTATTAAGCACCTACTATGTTCTAGGCTCTGTGCCACAAGCTGAGGATAAAAAGAAAAATTGAAAAAAAAATTTCTGCCCTCAAGGAGCTTATGTTCTTATATGAGGAGAAAATATGCAAGTAAATAGGTGCACACAGTATGCAGAGTTAATAGATTATAACATAGAGAGAAGACATTAGCAGTGGTGACTGAGGGTGGTGGGGCAGGGAGGAGATGGCTCCTGCAGAAGGCAGTAAGTTTCTGTGTGACCTGGGAGATGAGTCTCTGACCCTAAGGGCTTTCTTATCCCAACTGTTCTGGTACTCCTTACTCCTTCTTGAAGGAATCTACTTTTCATGACTCTTAAGAAATACGTTATTTGTTCCATAGGTCCTTTCAAGGTTTTAGTTAGCAGATTAATCCTCTGTTGCTTTTTTAGAGTTTTTCAGCTTGAAAAAATCCTTGTTGCTCTTCTACGATCACATAATTTAGAGATCATATAGTCTAATATCCACTTATTACATTTGGGGAAACTGGAGCCCAGAAATATCATATGACTTGTGCCCAAAGTTTCACAGACTGGGATTCAAAGTCAAGTATTTTTGTTCCATATCTGGTGCTGTTTTAATATTTCATCTGTTTATCACTTGGACGAGTTTAGCAACCTTAATGCCTGTGTGTATACATACATGCACACCTACACATATATATATATATGTTTCTGTATATTATATATAAAAATGTACATATAAAAGACATACACACACAGAGGATATCCTAAAAGTCTTAGTGAAATTTTAAGCTTTAATAACTTCTGAAGTATAAATGCTTCAAACTTTCATAAATCAACATTTGAAAGGTTAATTATTAAAAATTTTAAAATATTGATATCTTTCTTATTAAAATTCAACATAGTAATTGCCTTGTGCTATCCATCACCCTAGCTGATTCTTGACCTTTGTAAAGACTTTCATCAGTTGCTGCTCAGTGACTGAAAAGATTGCATTTGTAATCTTTGTTTTAGGATCATCCAAGTAATGAGATTTTGATGCACATACAATAATTCTGACATGACCTCACAAAAAAAAAAGCTAAAAGGAGATAGATCAGTGACCAAGCTGGCCAAGGAAAGGACCTCCTTTACTGATCCTCTAGTATGAGAAATTGTCATCACAGAAACTATAGCACATGAAATAAAATAAAATACGTTAAAAATTTTAAATGCTATTCAAAATTAACAAAACTACAATGAGACAATATACCAAAATTTATGGGATGCAGACAAAGCAGGGGGAAATGTATATCTCTAAACACTTACATTAATAAAATAAAGAAGGAGCATATCAATGAAATGTGCCTGCAACTAAAAAAAAAAAAAACAACTAGATAAAGAATGAATGAGAAATCCCTAATTAAACACCAAATTGGAACTCCTAAAAATCAAAGGAGAGAATAATAAAATTGAAAGTAAGAAAACCAGTGAACTAATAAATAAAACTAGGAGATGGTTTTATGGGATGTGTGTGTGGGGGGGGCAGATAATAAAACAGATAAACAATTGGTTAATTTGATTTAAAAAAGAAAGAAGAAAACCAAATTACCAGTATCAAAAATAAAAAGGGTGAATTCACCACCAAGGAATAAGAAATTAAAGCAATTATTAGGAGCTATTTTGCTCAATTATATGCCAATAAATCTGACAATCTAAGCAAAATACATGAATATTTATAAAAGTAAATTACCCACATTAACAGAAGAAATTAGAAAAAGAAATAGAACATCTTAGAAAAAGAAATTGAATAAGCTATTAATGAATTCCCTAAGAAAAAATCCCCAGGGCCAGATGGATTCACAAGTGTATTATAACAAATATTTAAAGAGTAATTGATCCCAATGCTATATAAACTTTTTCTGAAAGTAGGCAAAGAATTCTTTTTTTTTCTTTTTTTTTGGAGGACAATTGGGTTTAAGTAACTTGGCCAAGGTCACACAGCTAGGTTTTTTTTTTTGTTTTTTGTGTGTTAAGTGTCTGAGGCCTGATCTGGGCTGAGGTCCTTCTGACTCCAGGGCGCATGCTCTACTCACTGTGCCACCTAGCCACCTCAAAGAATTCTTTAAAACAGAAATGGTGCTGATACTTAAACCAGGAAGAGCAAAAACAGAAAAAGAAAACTATATACCAATTTCCCTAAGGGATATTGATGCAAAAATGTTAAATAAAATGCTAGCAAGAAGATTACAGTAATATGTCCACAAGAACCATACACTATGACCAGATGAGATTTATGCCAGGAATTCAATATACCAGGTTCAATATTAAGAAAACTATCAACCTAACTGACCATATCAATAACAAAACCAACAGAAATCATATGAAAATCTTAATAAATGCAGAAAAAACCTTTGACAAAATACAATACATTCCTACTAAAACACTAGAGAGATTAGGAGTAAATGGAGCTTCCCTTAAAATGATAAATAATATCTATCTAAAATCATCAGCAAGTATTATCTGTAGTGGGGATATACTAGAAGCCTTCCAAATAAGATCAGGAGTGAAGTAAGGATGCCCATCATCATCACTATTATTCAATATTGTACTAGAAATGCTAGCTATAGCAATAGGAGAAGAAAAAAATTGAAATAATAGACTAGGTAATGAGGAAGCAAAACTATTATTCTTTGCAGATTATATGAGGAATAATTAGAAAATCAACTAAAAACTAGTTAAAATAGTTAACAACTTTAGAAAAGTTGTAGGATATAAAATAAACCCATATAATCAGTATTTCTATATATTACCAACAAAGTCCATCAACAAGAGATAGAAAAAGAAATTCCATTTAAAATAACTGCAGACAACATAAAATATTTGGGAGTCTACCTGCCAAGACAAACCCAGGAACTATATGAATACAATTATAAAACACTTTGTACAAATAAAGTTAGATCTAAACAAATGGAAAAATATGAATTACTCATGGGTAGGCCAAGCCAATATGATATAAATAAAAATTCTACCTAAGTTAATTTATTTATTCAATGCCATACCAATCAAACTACCAACAAAAAATATTTTATACAGCTAGAAAAACTAATAATGAAATCCATCTTGAAGAACAAAATGTCAAGACTATCAAGGGAATTAATGAAAAAAAATGTGAAGGAAGGTGGTCTAGTTTTACCAAATTTCAAACTGTATTTTAAAGGGGTAATCCTCAAAATAATTAGGCATTTACTAAGAATAGAGTGTTGAAACAACTCTGAGGTACCACATCTTACTGGTCAGATTGGCTAAGATGACAAAACAGGAAAATGATAAATGCTGGAGAGGATGTGGAAAAATTGGAGCACTAATACATTGCTGGTGGAGTTGTGCACTCATCCAACCATTCTGGAGAGCAATCTGGTACTATGCCCAAAGGGCTATAAGTAATTTCATATCCTTTGACCCAGCAATACCACTTCAAGGGTTGTATCCCACAGATATCACAGAAGTGGGAGGAAGACCCATATGTACAAAAATATTTATAGCAGCTCTTTTTGTGGTGGCAAAGAATTGGAAATTAAGGGGATGCCCATCAATTGGGGAATGGCTGAAAAAGTTGTGGTATATTAATGTAATGGAATACTATTGTGCCATAAGAAACTAAGAGCAGATGGACTTCATATCTACCTTGAGAGGCTTATACGAACTGAGGCTGAGTGAGAAGAGTAGAACCAGGAGACATTTGTACACAATTACAGACAAAATGTATGTGTGATGACCAACTTTGATAGACTGGGCTCTTCTCAGAAATGCAGGGCTACAAGTAAATTCCAGAAGACTCATGATGGAGAAAGATGTCTACATTCAGAGAAAGAACCAGAAAGAACAAGTCTGAATGCAGAGTGAAGCAAATTACTTGCTCTCTTTCTCTTTCTTGTTTGGTTTGGTTTCCTCTTTCCCATTGTTATTCCATCCATTACAATCCTTCTTTTCAGCCTGACCAATGTCTAATGAGAAAGTATCTGCAGATCCTATACCTGATTATATTCCAACATGGGGGTGGGGAGGGGAGGGATGGGGAGAAAATCTGAAACTCAAAGAACCAGGGAACTGAATCTTGTAAACTCAAAGTAAACCAACAAATTAATAAAGAAAAAAAATTAAAAAATAAAGAATAGTGTTGAATCAGCAGAATAAATTAGGTACATAAGATGCAATAGTAAATGACCATAGTAATCTAGTGTTTGATAAACCCAAAGAACCAAGGTTTGGGGATAAGAATTCACTATTTGATAAAAACTACTAGGAACACTGGGCAACAGTATGGCAGAAACTAGGTATAGAGAAACATTTTACATCATATAATAAGATAAGGTAAAAATGGGTACATGATTTAGACATAAAGAATGATAGCATAAGCAAATTAGGGGAGCATGGAATAGTTTACCTGTCAGATTTATAGATAAGGAAAGAATTAAAACCAAAAAATAGAGAGCATTATGAAATGTAAATTGGATAATTTTGATTACATTAAGTTAAAAAGGTTTTACACAAACAAAACCAATGCAACCAAAATTAGAAGGAAAGCAGAAAATTTCACAGCAAGTGTCTCTGATAAAGGCCTCATTTCTCAAAAACATAGAGTCAAATTTATAAGAATAGAAGTCATTCCCCAAATGGTCAAAGGATATGAATAGTCAGTTTTCAGATGGAGAAATCAATAGGCATAGGAAAAAATGCTTTAAATCACTATTGATTAGAGATTGTAATGTAGAGAAATGTAAACTAAAACAACTCCAAGGTACAACCTTCCTCTTATCATATCAGCTAATATGACAGAAAAGGAAAATGATAAATGTTTGAGGGGACGTGGAAAAACTGGGACACTAATGTACTGTTGTTGGTGGAGTTGTAAACTGATCTGACCACTCTGAAGAGCAATTTAGAACTATGCCCCAAAGGGCAATAAAACTGTGCATGCCCTTTGATCAAACAATACTACTACTAGGTCTATGGTATTATAGGGTCTATAGATTTTAAAAGGGTGGAGGGAGAAACTATTTGTACAAAAATATTTATAGCAGCTCTTTGTTGTGTCAAAGAATTGGAAATTGACAGAAAGTCCATCAATTAGGGAATGAGTGAACAAGCTGTATGACATATGATTGTAACGGAATACCATTGTACTCTAAGAAATGATGAGTAGGATAATTTCAGAAAATCCTAGAAATACGTGAATTCACATAATGTGAAGTTAACTGTACCAGGAGAACATTGTACATGGTAACAGCAATATTGTACAATGATAAACTGTGAACGACTTCGCTATCCTTAGTAATACAATGACCCAAGATAATCTCAAAGGACTCATGATGAAAAATGCTATCTGCCTCCAGAGAAAGAACTGATGTAGCCTGAATACAGATTCAAATATAAAGTATTTTTCACTCTGTGTGTGTGTTTGGTGTGTTTCTTGGTCTGTGTTTTCTTTCACAATATGACTAACATGGAACTATGCTTTACATGATTGCACATGTACAAGTTATATTGCTTACTATTTCAGGAAAGGGGGAAAGGAGGGAAGGAAGGAGGAAAAGAATTTGGAACTCAAAATTTAAAGAAAGTTTTTTTTAAAATTATTTTTTAAAATTTATTTTTAATTAAACAAATGCTTTATTAACTTCTGGTTTACATCATTCATTTCCACCAGATTATGAGTTACATTTCCCCCCATTTTTTCCCTACCCACCACCCCAGAATAGCAGTCCCACCAGATATCCCCTCATCCAATCTGTTCTCTCCCATATCTTCTCCCATACCCCCTTTGACTTTGCCATTAGGGCAAGGTGAATCTCTGAGCCCCACTGTCTGGACATCTTATGAAACATTTAATTTTAAAACTTCAATTTTCAGATCCATTCCCTTTCTCCCCTGTCACCCACTCCCTCTGAGAAGATAAGCAATTCAGTATGTGTTGTACATGTATATCTATGCAAAACATTACCATAGTAGATATATTGTAAAAGACTGCTTGTATTACCCTCCCACCCATCTCACCTCCCACCTGGTCCATTCCCTACTTTGATCCTGTCCCTCTTTGATAGTGGGTACTTCCAACCTCCCCTTCCCCCAGAATGCCCTCCCCTCCATCATCCCCCCTCTCATTCCCCTTTCCCCTACTCAGGAGAGTGAGTGAGGGTAAGATATTCCATTTAGTATGTATGTGATTCTCTCCTTGAGCCAACTTCAATGAGAATATGCTTTTGCCTTTTTGCCTTCCTGTTCTTCCCCTCCCCTGCAACTACTTCCCCTTGCCTCTTCTACATGAGATAGTTTACCCTACGCTGTCTCTCTCCATCTCCTCTTGCCACTTTCCTCTCTCACCTCTTGACTCCACCCCTTAAGAATCATCCCCTCCTTGGGGCAGCTAGGTGGCGCAGCGAGCAGAGCACCAGCCCTGGAGCCAGAAGGACCTGAGCTCAGATCCGGCCCCAGACACCCAACACACAAACAAAAACCCAGCTGCATGACCCTGGGCAAGTCACCCAACCCCAATTGCCCTCCAAAAAAAAAGAATCATCCCTTCCCATCAAATTCAACCTGTGCCCTCTATCCATGTATACCCGTGAACATATGCCATGTACCCTTCTTCAATTATTTTCATAATGAGAAAGGTTTCATCAAACACAGCTATTGTTTTTCCATGTAGGACTGTAAATAGTCCAACTTTGATAAGTTCCTTTTGATTTCTTTTCCTTGATTACCTTCTCAAGCATCTCTTGCTTCTTGTGTCTGAATGTCAAATTTTCTATTCAACTCTGGTTTTTTCATCAAGAATTCTTGAAAGTCCTCTATTCCGCTGAATGACCATATTTTCCCCTGAAACAAGATACTCAGTTTTGCTGGGTAGGTGACCCTTGGCTTCAATCCCAATTCTTTTGCCCTCTAGAGTATCATATTCCATGCTCTTTGATCCCTCAGTGTAGAAGCTGCCAGTTCCTGGGCTATTCTGATTGTGTTTCCACAATATTGAAATTGTTTCTTCCTGGCTGCTTGGAGTATTTTATCCTTGATCTGGGAGTTCTGGAGCCTGGCTATAATATTCCTAGGAGTTTTCTTTTTGGGATCTTTTTCAGGAGGTGATCAGTCGATTCTTTCAACCTCTATTTTGCCCTCTGGATCTAAAACATCAGGGCAATTTTCCTTGAGAATTTCTTTAAGGATGATTTCTAGGTTCTTTCTTTGATCGTGGCTTTCAGGTAGTCCAATGATTTTTAAATTATCTCTCCTGGATCTGTTTTCCAGGTCAATGGTTTTTCCCATGAGATATTTCACATTGCCTTCTATTCTTTCATTTGTTTGGATCTGTTGAATAGTATCTTGATTTCTCATAAAGTCACTAGCTTCCATTTGCTCCAGTCTAACTCTGAAGGAATGAATCTCCTCAGTGAGCTTTTGAGATTCTTTTTTCCATCTGGCAAATTCGACTTTTTAAGGCATTCTTCTCCTCATTGCCTTTCTGAGCCTCTTTTGCCATTTGAGTTGGTCTATTTTTTAAGGTGTTATTTTCCTCAGTCAGGCTGTTGACTGTCATTTCATACTTTTCTTGCATCTTTTTCATTTCTCTTCCCAAATTTTCCCCCACTTCTCTTATCTGCTTCTTAAGGTCCTCTATAGCCTGTAGCCAGCTTGTATTTTCATTTGGGGCTTTTGGTGCAGGAGTTCTGACCTCACAGTCCTCCTCCATGCTTTGAACCTCTTTGCCCCTAAAATAGGAGTCCAATATTGAACTTTTCTGTTTATTTTGTTTCATTTGCCTAGGCATGTTGCCACTTAATTACTTGATTTTTTGGGCTTGTTGCCACAGTAGGACTCTGCCACCAGACAGGGGAGCTTCCGCCCAAACGTGGGGTCTTCACAACTTCCGCCAGTTGGGTGGCCTCTGTAAAGCCTCCACCCACTCTGGCAAATTGAATACCCACCCCCAACTTCCCCCCCCAGACCACAATCCAGATCCAGGCAGTTTAAAGCAAGAGTGATTAACCCCCAGACTGATTGCTGGATCTCCCTACAGTTCGAAGAGCAGGAGCTAGAGCCACTACTGACTCTGCAAAATGGCTTCTGTGCAGCTGTTTCTTCAGCAGCTTTTCACCCCCAGGGGAGGAAGCCATGTGTTCCCCAAATACTGGTCCCAAAGTCCATAAGGCACTAACCTTTCACTTTGTCCTAGGCATATCTGTGCTGATAATTCTGGAATCGCCACAATTGCTGGTGTTCTGGGGTCCCTCCAGCTGGCTGATGGCCCAGCTGCCCTGGGGCTAAAACCTCAGACCTGGGCTCGGCTCTGCTTGCTTTGCTGTTGGTTCTCAGCGCGCTGTGCTGCCTGCTCTCAGAGGCCTGTACTGGCTGCTCCCTGCAGGGCTGCTAGGCTGTCCTCAGCAGGAGGTTAGCTTCTCTGTGCCATTCTGTGGGTGCTGTGGCTCCAGAAGTTGTTTGGAGTCCCCTTTCACATTGTTTGAAATTTGTGTGGGGCAGAGCACATTGGAAATGCTGTTTCTCCTCTGCCATCTTGGCTCCACCCCCTAAAAAAGTTTTAAAAAATTTACATGTAAATGTAAAATATAACATTAAAAATAACATTAAAATAAATAAATAACATTAAAATAAAAATAACATTAAAAATTAATAAAACTAAATAAGTATAAAAGAAATCTAAATAACTAAACTTTCAAAAAAGGTTTGCAGTATTTATAGTTCTGAAATTAATAAAGCCTAAAATTCACTAAAACTTTCAGGACAACAAATATACATGCATATGCAAGTGTACATACACATATAATCATAGCTATATATATATATATATATATGTGCACACACATGTGTTTATAGGCCAACTACTATGGGATCATGAAAGAAATGTATATATCCCACTTACTAATTTCCAAAATGTCTTGAATGAGTTGGATTGTCTTCTGAATAGTCTATTAAAAATGACTGATATTTACATAGTGTTTTTTTTTTTTTTGGAGGGCAATTGGGGTTAAGCAACTTGCCCAAGGTCACACGGCTAGGTTTTTGTTTGTGTGTGCATTAAGTGTCTGAGGCCAGATCCGAACTCAGGTCCTTCTGACTCCAACGCCGACACACTACTCACTGTGCCACCTAGCCGCCCTACATAGTGTTTTAACTTAGTAAATTTCTTAATAAATGTAATAATGGATATCCTCCACATGTAGCATGAGGGTATCATTGTATGGCTCAAAGTTAGAGTAGATATTTCCTGCCTCTTCTTTCCCACCCCCACCCCATTCTTCTACAAGGGAGACTATTTTCTTCCAAGGAGAACTAGAAGGTTGCAGCCACAAGCTTGGGTGCTCTGCTCTACTCAGAGAGAGGAGTTACTAGATTAGAATTATATATATCTGCTTCCTTAAATAAAATTAGTCTAGCAGATTTGTCTTCCAGGTTCAAGCTAACCTTAGATCACTGTTTATTAATGGGGAGAAAGGAGGACCCCAAGTTTCATATTCAAGGCATGATCCCTTTTTAATTGAATGCCATTTCCAAAATGAATACATGTAGTAAGCAGCAAAGAAAACCAATTATCCAAATCAATAGCAAAATGGAAATCAGAGAAAATATAACTAGGAAAATATATACCAGAAAATAAACAGTGAAGGTACTTTTCCTTTGGGTAACTCATCTGAAGAGAAAGAGTCCCTTGATCCCACCCAAGGTCAAATTCTCTGGAGTCTCTAGTACTGCAAGCTGGAAATAGTGACCATAATGAAGACCACTAGTTCCTCTCCTATTGACTTCTTCCCAGAATCTTATTTTTCCTTCAACAACCTGAAGCAGGATTGACATTGTTCATCTTCTTTCTCAAAGTTGGAAACCAGAGCTGCCCAAAGCAGTTATAGAGCCTGAAGCAACCTGTAATGTCAATGGAATCTGAAGATCTTCCATGCCCCTTTGTATTGGCAAGTAAGCAGGTACTCAGCACCTTGTTTCAAGTTAATACCTTGCCTAAGCTATTTAATTAACACAAAAATAGTTAACATCTTGGAAGGAAGTTGCTGATGTAACAGGAAGGAGCAGAACAGGAAGGAGCTAAGGCATATATAAGGAAAAGCCCCAGCTGAGAATAGCAGAGTTTCCTGGGGTAAGCATCTGGAGGCTGCAGCTTCTGCTGAGACCTTTCTTCTGCTGAGACCTTTCTTCTGCTGAGACCTTTCTTCTGCTGAGACCTTTCCTTTGGGAATTTCTGCTGAGAACTTCCAAGAACCAGGCTGAGGAACTACCGTGAGAGAGGAGGACCCTTGCTTGAGGGAGCCTGTTCTGTTGTGAAGGCTTGGGAATGTGGGTATTAACTGCATTAACCGTGTGTACCAATTTAGTGGCTACTATAATGACTGGCTTTCTGGTTCTGGGACTCAGCTTTCTGGTTCTGGGACTCAGTTTTCTGGTATTTGAATAAAGGCTTTGGTTTCGTCCTCCATGTGGAGAGTCTGCTACATTTTGTGATTCACAACTATATTCATGATCACTGTGGGTGTTGTGAATATTGCATTATTGTTACACAACCCTAGAGCCATAAGAAATAGGGGATTCAAAAGCCTGACATTCTCCTTTCTTCTACTCTTGATAACTCCTCCCTGCCCCTCACGCAGGCACAGTGTATTGATCCCCATCAATGAAGAGAGAGATCCCTACCAGTGGGCTGTGGGACTCAGATTATAAAGATATCACCTTATTTGAGCCACACAATAACATATTATCCCTATTTTATCATAGGATCATAGATCTCAATTTTATAGCTGAGACCCTGAGGTATAAAGAAACTTACAAACGGTCATGGAACTAGCAAGTGTCTGTAGCAAAATTTGAACTGAGGTTTCTATCTAATATTCTATGCAGTCTCCCAATAATCACCCTTCTACTGCTTATCTTTGTGTTGAAAGTTACTAACTTTCTCATATTTGTTTTTGACCCTTAAAATCAATGACTCTTATTCTGATGTTATAAACAACTACAATGGTGAGATTTTGGGGGAGAAAGAAGTTAAGGTGGTGGCCTAAGAATCTAACAGCATTTCATATATATATCTCCTTTGGTAGAAGTTTATTCTGTCTCTATCAGTAGAAAGTAGGAGGTCTAAAGTGAAGCCCCTGATGAAGTTTCTAAGAAACTTGGGAGGGAGAGGAAGAAAGAGAGACACTCAGATGGAAAAGGAGAGAGAGAGAGAGAGAGAGAGAGAGAGAGAGAGAGAGAGAGAGAGAGAGAGAGAGAAAGGAGGTAGAGAGACAGAGACAGAGAGACACACACACAGAGACAGAAACAGAGAGAGATGGATGAAGGATGATTGGTGATTGGTCTACCTCAGTCATACCATGAATTAAAGATTAGGGATTTCCTAGTCTTTTCACTATCCAAAACTTAATCACCTCTATATAATCCTTGAAAAAAAAAAGGCTAACCAGCTAGCCAGAGACTAGATCTATGATTTCATTGGTATGTGGAGCTACCAGATTAGGAAACTCTTCTGTCAATGAGGGTTGTTACCTTTGCAACTTTGAGTCTTAGGGATTTATTCAGAATGTTGAAAGGTCAGATGTCTTGCCCGAGGTGAGGTAGCCAGTATTTGTCAGGGGTAGAACTTGAAACCAGATCTTCTTGGATTCAAAGCTAGGTGTTATAGTGGATAGAGTGCTGAGCCTGGGGTCATGGAGACCTGATAACCAATCCAATCTGTGCAAGTCACTTAACTTTCTACCTCTGTTTCCTCAACTATATTATGTGGATAATAATAGTATCTACTTCTCAGGGTTGTTGTGAGGATCAGTATGATGCCTGGCACACAGTAGGCACTTAAAAAGTGCTTGTTCTTTCTTATCTCTCTATCCACTATATCCTATTGCTTCCCTGTGAGGTCCTGTGGACATATGATACCAAAAATCATGAACTTGAGAATGGGATAGCCTTTTTGGAATCTATTGACCTTATCAACAAACACTCTCTGTCTTCTGCCTAGAAACAGTAAATACAAATTGGGAAAGTAAGGTGGTCCAGAAATCATGTCAATTCTATAGAATGAATTAAGGATGTTAAGCTTTGGGGAAGACAGAGTAGGAAATGTGATCTCTCTCTTCAAATATCTGAAGTGGCATTATGTGAAAGAGGAGTAAAGCTTGCCTGGTGTGGTTCCAGAAGACAAAAGTAGAATTAACAGTTGGAAGTTCCAGGAAGATAGATCAGACTTACTCTAAGGAATAACTGCTTATGCATTCTAGTTGTCCAGTAAGAGAATGCATTGCATTCAGCTCATAGGATCATAGATCTAATGTTGAAACTATCTAGTCCAATTTTCATCATTTTATGTTGTTGTTCAGTCATGTAAGTAGTGGTCAACTCTTCATGACTCCCTTTGGGGTTTTCTTGGTAAAGGTACTAGAACATTGCCATTTCCTCCTCCAGCTCATTTTATAGATGAGGAAACTGAGACAAACAGGGTTAAGTGACTTGCCCAGGATCACAAAACTGATAAATGTCTGAGATAGGATTTGAATTCAGGTCTTCTTGACTCTGGACCTGATCTGCTTCATTTTACAAATAAGGAATGGAGAACAGTGATGTTGGGTGACTTGTCCAAGATAATTTAGTGTCAACGGCAGGATTTGAACTGAGGATTTCTGACTTCCAAATCTAGGATTCTTTCCACTTTTTCAAAAACTTTATGTTCCTGGTATATGTGTGGTGAGGGGGGGCAGGGGTGTGAGGCATGGGGAGGGGTAGGGTAGAAATTCAAACAGAAACTGTGTGGTCTTTTGAGGTCTGGGGTCTCAAAAGGTCTCTCCCAGCTCTGGGATTCTGGGAGCCCATGCTTGCCCCTGGTTAAAGATAACTTGTCCCCTAGAAGCATCAAGCACACCCCCTGGACAGACTTTAAACAAAGCAGATTGGTCTCTCCTGCTTTAGTAACTCATCTGAATCCACAGTGTTGGTAACAAAGTTGGGGAGAGAGAGCAGAGTGCAAAGGCTCCATGACCGTGCCAAGGCATCAGAGCCAGAGCAGGGCACATACCACTGATAACAAAAAAGACCAAAGCCTTAGGAAGGTAAGTTGCATGAATCAGGTTTGTGCCATGCCTTGTAGGTTACTGGTCCAGCAGACTTCACTGATTAAAATTTTCTTCTGCTGCTCCTACTTTCCATTTTGTCTTAGCCCCTTGGGTTTTGTCTCTGAGGAACTTTGATTCCAGACCTGGGTAGGCTTCTGGTTTATATTCTTTTGGATCTTTCTCCTCTTTCCTTGGAGGTTGGAAGGTTGTCATTTATCCTTAATGACTGTCCTAATTTTCAGTATAAATGGGGTCCCTTCCAGGAGGAACGTCACTCAGTCATTGCTCTTGCCTACATTTTAATCTGGGTTTTGCATTTCTGAATCTGAATTATACCACTGATGTCACAGCAAGGCTAAAGGCAGTGGAATGTGGGAGAAGGAGCATTGGTCTAAGAGGCAGAAGACAGATCAAGGCTTAGGCCTCAGCCCCATCAATTACAGTGTTCCATTCCCTAATTAAAAACCTTGACATTCTCTTATGTTATCATGACCACTTATCATTCTACTTTTTCTTATGTTTCACTCCTCTTAAACCTACCCATGACCTCATCAAGACCTTCAAGCTCTCGACCCTTTAGAACTCTCAGGCAATGCCACACCCCCTCCCTCATCAGCTTCCCCCCTCCCCACCCCACTTTACTTCCTCCCCCACTTCCTCCTTCTCTGATCTCACAAGTATATTTATCCATTTCAACTCTACACTATCCTCTGCTCCAGAATCTCTTGCTCTCTTGTCCTACCGACATTATTTTCTTGCCAAAACTATAGCTAACATCTCGACAGCACCTACGATATTCCTGGTAATGTGCCAGGCACTTTACAATTCTTATCTCATTTGACCCTCACAAAACCCTGGGAGGTAGCAGCTATTACCTTCATTTTGCAAAGGAGGAAACTGAGGCAGAGATTAAATGCCTTGCCCAGGATCATAAAAGCCAGTGTTTAAGGCAGTATTCAATCTCCTCATTCCAGGCCCAAGCTCTATCCATTGTGCCATCTAACTCTTTCCTATCATATGCTTTCTCTGCTCCTTGAATGAAGCTGGAGGAAACCACAATAGGCTGTATATATTATGAATCCATGTTATCATAACAGGCCTTGGCGAACCTTCTTCTGGAAATGCAGGATGATGCAAAATCAAAGGCTACTGCCCCAAATTGAGAGCATGCACAGGTATTGAGGGCAGCTAGACGGTGCCTAGAGTTAGATGAACTGAGTTCTAATCCAGTGTACCACACATACAATGTTTTCAGAGGCAGTTGTTTCCATTTACATTTACCAGCATGCCTCTGATCTAGTCTACAATTCTCATTTCACAGATGAGGAAAGTGAGGCACAGAGAAGTTAAATTACTTACCCGAGTTCACAAAGGCAAAAAGCAGAAGGATCAGGGCCTGAACTCTGGTCCTATGAGTACAAATTCCTAGTTCTTTTTACTGTATCATGCTGTCCTCTCCTAGTGGATATGGAAATTGTAAAGGGCTGTATAAACATAAGCTGGTATTATTTTAAACCATGAAATGGCTAAAAAGAACACACCTGTTTTCCATCTGTTCAAGGTGAGATGACCTCAAAGAATTTGTGGTTGGATTTAAGGAATGAGGAATAGGGGAATATTATTGAGGGCACCTTGGAGGCTTTGGAAAGAATGAATCTTTGTAAAGAAGATTAGGTGGGCACCCCACAATGATAAAGCTGTCCTTTGTTTTTTTTAATGCATGTTCCTGATCTGCTGTCAGGGATTTATAATCTTTGAGGTGGGTACCAAATAGTAGAGATGGGATTTCTCTGAAACATTCACACTCTCAGATGTTTTCTTTTGTGACCAGAGTACTGTTGTGCAATTTGTATAAGATTCACAGTATAGTATATGTTTATTGACCAGAATAAAAATAACTGTCTCATACACATTGACAAACATGGGCCCATAGGCTCACAAGCAGAAAAGCTCCAGCATATTGAGCTAATAAACCACAGGGCAACATCCAGAAATTAGTCTGTGAAAGGTGCTCTGAGTTATACTCCTAGACAGGACCCACCTGACATCAGAATTTCATTGGATTTATTCTCAAATCTAGACTGAATATTCTTTTCTGACACAGCTGGTGATGGGAATTATTCCACTTTCATCAACGTAGCCCGTTGTGCTAATGGTAGGTCAGGGGATTCTATGTTGCTCTTTCAATCCCAGAGACCTTCATTCATGAAATCTCAGGGGGGGATAAGGTTTCATGGAATCTCTTCAGATTCAGTTGACCCTCGTATTATCCTTTCTGTTGGTTTTATTTGTTTATATATTTAGCCTCTATTGATTTAGAGTGTTTCTGTATACCTCCAGGGGTGGGGAACCTGTGGCCTCAAGGCCACATGTGATCCTCTAGGTCCTCAAGTGTGGCCCTTTGACTGAATCCAAACTTCATAGAACAAATCCCCTTAATAAAAGTATTCTGTAAAACTTGGACTCAGTCAAAAGACTACACCCAAAGACCTAGAAGGCCACATTCGGCCTTGAGGTCATGGGTTCCCCATCCCTGTAATCTAGACCATAGGCTCCTTGAGAACAGGAATTATTTCTGATTTCATTCCCTTTTAGTTCCTATCATAGTAGACTATACATCATACATACTTAACAAATGTTTCCAGCAGGTGCCTAACTGTGCTGCCCAATTCCCAGAGATCTAGGGAAGGTACCACAGCAAACCCCCAAATCACTGAATGATGACTAAAATTCATTAACCATAGCACACACAGAAGCTAGGATTAGAGTTCAGATGCCCTAGGAGAGGTACCTCAGTGACTTACATTTCAAATGAGCAGTAAATAACTGATAATATAACTTTTCCTGAAAGCAAGATTTAATAAAGGGAAGGAAAGCAGCAAGAGTTCATTGGGTACCCAAAGGTAGAAGTCAAGGTAGTTGGCAGCAAAGATGGCAGTGGCAATAAGACAGAGGGAGAAAAGATAAAGGAAAAACCACTATGCTAAATGACCCTGTTCTGCCTTAGGGTCAGCCCTGGATCAACTCTCTCTCCTTCTCCACCCCACTATTCAATCTTGTACTCAAGATGTATTCAGAATGAGATCCCTCACCTGGCCATAGCTAGGAGGATTTGATTTCTTTGTCTGCTTTTATGACTTACTCTGTTCTACTCTCTTTTTCTCTCTCTCTTTTTTTATCCACCCAGGGGGGGCAGCCATGAGGAAGTGAATTAACTGGGTCAGCAGAAGTCGAGTTAAACATTTCTGTGAATAAAGAATTCTAAATCCAACTGTTAGAAAATTTTGTGGGAATTCAGTTTACATTCTAAAGTTGAAAGCTGAGGCTAAAGAGCTGGGGATCTGTAGTCCCAGCAGCCCTTTCCTCCCCCACCTCTTGACTCTAAAAATCCTTCCTATCAAAATAAAATTGGGGTTAAGAAGCAGTCTGGAAAGAAAGGAAGAAAGAAAGAAAGAAAGAAAGGAAGGAAGGAAGAAAGGAAGAAAGGAAGAAAGAAAGAAAGGAAGAAAGAAAGGAAGAAAGGAAGAAAGGAAGAAAGAAAGAAAGAAAGAAAGGAAGGAAGAAAGGAAGAAAGGAAGAAAGGAAGAAAGAAAGGAAGAAAGAAAGAAAGAAAGAAAGAAAGATGACAAAAACAAAAATCAGGGCATCTATCCTCACAGCTTCTGGTCAGGGATAGTAAATATGGGAAGTAGAATATGCTTCCTTGTTAGGCAGCTAAATCTATTTAGATCGTGACATGACAGAGTTGGCCCTAAAAGGGAGAACAAGGTTGAGGAAATGAAAGATGAAGACAGAAGACAAACATTACCTCCTTCAGAATTTTCCAAGGGCTGTCCCTGTAAGTAAGGGAGAAGGACCCCTCTCTTCACTGAGTGGATTTGGGGATCTGAGGGCAGAACTCATCGCTGGTGCTTTCATTAGGAAGACAAGAATTTGACATATTGACCCTCAATTCCTGAATGTCTGGGAACCCACTTTTTTCACGATTCCACCAGAAGAGGGGGAAAAACATGTTTGGGCAGTGGAGTCACTGTGAGAAAACAAATGAGTGAATGGAGCAGAACAAGGGCCAGACACCCTCCAGAACAGCTACCATTGCATCCTTAGGGGGCTAGGGCTTGAAGGGGGGTGCAGCACCAGGGCCCACAAGTTAGATGTCAATTCTGCCATACTTATGGAGGGGTGTGAGCCTGCGTGTTCAGGAAAGAGAAATATAGAAAAACAGTTAGCCTCTGTTAATATTTGATAGGCAGCCAAAGCTCCTTTGTTCCCAAACTCAGTGAGCTACCCGTGAAAAAATAAATTGCTTTTCAAGAACATTCATCACAGCAAGTGGCTCATTTCCTTGTCCTCAAACAACCCCGTTCCTAGGCTCCTGCTCCCATTGAAAAGTACTCAGATGTAGTAAAAAAAAAAAAAGTTTTGGGGGTGGCGCTGGTGCTGGTGGGGTGGAGGGGGAAGGCAGGCAGAAAAAAACAAACATTTAGGGGTGTTGGTGTGTCCTGGTGTGTTTTGTCATACACAGTCTCTTCTCCTCCCTGGGCTTTCCCTTTAGAGAAAAGGCTGGGTGCCTAATGGGGAATAATTCCGAAACACGGGAGCAACCGCGCTGACCCATATGGAGGCCACGGCCCTTCCGTGGCCCGTATGTTAATGTCCCAGCATCCAGCGTGGTGCTAATAGTTAGCTGATTAGTGGCTGAACAGTCTCTGGAAGTCTTTATGAGGCTAATGAACAGATTTTTCTTTGCCTTAATCACAAGTCTGCCTGCAGGAGAACTGCCCCGGTAACTGTGAAACCAAATGGAATTAAGAGGCTCGCTAGGATCGGGAGTTCGGGAGCAGCTGTTCCCAGCACCGAGCATTGGGCCATTTCTAAGCCTGGTTAATAGGTCTTGTGCCAGAAGCTGGGGATGTGAGGGAGGGAGAGCTGTGGGGGAAGGGCGAAGGAAAGAGGGAGGGAGGGAGGAAGAGAGAGAGAGAGAGAGAGAGAGAGAGAGAGAGAGGACTGGCATTCTACCCGCCCCCATTTTCCCCCTCCCTGGTTTTCTCCAGGCCTTGAGATGAGCTTCTCCCCACCCCCACCCCCACCCCAACCCCATCCTCAAACCAAGGGCAGAGAAACCACCTGGCTCCAACCTGTTGTGTTCATTAGGGCAACTGAGGCCCAGGAGAATTCCCACATTTACTAAGTGGCTTGCACATTCCCTTTGCTGCTTTTGGAGAAGGAGGGAAAAAAATGCCAACATAACTTTATTGTTTGGGTTTTGGAAATAGATACTGACAATTTTTTTTAAAGGCTCCTTTTCACTCCCTACTAAGAATAGCCTAATTTATTCATGCTTTCATTTGGCCAGGGAAAGGGGAGGGAGAGAAGGGGGGTACTGAGGACCAGGCTGGCTGGACTCCCTTTTTATTCACACAGATGAAAGAGTGCTAGCGAAAAGGCAAAGGACACTCTTTGCATTTAAAGGTGCTCCTTCCACCCGGCTCTCCAAAGGAATGACGGGCCTCCATTTCAACTGCTCTCATTGGCTGGCAGGCCATACTGGGATGACCTCTGGCTTCTCCCAGTTTTCATTGGCTGGCCCTGGCTACAAGAACTGTGACCCTCCACTCAGAGTGCCCTTGGGAAGGCACACACTGGAGCGTAGATTTATGTGGAATGGAAAGTGGGAAAAGAAGACAATGGAGACCCTTGGAAGGGAGATGGGAAAGGCCTGTCCTGTCCAGGTCATAGACTTACACAATCACAGGATTTAGACATGGAAGACACCATTGATCCTTCATTTAATAGAAGAGAAAAGTCTACCTCCTGGCTTTGCCATGTGGAGAGAAGTGCTGGTCACTTGGGGGCAGTGTGGCATAATGTAAATTTAGAATTTAAAGACCTGGGTTCTAGTTCCATACCTGTTACTCACCAGTTCTGTGACCCTGGGCAAATCTTTGGGCTCATCTTCTCTCATCTGTAAACTAGAAAGTTGGTAGACTGGGTAATCTTCAAGGATTACCTTTTCCTTTCAAATGCAACATTTTGTGATTGCTATGTGCAGATTGGAGAGGCTGGGCGTTAGATTTAGAATCAGAAACCTGGATTTGAGACCAAGCTTTCTCACTGACTAGTCATTGATCACTGACAAACTGTTTAATCTCTCAATCTCAGTTTTTTCATCTGTGAAATCAAGGGAATAATATTTGTATGTTGTGAGGGAAGCCCTTCTTAAAACTGTGAGGCAGTAGTCTCTAAACTTTTCTATGTATTATTATTATTATTTTGCAAGGCAATTGGGGTTAAGTGTCACACAGGGTCACACAGCTAGTATCAAGTGTCAAGTATCTGAGGCTAAGATTTGAACTCAGATCCTCCTGGCCTCCAGGGTAAGTGCTCCATTCACTGCACCACATAGCTGCTCCCTCTAAACTTTTAAAATCATGCACTTCTATTAGTAAAAAAAAAAAGATTCCAGCATATATCCCAAAATATTTACTATTCATAAATTATAGATACATATTACTCTGCTAATAATTCTGTTCATCATGAAGATTATGTCAAAATAGAAATTTAAAAAGAATGTGATAAAGATGAAATAATATTTGAGTGAGTAGAGGAGTAATAATCACACCTGAGCTTTTGGAAAGTCACTTTGGCAGCCATTTAGTGGGTGGCCTAGAGTGCAGAAACACTTAAAGCAAGGAGACCAGTTAGACGGTTATTGCAAAAGTTCAGACAAGAGGTAATGAGGACTTGAACTGGAGGGACTGGCTATATGAGGGGAGAGAAGACATGAGAGGTGGTGTAGAAGTAGGAGCAAGATTTGGATGTGGGGGAAGCAGAGGCAGATGAGGCAGAAGTAGCCTTAGCAGGAATCAGGAAGTTTGGAAGTGGTGGGCAAGTTGGTTTTGGGTTTGTTTGGGTTTTTTTGGTTGGGGGTGGGGGAGATAAAAGATTTGTAATTGATCAGTACACACCTATTCGCTCTGTCCCACTCAAGATGAGAAGGGCCCAGCAGGGCTTTTGCTTACCCAACAGTCACTGTCCTTGGTGCTATTTGAGGGGGGGCGTGGCCTCTAAGTCTATGCTCCTAAGACCTAAGATTCTCTGAGCTTTGAGACTTGTCAGCTCTGCTACTGTAGACCTTTCCATTCATCCTAGAGCTGGACTTGGTGTGTGTGTGTGTGTGTGTGTGTGTGTGTGTGTGTGTGTGTTGTCTCCTCCAATTAGAGTCTGAGCCTCTTGAGAGTATGGTCTATCTCACATTTTCTGCCTGATTGCTAGCACTTAGCACTGTGCTTGTCACATAGTAATCCCTTAATAAATGCTTATGAATCAATTAATTAATTCATATTGCTTATGTATTAGATGGGGACAACCTGAATCTAGGAGAAGCCAGAGGTGCATAACATCACAGTAGACTTTTTTTTTTTGCTTTTTTTTGGGGGGGGGAGGGCAATTGGGGTTAAGTGACTTGCCCAAGATCACATAGCTAGTAAGTGTTAAGTGTCAGAGGCTAGATTTGAACTCAGGTCCTTCTGACTCCAGGGCTGGTTCTCTATTCACTATGCCACCTAGCCACCCCATAGTAGACTTTTTAAATGTATTATTTTGTTCCTCTTATTTATTCAATGCAAAGCATAAAATACTATATATATATTTATGCAGTAAAATGTTTTCTCTGTTGTATAAACATACATACATACATATACACACATATAGCTGCCACTTAATTTTTGCTAGACTTTCCATCAGTTTTTATCAAATAGTGAGTCCTGCCCCACTATTTGGGTATTTTTGATTATTCAAATACTATGTTTCTGTGCTTGTTTGCTTCTGTATGTTGTATGCTTAATCTGTTCCACTGATCGACTTCTTTCTTTTAAAAATCATTACAATGTCATTTTAATGATTATTGTTTTGTAGTATAGTATAAGATCGGGAACTGATAGAGCTTTACCTTCTCGCTTTTTGTTTTTGTGATTCTTAATCTTTTGTTCCCCTGTATAAATTGTATTATTATTTTTTCTAACTTTATGAAACATTATTTTAGGAGTTTGGTACAATACTGAATAAGTAAATAGTTTAGGTGTTGTTAGTTTTAAAATATGACTTTTTGTATTTAAATCTATTTGGGGCAGCTAGGTGACACACTGGATAGAGTGCTGTCCCTGAAGGGGACAGGAAGGCACATCTTTGTGAGTTATATCTGACCTCAGACACTTACTAGCTGTGTGACCCTGGGCAAGTCACTCAACCCTGTTTGCCTCAGTTTCCTCATCTATAAAGTGACCTGGAGAAGGAAATGGCAAACCACTCCGGTATCTCTGCTAAGAAAACCGTAAATGTAGTCAAAAAGGATCAAACATGACTGAAATGACTGAACAAGATATTTAAATCACCTTTCTTTTTGAAATTTGTTGGAGTTGTAGTGTAAGATGCTAGTCTAAGCCCTTAACTAGTGGAAATTAATTGATTTTCCAGTTTTCACAATTCTTGCCAAATAGGAAGTTCTCCTCCAATTAGTTTGTGTTCTTGGCTTTATCAGACACTGGATTTTGGAATTTGAATGTTTCTGTTTCTGAATCTTACACATCTGTTCTACTCATCTACTTTTCTAGTTTTGATGTGTTTGGGTTTTTTTAAATCCAGACTTGTAATTTCAACAATGTAGTAGCTCTTGGGGAGGAAGTTCCTTCTACCAATGAATGTAAGCAATGGTTCTGCCTCTGAGTCTTCAAGAGTTGCTAAGGGTTACCAAGAGCTTAAGTGCCATGTTTAGGATCAAATAGGCAACATGTGTTAGAAGCAGCACTCAGTCAGATTATGTAGACTCTGAGGCCAGCCCTCAATCCACTGAACTCCTTCTTTTAGATGAGAGGGGATGAGGGCTTATACTAGGATGATAGCTGTGTGAAAAGAGAGGACAGGACAGATGTGCAGGTAGAAACAACAAGACTGAATGAATATGTAAGGTGAGTGAGCATGAAGAGGGGAGGATGCCACCACGTTTGTAAGCCTGGGTGACTGGAAAGATGGTGATCTTTCACTTGATCCAACAGGGAAATTTAGAAGATGGGTGGCTCAGAAAAAAAGATAATGTAATAAGAGCTAGGATACAATCAAAGCCTTCAGCTGGTGTGATTCATTCTGTCCCATCCAAAATGAAAACGGGAAGCAGGATTCTTACTCACAGATCCCTGCTCCATCCTCAGCCCAGAGCCCACCTCTGAAGGTATCTGATATAGCCATGGGGAGGGCAGAGGGGTTAGTTAGCGTTTATATTATAGTTGCTGGACAATCCCACGTCAGACTCAGAAGCAGGGAGACTATAGTGAGGGAGGGTTAGGGATAAGAATAGGTATGGCTGTGCTGGAGATAAACTCCAAAATTAATTACTGGGGGGATGGTGCCACATGATTCTTCTTCTTTGCTTGCTTGATAACGTACCCCCGGGATCAGACCCGGGAGCCACAGCTCCCACCTTGGAGATCACTGGTCTGTGACATCAAGCTTGTTAGATCTATGTAGCACCCACTCTTCCTCCTCTTTTTTCTCAATGTTCATGTTTTAAAAATGATTAGGGTAAATGGAGAAATGACATGCTTGTCATATTTGCAGATGACACAAATCTTATAGGAATTGCTAATATTGGAAGACAGTCTGGATCCAAAAAGGATCTCAATAAGCTAAAATAATGCATCAAATTGGACAAGCTACTACTTAACCTGGATAAATAGACCATTCAACACTTGGGTTAAAAAAAATAACTTCATAACTATAGAATGAGTGCAGCATAGCTAGTTAATAGCTCCTATGAAAAAGATTTCAGGGTTAAAATCAATCACAAGCTCAACATGATTCAATAGTGTCATGTAGCTACCAAAAATGCATTCAGTACTTGGCTGTGTTAGGAGGAACCCAGTATCCAGAACAAGGGAGGCAGCTTATATTCAGCTGAGGAGATGCAGAAAAGTAAATACAAAGTATATGCCAAGAAATTTCAGTAGGGAGAGAATGACAATAGCTTAGGGAATGAGGAAAGATCTCCTATGGAATATGCCACATGAACTGTTCTTTAAAAGAACCCAGGGACTCTCTAACACAAAGGCAAGAAAGGAATACATTCTAGATAAACAGGACTACACTCCTGGTACAAAGGCAGGGGCACAGAAGATGGAGTCATTTTAAAAGAATGACTAGCAGGATATTTTAACTGGAAAGGAATGTGAAATGAGACTGGAAATGTGGATTTCAGTAAGACTCTGAAAGCCTCTAAATGCTAGGATTAGAAGTCTCCATTTTATCTTAGAGGCAATATATTGCCATTGAAGGGTTTTTTGAGTATGCATGAGTGAGTGTGTGCATGTGTGTGTACATGTGAAACCACAGGAGAAGAAAGGTGACATCATGGTCTGAGTTATTTAAGGGAATATCAATTCATCAGCTGTGCAGAGGAAGGATTGGAAAGTGAGAGACTGGAAGATCAATTAGGATATTGCAATAGTCTTGATGAGATGATATGGGCTTGAACTGGGACAGAGGTTATATAAGTAGAGAAAAGGGGATGGATGTGAGGAGTGAGCAGTTAGGACCAGTGAGATTTGAAAACTTAATGGATATAGAAGATGAGGAAGAGGGAATAGTCAAAGATGACACTGGAGTTGTGATGAAGAATGGCATTGCCATCAATAGAAAGGGGGAAGTTTGGAGGAGGGGTGGATGGGCTATTGCTAAAAATATTAATTTCATATTTTTAATTGGAGAGGCCAGTGGACTATCAGGTTGGAGAGATGTCCAGCATATAATTAATAATAATGAGATGGGATTTCAGGTGATAAATTAGTACTGAAGTATTAATTTGCTAGTTATTTGCCCAAAGATGATAACTGAGGCCATGGAAGTTAATGAAATCTCCAAAGGAAATATTACAGAGAAAGAAGACAGTTCAGAGCCTTTGGGAATGCCTTTGGGAGAGAATGATCCAGCAAAGGAGAATGAGGAGTGAACTGAAAGCTAAAAGAGCAGAGAGCACCTAGGAGTAAGTGGCTGACAGTGTCCAAAATGCTGAGAGGTCAAGACTTCTGAGGCCTGAGAGAGGACCATTACCTTTATCAGGTAATCAGTTATCGGCAACCATTTAGAAAACAGTTTCATTTGAGTAGTGGGATCAAGAGACAAATAGGAAGGGGCTGAGAAGTAAGGAGGAGGTGAGGAAGTAGAGTCAATGGGTATTGAGAACCTCTGTAAGGAGTTTAGCTATGAAAGGGAGAAGAGATATAGGATGCTAATTGGAGAGAATGGAAAGACCAAGGGAAGACTTTTTAACTGTATGAGACACTGAGACATGTTTGTAGATGGTCTGGAATGAGGTAGTACATGTGAAAAGAATGAAGATCAGAGAAAGGGAGGAGGTGACTGAGGAAAAGGCCAGAAATGGTCTTGGCAAGAAGAAGAGTCACCTCTACAGTAGAAAAGAAGCAAAGGAGGGTGAAATGGAAGATGTCAAAGAAAGAAAATATTGGTAAGTCTTAAAATGTTAAACTATTATTTAAAATAGATATTTTAAAACTTATTTAATATAAATAAATAAAAATAAATGAAATAAAATATTTATAATAAAAATATAAATAAATATTTAATATAAATAAATAAAATAAATTTTATTTGTAAATAATATATTTTATTTTTTAAATTTATTTTTAAGTTATTTATTTTTATTTTTTTTAGTTTACATCATTCATTTCCACAAAGTTTTGAGTTACAAATTTTCTCCCCATTTTCCCCCTACCCACTACCCCAAAACATCGATCCCACTGAATATACCCTCCCCCAATCTGCTCTATTCTATATCTTCCCCATCCTGCCTCTGACTTTCCAGTAGGGCACAGTGGATCTCTATGCCCCAGTGCCTGTATATCTTATTTCCCAGTTACATGTAAAATAATAATAATAATAAAAAATATGTATTTTTAAATATATATTTTTATTTAATATGTATTTTATATATTATATATTTTATAATATATAATATATAAATATAACATATAAATATACATTATATATAACATATAATATATAAATATATATTATATATAACATAATATATAAATATATATTATATATAACATATAATATATAAATATATATTATATATAACATATAATATATAAATATATATTATATATAACATATAATATATAAATATATATTATATATAACATATAATATATAAATATATATTATATATAACATATAATATATAAATATATTATATATAACATAATATATAAATATATATTATATATAACATATAATATATAAAAATATATGTTTTAAACCTTTGAATTTCAGATTCTTTCCCTACCGCCCTCATCACCCACCCTTACTGGGAAGATAAGCAGTTCAATATAGGTTGAACATGTGTAGTTATGAAAAACATTTCCATAGTGGATATGTTGTGAAAGACTGACTGTATTACCCTCCATCTCATCCCAACCCCCACTTGCTCTATTCTCCACTTTGATCCTGTCCATTTTCAAGAGTGGGTGCTTCCAACTTCCCTCCCCCTCAGCCTGCTCTCCCTTTCATCATCCCCCCTCTCGTCCCCTACTCTCCTGTAAGTTGAGATACCCTATTTAGTGTGTATGTCATTCTCTCCCTGAGCCATATTCATTGAGAATAAGGTTGACTCATTCCCTTTTGCCTTCCTGTTCTGCCCCTCCATTGTAACAGTTTTCCCTTGCCTCTTCTATATGAGATGGTTTTCCCCATTCAGTTTTTCCCCATCTCCTTTCATTATATTCCTCTCTCACCTCTTAATTTCACCTTTTAAGTATCATCCCTTCTTATTCAACTGGTCCTGTACCCTCTGTCTATGTATACCTATACACATACGTACACATACTCACATATGTATTCATACACCCCTATACCCTCCTATGTAGACATATACATGTATATATATATACATTTCTATTCCTTTCAACTATTCTCATACTGAAAAAAGTTTCATAAATTACAATTATTGTTTTTTCATGTATGAATATAAGTAGTTCAACTTTGATAAGTTCCTTATGGTTTCTTTTCCCTGTTTACCTTCTCATGCTTTTCTTGCTTCTTATATCTGAATGTCAAATTTTCTATTCAACTCTGGGTTTTTCATCAAGAATGCTTGAAAGTTCTCTATTCCACTAAATGACCATATTTTCCCCTGAAACATGATGCTTAGTTTTTCTGGGTAGGTGATTCTTGGTTTTAATCTCAGCTCCTTTGACTTCTGGAATATCATATTCCAAGCCCTTTGATCCCTCAGTGTAGAACCTGCCAGATCCTGTGTTATCCTGATTCTGTTTCCACAGTATTCAAACTGTTTCTTCCTGGCTGCTTGTAATATTTTCTCCTTGATCTTGGGACTCTGGAACCTGGCTATAATATTCCTAGGAGTTTTTGTTTTGGGATCTTTTTTCAGGAGATGATAGGTGTATTCTTTCAACCTCTATTTTGCCCTCTGGTTCTAAAACATCAGGGCAATTTTCCTTGAGAATTTCTTGGATGATGATTTCTAGGTTCTTTTTTTGATCATGGCTTTCAGGTAGTCCAATAATTTTTAAATTTTCTCTCCTGGATCTATTTTCCAGGTCAGTAGTTTTCCCAATGAGATATTTCATGTTGCCTTCCATTTTTTCATTTGTTTGGATCTATTTAATAGTATCTTGATTTCTCATAAAGTTACTAGCTTCCATTTGCTCCAATCTAATTCTGAAGGAATGATTCTCTTCAGTGAGCTTTTGAGATTCTTTTTCCATCTGGCAAGTTCAGCTTTTTAAGGCATTCTTCTCCTCATTGACTTTTTGAGCCTCTTTTGCCATTTGAGTTAGTCTATTTTTAAAGTGTTGTTTTCTTCAGTCAGGTTGTTGACTCAATTTTCATGATTTTTTTGCATCATTCCCATTTCTCTTCCCAATTTTTCCTTCACTTCTCTCATTTGGTTTTCAAAATCCTTCTTAAGTTCCTCTATGGATTGTAATCAGACTATTCTTTTCTTGGAAGCTTCTGGTGCAGGAGTTCTGATTTCATTATCTTCCTCCTATTCTATGCCCTAATCCTTTTTGACCCAAAAAAGGAGTCCAAAGTCAGATTACTGTGTTTGACTTGCTTCCCTCATTTGCTCATGTTGTCACTCAATTGCTTGACTTTTGAGCTTTTTGCCACAGTAGGGCTCTGCTACCAGAGTGGGGAGCTTTGTCCCAATTGCTGGGGTTTTCTCAGCTGCTGGAACTATTAGTTGGCTGCCCTCTCTGAAGCCTCCACAAGCTCTGGCAAACTGGTCATGCACCCTAGGACCTCCACTCTAGACTGCAATCTAGATCCAAGCAGGTTAAAGCAAGAGTGATTACCCCTTAGACTGGTTGCTTGGTCCCCCTACAATCTGCAGGCCAGGAGCTCTGAAGCAACCATGTGGTGGCAGCTATAGCCACTGCACCTCAGCTGCTTCTTCCTCCAGGGGGCAAAGACCAATTGCACTCCTGAATTCCCTGGTCCCAAAGTCCACACTGCACTTACCTCTCACTTTGTCCTTAGCATCTATGGGTTGATAATTTTGCAAACCACCACAGCTGCTAGTGATCTGAAGTCCCTCCAGCTGGAGGCTGGTTGTGGCTGCTCTGAGGCTAAAGCTTCCGGCTCAAGTAGGGCTGGGCTCAGCTCCCAGAGTGCTGCACTGGTTGCTTCCTGCAGGCCTGCCAGGCTGTCCTCATCGGGAGGTTAGCTTATCTGTGTCATTTTGTGGGTTCTGTAGCTCCAAAGTTTGTTCAGAGTCATCTTTTATATGAATTGGAAGAGGTAGAAGCAGGAGCCCCATGGAAGTACTATTTCTACTCTGCCATCTCGACTCTACCCCCTAAATAATAAATTTTAAAAAGAAAACTATTATTTAAAATTGTTTTTGTTTCTGTGTGTTAAGTGTTGGAGTCCGGATCGGAACTCAGGTCCTTCTGACTCCAGGGCCGGTGCTCTACTCACTGCACCACCTAGCTGCCCCAATGTTTGTCTTCTTTTGAGGAGAGCCAACACCACCAAGCCAATGTTGTGTGACAAGCACTTGATAAATATAGCAAGTTTAGGAAAGATGTAGGACTTTCCCAGGGCATGGGAACCCTATGATTGGTTTCTGATTGAGTAAATCAACAAATCCACATGCCCTTTGAAAATGAATCTGTGCTGTGCTCCTCAGGGATCAGGAGTCAAAAAGGTTGACAGCTCTCTGAGAAATAAGGTTCCATGAGCTTGTTTTAAAAATATTTTGACAACCCTACTTCAATATAATTTGTTTCACTTGGAAGTCTATGTGTTTTATTGTATAAATTTAAACATGTTTTTCTGAAAAGGGGTTCATAGACTTGACCATACTTCCAAAGGGGTCCAAAGGGATCCTCTTAAATCTTTGCTCTAGAGGGTATTTGATTTAATTTTCTTTTCTGGTGCCTTTTTAAATTTTGATTTTGAATTGGAGGCAAGAAAGATGGAATACTGACCAAGTCTTCATTACTTACAGTCACAGACTATTATGTCCTTACATTCCAGATTGAGTGACTAAATTTTACAAAGGCAAGGTGACATCTTAGGTCAAGCAGTTACTTACAGCAAAGAAAGTAGAACTCAAATCTCTTCTGATTTCTCCAGAAAAACTTATAAAACAACCTCTCTTGCTATGGCCTCTTTAGCCCCTCTTCCATATATTTACATAAGATATAGGTTATATTTACATATAATACAAAATGTAGTCTGCCCTTTTGTAATCTTCAATGAGTAAAACCTTTGACCTCTGAGTAATGGCTCCCTACAACCTCCAGGATCAAATATAAAATCCTCTGACTTTTAAAACGCTTTATAACCTGGCTTTTTCTTATCTTACTAGTCCCCTCATACCTTACTCCCCTCCAAGTACTCTATAATCCAATGGCTTGGACACCCTATTGCTTTTCTTCATAGGAGACACAATCTCCTTATTCTGTGCATTTTCAGTCTGCCCCAAGGTCTGGAGTTCTTTCTCTTCCCATCTCCTCCTAGCTTTCCTGGTCTCCTTCCAGTCCCTGTTTTAATCCCACCTGCTATAAGAAGCTTTTTGCAATGTCCCTTAACACTAGTGCCTTCCCTCTGAGATTACCTCCAATTTATCATGTGTATATGTTGTTTGCACATATTTATCTGCGTGGTGAATTACCCCACTAGATTGAGAACAGGGGCCGTCTTTTACCTTTCTTTGTATTCTCAGTGCTTCAAGCAGTCCCTGGCACATTGCAGGGAATTCATAAATACTAATTACCTTGACTTGATTCTGTGGGACTTCACAAGCGCTAAAGGGAGGCCAAAGAAAAAAGTTATTTGGCTTATCCATTCTCTTCTTTACTACCTCCTCTCCCTTCAATTCCCTCCTGGTAGCATTTGTTTGAACTGTAATTGGTACTATCTTGCTCACAGTCAGGATGAGAGAGAGAGAGAGACAGAGAGACAGAGACAGAGAGACAGAGAGACAGAGACAGAGAGACAGAGAGAAAGAGAGAGACAGACAGAGACAGACAGAGAGAGAGAGGCAGTGATGTACTAGAAAGAGTGAAGTAGAAATAGGACACTTGAGATCTGGTCTCGTAAGTATTAAATAAGGGCTGACCATTCTAGGGTTCTCAGATAGTCATCTCACTTTTTTGGGGGGGCTTGTTTTTTGGAGGGGGGAGGGCAGGGCACTTGGGGTTAAGTGACTTGCCCAAGGTCACATGGCTAGTAAGTGTTATGTGTCTGAGGCTAGATTTGAACTCAGGTCCTCCTGCCTCCAGGGCCAGCGCTCTATTCACTGCACCACTTAGCCACCCCAAAATCTTAAGAGTCACCTCACTTTTAACCTTCTATTCCTAAGCTACACTTTTACTTTGGGGGCAGTGCTAATCAGAGCCATCACTAACATGGACTTACTAGAGCTTTGCCTCAGGGGGCCAACATCTGGAAGTGGTGGGAATGTAGGGCAGACAGACCTCCTCCCCATGGTCACCATTCTTCATATTCATCTTCTGTTGCCCATAGGCCTCTGCCACCACATATTACAACTGGATCCTGCCACTCTGATGCCCTTCTCAGTACACTACTATTTATAATATATAATCATATTATATTTTATATAGTATTAATACAATATGATATGATATATTTATTATGTATTGTTTTTATTTTTTCCCAATGGCAAGAGGTAGAAGGGAAAGTTGTTTCTGTTATTGTTGTTCATTAAAACATCTATTTTAGAAAAATAAAATAAGGCCGAATGAAATAACTTCTAAAGCTTCTCCAGCAAGATTGTAAGCACTATAAGTACTGAGACAGAACTATGGATTCTATTTATTCCCTATAGCACTTATCACAAGACTTAGTTCAGATAATAGGTGCTCAATAAGTCTTTGTTAATGGGTTACTCAGAAAATTCAATAAGCCAGAAATTCTCATTCCTTGTGCCTTCCAGTAAATTGAATAGCTATGAGAGACATACCTTAAGATGTATCTAAGATCTTTGGATTTTATTATTGGGCTTAGACAGCATGAGGTTGTCCTTCTGTAGTATAGAATCATAGATTTTTGAGCTAGAATTTACCTTATAGGCCAAGTCCAATATCTTCAATTTACAGATAAGGAAATGGGGACATAGACAGGTTAAGTGACTTGCCTAGGGCCATACAGCTAAGATGAGTCTAAGGCAGGATTTGAACTCAGGCCTTCCTGACTCCAAGATCAGAGCCCATTCACTGTGCCTCAGTATCATAGATTTCTAGAGTCCCAAAGGACCTATTCTAATCCCCTGATTTTATGAATAAGGAAACTGAGGCAGAAACTGGTGAAATGATTACTCCTCCCCAGGCCTGCCCTTGCCCTACTCCCATAGAACACACACCTAGTTCCTTACTGACAAGGCTAGGAATTCAGAACTTGTGATTCAGAACTCTCACAGTTTTGCACATTACCTTTCTCTGGACAGCTCTGTGCTGTCATCCATGACTAACTTTAGTTCATGTAATTTAGCTTGCAGCTTGCAGGTGGTTGAGTGACAAATGGCTGCAACTCCATTTCATTTCCCAGAAGCACACTTATTTGTGTTGGCAAGGTCCCCTTTTCCAAGCTCCCCTCCCCCCCAAGCCCCAGGGGTTCATCCCCAGGTTGGCAAATATTGGCTCCTCCCCAAGAGCTGTCATTTTGTTTGTTTGAAAAATATCTCTTTTCTTCTTTCTTGTGCCAAACTTTTCCTTATTCCCTCCCTCTTTGGCTTTGCCAGGCCCTCAGCACAGAGGTTAAATTCACTTTGGAAGGACTAGGTTTTCTTTTCCAACTTTTCCCTATCCCCTAGGGCTCACCTTGAATATTCTCTCTCCTGTAAAGCCTTCTGAGATCCTTTAGCCTACCCAGCTGTCTCCCTACTTTCATCTTCTATGGCACCTATTATTTCTGTTACCCACTTAATACTTAACACATATTTCCTTGTATGATTAATTACAGTAGCATTTTGTCTTATATGTTCAACTAAGTTGTATGATCCCTTGATGGCGGGGACCTCCCCTTGCCTCTTATCCTTCAGGTCCTTAAACATTTTGAATATTTTGGACCATCCTTGTGATTTGATTGGTGTAGGGCAGGGGTGGGGAACCTGCAACTTTGAGGCCACATGTGGCCTTCCAGGTCATTGGATGCTACCTTTTGACTGAGTCCAAGTTTTACAGAACAAACTCTTTTATTAAAGGAATTTGTATTCCATCAAAGGGCCACACCTGAGGACCTAGAGGGCCAGGTGTGGCCTCAGGTTCCCCACCTCTGATGTAGGGTTTCAGGGAGAAATATCTTCTCTACCAATGAAGATGGGTACCTTTTCTTCAATTTATAGTCTTACAGAGTTGCCTGGGGCACTAAGTCAAGTGACTTTGTCAGGGTCACACAGCCAGCATGTGGCAGGGACAGGATTCTTACTGAGATCTTCCTGACTGTGAGGCCAGCTGTCTATCCACTGTGCCTTCTTGTGCCTTATACACACAGTAGGCGATCAATCATTCTTTGTCAGTCAACAAAATCTCTAATTAGAGCAGAAAGAACAATCTCAGTATCTACCATTTCAAGTGTTTGGGGTTTTGTTAGGGTGTGATGGTCTTGACTAGAAAGACCCCAGGATGATGAAAGATGGAGGATGGGCTGAATGGGCCATAATCACAGCCAGGCACATCCTGACTGTGTGGTCATGAGACAGTGACACAATGTCTTTGGGCCTTGTTTTTGTTCTCTGAAAAATGACAAAAACAATAAATTAAGAACGGTTGCCTCTTGCTGAGATAATTCCTCTTCTGACCCAGAGAGATTGGCCTGACAGAAATGGGGCTGGGAGTGAGAAAGAATTTTTCTCCAAACTGGAAATAAAACCAAAGCAGCCCTTCAGGCTGCAGATGTATCATCCCTGGGCCTGGGGGATGACTTTCATAGAGAAGAGATTATTTGAACCTCTCTGTATACCATCATTAGAAAGGGACTCCCTGATAATGAAATGGAAAACATTCTCACTCTGTTTTTCTGTATTTCCATCTGTCTTCCTCTTTCATGATACATATTTGGAGCTGGAGGAGATCTTAGAGGTGAATGGTTCCAATCTCCTGATTTTACAGATGATGAAACAGCTTCAGAACGATTTTAAGTGATTTCCCTGGGTTCACATAGTTACTAGGTATCTAAAGGAGGATTTGAGCCCAGGACTTCCAAGTACAGTGCTCTATCCTCCCTCCCTCCCTCCCTCTGTGTGTGTGTGCTCGTGTGTGTCTGCCTCCCTCCCTCTCTCTCTCTCTCCCTTCCTCTCTCTCTCTCTCTCTCTTACTCCTCTACTCTCTTTTAGCCTCTTCCCTTAATCCCCTCCTTTCTCTGTCTCTGTGACTCTCTGTATCTCTGTCTGTGCCTCTCTGTTTCTCCCTCTTTACCATCCCCCTTTTTGGTCTCTCCTCTTCCATATAATGTCATTAAGAAAAAATGAGCTTACAGGGCAGCTAAGCAGCTTTGTGACCCTGGGCAAGTCACTTATGCCCAATTGCCTAAAAAAAGACAAGAAAAGATGTGTTGTTAATTTCTTCTCATTGTGGAAATTACCCACAATGTTTGCATATCATTTTAAATCATTGAAAAGGAAGTTATGATTTAAAGAGGCCAATTGAAAAAGAGAGAGATAGAAAAAGGAAAAGAAATATAGAAATTCAAATAGAGGCAAATACAATTGGGAAATAGAAGCATAAAGACAGACAGAGAGATTGAAATGTTCCAGAGACAGAGAAAGATGAGGGTAGAGATATTTAAGGAAAGAAATAAATATTGAGATACACACAGACTTAGAGAGATATAGAGATAGATACAAAGATTAAAGAAATGAAAAGTGATGTTTATTCCATGCCATCCAACTGATGGGGTCCCATTTACCTTCCCCAGATCTCTTATATGTGCTTGCACATCGTAAAGTGATTCCTCTGCACCTGGATAAATGACTGGCTAGGTTTGCTGTGAGTTACATAGCATATTATGGTTCTTGTTTGTGTTTAGGCAATTAGTTGTGGGGCTCTTTGTGATCCCATTTGGGTTGGTTTTTTTTTGGCAAAGACACTAGAATTTTTGGCCATTTCTTTCTCCAGCTCATTTTTACAGATGAGAAACTGAGACAAACAGGGTTAACTGACTTGCCCAGGGTCACACAACTAGTAAGTGTCTGAGGATGGATTTGAACTCAGCTCCTCCTGATTCCAGGGCTGGCATTTTATCCACTGCACCATCTAGCTTCCCAAAGGTTATAATAGGTACCTCCTAACTAGCAAGGAAGCAAATAAATTTACCCTCAGGGATCTCAATGTGACAACCATCCAGTGTAAACATGCTCATTCCCTTTACCTTGGTCTGTGGGAACTGACCCAATTCAAATCATTGCTGGCTGAAGATATGAGAAGGTCAGAAACCCCATACCTACAAACATAAGAAAATTATTGATCAGGTCACAGTCTTAGCTGGTTGGTCTAGTGCTCTCAGGTTGAAATAGCAAAATAAAATATCAATAGGGGGACGATTCGATCAATGTCACTGGCTGAATGGGATAGCCAGTTCAGGCAAACAGAACCATCAGGGCAGCCCATCAGTCACATGGTGTATTGGACAAAACCAATCAACCATTCCTCCAAAATAATAACAATAATAATAGCAGAAAACGATTGTATGGCACTTTAAGGCTGATCCTTACAACCACTCAGGGAAGTGGGTGCTATTATTAGCCCCCATTGAACAGATGAAAAAAGCTGGGGCTGAGGGAGGTTAAGTGATTTGCCTAGAGTCACACAGCTATGTAATTGAAGTGGTATTTGAACTCAGGTCTGTTCCGATGCCAAGACTGATGCTCTTTTGACCACACCCACCTAATTGCAAATGATCAGTTAGTTGACTTAAAAGGGGTAACCTAGTATGGACTCAGTAATACCCACGAAAGGTGAGTCAGTCTCAATGCTTCAGAATGATATTTCTTCACAAAAAAGTCTTTATGGAAGAAGTGGGCTGTGAAATGGACCTTGAAGGATGGGTAGGATTAAAGGTAGACCAGAAATCCCAATGGACATGCTGTGGTACTGTAGTGGAGAGGCCAAAGTACAGAGACAGGAGAATGCAGAGTTTCTGGGGACAGTTCTAGGGGCTAATTTGGCTGGTGGGGTCCTGTTGGGAAGATACGGCTCCTAATGATCTTTTGGACTGCTGTAAGTTCTATTTCCCAAGGGAATTTTTTAGCACCTCTCCACAAACAGTATTTATTAACTTTCTTTTATTTGACTGGGTCTACCCATAGCCAGGTCTCTGGACAAAGCATGAGAATAAAAAGTATTTGGCCCCACTGTTATCCATAACCAGCTCTGCCAAGCAAATGAGCTCATAATTAGGCAATTAAACCTGTGAGAAGCATGTAAACAGAGGGAGAAGTCCAACCTGTTCTTGCGCCACTTCAGGAAAACAAAGATGTCCCCATAGCTTTCCAGTAAGTCCTAAGAGTCTCTAGACTGGCCAAGGAATATGAACGTTGGCAATAAACATTAGCACGTTGCTTAAGTCCTGCCTGGTCTTTTCCCTACCTCCTTCCCTCAAATTGCCCTGTTGTTCTAAGCTTACTTATTTAACTTGAAAGAATGTCTTGGCTTAAACTACCGGTAGGTAAAAATGTACTTGAGCCAAGATCTTTGAGTTTCCTGTATTTCATAGGTCAAGACTTTAACCTTTGGAAAGAACAATGTTAAGTGCTTCTTCTAGCACCACAAATGGCCCAAAGTCATGAACAGCCATAGGTAGTCTGATAAGGTGGCCACTTTAGGTAGTGTAGTCTCATCAGTAAGGGCAGGACTCCCTCTACCCAAGGCCTTGCTCACCTGTTTGACCAATGTCTGAATCCCTTTTCTAGGGAAAAAAGCTTTTTATTCCATAGCAAGGAATTATTGTAACATAGATTTGGAGTTGGAAAGGATCCTAGGGATCATCTACTACAGTCCTCTCATTTTATGGATGAGGAAACTGAGGCCCAGAGAGGTAAAGGAATATGTCCAAGGTCACACAGGTAGTAAAACAGAAGAGCCAGGGTATGAAATGACTTTGAATCTGGCTTTCTTTCTGTTGTACCATACTGCTGAAAATTCAACTCTCCCAGGATAGTAACTTCCATTCATATTTAGGGGTAGATGGAGGGGTAACAAAGTCCTTTCTGAGAGCAGACTTTGATGAAGGGATGAGGGAACTGATAATATGAAGACAGGAGAACCAGGCACCACTGAGAGAGAAAAAGGACACAGAAGTAGTGAGGCTGGGAGCGATGCTGACAAACATGGTAGGCTTTGGAATTTTACCAGTTTCACCATTTTATCTTGCACATAGAAGGCCGGCAATAAATACTTGTTGAAAGGGTTTCATAAAAAGGATATTTTTAGGGGGTAGAGCCAAGATGGTGGAGTGAAAGCAGGACTTCCTTTAGATCTCCCCCAAACCCTTCCAAATACCTGTAAAAAATAACTAAACAAATCCTAGAGCAGCAGAAAGCACAAAATGACAAAATGAAACAAATCTCTAGCCCAAGACAACCTGGAGGGTCAACAGGAAAGGTCTATTGCACTGGTCTGGTAGAAGAGCACAGTTTAATGTGGGCCATGTCGGCATAGACTGGGACCCAGCAACATCCTGAGTAGGCCTCAGGGGACTGATTCACTGGCAGCTGTGATAGTTTCCAGACTTCTCAACCCACAAACACCAAAGACAACATAGAAGATCAGTGAGAAAGGTCCATCTGAGCCTGAGCAAGAGAGAAGTGTGTCTGGCCCCAGTCCCAGTCCCAGGGCAGTGGTGGTTGTGGTGGCAGTGGCAGCAGCAGCAGTGGCTGCTTCATGGAGCTCTTGGCCCACAGATAGTTGATCAGAGGAAGATTGCAAGGGATCTCTTTACTGGCTCTGAGGCAGGATTCTCTCGCTTTGCTCTTGCTTGGATCTGAGTTGCAGTCCTGGGCAGCAGTCCTGGGCTGAGGAGGAGCACTGTGTGGTGGAGCTTGTGGTAACAATAACGATGGAATCCTCTTCACAGTTCCAAGGCAGAAAAGAGTGCTTGTGATCGCTCACACATAAGAGCACAGACCAGGAGAGGCACAAACAGCTCTACTTTGATCATACCACCTTGGAAGAGCTGAAATTTTGCAGGTCCCTAGAAATATCTCTGAAAATAGCTGTGCAAAGCCTGTGAAGCTTGGGATAGTGCACTCTCCACTCTGGAAGCAGAGTGCTACCTTAACAAAGCACTAACAAGTGAAGTAATTGGCTGGGAAAATGAACCAATGGCAGAAAAAAATCAGACTATAGAACCTTACTTTGGTGACAAGGAAGCTCAAAACAGACACTCAGAAGAAGAAAACAAAGTCAAAGCTCTTATGTCCAAAGCCCCCAAGAAAAGTACAAATTGGTCTCAGGCCATGGAGGAGCTCAAAAAGGATTTTTCAAAATCAAGTAAGAGAAATAAAAGAAAAAGTGGGTAGAGACATAAGAATGATGCAAGAAAATCATGAAAAATGAGTTAACAGCCTGCTAAAGGAGACCCAAAAAATGCTGAAGAAAATAATACCTTAACAAATAGACTAATCCAAATGGCAAGAGGTCCAAAAAGCTAATGAGGAGAAGAATGCTTTAAAAAGCAGAATTAGCTAAATGGAAAATGAAGTCCAAAAGCTCACTGAAGAGAATAATATCTAAAAAATTAGAATGGAGCAAATGGAAGCTAATGACTTTATGAGGAATCAAGAAATTATGAAACAAAACCAAAATGAAAAAATAGAAGACAATGTGAAATATCTCACTGGAAAAATAACTGACCTGGAAAATAGACCAGGAGAGAGAATTTAAAAATTATTGGACTACCTGAAAGCCATGTTCAAAAAAAAAGAGCCTAGAGGAGGCTAGGTGGTGAAGTGAATAGAGTACTGGCTCTGGAGTCAGGAAGACGTGAGTTCAAATCCAGCCTCAGAAACTTAACACAAAAAACTACCATGTGACCTTGGGCAAATCACTTAACCCCAATTGCCCTGACTTTCCCCGCCAAAAAAACAAATAAACAAACAATAAAAGAGCCTAGATATCATCTTTCAAGAAATTTTCAAGGAAAACTGCTCTGATATTCTAGAACCCGAGGAGAAAATAGAAATTGAAATAAGCCACTGATCACCTCCTGAAAGAGATCCCAAAAGGAAAACTCCTAGGAATACTGTAACCAAATTCCAGAGTTCCCAGGTCAAGAAGAAAATATCGAAAGCAGCCAGAAAGAGACAATTCAAGTATTATGAAAACACAATTAGGATAACACCAGATTTAGCAGCTTTTACATTAAGGGGTCAGAGGGCCTGATCTCTGAGGTTCCAGAGGTCAAAGGAGCTAGGGTTAAAACCAAGAACCACCTACCCAAAAAACCTGAGTATAATACTTTAAGGGGAAAAGAATATCCAATGAAATAGAGGACTTTCAAGCATTCTTGATGAAAAGACCAGAGTTGAATAGAAAATTTGACATTCAAACACAAGATTCAAGAGAAACATGAAAAATAGGAAAGAGAAATCATAAGGGACTTATTAAAGTTGAACTATTTACATTCCTACATGGGAAGAGGATATTTGTAACTTATGACACCTATCTCAATATTAGAGTAGTTGGAAGGAATTGTACTAGGAGAAAGAGAAAGGGAGAGGTAGAATGGGTAAATTATTTCACATAAAAGATGCAAGAAAATGCTTGTACAGTGAGGGAAAGAGGATGGGAGGTGAGAGGAAATGAGTGAACCCTACTCCCATTAGATTTGGTTGAAGGAGGTAATAACACACACACACTAAATTGGGTATGGAAATGTATGTTACCCTACAGGAAAGTAGGGGGGGAAGGGGACAAGAGAGCAGGGTTTGACAGAAAAGAGGGCAAATGGGGAGAAGGGGTAATCAGAAGCAAACACTTTTGAAGTGGGACAGGGTCAAAGGAGAGAATAGAATAAATGGGGGGCAGGGTAGGATGGAGGGAAATATAGTTAGTCCTTCACAATATGACTATTATGGAAGTGTTTTGCATGACTGCACATGTATTACCTACATCAAATTGCTTGCCTTCTCAATGAGGGTGGGTGGGGAGGAAGGGAGGGAGAGAATGTGGAACTCAAAGTTTTAAAAATGAATGTTAAAAATTATTTTTACTTGCAACTGGGAAATAAGATATACAGGCAATGTGGTAAAGAAATTTATCTTGAAATAGAGAAAATAGAAGGGAAAAGGATAAGAGAAGCAGGGAGGGTGATAGAAGGGAGGGCAGATTTGGGGAAATAGTAATCACAATGCATACTCAATTGGAGTAGGTGGAGGGGAGAGATGGAGAGAAAATTTGGAACTCAAAATCTTGTGGAAATGAATATTGAAAACTAAAAATAAATTAATTAAAAAAACTCTTAAAAAAAGATATTATTAAAGGAACACTAAAATTTTATTCATAATTTCTTAGTTTAGGGAGTTTTGGTGGAAATAGTGCTGACCAGTTATTTCTTTTTATTCATGCCTATGATTTCATCAATGTGATATCAATCAGCAACTATCTATAAATTATAGTCTTAGAAATTTGCCTGGGGGGCACTGAGCAACTAAATAACTTGTTCATGACCACATAACTAATACATATTAGAGGAAGGTTTTTCATATCCCAAAGTCACCCCTTTACCCACTAAAACACTTTGCCACTTTAAAAAATTAGTTTAATATTTAATTGACAAAATATATTTTATTTCCTTTTTGTTTCCCACCCTACATAAAAAAGAAAAAGAAAATTCTTGTAACAAATATGTACATGGGGTGGCTAGGTGACACAATGAGTAAGAGTGCTGGCCCCGGAATTGGGAAGATCTGGGATCAGATCTGGCCTCAGAAAATGAGCACCCACCAATAAATAATGACTGGCTGTGTAATCTTGAGCAAGTTACTTAACCCCAATTGCTTTAAAAAAACAAAAACAAATATGTACAGTCAGGCAAAACAGGTTGGACATTGGCAATGTCCAAAAATAAATGTCTTATTCTGAACTCTGAGTCTATCTTCTCTCCCTTAGGAGGTGGGTGGTATACTTTGTCATTGATACTCTGGAACTATGATTCATTGCATTCAACAGATTTCTTAAGTCTTTTGAAGTTGTTTGTCTTTACAATATTGTTGAATAAATTGTTCTTCTGTTTTTGATCATTTCACCTTGCACCAGTTCATTCCAGTCTTCTCGGGTTTCTCTGAATCCATCCTTTCTTCATTTCTTGTCTTCCTCTTTGAACAAATTTTTAAATTTTGTATCATGAACCTAACAAATGCAAACATTTCAATTTACAAATAAGAAAAGAAAATTGTGTATGACACTTCAACAAAACTGCCCCTCGTGTCTATGTTCCATTCTGAACTTTTTTTCTTCTGTGTATTTCATAGTCTTTCAGTGATGCTCTTTTCATTTCTTCTTCTTTTTGGCATCAGCAGATCAATTCCTACCAATCCCTTCCCCTAATAGAAGCCTTCCTTTTTCATTTTTTTTCCTTTTGTTAATCTGTCCCTCCCACTACCTCCCCTGCTGAACATATTTTTAAAAATAAAAAATCCCCTTATAACAAATATCCTTGGTCCAGTAAAACAAATTCCCACATTAACCGTTTTTTGACAATGGATGGCTCTTTTTGCATTTTATGTTTATCACCTGTCAGGAGATGAGCAGTATATTTCATCTTCATTTGTTTGGACTCGTGCTTTTCATTTTGCTGATCACAGTCCTTGTCTTTCAAAGCTGTTTTTCTCCATTATGTTGTTATTGTATGCACTGGTATCCTAGCTCTGCTCAGTTTGTGTTGGTTCATGGAAGTCTTCCTAGTTTAAGTTGCAAGTGTCCATTTCACAATTTCTTAACAGCAAAATAATGCTCAGTTACATCCATGTGCCCTATTCCCAAATGATGGGCAACTCTTTACCAGCACAAAAAAAGCTGCTATAATATTTTTGTACATTTGGGTTAAGGGAAAAAACTTGCTTGGCCAAAAAGTTGATTCAGATGAAATTTGGACTTTAGCAAATAATCTGCTTTTCCTGGGAGAAACCTGACCCAACCTGCAGGGGGATGGCGGTTTCCATCCTTCTCTTCTGAGTTTAGCTATCACCTGGGATTATTCTCTTTGTCTCCACTGGCAAGTTGTATAACTTGTTCAAGCCTCAGTGGACCCATTTGGAGAAAAGGTCTGAGTTCTGGCCAGGTGTTACAAAAGACAAATGTGAAGCTATTGACCCAAAAGTT